>CM053510.1:9676341-9988223 GCA_028627145.1 Eidolon dupreanum | reverse complement strand
GGGAAATCAAGAGTTCAGCCCCATACTCCACAAATAAGTCTGAGGCTGAGCAAGAGCATGACTGACAGACTTGCCAAAGTCACAGTGTGGTGGGGCAGAACCCAGAACCCTCCTCCCAGGCCAGCGCCCTTTCCACTGAGCATCATCATCATCGTCTTACCAACCTCATGGTCATTATCCTCCTCCTCATCATCATTTTTAAAATAATGATAATTACTATTATTAAATATTATATAATATATCATTATAAACATAATACATTTATATTATTAAATATTAAATAATATAATTACTGCTAACATTTTTTGGACACTCGCCACATGCCAGGTGTTGTTCTAAGCACATGACATGTATTAACATCTAATACAGGTACTTTTAACATCCCCATTTCATAGATGAGGAAACCAAGGCCTAGAGAAGTTGGTAATGTGCCCAAATCACATAGCTGGGTTCCCTCTCTGCACACTGAGAGTCTGAATATACAGACACTGGCCAAACCATATACAACAACAGGACTCTGCCCACAACATCTGCAGCCATCAGTCCTAAAAGTCAAACCACACCCTCCTCAGCCATGAGCCCAGAACAGTCAGGATTTTGTCAATGATTGCATTTCCCTATTTTTGCCTCCACCTCCCACTTTCTAAGTGAGGACCAGATAATCACATAAGATTCCATCCTTGCAGCCAAAAGCATCTTAGCTGCTTAGCGCTCCATTTCCCTTCTGCAGTTAACATGGTCCTGTTCTAAGCTTTAAGAACCCCTGACTAAAACAATGGGATGGTGTAACCCAGCTGGAGCTTGAACTGAACCTGTTGCCCAATGGCATCTGTGCGAGCAAGCTCCTGCAGGTTCCCAACCTCCAACCAATGTTCTTTTACTTCCATCCTGCACTCCGCTTCCAGACTGCTCCTAGCCCCTCACCTCGCCTATGGCTTCCCTCTTTCCCCTGTGTCAACCTGGGCTTCTCTCCTGGACTTCCATCCACCCTGGCCTCTTGGACTTTCTGGTTACTCTGGGTAACAACCTTGCCCCACCCAGCCCGATCCCGAACTCCCACCCTAATGCCCACTCATGTAGTCATAGAAAAGGAAATGGGATTCTGAGAACCCATATCTGACATAGATGACATAGATCCTGGAACCAACCCAGTCAATCCTCTAATGCCTGGGCTCTGGAGTAGCATCATGGTCATGAAACTGAACCTGAACCATATTTCACTGATCTCTGCTCTCAGCTCCCATAAAATCTGTTTGTGTGGGGTCAACATAGACAAACACAGACCTCCAGCTCTGTCCTGGAACCAAGAGCTAGATCTCATCCAAATTGGACTCTGTGGGAAGGCAAGAGGACATGAAAAGGGCCTGATAATTTTCACCTTCTTGAGTCCAGGCAAGTAACATGCATGAGATTAGAGGCCAGGGTGTAAGCAAACAGGTATTGATGGAACCCATAGCAAATTGGGGCCAGTGAGCCCAGTAAATGGCCCCAAATTCCTAATTTCCCAAATTACTAATGGCCCTCTGGCCACCAGCTTCCAACTTTTGGGCTTTGGAGTCAGTGGACCTGAGTTAGAATCCAAGCTCTGTCATCTGTTGGCTGGGGTCTTTGCATGAGTGAGATAACATCTCAGCAGCCTCAGTTTCCTGCCCACTTCCTCACTATGTGTGACCATAGGCCAATGACTCGATGTCTCTGAGCCTTGGTTGCCTAATATATAGAGTAAAGATGACAACAGTTCCTACTCCAGAGGTCAGTGCAATGACTGGATGAGATAATGCACATTGCGTGCATGCTTATCACACTGTTTGGTGTATAAACAGCAGAAGTGATAACTAGATGGAAGCTCACAGTAGAAAGAATGATGGGACTTTGTCCCCTCTGCCACATGGGCCTATAGATTCAGCTCTGAGGCCTGCCCAGAGCAGCCCTCCAGCCTGCTGGGTGGAGAGAGCTGCCCCAGCAGGAGCTAGTAACGTCAGGGCCCTGCTGCCACCTCCATCCGCACTGCCCTCATCTGCTAAATTGAGCTCTGCTCTGTCCCTCCCATTGCAATTGTGGGGAAGATGAAAATTTATTTATCACAGGAGTGAACTCCTCATGAAAACACCAGTGGGGACAACCAGTAACATGATGAGGAAGGTGAGCTAAAGGGGATCTTGGTGAACCGGACAGTTCTGAACAGGGGACCCATGACTCAGTTCTCATCATTTTTTTGCCATTTGAGAGTGTTAGAACTTCTAATTTTGCAAGGAAAACTGGGAATCTAAAACTTTTTGTGCAGTATTCTGATCTTTAAACAATGGCTCAATTTTATAAAATCCTGTGTTGCCTGTGTGGCACCCACAAGGACCAGATTCAGCCTCGGGCCACTGCTCACATATAACTTCTTTGGCAGCCTTATCATATTTGCCAGAGGTTGAGTAGGGCACAGAACCCCTGGGGCAAAGATGGCAGCATCTTTAAGAGCTAGAACATTGCCCGCTGCCTGTTCTAATTAAAGCGCCTTCTTTTCTCACTCTGTAGGAGAGAATCTTCTGGAAGGGACTTGCTCTGGCTGTTTCTACCATTTTTTTCAGCAGCGATGATTATAATACAATTTATGAGCCCTGCAAGTGTGTGAAAAGTTTTACTATCCTTCTTTACTTTGTTCTTGCCAAAGGGCAGGGACATAGGACAGGACCTACAGGGCTTCTGTTGTTGCTTTTGCTACTGCAGATTATAAGAAAAATTAACATAACAGTAACAATAATAAAACAATAATAAGGAGCTCTGGATACAAAGTCCCTCACCATGGAGGGGAGCGTGTGAACTTTGATGACTAAAGCAATGTCATTGTTCTTGCATCTTTTTTAAGTTAGTTGTTAACCTAACATCTTTTGAAAAACTATTACTTTGAACAATTAATAAATTAATTTGCATATTTTCAACATATTATTTATTTTCAACAAATTAAACAATGCATATTTTAAAAATTCAAATGGTACAGAAACACATAGAATCCATTTTTCATCTACCTCATCCCTCTCCTACCCCAATAACCCATCCCTGAAAACACAATTACATCATGCTCCCCAGTGTTAACTCCTATTACCTTTTGATACAATTCTGAACCATTATTCCTTTGCTTTTTTAAATTTAGAGACACATGTAATCTTTTTCCAAAAAAAAAATTTGTGTGTATATATATGTATGTGTGCGTGTGTGTGTGTGTGTGTGTGTGTGTGTGTGTGTGTGTATAAATGAGATGGGATCATCCTATACATGTTATTTCATAGCTGGCTTTTTGGGGGTTTTTTGTTTTTTGCTTTTTGTTAATAGCTGGCTTCTTTTTACAATTTAAATTTAAATTAGTTTTATTCTATTTGTTTTTTTTTATTGAGATATAATCGAAATATAAGTCCTTGGCATTTTGTAAAATCTCTATTGACAGAGTGGGTCATACGCACGCGGTTTCCCAGCTTGATTCATGAATCCGAGGGGTCTGGGACACAGAGGTGGCAGCAGCTTGCAACTCCTTCCACCCCTGCACCCAACCCCCTTTGGAAAAGCATACCCCACCACGCACAAGGCGAACATTCACTGGATGCTTCCTTCATGGAAGGGAGCTAAACTCCGAAGTCCTCGAGAAGGAAAGTTCCATTTTCTAGCACTTTATTCTTCGAAAATACAATATCATGTACCAGAAGGAAAAGTGAAAAGAGTACTAATATTTCAGAGAAGAGTATGATTCAGTATCAGTTGCTAAAAGCCCACTCTTGGGGGTGGCAGTGGTGGGGACTTCACTCCTCCAATAGAGGCTTATAATTGAGGGGCAGGCCAAGGCAAGTCCCTTGGCAATCAGTCACCTCAAATACATCATCTCTCTCAGGGCCCTGGATTAGCAGAGAAAGGCTCAGCAAAAAGGCCCTTTTCTGGTGGCTAAGAGGCCTATGTCGTGTGTTCTCCCTCTCACCAGCTGGCTCCCAGCCACACATAGCCCTGCAAACACAGACATTACACATTCCAACCCCCACCACCCCATGGGCTTAAACAGTAGTTACTGTTCTCTTGACTAAGAACCTATGAAATCTCAGCTTTGAAATTGAACTTAGTTACACACCCCCTACTCTTCCATTTGGAGTCCTCCCCCTGGTTCTGCTTTCATGCATTTGCTCTTTATTACTGTAGAGTCTAGGCTGGGACCTTGTCTCTCAGGAGAGCACAGAATGAAACTTTCCTGGAAGTGGCTTAGATCTCAGCACCAGGGATTCTGGGCACATCCTCCCACCCACCTCCCACCAGCCACTGGGCCCACAGTTCTATGGCCACGCCTGGTTTGAAAAGAAATATCCTATACACTCTTAGCCTGCTGTGGCAAAGATTAGAAAAGCCCTCACTTACCCATTTCTTGGCCCTTTGCTCAAAGTTACAGAGTCCTATGCAGGTTAGGCCCAACCCCACCCAAAGTCACCTCCTCCCTTGGTGTTTGACAAATGGCACAAGCCCTAGTAGGACTGGTTACTTCCTGCCTCAGGGGAAAACTCAGTGTCCATAGGAGCTCCAGTCCCACAGGTCAGGCTTCCTCAACTTCTTAAACCAGCAGAGCAGTCTGGGAAGGCTCCTAGGGCAACCCTCAGGGAACCACCATCCTTTATCGGAGCTGGGTGGCCAGAGGATGTCCCACAGAACCTGGGTACTGCAGGGGACACCCTGAGGAACAAACACAGCCAGAGAGGAAAGGAACAAACGGGTGGGATTCTGGGCTCACTACACTCGATTGGAGCCACCAGTTTATTTACCTAAACTTCTAAACTGAAGTGTGACATGCATACAAACACAAAGATGAATCATAAAAGTGTACAGCTCAAAGATTGCTACAAAAATAAATATATCTGTGTAAGCATTGCTCAAGTCAAGAAATAGAACATTAACAGCACCCCAGAAACTCCCCTAGACGTCCCCACCACTTTCCCAGCCCTCTTAGTCAATGGTCACCATTATCCTGATATCTGACGTCTAACACCATAGGTTAGCTTTTGTTGTTACTTTTTAAATTTATGAATTTAAGGTCTGTTTAATACGGACACCAATCATTTGTCTACTTAAAACATTGTACATGCTAATCCAATGCACATAGTCAGGTAAATAAAGCATCTATAACATCAATGATAAACCAGTATCATATATGCAAATTTGTTATAAACAATCCTTTTTTACTATGGAATTTCTTAGTGTAATACTTGTCTTTTAAAAGTCTAGTTCTGTTGCTAAGGCTTATTTTATTTTTTATTTACAGTGCTCTATAATTTTATCAAATAATAGCTTTCTTGAGATATAATTAATTTACCATGTAATTTACCCATCGAAAGTTTACAACTCTATGGTTTCCAGTGTATTTACAGTTGTGCAATCATCATCACAATCACTTTAGAATATTGTCACTCCATTGAGAAACTCATATCAATTAGCTATTACTCCCTATTTCCCCCCAACTGTCCCAGCCCTAGAAAACCAACTTCAGTCTCTATAGATTTGCCTATTCTGGAAATTTCATATACATGGGATCCTACAGTCTGTGGCACTTTGTCACCAGCATAATATTTTCAAGGTTAATCACCATTGAAGCATATGTCAGTACTCCATTCTTTTTTATTGCCAAATGATATCCCATTGTATGGATATATCACATTTTATTTATCCATTCATCAACTGATAGACATTGGGTTGTTTCTAATTCTTTGGCTATTAGCACCATAAGTTAGCTTTGCCTGGACATGAACTTTATATAGTGGACATACACATATATAAATATTTTATTTTGTGTCTGGCTTCTTTTGTTCAATATTAAAGCTAAAGTTTGTTCATTTTTATTGTTGTATAGTATTCCTTTATTTGAATACACCACAATTTATTCATATATTCCACTGCTTAAGGACATTTAGACTATTACTAATAATACTACTATGAATATTTCTGTACATGTCCTTTGGTGTACATGTCCACAAATTTCTGGTAGGGATGTGGTAGAAATAAAATTGTTCCATCATAGGGTGTATCATTCTTATTCTGTAGGGTATTTGGTTTTTCAAATTTAGTATATAACACCAGACAGTTTTCTAAATTGGTTGTGTCAATTTACACTCCCAGCAGCAGTGTATGTGTGTTCCAATTGCTCACATCTTCCCCAACACTTAGTTTTCTCAGTCCTTTAACTTTATCCATTCTGGTGGGTCTATAGTGATATCTCATCATGGTTTTTACTTGTGCTTCCCCAAGGTGAGCACCTTTTCATGTGTTCATTGGCCACTTGCATATCCTTTGTGGGGGAGAAGACAGAAAGTGTTTGTTCAAAGTCTCTGGCCTTGAACAAGTTTCATCCGGTTGCCTGTCTTCTTTTTCTTTTTCTTTTTCTTTTTTTTTACACCTACGGCACCTGGTATTCCTAGGTGGTCTCCCATCCAGGCCTGATGCTGCTTAGCTTCTGAGATCAGATGAGATCGGGAATGTGAAGGGTGGCTGGCTGAAGACTTCTTTTTCTTTTTTATTTGCAAATGTTCTTTAAATAGTTTGGATTGGAGCTCTTTAAGAATTATCTCTTACAACTACCTTCTTCCACTCTGTGGTTTGCCTTTTCACTCTCTAAAAAAATGTTTTTTGATAAACAGAAGTTTATAATTTTAACGTAGTTCAATATCAACCTTTTGCTTTATGGTTAGCCCTTTCCATTTCCTATTTAAGATTTCTTTGCCCTCGAGGTCATAAGGATATTCTCTTATATAATCTGATCAAAGCTTTACTGTTTTACCTTTCACATTAAGCTTATAATCTACCTAGAATTGACTTGTATGTTCTGAGATAGGGATCGAGTTTAATTTTTTTTTTTTTTTACATTGGGATATTTGACCAATTTCTACTATAGGAAAAACCACCTTTACTTCACTTCTTTACAAAGACTTTTGTCATGAATAAAATACCAGATATATTAGGGTCTGTTTCTGGATTCTCAATTCTAAGACTTTTGTCCATTTATCTTGCTCCAATCCCATGTTCCCATCCCATACCTACCTGTATAATCATCATCATCATCATCATCATCATCCCCATTTTACAAATGAGGAAATGAAATACAGAGAGACTAAGACTTTCCCAAGTAAGTAATTGACTAGTTAATGGCAGAGCTGGAAATGGAACCCAAGGAGCCTGGCTTTTCGGTCCATGCTCTCAATAAGTTTTACAGTTTCTCGCGCGAAGTCTTGGAAACAGGAATGCCGCCTCTGCACACTGCAGAGCTCCGCCGAACTAAAGCGAGAAGGGTGGGGCCCCGGTGCTTCTGACTCAGCTCAAAATTGAGACGCCGCTTCTTACCCAGTCTCACCACTAGAGGGCGCGAGTAACTTAAACTCATCAGGGCCGTCCCTCCCTCCCGCCCCTGGTTACCTTTCAACCAATCATCAAATATTTACCCAAAACGTAGTTCAAAGGGAATGTAAAAATTGCCTAATCTTGTCTCCATGCAGTACTGTAACAAAAAGATAAACATGACTGACCTATGTATTCTTAAGTATTTTAAGCAAGCAAAGAAACCTCCCAATACCTGGTTAATTTGTCTCATTCTTAGACCACTTTACACTAAGTCCCTCCTTAAATCTCTCACTCTTCCCAGCATAAACTAGATTCTTTTGTTCTACACTTATTGCAAAGGAGGAGTAACTGTTTGGCGTCCTCATGGCAACCACTCTTCGGAGATGCTTGTAAAGAACGAGGTTTATAGCTATGAAGTCAAACCCCAGTTCTCATTTCTATCAAAGATAAAACAGTATATGATTACGTTTCACCTCCTTAGCAATTCACAGGTTTCTTTGGCCTCTCTATCTCTCCATGTCCCTTTTAAAGTGTAAAGTCCAAAAATGCACGTTGCACTCCAGTATTGTATCCAGTACCAGACTTACTTCCTGATTCTTGAATATTACCTTGTTAATATATCCAAACGATATGCAATCATTCGATTAAATAATTCATCTTTATCAAGTTGATGAAGAATTACATAGTCATTAAAATAGCAAACACAAAGACAATGACATAGCAATATAGGACATACTTAATATTTGGTTTAAAAACATGTGCAATACTGCACCTCTGCTTTGATTAAAGCTATAAAAAATATACTTGTGGACAAAGACTAGAAGGCACATGAAAATAAAAAATAATTGATTTGTTTGGTTTGGGGGATTGATGATGAGTCTCTTTATTTTCATTGGTATAATTTAAGGAATTTTTAAAAATGAGTAAAATCTTTTATTCACTCAGCAGCTTAAGGAGCACTCATTATGTGTAAGATCAAAGGTGAAGAGTTGCAAGGAAGACAAAAGCAGATACAGATTCTGCTGTTCAGAATAATAGTAGCCAATGCCTATCAGATGCTTACTATATCCTAGTTCCTATTATCACCGCTATTGTACAGGTAAAGGAAGTGGGGAATAGAGAATTAAATAGCTTACCAAAGTCATCGGAGTTGAAGTAGAACCAGAATTTGAACGGAGCCATTCCAAAGGATAGCCTAATAAGATAGGGATAAATCACATTCAATCATTCAGCAAATATTTACTGAGCACCTGCTACAAGTCAAGTACCAAACAAGGTGCTGGGAATACACTGATGAACAAGATAAGCACAATCCCTGCCCTTCTAGAGCTCACAGTCTACAGAAAAAGCATGAGGAGAAAAAAAAGAAGAGTGCTCATCTTTGAGGCTATAAGGTAGAACCATCTTCTTATACTCTCCGTTCCATTCCTAGAAGAGCAACAACCTTGTGGAGGGAAAAGAGGATAAGAGAAGGGAACACAAAGCTTCAAAAGAAAACTGACAAGAGGTGGCATCTATTTGTTCAGTAAGCATTTGGAGAGGGTATTGAAAAATCAGGATAGAGTTAGGACTGGGGTAGACCTTTAAGGTTCCTATCAACCTAAGACTCTAGTCCCTGTTCAACTTTTGCCCCAAGTGCCAAGCACTGAGATAGATCCTGGAAATAAAACTGTAAATAAGCCATGGCTCCTGCTCTCCTAGGGGTTTACAGGCTAATGGGGCAATTAAGTAAGAAAACCTAGTACCACGTACTAAAGCCAGTGATAGGAAGAAGCACAGAACAGGATGGGACACTATGCAGGCTGGGACCAGATGGCAAGAAGGTGATATTTATACTGAGTAGCAACACAAAGCAAACTGGCATTAGAAAGGGGGTGTGATGGGGAGTGTCATCCAGGCATAAGAGAACAGCTTGTGTAAAGTCTTGGAAATGAAAGAGAGCCCAGGGTTAAAACAATGCTCTGGTGCCAGTTAATGCCATCAAATTGTTAAATTCATTCATTGATCATTCTCAAATTCAGGAAGGGTTCCAAGCATGTACACGACTTAGCGCCAAATTGAAACAGACTGTTCTTTACTTGATAATCCCAGAACTCCAATGTGACCAGACCATCTTAGCTTACCATCAACATTTCATTGCAGATGTTCATATGCTTCTCTTGCCATTCTGTCCGCCAATCGTCAATCGGCAAGCCCAGCACTAGCCTCCAAAAGAATAAGAGGGCTCCACCTGACTCCTGAGGGCAAGAGTTAGGACAGTGTCCTTCACACCCCTGAACCGCACAGGGAATTCCAGTAGTGTTTGCACACAATGGTACCATTGAGTCTACTAACCACACCCTCTGCATTCCCAGTCCCTACTCCCAAATCCTCTACTGCTGCTCATCAGGGCACTCCTCCCCCTTCTCAGACTCTGCCACTTGCAAATGTCTAGTTGCTCAACGCACATAGAACTATATCTTTCTCAATAAAAACAGGTTAGGAATCACAATAATCTAGATGGAGTCCTATTAGCTTTATGATATTGAGTAAGTCACTCAACCTGTGGCAGCCTCAAAATTTACTTGTTTGTAAAATGAGAATAATAGCAGCTCTTTCACTGTTGAATGAAGGCAACTGAGCTGAGTTAAGAGTAGTAAATGAGACGGTATATGTAAGGAGACTATCATGTTGTTTGGCATATAAAATGCACTCAATAAATGGCAGCTGTAGTAGAATATTGTAGATGATATAACAGATCGAGGTAGACGATGATGACAATGTCGATGCCATGGTAATGACATGGTAATGTAGAGTAGCCGGTTGTCAGTTCTATAAGTCATTGGCTGTAGTCACAGCAACCCCCGCCAGCCCGGGGAGCTTCTTCCAGCGGCAGGCCTTGAACAGGAAGCATGTAAGAGATCCGCTGTCCTTCAAAACTCGGTGAGTGCTGACAACCGAGATCTCCGCTGAGAACTCCAGCTTGCGTCATCCGCCCTGCCCACGGGCGGCTCCCGAGCCCGGCGACACATGGTGGGAACGTGAGGAGGCGGGGTTGGACTCGGCCCCGCTGAACCAATCGCCCGGCGGGAGTCTCCCAGCCAATGGCAGGGACGCTCCAGGGCTCGAGGGGTGGGGCCAAAGAAAGGAGCGGCGGCGTCATAGGTCATTGGGCGGGCTGGGGGCGGGGCCCGTGGCGCTGACAGAGGCGGAGCGGCAGTGGCAGGAGCAGTCCGGGTGGTGATGGCGGCGACTGTGGGGACTGCGGCAGCGGGGGCCTCGGCGCCGGCGGCCGGCACGGATGGAGCCTCTTCGGTACACTGGTTCCGCAAGGGGCTTCGGCTCCACGACAACCCGGCGCTGCTGGCGGCAGTGCGCGGGGCGAGCTGTGTGCGCTGCGTTTACATCCTCGATCCTTGGTTCGCGGCCTCCTCGTCAGTGGGGATCAACCGATGGAGGTGAGGGGTCCCGGGGTGGGGTCGCGGGCTTAGGGAACGCAACCTGGTCTCTGGAGTGCCCGACCAGAAGCCTGAGTCTCCCCCCAAACAAGCTCCCACGTCCGGAAGACCCCAGCCTGAGGGAGGTGGGGTAGGGAGACAGAGCCGGGTCTCCAGAGGAGAGAAGCCAGGGACAGGAAAGCAGTTAGTACCAATGGCCTGTGTTGGCCAGGGCTCAACCTCTGACAAAGAACTTGCGCACTGTGTGTTATCCTCTTTGGGCCTCAAACACTCCTGTCGGACAGAGATGTTGATCCTCACTGTACAGATGAGACTCTTAAGCCCTAGAGACGCAAAGTTGACCTGTCCCAAGATCTTGTAGCCAGTGTGGCAGAACAGAGCTACTCCTGGTCTGGGGCTCTTAGGTGTGTACTCAGGCAGGGGCAGGGGCAGTTTCTGAATCTATAGCACAGAGATACTTGCATTCTTCAAGTAAAGAGCCCATTGCTGGGCTCCTGAAGGTCATCTCTAAGCCTCTGGTTTGTTTGAATTAGTCCTCTCACCCCTCCCGGCTTCCCTCCCCCAAGACTGTTCTGCCTCTGGAGGTGTCTAGAGACTCTGGCTTAGCATTCCGTAAGGCAAGTGCAGTCTCCCTTTTGTTATAAAGACCCTAACGGTATGTTCAGTTAGAGGCACTGCATGTCCTGATCTAGAGAGAAGTTCTTTACCCATTTTGGAGAATTCCCTCAGCAGCTATGAGCTTCCTAGGAAGAAAAAAAAAAAAAGGGAGGGGGAACCAAAGTGTCACTTCCTTCCTTCCATCTTCTCATGAGATTGATTTTAAAGGACAGTTGAACCACTGTAGATTAGATTTTAATCAACTGATGTACTAAGATTAGGGAGCAGGAAAGCCATGATTATCAAGGTCCCCTCTTTCATGACTCCCAGGAGATGGAGTCCACAGGATCATGGGAAAATATAACAGATAGGTAGTTGATGTATTTTCTCTGCAACGAGTGTTAAAAACCAAGGAACTCTGTGACATCCTGTACCCATCTCTCTTTAAAATGCCCCTCAGCAGTCATTTGGTTTGTTTGCATTGTTCTGAGGGATGTTTGCTCGGAGCCTCGTTGCACCAATAGGCAGGGTTATTCCGGGGATACAGTGGCTCTCAGCACACCATTCTTTCCCCTACATCCAGGGTGTGTGCCCTTCCAGGAGAGTGAGTGCTCCTCTCAGCGGTTCTATGACATACACTCCCCTGCCCCATTTATATAGAGGGAATGACTAAAGATAGTCCTGTGGAGAGCCTGCCCACACAGTTTTCAGGCTGCTCTATTGCTCTGCCTCTGCTCCACTTTCCATAGATAGGAGCTTGGGTTTGACAAACATCCTCAAATGACCATCCTAGCGTGGACATTAAACCAAGCCTCAGACTTTGCCCCTCTTCTTATGGCAGTGTGCCAGTCAGAGCAGAGTCAATAGAATGGAGCTACCTGCTTGTCACATTGTCACGAAGGAGTTTTTTCTTTTACTGGGTTATGGGGGACATTGCATAGGACTGCCTGCTCCTTTGTGGTAGTGGAGATTAAAAATCAACAACAAAACCTGTTGTTGATTAAACTCAGATTTGCTAGGAACTAGGTGTTTATGGATTTTTGTGGGTCACCCTTTTGTGATTATGCTTTCCAGCGAATGAAGGAGAAAAGGAATGTGGCAGCTGAGTCAAATCCCGAGGTCAAAGACTGTATAGAAATGCAGATATTAATTGAGCAATTACTTAATGAGTGCCTAATATCTGCCAGGCACTGTTCTAGGTGCTGTTTGGGACACAGCAGTGAACAAGCAGATGTGGTGTCCAGAGCTCCAGAAGCCTATGTTTAGTGGAGGAAGCCAAGTAAACAACCATAATCTGCTGGAACTAAGTGTCATGAAATAAAATAGGGGAATGGGCTAGAACAGTAGTTCTCAATCTCGCTCACATGGGAATCACTGAAGATGCCTGGACTCCCTTCTTCCCCAATTCTGATTTAATTATGGCCTGGGCATTAGGGCTTTTAAAGCTCTCATGTGTGGTAAAGCCTAAGAAGCCCTGGACTAGAGAACCACCCACAGATCTGAGCCCGACAACTTGGGAAGTATGTTGCAGCTCATTGGCAAAAAGTCTAATTAGTTTTGGCATTCAGAAGAAACAGGTGAAATAATACAAAACAGATGGAATATGATGACTGCTCCTGGGCCTGGAAAAAGACACATTCCTGCCACCCCTACCATACTCTTTGCTCCCATGATCAGATCCAGGGTAGAGCTGCAGACTGTTTTATGCACAAGGTCAGGGGCTGGGGGAGTGATGGAGCCAGCAGTACCTCTGCGTAAGTGCAATATGTGTAATCTTCCTGTGGCTGCTTCGTGATCTGGGAGAATTGTGCTGCAGCATAATGTCCTAGCTCTGCAAATACTTCAGCTGCTGCCTCTGAGAAATCTCCCTAGGAAGGGTGGGCCCTGGGCCATCTGCAAGAGGTGGGGGGAAGTGAAATCTGTGATCTCCATTATCCTCCTGCACTTCCTACACTGACTCCTGCACAGCATTTTTCAGCAGATGAATAAGATTAAAATAATCATGAATGGCACTTTCTAATAGTGAAAGAGGACAGAGAAAGACAACCCAGAAATATGTATATTTATTAACATAGGAGAAGGGTTAGCATACTCCTTGCCTTGCTGGTAGTGGGAAGTTTACGAGCTAATTGTAGCCATATGAGCCTCAGGACTTTTTTTGTTAGGCACTAATTGGCTAAGCCCTTTACCATTTTCCCCAGCCTCACCTTCTCCAAATATAATTCTTGTGGAAGGAGGCACTGCAGTGAGAGTACACACACAAGAGAGGGTGTGAGCAGCTTTGAGATTTAAAAGTGGGTACTCAAAATAGTCCCATGCAGTTTTTCATTACCTTTCTCTCCCTACTGCAACTTAGATAGGTGTTGGCATTCAGGAGCTTCTGGGACAGAGAGAGTTGGTAGAAATAAACTATCAGCTCATATCGCTCAGAATTAACAAATGAGGTGAACTCCCCAGGATGCCTGGTGAGAACAAGTATGTCTCTTCCCAGTGCTGGGAGCTAACACTGTTGGACTGCCGACGATGTGGGTGATTCTCCCTTGGAACTTAATTAGCAAGAAAGGGAATGAGAACCACAGTCCACTGGCAGGGAAATTTGGTTTTCTCTGAGCTGTTCACACTGGTACCCAAGTATATCACTTTACTGTTCTGCTGCTGCTGAGGAAATGTTTCCATTTGCCCAAAAGGGCTGAAAATCTTCATCTTCATCTTTCTCTTTGAAATTTGGAAAGAATAAATATATGTTTATCCAGTGATACTAGAGATCAGTCCTTGTTATGGATTGTGGGTTTGGGTTATTCTTTTCCATTGGGGCTTAATGAATGTTCTTACTTAGGAGAAATTAATTTCTATTAATATCCTTTGTGGGCACCCTGGGCCAGCCTATGATATCATCATCATAGTTAGATAACCTTGGATCAAAGCAGAGAAACTTGGTCAAGGGTGATTTGGATCCAAAAAAGAATTCACTGTCATCCTCCCTGTTCCTATTAACAGCAAATAAACAAAATATTCCTCAACACAGAATGTGCCATCTCTAGAGAAGTCTCTCCTGCTTATCTTATTCTTAATCAGAAGATCTGCCTATTTTATTCTAAATGACTAGCCCCAGGGAGTCCTGAATTATAGAGCCTTTTCTATATTTTTGGAAATCCCAATTTTGTTTTTCTCCAGTGCTGTCTGCCTCTGGCTCTAGAGCACTTATGTAATGTAATTCAGTTGCACATGTTGTCTGATCCAAAGGGTGAGCTTTAACTGCTCACCTAGGACTGTATGCTCTGAATTTTGGCCATGTGAGCTCAGCTTGGAGCTGCCAAGGATGAACTGCCAGCCCCAAACGCTGCCATGTCCATTGCCCAGGCCAGGTTTTTAGAGTCCCCCTTCATTAGAGTGAAGAGAAACTGGCTGTATGGAGAGGAGGACTCTGTGGGAACACAAAAGGCCCAAGGCTCTCCGCACACACCTGCCCCAGTGAGCATTTGTCCAGTATCAATATGTTCCTTTGGTGTTATGCAAAGCTATCACCTGGCAGTCCTCAAAGGTGGTAGTGCCATAGCAGTGGCTTCTCTTTCTCTGGCTGCCTGGAGGCTGGGGCCTCCTAGGGCTCCTAGGCCGTGTTGCCTCCCTGGGTGCCATCTTGAGGCCTCCTTTCCTGGAGGATCCGTGCAGGACTTAACTGAGGAGGGAAGCGGGAAGTAATGGAACATTTCTAGAATGCCAAAGAGGAGGCAGGAATCTGTATCTTAAAAGAGAGAAAGTTTAGTAGAAATAAATTAGAAGAAAAGAAAAGCAACTTGTAAACAGAAGCCAGAGGTAAAGCTCAGCTTTCTAGAACAGTGCTTCTGAAATATTAATGTGCAAAGGAATTACCAGGGGATCTCGCTAAAATGCAGATTCTGATTCTAGAGGCCTGGGATGGAGCCTAAAATTTTACATTTCAGCAAGTTTCTGGGTTAGTTACAGCTGTTGGTCCTCAGAGGAGTGAGGTGTTGGCTTTTGAGTTGGGCAGCACAATCTGAGTGCTCAGGCACTAAGTCCTGGTCAAGAGGCAGTGGAGCCTGGTTTTTCAGAATGCACGTGCTGACTCACAGTGCCTGGGTTTGAATCCTGGCCACTTCATTAGGTATATGATGTTGGGGAAATTACTTAGTCATCTCAGTTTCCTCATTTATAAAATGGGAAAAATAATAATATCTACTACATAGGGCTGTTTTAGAATTAAATGAGGTAATGTATATAAAACAAGTAGAAGAGTGTCCCATTTGTTGAAATGCTCATTAAATGTTTGTTGTTGCTATTATTATCATCATTCGGTTGGTTGCTGAGTTCAGAGTCGGGCCTTCTGCTCCCTGCCTCAGCTATAGACATCTCTTGTCAAAGAAGAAAGGGCTCTCATGGGATTATCTACTTCAGAGATGCTGCAAGGAATCCCTCCTCTTAGTAAATGATGTCTAGAAATAAAGTTCTATAGAAGGCATCTGGAACCTAGCTTTCACATGCTTGTCAGCCTTATTTATAGCTTCTAATTGAAGTCTTATGCAGCCTGGTGGACTGTGAGAGAAGAGGCCCCCAGAGAGCATGGCAAGGACATTCCTGGGAGCTGAAGATAGAGGACCCTCTTTCCTGGGGTTGTGTAATTTAAGTCGCCATTATCTTCAGGCATTCTGCCTGGCAGGACCCAGGTTTCAGGTGGCATGAGGCTATTTACATTGGTCTTATTTTCCTCCTGAGAGGAATGGTGAGGTTTGGGAGGAGGCCACTGCAAATGCGTCACCTGCCTCTCAGCTTTCATTTTCTGAGGGTGTCAGTTTTTCAAAAACAAATTCACTGAGATGGAGCTTTTGGTTTGCACAAAGCAGCATTTAGCTGGTCAGTCTCCCACTGCCACCCCTTTGAGAATCTCTGCATGTTCTTTAGTGAGCATGATGCTTTGGGCTGAGCCCGGGACGCAGCTCATGCTGGAATGCAGGTCTGTGGCATTCGCCGCAGTGGGAGTGTCGTGTTTTGGACGTCAGAGGCAGCAGCGGGGGCTGGTTCTAGTTGACATCCTGGGAGCAGTCGCTGCTTCTGTAAGCCTCCAATAGTAAGGGAATGTGGTATGCTGCCGAGGAGGCACAGGGTGTCACTGTGCTCAAAATAAAATCTGGTGATTCCCATTGTTGACAGAGATGGGTGGGAGATGCTAAAGGGTTGATAGCAGGAGGCTGATCTGTCAGGGCTTAGTTCCTGAGGAAGAAGATCAGAATGTCAGTGGATTGATTACCTGTAGTCAGTTTTGTGTTTGTCAGAGAGGGCTTGCACATTAGGGCTTGCAGAATCTCAGCCCCTAGAGCGGTGTTCGGCCTTACTAATGGGGAACAGAGAAAACAGATTCTGACCAACCTAGGTTTGTATCCCAGCTTCATCACTTAATAGCTGTGATCTTAGGCAAATTAATTATCCTGTGTCTCATTTTGCTGATTTATAAAATGAGGATAATTTCCCCCTTCAAAATGTGTTACGAGAATTAAAAAAGAAAACACAGTTAAAGTGCAAAGCAGATATCTAACAACATTGATAACATTGGTCGCCCCCAGGAAGGAGAATTAAATTCGTGGGGGACACAAGGTAGGAGACTTTTTATTTTGTACCCTTTTGTAACTTGAACTTTGAACCACATGAATAGTTACCTGTTTAAAATGTTCATTTCATTGAATTTAAATATAAAACACATATCATAAAATATACTGATGGAATTTCTCAGAAAGGTGATTGTGCCTAGCTGAACAGCTGATAAATTTTTGTGATCATGTAAAAAATTTTTAAAAACCACTGAAGGCACTCAGCGAATGTTATTTCCTTTCCCTTCCCCATGGTGATCCAGCTCTCAGGCTACGTCTTTTGAGTATCTGGAGTCACCCCACCCCACCCCAACTCCTGCCCCTAAAAGTATGTGTGGATTATCCTGTATAGAAGTACCTCACAAGGCCTTCTTACTCTTGGCATGAGAACCTGGTAGCTAGAGCCCTGGAGAGGCCTAGAGAATGAGCCACCTGCCAGATGTGGCCCTGGGAATTTGGGGACCTAGCCCGGGCTGTGGGGCAGTGGGGCCGTGGCAGTAGACATACACTCAGCCCAAAGCATGACTGCAGAAAGACAGGGGTCTCTCAGACCAGGGTAGGTAGGATTTTCCAGGGCTATTGCAGTCTTGTTCCTCTTCTAATAGGACCTCAGGTTTCCATATCAGAGGACTGCACTTGTTTTTCAAATGATTTTCACATCTGTTCTTCCTTTTGATTCTCAGCAACTTAGTAGTGATGGGTAGATGTTTACACACAGGGCCTGAGGCTGAGAGGAAGTAAGTGACTTGCTTCTGATCACAAAGAAACGACAAGAGTACAAGCAGCTCACATCGAACCCCAGTTTTCTTTATGCCAGGCACTGTACTAAATGTTTTTATGCATTGTTTGATTTTCATTTCTTAGCAATTCTGTGAGATAGATACTAACATCAATTCCACATTACAGATTAGAAACAAAGCTAAAAAGTTAAGTAACTGCCTAAACTCATGCAGCTAGTAAGCGGCAAAACCAGGATTTCAACTGATCCTCTGCCATATCGTGCCCAGACTAGACCCTAAGCCTCTCTAGTCCTCATGCTAATGATGCTACTTGTTCCGCATGAAGCAGTGGCTTCTTCCTGCTTTGTTAAGATGGAGAGTGACCCTGTGATGTTACCACTAACGACGTCTGTGTGGCTCTGCAGGTTCCTACTTCAGTCTCTGGAGGATCTGGATACGAGTTTAAGGAAACTGAACTCCCGCCTGTTTGTAGTCCGGGGACAGCCCGCTGATGTGTTCCCAAGGCTATTCAAGGTAAGTGTGCAGGGTCCGAGAGAAGACAGTGAGATTCTGCTCCTCCGGGTTTCCCTGCAGAATGAGTGAGATGATCTGACCAAGGAAATGGAAACGGCCGGGGCTGGACTCACCGCTGCTGCTGGAGAAGTTGGGAGCAAACGCAGTCGGTCAGCTTGCAGACAGGATGGAAACTGTGTTAAGGAAAAGAATTCTGTGAAACCAGTGTCTTGTTGGAAAGTTCCCAGCTCAGTCCAGACATGGGCTGCGGCAAGTTATTCCACCCCAGATGCCACTGGCTTTTTTAGATGTTTCCTTGACTCAAGCCAGTAAGATTTATTAGGGCTCTTTCTACACCAGGAGTTTAAGGGTGAGGTTTCCTGTTTAGCAAGGGGCGTTTCCTGTCTTTCTTTGCTCTGCTTATTGGGAAAAAAGCCTTTCGAAGGAGCCTCCCTGCTTCCCCTGGGGTAAATAAATGATTGATAAAATCTTCATATGGGGACCACATAAGCCCACCCACCTTTTGCCCCTCCCCCTGTATAAAGCACATTTTAAGGCCCAAACAGTGGCAAAACTGCTCAAGGACAGAGGGCTCTAGGACAGTCTCTCCTTAGCAGCACACAGATTGCTTTTATGCACCTCTCCACCCAACTTCCTTCCCTACGCTTTCTGGGCGAAAGACAGGAGGAAAGGTCTCACGTCAAGGTGAGCAGCTTTGTAAACACTTCATCATTCACCTCACCTCCCCGCACCCCCCCGCCCCCACGCATGCACATGTACAAAGCACACAGTGCGGATAATAGCCAACATTCATTGAGGGCTGACTATGAGTAAGTGCTTTGCATATGTTAATTCACATACTTCTCACAGCAGCCCTGAGGTAGGTGCTGCTATCCCTACTCTACAGATGAAGAAATGATAACTTGTCCATAGTTGTGAAGCTAGGAAGTAGTGGTCTAGGATTCATCCAATCAGTCATTCAGTGTATATTGATTGACCTCTTACTATGTGCTAGGCCCCATACTAGGTACTAGGGTAATGATGAATGAGACAGCATGGTTTCAACTCTGAGTTCACACACCAGTGAGGGAAACAGGCAAGTGATGGGCAACTTCATTGCCGTATGATAAATGCTATGATGCAAAAAGGGCAAGGTGCAGGAAGATCATGTTGAAAGAGAAGGTCAAGGAAGGCTTCTTGGAGACAGTGTCATCTAATAGCAGTTTGATTATTATTCACAGGGTTTTGAGTATTTAACAATGTAATCTATACAAACCGCTAAGCTAAGCCTGGTACTCAGCTCATGGTAAGGGCTCCATAAACGTTTAGTGCCGTTATCCTTAGCCAAGGGATAACCAGCCCTGCTCAGGATGTGTACCCAGGCAGGGCTGAGTCAGGACCAGACCAGCCTGTGCTTGACCAGAACATCTGCTCCAAGGGTTCAGAGTTTTAAGGGACCATGACCAGAGACTTTGGTTGGAATATGGTTTTCTTCTTGCCAGTTGCATGCTCTTAAGCTTTCTGTGAGTTATCTGTACAAACTTTTAATGGGTCAGCTTTCTTCCAACATTGCTAGGAAATCTAGAAATTTCTATCAGAAAGGACTGAAGACTTAGAATTCCCTTTTTTAAACATGTGGCCTCTCTGGTTTCATTTCTCTGACCTCTGGACTAAGGATTGCTCCTCCCTCTCCAGCTCTCTGAGAGCTGGAGCCTATTAGTTGTTTGCTACTGGCCTCAGGAGTGTTGCTATGGAAACCATTAGGACACTTCATATAGCACAAGTCTGCCAAGAAACTAGGCCAGAAGTTTTTAGGGCCATAAGGAGCTCTGGGAAAGGCTTGCCGAGCAGGAGGGAGGTGGCAATTCTGTATCCACCAGTGAGTCAGTGCCTGTTTCTGGGACTAGGGGCTCCCTTGAGAGCATCGTTATTTATAGCCTCCTGCTGCATTATTCTCCTACCTCAACACATAGCAAGTGCCCAGGGCTACCCTCCTCTCCTCAAGGCCACAGACCACTAGCCTTGGGCTCCGATGTTGCCTTGTCTTCAACACAAAGGGCTGCCCTCCTCAAACCTTGTGAACCTCAGGTGGTTTGCTTTCCAGTTCAAATCATTGTCCCTAGTTTGTTCTGCAGCTTATTCTGACAGGTCTCTAGACTTGCTCTGTTCCAGGAAAGAGCTAAGTGCCCAGCCCCCTCCTCCCCATACTGTGTTTAGCATAACAGGTTCTTTCCCCACAGGAATGGGGGGTGACCCGCTTGACCTTTGAATATGACTCTGAACCCTTTGGGAAAGAACGGGATGCCGCCATCATGAAGATGGCCAAGGAGGCTGGCGTGGAGGTGGTGACTGAGAACTCTCACACTCTCTATGACCTGGACAGGTAAGAGATGGGTCCCAGGGATCAGGTTACCAACTGTGGGAGTAGTACCAATTTGGACCCCTGCTGAGCAGAACTTGGAGAGGTTTAGCAATAAGCCACCTGGCATATTAGATATGGCATTTTCTAGAAGCTACTGGAGAATGGACCAGAGTCAGGGCCTGTAGAGCAGGTTACAAAGAGCTTTACCCAATTTGGGTGCAGTGAGGCTCATTAGGCCCCAGGGATGGAAGCAGTGAGGATCCCCACCTAAGATCCTCATAAAACTACTTCTAATATGCTCCAGTACCACCCACTCATCAGATTCCAACTTCTGTTCTGTGCCTCAAAGGCTGCCCTCTGACCTCATGGGACCCTAAATGTTACCCCCTCAGTAGATTCTTGTTCTCACAGTGTCTGTGCCTAATGGGTTCTCTGGGATCCCTGGCTATCTGGGTCTCCAGGCCATGCATTCAGATGTTGCTCAGGAGGCTCCAGAGATCCCTGCAGGGAGCTGATAACTACAGAGTAGCCTCCTTCCCTGGGGACGCGCCTCTGTGCTTTCAGAGTATCTAGGAGGAAACCTTCTCCTCCCCTTCCCTGGCAGAGCTGTCACCCTCCTGCTGCTGCTGCTGCTACTGCCAAGTCTGCAGCCACCACTTCTCCCCGCCTCCCTCTCCCCAGCCCAGGGGTGGCTGCCAGGAGGCCACTCACACAGCTCTGCACGTGAGCTGAGCTCTTGGGAGGAGACCCAGGGTGTGGAGCTCCTCCTCCTGCCACGTGCCAAAGGAGCAGGAGGTACTGCAGGGACGCCAGCCAGCCTTGTATCAGCTAATGGGGGAGTGGAGGAGAAAGAGAGAGGAGGACTGAGAAATGAACTCAGCCGGCCAGCCAGTCTTGTGTAAGCTGCTGCTTGGCCAACAAGAGCCCCAGGAATCTGGCTCCCAATCATCCCAATTCATCCTATGTAAACAGCCTTAGTTCTCCGTCTCACTCTTCTATACCTTTTCTTCTTACCTGAGTGCAGCAACGTTTCCCTTGCTCATGAAAAAATACTTTATAAACTGCAACTGCCCTTTAAGTATTTGTTGTTGCTATTAATAACCCCAGCCCCAACCTCTGATTTCGGGAGCAGAGGCTGTTCTCCACCTCTGTGTTCTAGGAAATAGGGGCCAAGAAGGGAATGATTTTCCCACGAAGGAACACGTTTGCAGCCCTCATCAAAGAACTTCCTCAAGGCTTACGCTGGGACAGAGAGGAAGGTCCAAGGGCATTCTCGTGGCTTGGACAGCCAGGCCCAGTACCAGGAAAGCTAGTGGGGATTTTTCCGTGATTAGAGAGATCTGGTCAGTCTCTGTCTTTAGGCGGCTGCATGTCGACACCAGGGAACCTGGAACTGAGTCCCAGCTTTGGCCCTGCCTTGCTGCATTACCTGAGGCACCCACTCCAGCTCTCTGGGCTTCATTTTCCCTCTCGGTAAAGTGGAGATGCAGCCTCCCTTGCCCCTTCCTTCTTACCACTTAGGGGTGGGACCTGTGAGCGGATGAGGAAAGACTTTGAAGTCTGGGCTCTTTTCTGGGTGGGCAGGGACCAGAAACACAGGACCTTGTGAATGATGTTAAGTGTGCTTTGGGATTTCCAGGATCATTGAGCTAAATGGGCAGAAGCCACCCCTTACCTACAAGCGCTTTCAGGCCATCATCAGCCGCATGGAGCTGCCCAAGAAGCCCGTGGGCTCCGTGACCAGCCAGCAGATGGAGAACTGCAGGGCCGAGATCCAGGAGAACCATGATGAAACCTATGGTGTGCCCTCCCTGGAGGAGCTGGGTACGTACTTATGCCAATGCCTCCTTTGTAAAATACCTTATTGATTTTTTTCTTCTTTGTCAAAGTAATGCATGTTATTATAGAGAGTTTAGAAAATACAGAAAAATGAAAATAGAAATAACCATCACTATTCCCCACCACCCAGAGATAACCACTGTTCATTTTGGAGTATGTCCTTCTGGTCTGTCTTCTGTTTGTACTGATGTATATAATCTTTTTCTAGTTTATGCCTCTATTTTTATACTTTTCCCTCTCAGATGATATAGGCACATTCTGGTGCTGGCATCAGTGGGCTTCTGAATACTAAGATAGCTAGTATTGCTTCTATTGGGGGGAGGAGTCAGTCAGTCTCTCAGATGACAGAGTATACCCTTTTTCCCCTTTCTCTCCCTGCCATTTTTTGATCTGAATAAAGATAGCCTTTCTCACCTGAAAGCCACAATCATTGCCAGCTAACCTATAAAGGTGAGATTCCAGGATCCTTCTCATCTACTTGGAAGGAGGAGTGGCTGGGATGGGGAAGGCAAGGGAAAGGAGAGAAAAAAAAGTCACAGTGGGAAGAGAACTAGGATAACCTAGAAAACACTGGAACATTAAGGATTATCTCTGCCCTGGTAGCACCAAGAACCGCAGTTCAGTTCCCACAACACTCAAAGAACAATACAACGTGTCAAAACTTGCTGATCTAGCTCTGGAAAGGCCTGACTTCCAATCCTGTGGCCGGCTCCTTCTCTTGTAGGCTTCCCCACTGAAGGACTTGGCCCCGCTGTTTGGCAAGGAGGAGAGACAGAAGCTCTGGCACGCCTGGATAAGCACTTGGAACGGAAGGTATGGCCCCCCTTTCTGAGACAGAGAACTTCAGATGTTGGCACCCATGCAATGGGCGACATGGGGTCAGATTCATGTCCATTAGCTCCTGTTAGTTCAAAGTGCTTGAAAAATGAAAAATCTACCTGATGGCCATAACAACAGCAATAATAGCAGCTACGATTTACCGAGTGCTTACCATGTACTGGTCACTGGCTGAACATTCTGGGTTAAGTACCTACTTGCATTATTTCCTTTAATCTTTCCAATAGCCCTACACAGTAGGCATTAAGCTCTCAATTTTGTAGATTAGGAAATTAAGGTTTAGAGAGACTATGGAACTTACCTAAGGTCACATAGCAGTAGAGTGAGATCTTATTCTATGTAATTCTAAAACTTATGCTAGATTGCTTTTCTTTCATCTGTGGGCATATTTCACCTACTAAGAGGTTATCCGATTAGTAAAATCCATAGGATTAATTATTTTGTGTTTATGCATCCGCCCACCTTTTGCTGGGTCTCCTCCAAGGCATTCATTCTTGGACACAGAGAACAAATGGGCCACCTCCCTGTGAAATGGCAACTGGCTAGGGGAAGGAAAGAGGCCTGGGCCCTAGAGATGCTGAGGGCCCCCACCACCCTGTGACTAGAGGAGCAGAGAAGGTTCTCAGGACTGAAAACAGCTCCTAGTTTCTGAGCCTTTAAGCTAGTTTATAGACTTGGCCCCTACAATCACAACTTTTTATATTGCTTCTAAGATGGCTAGGCATTTGGCCCATCAGCTAGGTGATAATAATGGAACAAAGAGGCTAAGGCAGGCCTATGGAGGAAGAATGCTTCCCAGCCCTAGAGGTACCATGGGCCCAGGCTCCCTGAGGCCCAGCAGCCTTAATGTCCCCATCTGGCTGTTGCCTTCGGCTAGAGAGCTTGGAAAACAAGCTTTACTGACTTAAAAGGGTGAGAACTGATGCCCAAGGACTGTGGGGGAACCAGCTGTGTCTGTCCACATCAGAAGCTTTACCCAGAGATTCTTGGGATCGGTTTGGAGATAAAGATGGGACCAAGGGGGCAGAAGGTTGGAGATGACAAATGGGATGGCAGGAGTAGAATAAGACTTAAGAGTGCAAAGACTTAACTTAGGACCTGTGGGTTAGTATCACCTAAATTCATTCTGTAGAGCAGGGGTCCCCATCCCTTGGGCCATGGACAGGTACTGGTTTGTGGCATGTTAGGAACCCGACTGCCCAACAGGAGGTGAGCAGCCAGTGAGTGAGCGCAGCTTCATCTGTACCTGTAGCCACTCCCCAGCGCCAGCATCACTGCCTCAGCTCCACCTCAGATCATCAGGCCTTAGATTCTCATAGGAGCACCGGTTCCTGGTGCCAAAAAGGTTGGGGACCGCTGCTGTAGAGGAATGCCCCTTAGATCATGAAATCCATGACTCCTCTTTCACATGCCTGAGGAGCCTCTTCTGTTATGGTGCCTTATGTCAAGACCCTTTAGACTCAGTGGTGGCCAGAGGGAATACCGCGTCCTACACATCTAAGAGAAAAAAGTTCCTGATGGACAGGAGTTTAACCTGATTTCAGGAGGTTGATTTTAACTTCTTCAGTTTTCCAAATCTGAAGTGAGCATCTACTCATGTCAGGATGGTCTAGCTACTAGAAAGACTGCCCAACGAGACAATCATGGAGTCTCTCCAGAAGTATAGTCTATTGGAGATGATAAACATGAAAAAAGGAAGTACAGTGTGTTAAGGATTGGGAAAGGAGTGGTTCAGAGGATTATGGGAACAAAAAAACAGAAGGGTTGTATTAATCAGTTCTTGTTTACAAGTTAGCTTTTAGAAAAAGGTTTTTTTTACCTCACACCAATAAGAGTCCAAGAGGTAGTCTTCGGGCACAGCTGGATCCAGGTGTCTAAAAATGCTGCCAGGAATATATTTTCCATCTCTCAACTCTGCTTTCCTCTGTGTTATTTCATTCTCAGGCAGGCTTTCCTTGAGCAGTGGCAAAGATGGCCACCAGCTTATTTTTGATCTGCTTAGCAGTACCAGAGGCAGTTCTATGCCTCTTTTCCAAAAGCTCCACAAAAAGTCCTGAGGAGTGTTGTCATTGGCCTAGCTGAGGGCACATGACTATTCCTGACTCAGTCACTGTGGCTAGATAAGGGGTGCTTTCCCTGGCCAGACTTGCATCATAAACCCACTCCCAGAGTCAGAAGGTGGGCTTAGCTCCACTTGGACTGAGATTAGGGAAGGCTGGGTCACCATAAGAAACTTGCCTGCCCGTTTTGCTGTTACCAAAACGGGCAGGCAAACTGTATGATCTTTACCACTGGGAGACCAGTAGTAGATGAAGACAAGCTATAAAAGTATCCCTATTATTAAATGAAAAAGGAATGGTAGAATTAGAATACCACCATTTTACAACCCTCAGTGATGACACATTATGCATTAATGACTGGTAACCCCATAAAGAGAGAAAATCAGGCATTATGTTCTCTCTGTAGTCTTGTTAAAGAGATAAACCTGGGTCCAATCTAGTCTCTGAGATCAGCTGCCAATTTGCAGGCAATATTCAGGACAGAGGGACGTGTTAAGCTGCACCATGAGTGTGCAGTCAGCAAAGTCCAGATTGTGGGAATCAGTGCAAGTCAAATGGGGGGTCTTCCACAGAAAAATTGAAAGGAAAACAAAGAAATGACAGGAAATACATAGAGTAAAAGAAATTTAAATAACACGTCAGAGTTTTTTAAAATGGCCAAGGCTAAACTGTAGTGCCAGGGTATGCACATTTGAATGGAAAAAAAGTACTTAAAAATGCAAGGAATAACTGATGAAGCCCTCCAAATATGCCTTGCAAAAATAGAAAAATGTACATATTTTTAAATACAAGGAAGTAATTATAGAAATTGGGCGAGTGGTTACTTATGGGTCAAGGAGGGGACCGTGACGGGGATGAGCATTTAGATGGGCTTATGGGATGGACAGCAAAGTGCTGATTCATGGTGGTGGTTGCACAAGTGTTTGCCTTAGAATAATTCATTATTGTGGTTTAATTAAACCACACCTGTGTGGTTTCTATAGCTGTATTTCACTTAAAAAAAAGATTTTCAAAGTGAGGTGGGCAAAGATATGAGCATGCAAATATACATTGTGTCAATTAGAGGCACATAACCTAATACCTGAGGGATCACCTGCTGAGAAAGTGGCTTTTAGGTTGAGACTTGAGGAAAGAGTCAAAATTAACCAAGGGAAGATAGTATTCCAGCCTGAGGGAACTGCATATGCAAAGGCTTTTGAGAACATGGTGCTTAAAGAAGAGTGGCAAGAGATGAAGCTAGGACGATGGCCCACCCAGACGGCCCACCCAGACGTGGGATGCTTGTAAGCCATGTCTAAGATTTGCAACTGTTTCCTAAGAACAACAAGAAGCCCAGTGTGCATATCGTCATAAGGAATAGGCATTTTATTTTTTTAATTTTAAAAAATTAAACTTTTTATTTTGAAATTTAAAATATACCCAAAAATAGAGAATCGAATAATGAACTTCCTTATACTTATCACCAGTTTCAATAATTTTTTCCAGTTTTATTGAGTTATAATTGACATATAACATTGTGTTAGTTTGAGGTATATGATATAATAATTTGCTGTATGATGTACAGTTGACCCTTGAACAACATGAGGGTACGGAGCACTGACCCTGTGCAGTCAAAAATCTGCATATAACTTTTGACTCCCAAAAAGCTTAAGTTGGGACATGCCTTTTAAATAATCATTCTGCTCTCAGTGTGGAGACTGGATTTGAGGGGGACAAGAATACATGTAGGGAGGTCAGTTAGGAAGCTATCCCAGTTGTCCAGCCTAGATACAATCTCAGCCTGAACCAAGTTGGTAGCAATAGAGAATGGAAAGGGACGGACTTGAGAAATATTTGGACAGTAGAATTGACAGGATTTGGTGACAGGGGCAGTCCAAGGCAATGGGCAGGCCTTTGGCTTGGGCAACTAGGTGGATGACAGTGCATTTTCTGAGATAAGGAATGCCAGTGGATGAGTAAAAAAAAGAGCCTGTTATACTCGAAGTGCTTCAAAGGCAGTCAGGTAGAGATCTCTGGCAAGGAGTTGGCTGAGGTGGTCTGGGAGTCTAGGTGAGCTATCTGGGTAGGGCACAGATATGGTGATCCTTTGCAGAGATAGTCAGGAGCTAGAAGAGCTCAACCAGGAACACAGTCAAGTAGAGGACCTAGGACAGAGGCTTGGGATGCCCACATTTAAGGGGTCAGGATGGGTGGTGGAGCTGGTGAAATACTGAGAGCAGCTACCCATGTAGGAGGCAATCGGGAGCATGTGGTGTCCAGAGGCTAACAGAATGGAGGGCATGGACAGGGGCAGTCAACAGGGTGAGGTGCTGCCTGGAGGTCCAGAAATTCAAGGACGGAAATGCCTGCAGGACTCAGTGGCATGAAAATCACAGAGACAATGGTGTCAGCCAATTTGGTGGTAGTGGTGAAGGTGGAAGTCAGAGTAAGGTGGGCTAGAAAGTGGAGGTGGGTATGGGGAAATGGAGAGAGGCTGACTGTGAAGGGAGGAAAGAAGACCCGAGGGTAGAGGTCCACAGGGTTACTGGAAGTCCTTTGTTTTGTTTGCAAAGAAACAAGATCATTTTCCCAATGTCCTTGGAGTGGAAACTAGGGAGAGAGACGAGTGTGCCAGAGGAGGAGGAGGCTCTAGAGCCAGGTGGAGGCCTTGGCCTTGGGCAGGATCACAGGAGGGCCAGAGGTAGGTGTGGGTGCAGATGAATTTGTAAATTTGGTGGCTAAAAGTTAGTTTCCCACTGATGGCTTCTGTTTCCTTATCATAAGGAAGGAAGGTCATCTGCTGAAGGGTGATGGGGAAGCATGGGGTCAAAGGTCTAAAGAGAGTGTAAAGTTTGTAAAGTAGTCATCATGAAGGAAAAAAGGGTGTTAGGAGTTGAGAAAGAGAACATAGTTATTAGAAGTAGTGAAAAAAGACTGGAATCTGGAGTCCCCCCAGCCTCTCTTACCATCTCTGTAGCCCCAGAAGGGTCATATAATCCTTTGAGCTTCATTCATTATTTTTAAAAGGAGATAATGATAAATGCTACCTCAGAGGATTGTTAAGACCAAATGAAAAAACATATGTAACAGTGAGTTGTGAAGTAAAGCATGATGCCAATGGCAACTGATGGTAAATACAAGACCACTAATGCTATATGACAGGTGGCTCCAGAAATGAATGACACTGTGGGTCCCCAGGATTGAGTTGGGAGTCCCTCCTTTTGCAGCCACTGTGGAACAGTGGTGAGAAGTCCCTGGGGAGGCGTGGTGCAGCAACAGCCTCAGGGCCCTGGCCAGGGACAGCACTGAAGTAGGGATATGTAATCACAGAACATTCAGTGCTTACAGAATCCTTTCATGTTTGTCATTTTATATAATCTCCGGGAGGTGGGAAAATTTGTTCTCATTTAATAGATAAATAGCTGAGGGACTAAATAACTTGTTCACCATCATCCACAAGTTAAATAGCAGAGTCCGTCAGCACAGGGGCGTGGGCCTCGTTATTTGGTCTAATGGTGTTCCGTCGAAAATTCTGCCAGCATGAAGGAGTGAAATGAGCACAGCGCACAAATCCTGGCTCCTTGGCTTTCTATTCTGTGATGTGAGGCAAATTCCAGGCCTTTCCTTTCTTCACCTTCTCTTTTGCTGCAGGCTTGGGTTGCCAACTACGAGAGACCCCGCATGAATGCCAACTCCCTGCTGGCCAGCCCCACGGGCCTCAGCCCCTACCTGCGCTTTGGTTGCCTCTCCTGCCGCCTCTTCTATTACCGCCTGTGGGACCTATATAAAAAGGTGAGGGCATAGGGAGGGTGGCGTGCCCCAACCCCAATTGTAGCCCAGTGGACCAGGGCCTTCTGGGCCAATCAATCACCCAAAAAAGGGGCCTTCCCTCTGGTCCTGGGGACAGGGACGGGGACTGGGTTGTGGATCTTGGAGGCATTTAAGTGTGCGTGTACAACCAGAAAGGGTGGGGAAGCATCCATGTCCAAGAGCTGGTGGAGCCAGGCACAACACATACTGCTGATCTACATAAAATCCGGGTTATCAAGCAAAGGAGAACACGCAGAAAAGCCGACCTCAGGATATGCCCCTAGAGGTGGCAGATCTGCTGGCGGCAGGTGGGTGGGACGAGCACTCAGGGTGGGAGGCAGAGAGGGTGAGGCTGAAGCCAATCTTGAGCTGAAGAGCACAGTGGCCCTCTAAGGGCAGTGTCCAGGGCATTGGAAAGGGGAGTCCAGGAGTGGCTGTGTCCGGAGTGCTGCATGCAAGGCCATGCCGTGCAGACTAGATGCAAATATCTCTGTGGGGATGCCCCCACCCCCAGTCGGAGTGAGGGCAACACACCCAAATGTTCAGATTCCTCATATCATCCTCATGTCTGGGTCATTTCACATCTTCCTATCCTTGCCAAAACCAGAATTCTGTGGCAAGGGGTGGCTTTGCCAGGTTGGTGGGTAATCTTGTGATTTTAGGTAAATCATTATTTGCTTGGGGGTCTGATCTCTTTAACTCCCTCATAGCCCCAGATCCAGGCTATTATGTAATCAAAATCTAGACTGAGCATTTTTTATGCATAATGATGGGAACAGTCTCTTTGACGTTCTAGAAAGTGGAGCCAAACAGGGACCCTTGAGAAGAAGGATCATGACCTGCTCTGGGGAGTTTGGTTCCCAGTACAGAGTTGCGCAATGATATCCTTTCCACTGCCCGCCCCTCTACAGCTATTCTCATCGCTCAGAGCAGGACACAGCCAGGGCCTAGGGTTTAAGTCTGCAGGCGCACTGTACTACTTCTTCCAGGGAACAGTCCCTGTGCATGTCTAGGGGCTTTGGAGCCACCAGGTTCGTGGCAGGTCCACATTCCTCTGTGGGAGGGTCCTGAGTGACAGTGCTGAGAGCCGGGTGAGGGTTTGTATCCACATGCTTCTCCCACCCCCAGGTGAAGCGGAACAGCACACCCCCCCTCTCCCTGTTTGGACAACTCCTGTGGCGAGAGTTTTTCTACACAGCAGCCACCAACAACCCCAGATTTGACCGCATGGAGGGGAACCCCATCTGCATCCAGATCCCCTGGGACCGCAACCCCGAGGCCCTGGCCAAGTGGGCCGAGGGCAAGACAGGCTTCCCTTGGATTGACGCCATCATGACCCAGCTAAGGCAGGAGGGCTGGATCCACCATCTGGCTCGGCACGCTGTGGCCTGCTTCCTCACGCGCGGGGACCTCTGGGTCAGCTGGGAGAGCGGGGTCCGGGTGAGTGCTCTCTCAGCGGGAAGCTGGCCTGTACCCTCTTGTCAGGCCTGGCCAAGGGCAGTCGCCTCTGGGTTGAGGGCTGGGGTGGGATCCCTAGGTCCAGGAGATCTCCTCCAAACCCTCCTTGCAGGCCCAGAGGGCATAGATGGGGATTTCCAACAGAAGGGCTTTGGCTCTTTTATCCATGGAGCACATGGTGACTTGGGGAAAACCAAGGCGGTAAGTCCCCAAGTAGGCTGATCGTCTCACCCTCCCCCATCCAGGTGTTTGATGAGCTGCTCCTGGATGCAGATTTCAGTGTGAATGCAGGCAGCTGGATGTGGCTGTCCTGCAGCGCTTTCTTTCAGCAGTTCTTCCACTGCTACTGCCCTGTGGGCTTTGGGCGTCGCACGGACCCCAGTGGTGATTACATCAGGTGAGGATGCAGGCCAGGCTCTCTGGCTTCTGGCCACTGTGCCCTCCTCCTAGGATGGGACAGCTTTGGCACGTTGGAGGAAGGTCACAGTGTGTTGATGGGTTGTCCGGTGTGTATGTTTCAGGCGATATCTGCCCAAATTGAAAGGGTTCCCCTCTCGATACATCTATGAGCCCTGGAATGCCCCAGAGTCCATTCAGAAGGCAGCCAAGTGCATCATCGGTGTGGACTACCCACGGCCCATCGTCAACCATGCCGAGACCAGCCGGCTAAACATTGAGCGAATGAAGCAGATTTACCAGCAGCTCTCTCGATACCGGGGACTCTGTAAGGAACCACTACTCCCCCCACCATCCCCTGGCTCACTGAAAGGAAGGGCAACACCTGTGGGCTCAGAGGGCATGGATGGGGATTTCCAGATATTTGCAAAGGGAGCCTGAGTACTATTCTCCGGGCTGTTACATGACTTGATTTCCCATGACACTGCAGCCTCGGCTGGTTCAGGCCTCTTGAGTAGCTGTGGCCAGTGGGACGAGATGGTACCTCAGTGTCATGGCTCAGCACCCCCACCCTGTTTTCTCCTGCCCTGCAGCCCCTTGCAGTCCTGTGAAAGTACATCCTGATTACTCCCTTGCCTTTCTCCCAGGTCTGCTGGCGTCTGTCCCCTCCTGTGTCGAAGACCTCAGCAACCCAGTGGCAGAGCCCAGCTCAAGCCAGACTGGGAGTATGAACAATGCAGGTGAGTAGCAGCTGGCCTGCCATGGCCTCTCCCCATCCCAAGGGCACTGCAAAACTGTTACCACTTCAGTCACTGAGGGCTGAGAACAAAGGCCAGAATCAGTCTGTGGCCTGATGGAGCTTATATTCTACCTGATGGAGACAGATAATAAAGGAACCATGCAGATCATTTTTGAGAACAGTGCTTTGGAGAAAACAAAATTGAGTGACCTGATAAGAGAGGGACTGGGGAAGGTTTACTTTGGGTTACTTTAGATTGGAATAGTCAAGGAACACCTCTCTGAGCAGGGGCACAAATAGTGAGCAGAGCCAGCTTTTCCAAGAACTAGGGGAAGAGCATTCCCAGCAAAGGGAAAAGCAAGAAAAGCCTCAGAGCTGGGAACGAGCTTGGCCCATTCAAGGAACAAAAGGAGGAAGGCTATTGTGTCTGACACGTCCTAAGTGAAAAGCTAGAATGAGAGATAAGGACAAGTTGTAGCAGGACTGGCATAGTGTAGGCTCAGCGTCCACGAGGAAGATTCTGTCATCAGTGCACTGAAAAGGCACTGACGGGTGGTCAGCAGGGTGGAGGCGTGATCTGGTTTACGTTTCACAAAGCTCATTCTGCCTGCTCTGTGGAAGGGACAGTGTGGGTAAGAGTGAGTACAGGGAGGCTAGAAAGGAGGCGACTGCAGTTGTCCAGGTGGCAACCGCAGCACAGCCTGGGTGGTGGTAGGAAAAAGAAGGAAGTAGACAGACTTGCTGCATTCTTAACCTCCTCCCTTGAGCCCTGGGATGAAGATCAGTAAGGTGAGACCGGCTGGAACTCTAGCGGGTTTTCTAGTTTGCCCAGCAAGGCTGGCTTCGCAGCTGAAGCCACTACTTATTCCTGCCTCAGGAGGCTGATCCAGGGTTGCAGAGGGAGTGCCTCACCTTCAGATCAAGGATAACAGACAGGCCGAATCATCTCTGGCCTGGAACCTTTGGGATTTGGGGCCTGAAAGCTAGCTCTGCTGCCAGGAGGCCTGGTCGTGCTCTCCTTAGACATTTCCAGGCAAAGTCATGGCTGAAAGGAAGGCTGAGGAGCAGGTCTGAGAAGCAACATGCTAGCATTGCATCAATGAGCAGGCTCCCTTCCCGCTAAAGAGCTGCCACTGCACAGTTTTGGATCATGTCGGCTCTATGCACAGGCTATGTGACACTTTGACACTTTGACCTGCTTCCCTACAGGCCCAAGACCACTACCCAGTGGCCCAGCATCCCCCAAACGCAAGCTGGAAGCAGCCGAAGAGCCACCTGGTGAAGAACTCAGCAAAAGGGCCAGGGTGGCAGAGTTGCCCTCCCCAGAGCTGCCAAGCAGGGATGTCTGAGAGTAAGTGACAGCAGCTCAGATTCAGCTTAAGAGGCAAGGTGGGAGAGGGGTGTGGGCAGGTTTGTAAAAACTACTGGCATTCCAGCTAAAAGTTAAAACCCAGCAAACTAGATTAAAACCTGATGGGATTTCAGCTCAAAAATTTTATCATTCTGACTTCTATCCCTTCTAAAATCTAAAGGGACATTTAAAAATAAAGCCCTTTCTTTGCCAGCCAAGGGGAAAAAAATGTGAGGGAGGGGGCAGGCTCTTTCAACTTATCAAAGTGAGTCATATCCAACAAAAAGAAAGCAGAGACCCAATGCGAAGCTGTGAGAGAAATGGCCCTGTGGTCTAGCCTGAGGATGCCGGAGGCCCCTCTGCCATCGCCCCTGCAGGCAGGCCAGCGGAGGGCAGCATTTACCTTCAGAAGAGAGGCTCACTAGCCCAGCCCCACCTAAGGACCCGTAGACCCTGGCTCCCCATCAGCTGTGCCTCCTACAACCACTCCTCCATTCTCACCTTTCTTATGGCTTGGGCTTTGTGCTTCCCTGTCAGTACTCATCTTTCTTGGAAGTCCCCTGAATGTTGATTTAAAAAAAAAAAAAATGACTCCTTTTTCCCTAGAACTGGAAGGGCCTTTTCTACCTTTCTGGGAAAAATGTAAGTTACTGTCCTCTTTTCCTTATCTCAGGCTGTTCCTTATGTATCATGTCTGTGTTATGAGATTAGAGAGCGATTTCCTCCGTGGAGCCAAAAGAAATTGTTTCTTTTTTCCAAATACGTCCACTTCAGGGCAAGCCGAGGCCATCTGGTTTAAGCGTCTAGGCTGGAGTATAGGTGAGACAGAGACTGTTTGATGCTTCTGTCCTTTACGCCACTAGGCTTTTTGTCATAGATGTTGCTGATGGACACATTTGTGCTATCTTGTCCTAGGAGAACTGGCAACCACAGATGCTTCTTTCTTAGTTATCCGTTAGCTCTATAATACTAAGCAAAGTTCATTCTGTCATATAAATCTTAACTTGCCAGGCTGATATTCTGACTTTTGGGTGAGAAGACCTAAGAACAGAGAGGTTCAATGTCTGGGTCAAGGTTGCTCAGTAAGCTAATGGCATCCAATTCAGCATGAAATCATTGCCAATAGGTGTGTGAAGAAGGGGAGCATAAGATATATAAAATGTGAACTGATGCATATCCACAAGAATTTAAGAGTTTGCTTAGAAAAAGAAACAAGTAACCTACGATTCCTAGATAAATGGTACATATTCTACAGACCTATCACACAACAGCTATCGGTGGGCCGAAGTGATCAGGGATTACAACACAGAAGTTTACACTAGGGAGCCTGAAAGGTGAATTTGATTTAAGCCGCAAGGAGGGCCTTTCAGACAACAAAAACAGGTTAATGGTTACGTGATCTTGTACCAATTACTTAACCACTTTGAGACTCCGTTTCCTTGCCTGTGGATTAGGTTGTCTTTGTAAAGATTAAATGATTAAATATGTGTCAATTAGGAATGTGTGGGACTACTAGGAGTAGACAACCTGACTACTGTATCCAAAACAAATAGGAATTTATTTACTTATCTAACAAGAGGATGAGGTCTGGGTATTGCTGCTTTTAGTTTGGTGGCTTAACAGTGTCAGAGACAGTTTTCCTGAGATCCTCTTGCTTCGTGATTTCAAGGTGGCTGCCATAGCTTCAGTATTCGTCTCCTCAATCAAAGCAGGAAAGAGAAGAAATAGCAGAGATAGCTGCACTCATTCATTCAATAAACATATCAAATGATCACAATTTTGCCATATACTCTTGTAGGCATTGGGATATGGCTGACAAAGTCCCTTTCCTCTTACTGGAAGGAGATAGACAATAAACAAATATATGTCAAGAGGCCATAAGTGGTATGAAGTAAAAATAAAGTTGGGTAAGAAGATAGAACATAAAGGTTGGGGCACAGTGGAGGTTGCAGTTTCATATTATAAGGGTTGTCAGGGGGTGCCTCTGTTCCTTTTTATTAAGAAAATAAAAACTTTCCCAGAATATCCCTCCCCCAGCTTTTTACATTGGTTTCATGAGCCAGAACTGAGTCATAAAGCTGCCACCCTCAAGATGGGAAGTAGGGATTGGCTTGTCAGGGTTGGTTTAAACCATTGGTTTTCCAACTTGAGTGAGCAGTAGAATCCCCTAGAGGACTTGTGAAGCCACAGATTGCTGGGCCCCACCCACAGAGTTTCTGATTAAGTAGGTCTTGGGTAAAACCCGAGAATTTGCCTTTCTGACAAGTTGATAATACTGCTGTTCTGGGACTGCACTTTGAGAATCACTGACTTATAGCAATCATGATCCATTGCCTGGGCCAGGCCCAAGACCCACTAAACAGAATCTAGGTTCTGTTAGCTAGGAAGCATGGACACTGACACCTAACAGTGCCTGCGTAATACACAAGGCACTTAGCCCAGTGCCCCATTCATAAGTACCCAGTAAATGGCAGCTATTATTACTATGGATATTGTTGTTGTTATTTTAGAAAAACATAAGGTTATCATTGGGTCTGATCATGGAGGGTCTTAAATGTCAGGCAGATGAGTCCTTAGTATACCCTCTGGGTGCTAAAAAGCGTTTTGGAACAGGAGGGTAAAATGATCAAACTGGCCTTTTTGGAAGATTAACCAGCCATTGGGCTGGGACCAGCATAGGAAATGGTGCGAGAAGAGAGCCAGCTGAGAGGCTGTAGCAGTGATTCCAAATGGAGATTACAGAGGTGCAGCGGTCAGCACCTGTCTCTTGCCTTAAAGTTCAGGAGATTGAATCAGTCCTACTAGGATCTTAAGGACTGATTCTCAAGGTTTACTCTGCCCTTACTCATGGCTTACTGGTTGGAAGCAGGGGCCAGGAGGTCAGAGGACAAGACAGGCTGGGGAAAAAACACCCATTTTCTTTGGATTCACTGAGAGAAAAGGGTGTTTCACTGTATGCTGGTGGTGGCACCTGGACTAAAGATCTTCAGCATCCTTATTTGTAAAACAGTGATAATAGCATCTTGTCACCTACCTACTCATGGAGCATACATGTTAGGGGGAGAAAATGAAAAACCATATGTGAAAAGCCTTTGAACAAGTAAAATACATCACACCGATGAAATTACATTACCATCTTGCACATGCTTCTCGATGTCTTTGGCTGTGTTATTGTTTCTTCAGTCAGAGCCAACACACTGGGCTAGGTGGACCACGGAGCAGTAGCCATGTGGCTGAAGTTGATATTACATTGAGAGGCAGGAGACTGGTCCCCTTCTCCTCTCCTGTGGTTTAATTGTGCTTGGGGCCGGATACATAAACTTTCTGAGATGCTTTAGCTGTAAGATGTGAGTAATCATTCCTTACCAGCCTGAAGGCTCCATTCTGGACCTTTTTGAGTCCCCGTTTAGCTGTGAGCTCTATAGTTTCGTCTGTTATTTCTAACATATCAGGCCTGTGGCTGTTCACTGAGCAGACAGTGATTTAGTTTAAACTGATGTGGGAAAATGTGTCCTCATATCAGTAGGTTCCATGCTTACCTCAGACCCACACCACTGTCTGTCCTGCATTTGGTTTTATTGTACAATGTTCACCAAACTGAAAAATAAGCCAACCCCCAAATAACTGTCATTTCAGCTATTATCCCATGATCCCTAAAGCTGCTGACTACTCAGGATTCCATTAGCTTCAGTTGTGTACAGACTTTTCTTATTGGTCCAATTATTTTACCATAGAGGGGACAGATCACGTGATCCATTTGCCCTTCTGCTGGTACATAGTGATCTATTGAGAGAAGCCCCATTGAATACAAAAGGTTCATGGCCAAGGATCACCTTCTCCCACCCCCTCTTCCCTGCAGTTCAGAGTTTGGTGAGCCTGGGGCTTCACCAAGGAAAACCTGACTTCTGAAATCTCTTTGCTGTCTTTCTGATACTTGTTTAGTTTTAGAGCTTTCCTTACATGAAATGATAAATGGGAAAGGCTCTGGGCAATCTGTAAAATGGTGCCAGTAGAAGTGGAGGCGTGTGGTATTCAAAAAAAGAGCCTGCTTTACACTCACTTTGATAAGTGTCTGCAGTCCGTCCTGCTGCTCACTGCCTGGGGGCCTGCATACTACGTGCCTCACCTCTCTGGTTCTCAGTTCTTGACCTGGAAATCAGAAGTTGGGACTCAGTGCCCACTTGTACTTTCCTCTCACTTACTCAGTAGCTGTTGACTGCTTGAGGTCCCTTCCCCTTTGCTGTATGATTTGTATGGTGCAGGAAGGGTATAGGTGGGGTTGACATCAGGAACGAGACTGAGCTTAAAAGCCCAGCTTTGCACCCCATCCAGGCCCAGCCGCACCTCCGTACTCCCATGCTCCTAACTTAGGGGCTGGTGGCAAACTCTCTGCCCCTCTCTAGCTCTTGGACACTGCCTTGACCAGTATGGAGGGGAGAGGGTAACATCTGAGCCAAACAAAGTTTCCTGCAGACCTTGAGCTGGCATCGTATTCTCTGCTGATATAAGCTTTTGAATGCACATTATCCCTGGACTCCCCTCTGGGCTTGGACGAGGGAGGGGTAGACTTACAGATTTCTTGTTAGCATCCAGTGGACAGGAAGGGGTGTGAAGGCACAGGTACTCAGGTGGCAGTGCTAACTAACCTTGGGCACACTGAGGGAGGCAGTCCTTAGTTTTTTTGTGTTCCAGCTGTTTCTGTGTTTATTGTATTAATGACACGTTTAGAGAATTGGATAATCGAGAGATTGATTTTTCAATGCATGTTTTATGAGTTGATTTTCCCCTTGGTGCCCCTCCTCTGGCTGTTCTTCCCTTTCCTTTCATGCCACTGTCATCATTTTCCTGCAAGGCCTCATTTCATTTCCCCAGCCCCCTTTTTCTGCAGACTTACACCCTAGCTTGAGAACAAGAGCACAGAGCCCATCTAGTTGTCTGCTGATCAAGCACCTTTAGTAACTAGTTGAACAGGCCTTGGACTAGCTTTGTAGTCAAGGATAAGTTGATTCTTCCAAACCTTAGTTTACTGTGCTTGTGTTTTTGAACCCATGAGAGAGGGACTAGGGTCACTGGGGCTTATCTATGGTCAGGACACTGCCTGCCCCATAGCTAAATCATGGCCGAGTCTTCACAGGTCTGAATCGTTATCATTATAGCCACATATCTTCTAAGTTTAGGCGTTGGTTCTTCAACCCTTTTTGGGTTACTCATGCTTTGGAGAGTCCAATGAGGGATGGAGCCTCTCCCCCAGAAAATTGCACCTATTCAGGCAGAGAAAAACGTGCACAGAACTTCAGTCGTCGTGGACTGCCCCTTAAGCCTCTCCTTGGACTGCTAAAGAAACTCCAGAGTAAGAGCCCTTATCCTACGAATCTTCGAGCACTCTTTACCTTCCCCCATGCCCAACAGTGGAGAAAACACTAGAAATGTAGGTGTCAGATAGGAGCCTATTGTGGTGTACTCTCCAGTCCTGAGGTCCCCAGTTTCAGAAGAATAATCATCTATTTGGCTTAATAGCTGGGACCAGAGAGACTTGTGTATAAAATACATATCACAGACTGCATATGTCAATAAATGTATGTGCACTTTAGTAACATTTATTTGTAGTGAAAATATATGGCCAGGTTATCATCATACAAGTTTACATAGAAAAATTGTTGAAAATAATTCACATCTTAAACAATGAGGCACTCAGTACTGACCTGTACGGGTGCCCACTCCTATGTTTGTTCCTTATTTTTTCCAGCTTCTAGATAAATCTCTAATGATAAAATCCACATAAAATTGTCTTCAGATTTAACATTTGTCTTAAAAGGGCTGCATGTGCCAGAGGCTGATTTTAAATCCCTGACTCTACTGTCTTTAACCCTTGACATCATTTCCCTTTTCTGTTAATGTCTGAACTTCCATTTATGTGGCTTGGATATTAGTCTTCATGCCACCATGTTGAATTTCTTATTTTATACCCTCTAAAAGTTTTAATGAGCAGTACTATAGTATAGAGATTACTTAGTGCTAAACAGGTTTTGGCATCAGACAGACCTGACTTTCCCATCTTGGCTCTGCCACATCTGAATGCCACAATCTTAGGCAACTTATTTATCCTCTCTGGCTTCAGTTTTCTCATCTATAAAAATGGGGTCATATCTTCAGGGTTAATGGGGTTGCAGGCTATATTAGTTTGCTCAGGCTGCTATAACAAAGTACCACAGACTAGGTGACTTAAAGAACAGAATTGATTCTCTCACAGTTTAGGAGGCAAGAAGTGTGACTGCAGGGTTGATTTCTTCTGAGGCTCTCTCCTTGGCTTGTAGATGGCTGCCGTACCCCTGTCTTCACATGGCCTTCTCTCTGTGTGTATCTGTGTCCTCATCTCCTCTTCTTATAAAGACACCAAGTCATATGGGATTAGGGCCCACCCTAATCATCTCATTTCATCTGAATTACCCCTTTAAAGATGATATCTCCAAAAACAGTCACATTCTGAGGCACTAGAGGTTAGGATTTCTGTATATGAATTTGGGGGGTGGGGATGGAGCAGGAACACACAATTCAGCCATAACACAAGTGTAGAGTGCTTCACCCAAAGAAGGCTAAGTGAGCCTTCTTATTATCTGCCTTGCCAACATTTAAACTATGCTTTAATAGAACACTGCGTGTCTCTGTACACTCTCAGACACACTAGACCTGTTTAAACAGGCAACCCAGCATTACGACAGACTTACCTCGGCCTCTGTTATCAGGCATGAAGCCATTTCTTCACTCTGCCCCAGATTCAGGATGTTATAAATCTTTAAAATGAGTCATCCTTGTGTCTCCTCTCTCCTCCCCTCGGTCTTCTAGCACAGTGCCAGGGTTCTTTTATCTATATGTGGAAATTTCTAAACTCAGTCATTGCCTTCATCTTCCAAAATACTAGTTCTGGCTGGTTTCTCTTTCAGCCATTTTTTTTTTCTGGTTCTCCATCTCTGGTGGCAGCCACTCTGCTTTGATTCAGAAACTGTCTTTGTCATACCTGAGCAGGTGTCCCCAAGGCCTCGGATGAGCCTTGCATGGCTTCTCCTCCTCCTCTTCCTCTGCTGCCCTCAGCCCCAGAGCAGAGGAGACCCAGAGGGTCTGCGGGATAGAGCCCGCCTCAGAGAGGCAATGTTCAGACACCTGGCGGCATCCCGGCAACAACCTCGTCCCCAGGCACTGTGGCCCATGCAGTGCACCCCAGGCTCGTCTCAGTTATCAGTCCAAGTGTCCCCAGAGAAGCAGCCAAAAGAGCTTGTGTCCCTGGGCAACTGAGCAGCCTGCTGAATGCTCCTTTTTGCACTTGTTTTTCTTTTTCAGCTACAGCGCCGTGGCTCTGTGAGCAAAGCCTGGGTGCCGAAGCAGCCACCATGGCAGCAGAGTGCAGCCTGCAGAAAAGCTGATCACCGACACAGATCGAGTGAACGTGTGTGTGTGTGCGCGTGTGCAAAGGAAGGAGTGGTGTGCCTATTTGAGTGTGCATGCACCTGTTTACACTCTTGTGATTCTGGATGCTGCCTGGCTGGAGAAGTACCTAAAGCAGCTTCACATCAGCCTTCAGACACCAGGCTATAGGTCATGGCTGTGACTTTCAGCCACGACCTGTTCCTGCAGGCCAGCTGCCTTGCCTGAGTGGAAGAGTGGTAGGACCCTGGCTGGGATTCTGGCATCTTCCCCTCCCCCTGTCTGCCCTCCCTCCTCACATTAGACTGAGGAGCAGGAGGACAGCATTTCTGGCTGTTGTCCAGAGCATGAGATTCTAGAGGCAGCCAGAGCCCTGCTGAGTTCCTCCTGACCCTGGAGGCTGAGCAGGCTGGAGTGGACAGATGCTGTCCAGACACAGTCACTTGGCCTGTCTTCTTTCTTATTTTAAAAGTCCCTCATCTATGGCCATGCCACCCTGAACATGCCCGATCTCGTCTGATCTTGGAAGCTAAGTAGGGTCAGGCCTGGTTAGTATTTGGATGGGAGACCACCTAAGAATAACAGGTGCTGTAGGCGATTAAAAAATAAATAAATAAAATTCCCTGCCACTGGGTCCTCCAGACCCTTCCTCAGGCATCTGAGACAAACGACGAGGCTATAAGCCAATCTGATAACTTTCTGCCATCATATGGAGGCACACCAGTACCTGTATGCATGGTGCTGTAGGCAGGAGCCTGGGAAGTACATCCCCCTTTCCAGGGCTGAAAACCCAAAGTTAGGAATGACATCACGGCTCTCATTGTTCCTTCCCCATAAGCTGAGAGCCAGCCTCAGAGCTGACTGTGGAGACCCAGTGCCTCCAGCAGGAGGAGGCCAGTTTCCTGGTTCCTCTGGCCACACTCCAGGGCACCATAGTGCTTTCGTTAAGGTCAGCTGATACCCAGCTAGGGAAGCCATTCTCCTCTGTTCTGTAGGCTTCCAGAGCCTGCCTGGTGCTGGTGAGTGTCCCAGCTGCCATGTCAGCTCCACCAGTAGCTGGATACCAAGGACCCAGGCAGGTGGACTTGGGTGGCGACTGCCAGGGACAGTTGGGAAAGGTCCAAGTAGAGATCCCACCCAGCACACCAACCCTTCCAGAAACAGCAGGTGGGAGGTTTGACCCAGAGAAATCAAGGCCTTACATTCCAGGAGTGGCCTGTACCTCCCACCTCAGCCCTCCCACTGTCGAAGGCCTGTGTTAAGAAAGACATAATGAAAAGAAAGACTGTGTGGTCAGCTGCAGCAAGTCTTCCTTCCACCCTGTGGCCTGCACTTGAGCCACAAAGTGTGTGTGCGTGCGTGTGTGCGCGTGTGTGTGTGTGCGCGCGCGCGCGCGTGCACATAGCTGAGAGGCTGATTCCTCTTTGGATATTTGTCCTCACATGTAACGTTAAGCTGGCCTCCGGGCCTTCTCCTCTCTACCTCCCTGTGACCTTTCCTAGCCTCACAGCTATTAACTCCCTTGGCCCTAGCCCTGTCTCTCTCACTGTCCTCTGTCCTAGGACCAGAACTCTGAGGTCAGGTTCCAGTCTCTTTCAGCTGTCCAGCACATTGACAGGCTTCTTCCTGAGATGTCCTCAGGTGTTCTCAGCCAGAGAGCTGCCTTTAGAGTCCAACTGTTGTATGTATGTCACCCTCACTAGAAATGTCTCATAATTATGTGGGGGAAGCAGGGCACAGGTGATGGTGTGTAGTCAAGGCATTGGGTTGGGGACTTTTCTGTTCCCTTAGCCCCAGCCAGAAGAAAAGAGAATCAGGGGCTATTACCAGAAGGGATGAAGAACAAGCCTGGAAGGTTTCTCAAGACCAGCCTGTGAGAAACCAAGGAGGCCAGAGGGCTCCGAGCCAGAGTCAGTATTTATTTAGCAGCTCCTTCAGGTATCAGGATGAGTCCCTTTTCCTGCCTATTTGATTATGGCTCCCTTTCCTATGGTACAAGTTGGCCAGACCGCCCACCCCTACTTCATTATCCCTGGCATGCTGGCCCATTCCCAGTGGAATGGATCAGTTTACTCCTGGAGCTGGGAGGGGTGGGGTGAGGAGAAGGTGCATCCAGTAGCCTAAAGCTCCACGATGGCTTTGTGCCTCCCCTCTCCTGGCTCAGGTGTCCCTGGAGGCTGCTGCAGAGCTTCGCTCCAAATCCTGATCCAAGGGCCAGTATGGGGAAGAGATGGTCGCAGGCCAAATGCACTTTATACAGAGATTTTCTATTGCTGGGAAAGTGTGTTTCTCCCACAGTTTGTTTGTGAATATTCACTTGTTTCATAAATGTCTGATCCTGTCTGAGCAAAGATGTGTTGTCATCAATCTGTGGGAGATCTGGGGACTGGGAATCAGTAGCCTGAGCCTGAATGAAGCCATAGGCTAGACCTTCTTGATTCTGCTGGAACCTCCTTGGAGGTGATGGGGAAGGGAGTGAGGATGGGGAAAGGTGGATGAAGGGGGAGGCTCCTAGGTGAGAAACCAGAGCTCCAGATCTTTGTCAGAGTTGAGAGTCAGTTGGCTGGAATGATACAGAGCACTTCAGAGCCAGGACAAGGTTCCTGAGTGCTATTCTGCAGCGCCCTAGCCTTTGGTCCATTTAAACCTCCCAAGCTGGGGATCAATTAGTGGCAGGACACGCTCCAGTCCTTTCATTTATTCTTTATCTCAGCTCAGCCATTTAAGCTGCAGCTATATGGTACTGGAGCAACACAAGCCCTCTCGCTCTGGCTAGGTGATCAGAATCTGCCCACAGCCCAGCCCAGGGCCTGGATGCTGACTTTGTCTCATGCTATTTGGCCAGAAAGTAACGCCTCTCTGTGCACAGTGCATGGACTTTCCTGTGAGGGTTTCTAGCCTTGGACCACCAGAAGTACGACCATTGTTAGCCCATACCCCAACTTCCTTTTGGGGCTCAGACAAGGCCCAAGTTGCCCTGCATAGAGTGAGAAAGAGGAAAAGGGAGGAACTTGGTCCTCAGACTTGTCTCATTCTTGACTGTTTTGAAGCTCCTAATAGCCTCCTTCCCACCAAGACCTGGCCCTTCCCCTCCCTCTCTTTTTTCTCCTGGTTTCTAATGTGACTTTGGCTTGGCCTCAGGAGCTAAGATACCTTTGTTCTTGAGCAAAAGGTTTTGGAGGATGGAGTTGTCTCACACACACACAGTTGACCTGAGGGTGCTCCCTTGCTGAGACAAGCACATACTCTTAAGGAACAACTGATAGCCACTATGGCAAGACTGTTTCCTGGGAAGAAAAGCCAGGCACAATAGCATAGCAGCAGGTGGTTACTACTTGGGCCTAGTGAAAGGAGCCTGAGCCAAGATAGCAGGAAAGGTAAACTGGCCACCCCTCTGGGCCCAGGGCAGGAAGACAGGCAGCCAAGGCCTTTGGCTCTGGGTATTGGGATGTTCTCTGGGCTGGAGCTGGAGGTTGGGCCTGCAGTTCCTTTCTGGGAGCTACATTGAAGGAAAAGGGAGGGGGGTGGCTTGACCAGTTCACAGTCCAGCTTTGCAAACCAGACAAGCTGTGAAACAGTTTCCTGTGCCCTTTCTTCAGAGAAAGGTGAAGGATAGGACCTGTGTGGTTCTCTCAGGCAGCCAGAGAAGCCAGTGAGCTTTGACCAGAGGCTCTACAATCCACTGAAGCTGGGCCCCTAAATTTGGCCAGGCACCTGCATGTCCAGTAGTCCATGCTCTCTGAAAGGACTCACAAGCTTAGCCCTCTTAGGGGAGAGAAGACCAGAAAGAAACTACAGCCTGAACCTAACAGAGATAGAGGGACCAGAAAAACCACCAAAAGAATCCCAAGAGGTCAACTGTGGATCAGAAGGAAAGGCCCTAAGTCTCAGAATATGAGAAGCCACCTATGGTGTGCTTGTGGGTGCAAAAGAGAAGTGCTCTTCAGGAAATGCAGCTGAGGTGCTAAGTGAGAAGAGGGAGAAATCTGGGAAAGTCCTGACATGAAAAAGGAGAAGCTGAGCAGGAGAAGCCAAGAGAAAGGGCTCAGTTCACCATTAGAAGCTGTTTGAGGCTGAAGCAGGGCTTGGGTCAGTCTTTAGAGAGGAGACCCTCTAGGGAGAGTCCTTGGGTGGATCCCCTCAAGGTGAGACAGGATGGGGTGAGACCTGGACCCCAGCAGGAGATGGGTTGTTTTAGCCTCCAGTGACAGTACATTTATATTATGTTTCATCCTCACAACAGCCATGAGAGGGACCATTATTGTCCCCATTTCACAGATGAGAGAACCAAACCTTCGGACGGTTATATCACTAATGCAAGGCCACACCATCTATTCACTTGGGGAGCCAGGCCATGACTTCACACCACCTGACTCCAAATCCGTCTGCTCTAGGAGCCCACTTCCACCACACTCTCGCCTTCCTCTGCCTTCCTCCAGAACCCTCCTTCCACCTCTGCCTTCTCCCACCATTAGTTACCTGATATCAGGGCGCTAGGCCAACCCTGAATACAGAACTCACAGATACGGCTCTGCGGGAGGAACAAGGGGACAGAGGAGTCAGTATAGGATTTGGGGCCAAGCCCAGGGGCCGCAGGGACCGCGGCTTCAGCACCTCGGAGAGCGCCAGAGGGCGGGGCTCACGGGCCCGGGGGCGGGGCAGGGGCGGGGCTCACGAGACCCCAGCCAGGGCCCGGGGGCGCGCGCGGTGGCGCTCGCGCCAGTACCGAAAGCGGTGCGCGGTCCGGAGCCGCGCCCTGCCCTGCGCAGGTGCGCCCGCCGTACCCGCCCAGCCGAAGCCCCGCGGCGGCGGCGGCGGCGGCGACCTCTCGCCGCGCCCCCGCCTCCTTCCCCTTCGCCGCCTCCGCCGCCTTCACTGCCGCCTCCGCGCCGCGCTCCGCCCGGATGGCCAGGGCTGTGCGGAAGAATGGCGGAGCGAGAGAGCGGCGGCCTAGGCGGGGGGGCCGCGTCCCCGCCTGCCGCCTCCCCGTTTCTGGGGCTGCACATCGCGTCACCGCCCAATTTCAGGTGAGAATCCCCGGCCTCCGCGCCCCGCCCTTCAGCCCGGACTGATCTGCTCAGGCTCCCCCCGCCCCCCCAGCCTTCAACACCCACACACACACACACACACACACACGACCCCGGGAACGAGAGGGCAGCCCGGTGATGGGGTCTCTTCCTTGGACAGAGTCCCCAGAATCCCCCTCAGCCTCAAGTCCAGACTGATAGCCGCTGCATATCCATGGTGTAGCTTCCTCCGCCATTCCATGTTCTAGGCTGGAAGATTCTGAGCTTAAATTAGAGGAGGGGGCGCGGAGGCTTCTTTTTTCCCCACTTAGGGATCTGTGGTTTGGGTTGAGATCCCAGAGGAGGCAGGAAGACTGGGCTTTGCCTGTGCTCAATCCCAAGGCTTCTGAGTAGAGATGGGAGCAGACTGAGGTATCCCGCGGGTCCCAGTTTCTTGGGACAACCGGCAACCTTGCTGCAGGAAGGAGTAAGTTGTGGGCCCCTCCCCCAGCACTGCCTGGCCAGAGGGGGCCTAACGCCCAGGCCAGGCCCTCTGTGGATTTGGGCAATCCCTGACCTTAGGTGTGTGCAGGTGCAAAAGGTTCAGTCTCAACCCAGAAATCCTAGGCTCTGCCATGGCAAGGGGAATCTGATTTGGATCGCCCAGGCATAGCCGAGGACACTGGAGGGTGGAGAGTCCCTGGAGGGTTTAGTACCCTGGACCCTGGTCTAAGCTCCTCTTCACCCCTCTCCCTGCCCCCTATCTGGTGTTAGGCACCTGGGAGGTGAATTTCATAGAGCTGGGCAGTGGGTGTTGTGGGGAAAGGGTTGATGTCCCTTCCCCATAATCCTGGCCCCAGTTGGAGAGAAGGATAAGGAGGTATAACTGCTCCAGAGCCTTGGAGAAGGAGGCCTAGACATATGGCCTTGTTTCTCCATCTAATGAGCTGGCGCATTCCCCTCTCCTGGGGCTCCCACCCCAGCCAGGCCTCAGCTGGGCTCTGGCGCCAGCCCCTCTTCTAACCAAGGGGTTGCTGGCTCCCTGGTCCTCAGGTGGGCAGGGAACCCTGTGGATGTCTAATGGCATCATCAAGACTAGAAACCTCCCCTGAGACCCTGAGCTGAGACGGTAAGAACAGAGAGAGGGGACCAGATGGAGGAGGCCAAGCCTGAACGCTTGAAGGCTGGAGCCTTTGTGGGTGGGTAGAACCTCAGAGTAACGAGGCTGAGGTCTGAGACTGACTCCACCTGGCATGACACACACTGCCTTCAGGCAAACACTGCCCTCCTACCAGGAGGACCCACTGCAGTAGAAGAGCATGGAGCTTAGAGGGTCCTGAGTTCAAATCTAAGCACCACCGCTTTCTAGCTGCATGACCTGGGCAGGTTTTTGTCCTCTCTGAGTCCCATGTGTTAGGTGAGCTAATTAATATTGATTCTTCAATATATGCCAAGATCATGCTTAACAAGTGTCAGGCCTCTATCTGTGCTAGCAGGCATTTATATAGCTCCTTACTATTCAAAGCATTTTTCCAGTGCTGGCTCACTTAGCCCTCATAACTATCCTGGGTGTGAGAATCAGCATGCCCATTTTATGGGGAGATTGAGATTCAGGAAGGCAGGGTGGCTTGCCCAAGCACCCTGAGGAAGTCAGAGCCTGAGGCCAGGTCTGTATGTTCAACCCACTCTACCTCCAAGCCCTGCCTCTGGCCTAAAGGACGGCTTTGCCTCCCCTGCCCTCTTTGGCAGGCAAGTCGTCATGGACACTTTAATGAGAGGAGCTGACGAGGTGGATACCAGCCAGCAAGTGTGTCCAGCCCTGGGCCAGGTGGGCAAGGATGGCATTATGCCAAGGCTGAGGTGTGGGCCAGCCTTCCAGGACACTGTGGCCTGCCTGTGGAGGCAAGGCCCGTGGGAATAATAAGAACAGTGTCTCCAGCCCCACATGGCCTGCCCCACCTACTCCAGCAGCCCTCCCTGTCCTTTCCCTTGTCCCGCCTCTTAGAGCCCTTAGCCCGTTTTGCTTTAACCCCGATTGGTTACTGCTCTCTTGTGGCTCTTTGGTGGGGTCATGGATCCAACAGACCTGGGTTTGAGTCCTGGCTTAGCCTTCTTATTAGCTATGTGCCCCAAGACTGGGCACTTAACCCCTGAGCCTCCGTTTCTACTCTATGTTGCTGGCTTTGGCCCCTGCCCTGCGTAGGGAGGTCTTAAGACTTGGATGAGACAACACATGATGAGTGTTTCAAGGGCCATGGAGAGCATCATTCGTGCAGGGATGTTGTTGGTGTCGGTGCTGTTGTTGCTATTAAGTGTGTGCGTGTGTGCCCCGGCACCACTGTCAGCTTCCGGAGGCATAGGAGTCAATACCTAAACTTTGGTTTGCCCAATGCCCAGCACAGAGTAGGTGCTCAGTGATGCTTTATTGGTTTATTATTTAGTAAAGTATATAAAATTGGACGCCGCCTCCCTAGAGTACAGAGCATAACAGTTGTCAGACTAACAGTGGCAAGCGCTGATACTGGGAGACACTCAACTTCGCTCAGGCCCTGTTCTGAGCACTTTCTGTGCAAGAGCATTTAGATTCCACCAGAACCGTATAAACCAAGTATTAGTATTAGCCCACTTTGCAAATGAAGAAACTGGGGCTTAAAGAGGTTAGATAAGTAGCAGAGCTGGGTTCGAACCCAAGCAGTCTGATTTCAGAGCCACCCTGAAAAGAGAGAGCCCCAGAATACTGGGGGAGAGCTGGTGGAAGGGGTAAGCATGGTGTGGACCTTGAAGGGTGGGGAACCTTTGTTTGTTGGAAGTTGGTTTAAATAAAAATGTCTTCTTTTTTCTGATTATAGAAATGTTCCAACCAATTACTAATAATAGTTATCTCTGGCTATTGGTTTGGGGAAGAGATTTTCACTTATTTTGCATACTTCTCTATTACTTCTGATTTTTACAAGTATAAATTATTCTGTAACATGTATAAATTATTTTGTAAAATTATTCTTTAACTTACAGAATAATTTTTAAATTTTAATATTAAAATGATAACATGTTCATTACAGGCATAACGTGTTTTATTGCACGTCACAGTGTTTTTTGTGTTTTTTACAAATTGAAGGTAAGACCCTTCACCAGCAAGAAGATTACAACTCACTGAAGGCTCAAATAATGGTTAGCATTTTTTAGCAATAAAGTATTTTTAAATTAAGGTATGTACCTTGTTTTTTTAGACATAATGCTATTGCATATGTAGTAGACTATAGTATAGTGTAAGTATAACTTTTATATGCATTAGGAAACCAAACAATTTGTGACACACTGTATTGCAATATTTATTTTATTGCGATGATCTGGAACCAAACCCATAATATCTCCAAGGTATGCCTGTATAAAGAAAAGTCCGTAAGAGAATTTAGAAACTGATGCAATGGCTACATTGAGCTGGGTAGGTAGAAGGAAGGGGAGGGACAGTTAGATAGTCCATATGGGAGGAACAGAAGATGCTCATGAAAAGTAAAGTGAACAGCCTGCCCTGGGGTAATGGGTGAAAGAGACATTAGAAATCACCTTATCCAAACCAACCTCCTCCCCTTTTACGTTGGAGGAAGCAGAGATGCTGAGCGGCTTACCCAAGAACACACAACAAGTTAGTGGCAAAGCTGGGTCAGAGCCCTGGCCTCATGACTCCTTGAATGATAGCAATTTTACCCTACCACAGTGCCTCGGGGATGAGAAAGAGGTCACTGAGAGGTGCAGGGACCTCCTTACTTATCTCTTCACAAGAGGACACACTTGGCTAGTCCTTCATGCACTCAACAAACATTTACACTTTGCCAGGCTCAACAGAGAGACACTCCAGAGGCAGACATGGGTCTGGTCATCATGCAGGTGATGATACAGAGGGAAGTCAGAGAGACAAGGCCTTACTAGATAGGCTGGTAGGTCCAGTGACTAAGGTCAGGGGCCTGGGGTCAGTGGGTCAGGAAAGGGTCCTCCCAGCTCAGGCCTGGTGGGCAAGTGAGTATCACCCAAAAAGGGAGGAGTGAAGAGGGAGGGGGCAGCATAAGCGAAGAGCCCAAGATAAGAGAGAGCAGGCAGGGTGTCTGCCCCCGAGTCTGGCACGAGTGTGGGTAGCAGGGCATGCAGAACTCGAAGGCTATGTTGGGAACCTGGCCTGTTCACCCACAAGCAGTGAGAACAGCGATCGTTTAGGCAGGGAGGGACAGCATCGAATCAATGTCTTGGGAAGATCACTCTGGCTGCTGGGGAGGGAGTGGACGGAGAGGCAAGGAGACTGCTGGCCATCCTGCAGATGACAAAGGCTGGGGGAGGATGTGAGGAGGGTTCAGAGGGTGACCTGTTGGTGAGGGATCTGGTATAAAGAAGGAGGAAAGACAGGAGTCCAGGATGATGCTAGGCCCCTTGGGGATATGGTACCCAATGGGAGAGGCTTAGCAGACAAGGAGGTGAAATTACTATTAGACCTGTTGAATTTGAGGTTAGTGGTCACTGGGGGACCCAGTTGGAAGACTCGAGCAGGCAGTTGGTTTGGGGTCCAGAGCTCATCAGAGAGAGTCAGCTGGAGCCAAAGTCTCATCTTAGAGAGACAGCCACTGAAGCCTCAGAGAGAACATTGCTACCCAGGAGAGAGGAGAGTGAAGGGAGCTGACCCAGGATCAGGCTGAGGAATGCCATCCCTGTGACTGTTTAGTCAGCCCCCCGTTTTAGTGGGCAGACAGGGGTGGAAAAGCTGTTGCTGCTGAAGGAGCCGCCCCACCTGCAGCCCAATCCCTGGGCAGCCTCTCCTGGCCAGCTCCTGATGAACCTTCAGTGTGGGGACAGTGTTGATGTGTATCACCCAGCCCAGACATGGCCAAGGCAGGATTTCCACCCCTGCCCTGATGTCAGGGCCTTAAAGTTGATCTCTGGATTGTTGGGACTGGCTAGTTGGAGGCCCCAGTGGATTCCACAAACTGGGTCACTGACAACATCTCCACTAGGGGTTCTTACCCATTCTAGAATGCCGTCTCTGTCTCCTGGCCTCACTCTTGTAGTCATTCAGAAAATCTCTAGGAGCACTGGCTATGGGCCTCGCCTCGTTCTGGCACTGGAGATGCACATGGTGCTGTCACCGAGCACCCAGTGCCACAAACAGTACCTCTTTTAATAGGCATTTATTTAGTGTTTATGATATTCCGGGTCTTGGGCTTTGTGCATGAATTAGAGCAAGGATGGGGAGTGAGTGCCAGGGCGAATATGATGGCCTCTGCCCTCATATCCACAGCTCTGTGAGAGGGTGGGCAGCCCAGAACCAGGACTAGGAGCCTGGTGCCAGGCCAGTGTGACCTGGTGCAGAAAGTGTGTCATAGAGAGCCGAAGAGAAAAGACCTCCCCAGGTCCCACCACATCTTACAACCATGTCTGTGTTACTGTTTCTTTCTTTTTTCCTCTCTCTTTCTTTCTTTTTTCTCTTTCTTTCTTTCTTTCTTTCTTTCTTTCTTTCTTTCTTTCTTTCTTTCTTTCTTTCTTTCTTTCTTTCTTTCTTTCTTTCTTTCTTTCTTTCTTTCCTTCCTTCCTTCCTTCCTTCCTTCCTTCCTTCCTTCCTTCCTTCTTTCCTTTCTTTCTTTCTTTCTTTCTTTCTTTCTTTCTTTCTTTCTTTCTTTCTTTCTTTCTTTCTTTCTCTTTCTCTCTCTCTCTCTCTCTCTCTCTCTCTCTCTCTCTCTTTCTTTCTTTCTTTCTTTTTATGCCTACATCATCTGGTCTTCCTAGGTGGTCTCCAATCCAAGTACTAACCAGGCCTGACCCCGCTTAGCTTCCAAGATCAGACGGGATCGGGCATGTTCAGGGTGGCATGGCCGTAGACTTACTGTTTCTTTCTGTGTGTGATTCATCACATGAAACCGTAAGGTCACATATTCTGTCTTTTTGCTCTTTACATTAGTTGCCATTTTCCACATCAATACACAGACTTTATAATGCTCGTCCAAAAAGCTGCATAATATTCCATCCACTGGATGGCTGCCGTTTAAGCAGCCTCCTGGCGTAGGGCTACTTGGTCGTTTTCGGTTGTTTGCTGGTATGAGCAATACACATCCTTGTGTATAAAGGTTTTCCATATGTGGGATTGTTTCCCAGAAGTCGAATCACTGGATCCCAGAGTTCTTGCTGCTTATGGGCACCAAGGAGTTTAAACAGATCAGACACATTACAACCCCAAGGAGAGATTTGGGATGTGTTTCTCGGGTTGGATTCAGTTTTCCATTGGAGGTGACCCCAGTGTGGACATGGTCGGGAAGGGAATTCCAGACCAGAGGAACAAACCCAGCCTGGCCTGTGTCCACCCAGCACTGGGGTGGGGTGGAGGGAAGGTTTGGAGGATACGGCTGGGCCTGGCTCTCCCCTCCCCGCTGTTTCAGCCAGACCCTCCTTCCCAGAGGCCTACACTTCAGACTATGCTGGAGGTGGGGACACAGGAAATTGAGTTGAAAGGGGACTGACTTAGAAATTTTCAAGGGGAAAATCTAGAAAGACCTGGGAACTCCAGTGGTTCATTCATTCAATGACATTTATTAAGTTAGGTACCACATATGTTGATCAAGAGAGACATGATCCAACCCTCATGGACCAACTGCCTCCAAGGGGAGCCTACTACCAGTGTTTGCAGAACCCAGAGGTAAAATTATAATGACCTGGAATCACCAGCAAGAGGGACTAAGAAGGCCGGTAGCAGGATCGTTTCGCCTGGTCAGAGAGGTCAGAGAAGGCTTTACTGAGGGAGCCTGTGGGGCAGGAGCCTAGAGAGTTGGGTGGTGGGGAGGTGGGGGCTGGGTGGGGGGCGGGTGATATAAGCTACAGGGAAAGGCGGCTCTGCTGAACCTTCAGGCCACAGGTGAGAATTTCAGCCCTTTTCCCTAAGGGACAGGAGGAGCTATTAACAGATTCTGAGCTGGGGAGGGGTGACAAGACCAGATTTGCTTTTCAGATGGTTTCAGTTGCCCAGTGGAGAGTGGCCTGTAGGGGAGCCAGAGAGAAATGGGGAGCCTGCTTAGAGATTTAGCAGCTGATCCACAGGTGTCCTGAGAACCCTCTGGGAGCCAAGTCTTTGCTCAGCACTCAGAAGGCAGAGAGAGGTTGGACCCTTGGACCACAGATGCTCTCTGTCCCGAGAAGGGCCCATGGGACACCATGGCCAGGACCCAAGTTCACTCAACTGACATCTTAACCTCACTCCAGGAAAGCCAGGAACAGGATGACAAGAATGGCCCCTGGACATCCAAATGACTGGCTCAGATGTGGCTTTGCTCAGCTAAAGCCTTGGCACTTTGCCACTTATTTCTTACTTTGCATGCACTTCTAACTCGGCCTGCTACTGCATTGAGAACAGTTCGAAAGGGGTAGGTCCGCTGTAGGTGGAATGAGGATAACAGATATGGCAGCACGTGACAGTAGAAAAGGTCACGAAATAAACATCAGAACACAAAAGACATGTTTGTTCATGTAGGAGAGCTCAGGGAGGGGAGGGGCGTGTGGAGAACAGCGTGTGCAGAATGCAGTGAAGAGGCTGCTGGGCCAGAACTGGGGCCCTGGAGTAGGAGGAGATAAGGTTATTCAGGAAGAAGGGCCTCAAATATAAAGATAGATGCCAAAGGTCAAGGTGGTCTCAAGAGACCAAACTCATGACACAGAGTCACCAAATGTTATTATGGATGAGCCCTCCGGGACATCTCACCCGAACAGGCGAGCAGGTCTGATTGACAGCAGTGGCTGCTGAGGTCTCCAGATCTAGAGGCCAGGGATGGAGACCTGTGTGGGAAGGTTTGGGATGCAGCTTCGGTCGGCCCCCTGGTGCTCAGGGCTCAGGTTTCCATGGGGAAGGTGGGTGGTGGGATCAGGAGAGAACCTCCCTCCTTTTTTCCTTCCTCTCCTCCCTTCCTCCTGCAAGGTTGCCTTCCTCAAGCCTGGAGGGACCAAGGGTATATTTGGCTTTTCCTCTGGGAAGGGTGTCCGGGGCTTTGGCTAGGAGACTTAACATGTCTGGTGCCTGGAGAAGGTGGGAGGGCAGGGCCTGGGTGGGCAGGGTTAGTGGGGTGCTTTACAAAGGAGACTCCACCCTCCTGGGTCCTGACCTCCTCACGGCACTCTAATTCACCAACACTCCTCTCTGTGACTCCTCACCAGTACCCTTGAGATGGGTGGGCACATGTGGGTGGCCTCATTTTATAGGTAGGGAAACCACAGACCTACAGCTTCTTATGTCTGAGCTTTAGTGTCCCCATCTGGAAAATGGGCAAAATAAACCTTCTCCGGAGGTTGTAATGAGGACTGAGGGAGGCGCAGGGCATCGAGAAGGTTGGTGGCCAGGGCACAGCTGCTGCTCAGGACATGGAGTGACCACTTTTCAAAAGTGAAGGAGCTGGGATTTCATCTCTGACACGGTGACTAGTCTACTGTCCTGCCTCACTTATGAAAACAGGGAGCAACCTTAACCCACCCCACGGCAGCTGGGGATCAAGTGCAGGTCTGTGAGCCCTGGCAGAGCGCTCTTTCCACCACTGCCCAGGTGACTCCGCTCTCTCATCTGTAAAGGATGATACAGTTGTCCCCACCTGCCCACAGACCTGCAGTCCCTGGAAGTGGAAATCCTGGGTGATGCCGAGGATATGGAGATGAGCTGGGAAGCTCCCAGCCCAGGTCCAAGCCAGACCCTGCAGGCCTGTTCTCACAGGAGCGGGTAGAGGCTAAGGACATCAGTTGACATACGTCTAGATGTATTCATCACCTGCTGGACACAGGGTAGAAGATGTGAGCTCCGTCTACCTTTGGAGCAGGCTTGGGCGTCTGATGGAGCCCTGGTTCTGTCTACTCCACCACACTGCTTTGCATCCACACAGATGGCGACACCAACCACAAGGGAGAGGATGACAAGAGTCAGTGAGTGTGGTCAGGAGGACTGTAAGGCACTGGCACGGAGGGCCATGGGGGTTTCCTGGAGGAGTGTGCTTAACTGAGCCTTCTTCCAGCAAGTGCAGGTTGAGCGCCTGGGGAGGCAGGTGCAGGAGGCACAGGTGATCACATGAAGAGCCGGGCCAAGGAGTCAGTCACCAACAGGGAACCCTGAATGGGGGACAGAAGGGTGGTGTTTCGGGCAGCTTTGCCTGTTAGTGGTAGATGGGGTGGAGTGGTGCAGGCATGGGGAGACAGTCAGGCCAGTGGGGAAGTCTGGGGCTGCAGAGGCAGGAGCTGGACTAGGGCCAGGCAGTGAGGAAGAGGAGACACAGATGTGCACAGGGGTCACTGGCAGAGCAGGAAGCATCTGAGGGGACCTCTGGGTCAGACACCCAGTGGTCCTGCAACTCCCTAATGCTGGCTGAATCCCAGAGGTGCCTTCTCTGTGACTGTCCAGGCAGGCAGTATGTATTAACTGTTTACTTAGCACCGACCACTCAGTAGTCATCCTGGGGCCAGAGTTGTCACCCTGTGCTAACCAGGCTGAATAGGACTGCTCTGGCTTCTGGGCTGGGCTGTCCTCCCCAGCCTACCCCCACTTTCATACCACGCCTTCCCCCTGCCCTGGGAACCTACCATCTTCAAGGCCAGAAGAGGCCTTAAAGAACACTTTGTCTGTCCAGCCCCCTCGTCCACCATTCCCTCCAGGGGCCTTCCAGCTTCTGCTTATGTCACTCCGCAAAGAGAGGAAGCTCATTACCTCCCAGGCCGCCCTTCCAGCCCTGCTTAAGAGGAGTCCACACGTAGTCTGTAGTTACCCTGGATATGGAGCCTTCTGTGCCCTTAGACACTTCCTGAGTGCTGAAGGATGAAGCCCTGGGCGTGGTCAGGGTTCTGTCCTGCACCGAGGGCAGTAGAGGCAGCCCAGACCCGCCCAGGTCAGCCCTGTCTGGACACCACCTGGGCCCACAGAAGCCTCCCTGCTGAGCTATGGGGGCTGGACGTGAAGCAGTATGGATGAGCCATCCATTCATGGAGAATTTTGGAAGCCCCCCACCCCCACCCCAGTCTGGCCATCAGGCACCTTGAGTGTGGTGCTGGCCCTTTAAAGCAGATCAGGGGTGGCTTTTGGGGGGAAAACAGCCCAGGTTTCTGCCATCTGCTTATAAGCCTGGGCCAGGGAGGGGGGCCACCCCAGCCCCCGACAGGGGCATTGGAAGGGCAGGTGGAGCCGGTGGCATTGATTGCAGTAACCTGATCCCGTGGGGGAGGCGGCAACGACAGCAGCAGCAGCAGCAGCGCAACGGGGCCGGGGGAGGAAGCTGCCTGCAGCTGAGGGCTAGGCTGGGAAGAGCTGGGGCTGGGGCCCGGGTCGGCAGCCACTGCTTCCTCTCCCGGCCCATCTATTTTTAATGAGCTCCTCAGGCTTCTGCAGCCGGCAGGATGCAAAAAGGCAGGCCTTGGCTGTAGAGGCCCGAGGCCCCAGCCCTGCCCTGAGCCCTGGCCCCCTTACCCTTCTGGGCATGAGAGGGCGGCTCTGCGTTCCCGCAGCCCCCTGGCCGGGCCGGGCTCTCCATGCAGCTGGTGCTGAAGATGGATTCGAGCCCAGACAATGACAGCTGGTTGGAAGATCAGTGGGAGCGCTGGTAGGGGTGTGGGGGGCCGGTGGGGAGGGGTGAAGTTTGGGGGTCAGCTTCATTGAGCTCTGTTTGGTCTGACTGAAGCAAGAGGCAGAGAGTGTGAACCTCCTGGCTCCCTTGGGGACTGGGCCACCACCTCTCCTGGGTGACCTTGGACTGTGGGTCTCTCTTGCTCTAAGCCTCAATCTCTTGGTCTTATTTGGGAAAGGCTCAGAATTCTCCCCAACTTCCCTAACAAAATTCTCCCAAATGTCCCATGCACACCAAACCAGGTGGAGCCCAGGACTGGGGATGAGCAGGTGCAGGGGGGCGGGCAGGCAGGGCAGTGGGGTGGGGCGCAGGGTTGGCCTGTTGGGTGGGGAGGTTCTAGGACAGTCTGTTAGTGTTCCGGTGTTGAAGTGCTCTTGTCTGCCTCCTGAGCTCACGGCACCTCCAGCCCCCAACCCAGGGTCTTCCTTGACCTGAAGTGCAGCCTCCTGTTCAGGGTCTGAATGCTGAGCAAGGCGGTTTTGTGGTTGAAGAGATGAGACCCAGAACACAGAACGGGGGCGTAGTCTCTCCTGGAACAGGCTGAAACTACCCACACTGACACCAGATTTCCCCTCATTGCTCCACAGCTCAAACAGTGTGGGTCTTCCAGGCTGGGGGCACAAAGCACTCCCCTGGGGCTGGAGAAGGGCCTCTGCCAGTGCCTTGGGTTTTGTTGCAGTGTTTGAACAGAGAGCCCCCAACTCCGGGCATCCCATAGAGTTTCTCCTCAACTCTCCGTATTCTCTGTGGTTGAACTGGCCTTAGCACCTGACTTGACCATGGGAGGCATTTCTCTGGCAGACTGGAGGCTCTGACCAGCTGGGCCTTCTGGGCACTGCCTCCTGTTTGGTGACAGGATGGACAACTCCAGCCGGGAGGAGCAGGAGTAACCTGGAGCCTCTCCTTCCACTGCCACTCCAGGAGGGCTGCCTTTTGGCATGGGCCCCAAACGCTTTCCCTGCCTGTTATTTATCCCTTGCATTGGCACAGGTGCACCCCAAGTCCCATCCTCTGGGGGCTGTGGCCTGCCTTTGAGGGGCTGCCCCTTGGGAGATGTACTAGGGAGACCATCAGTGGGCTGAGCAGTCCTCCAGTGTTGTAACTTTGGCTTTCTGTCCCCACCAGGCTCACCCATGACATCAGCCTGGAGGAGTTTGAGGATGAAGACCTCTCAGAGATCACCGATGAGTGTGGCATCAGCCTGCAGTGCAAAGACACCCTGTCCTTACGGGTAAGGGTGGGCTCCCAGTAGCCCCTGAGTGGGGTGGCAGGATGTGTAGGGACAGGATTCAGGGCATCCCAAACCTACAAAAGGGCTTTCAGGGTACGAACCACACACTCATTAAATGAAATAACATGCAGGAAACAGCCAGTACAATGCTTGGCACATCTTAGGTACTCAATCAGAATTTTTTTTTCTTTTTTGCCAAGAGTTAAGTCAGGAGGCAGCTCCTTCAACTGCCCACAAGGGAAGGAAGGGCAAGGGAAGGAGTTCTTGAGCTCTAGGAAGGTTGCAGTTACAGCCTGAATTAAGGGAAGGCTCAGGACAACCCTAAATCCTTTTGGTCGTGGCCTTGGCAGAGAGCCTGAGCCAGAGCAGGGTGGAGTCTGATGAAATCTGCAGTGCTTTGGGGCAGGAAAAAAGAGCCAAGGCACTCCCTCAGCGGCCATTGCACCAAACCACACCGCATGGCCTCGCAGACCCTCTCTGGCCTGCAGTATTAAAGGCCTCTTTGGAGGTTTAACCCAGCATTGCTGCTGCTTTTGACCTTGTTGCTTTATCATAGGACAGATGGCTCCCTCCTGTCCTTAAAGTTCTGAATCCTGCTAGGGGGTCCTCAGCATCTGGGGAGCCTGGATCAGAAAAGACATCCCCTATGTCTTTTAAGAACAAGAAGAACAGGGTGCTAGTCAAGAAATGGAAGGCAAAGCACAGGGCTAAGTTGCAGAGCCCAGAGCCTCTCTCAGCCCCCAGGAGGGTGGCCAAAGTGGACAGGGTGTTAGGAGAGTGGTGAGCAAGGGAGAGTTGCAGTGTGAGTTGGGGTGAGATTTCTGACTCTGTATTAACATCCTGTTGCCCCCAGAGATTCTGTAAACTGCCACACAAGAGAAAGCCAAGGCGGAAGGATAACCCTACAATACCTTGTAGCCCAACTCTCCACCCTTTGCCCAGGCCAGGAAGGCGTGGAAGGAGAGGCCACTTATTCTGGACTTGAGGAATGGCCCCAGGGCCCAGACATAGCTTCTCTAAGATCGTGCACCTGTTCCTTTTCCTGTGCTGCCCTCCCCAACAACAAGCAGAGTCTTAGAGAAGGTAGTCCTGCAACCAGCCAGGGCCCTGAGGCAGTACTAGCTAGCTGTACTCTGTGGGGCTTTCGACAATCTCTGGGAGGCTTTCACACACTCTTGCCAGTGAGTTCTCACCTCTAGGAAGCTGGGAGGCAGTTAACTGGTGGGAGAACGGGAGAATGGGGATCTGTCCAAGGTGCCAGGGAGTTAGTTGCAGAAGTAGATCTAGAACGGGGTTCTGAACTATCTGAACCGGTCTGATGGGAAATCTCAGGTTGGAGGGCCGTAGCCTGTAGATTGGGGATTCCATTGCCTGCCCAGGTAACCACCACTTGCCCCTCGACCTCAGCATCCCTCTTCCCGCTGCGCTCAGGTGCTCCTGTCCGCATTGCGGCCCTCTCGCAATCCTTCGCCTGGTTGAGACTGTTCTCCCAGTTTTTCTCTCTGTTCCCTTCAAATAACACCACCACTTCAGTCCCTTGTGGGGCCCGAACTCCTTGGTGACCCTGCGTCCCCATGGCAACAGCGGTGACCTCACTCTGGGCTCGGCTTACAACCCCGATGAGGTCACCGGCCGTTGCCAAGGGAACGGGAGGGTGCAAAGAGTCCGGAAGGAGGGGATGGTGGAGAGGGAAGAGGTGTGGACTGTCAAAAGCGCCATCTGGAGTGAGGAGTAGGCGGCCTCGCTCATCATTCCGGGGGGGCGAGAGGGCGCGGCCCGCTCTCGCCAGGCCTCTGCCCCTCTTCTTCGTCTCCCCCTTCCCGGCCGCGGAATGGACTCGCCCAGGAAGGGGGCGGGGCGCGGCGGCATCGGCCCCGCCTCGGTTCCGCCCCCTGACGCCCCTCCGTCCGCGCCGCGCAGCCCCCGCGCGCAGGATTGCTGTGTGGGGGCGGCGGCGGCGCGGGGAGCCGGCTGCAGGCCGAGATGCTGCAAATGGACCTGATCGACGCGGCGGAGGACACTCCCGGCGCCGAGGACGACGAGGAGGACGACGAGGAGGAGCGCGCGGCGCTGCGGCCGGGAGCAGGACCGCCCGAGGCCGAGTCTCACCAGGAGCCGGCACCCCGCACCCAGGGACAGGACCAAGGCAGCGGGGACACATACCGGCCTAAGAGGCCCACCACGCTCAACCTCTTCCCGCAGGTGCCGCGGTCTCAGGTGAGGTGGGAGCGGTGTGGGGCGGGAATAAGGGGGCGGCACCCTGGGTCCGGGTCCCGGGAGGTGTAAGGGACGGCCAGGCCCGGCCCGCAGGGTGGGGGCGCGAGGAAGGGGCTGCGGGAGAAGGATTTGCGGGTCTGGCTCGGGGAGAAGTCTCTGGCCTGGTGAGACCTAAGGCTTCCCAAGGGGGAGGTCCCTAGGGAAGTGTTCTCGGAGGCAGGCAGGATCTGTCGTAAGGGACCGGAGCTGTTGAGGTGGGGAAGTTGTGGAGGGGCTGAGAGGGGCAGTGGAAGGATCCGGGTAAGGAGAAAAGTGGAAGACTGAGAGAACAGGCCTTTGAGAGGTTGCAAGGGTTTAGAGCTTGGACCTCAGGCTATAGCAGGCTTTTTTCTTTAGGGTATGGGGTTCCTTGTGAAGGTGGGGCAGAAGCAGGATGTGGAGAAAAGAGCATCTGAAGTGGTCCGCGTGGTGGGAGGTTATGGGAGATTTTGAAGAGTTGGGGAGCTCAGGGGCATCAGCCAGTTTGAAATGTGGGCAGCTGAGAATTCCCAGAAGGAAGAAAAGAGAAAAGAGAGGAGTAGTTGCTTGGCTAAGTTGGGGGCCTAGGGCCCCTGGGATGGGTGGCTGGATGCCAGTAGGGTCAGGGAGAGTGGCTGTGGCCCTTTGTCTTCCAGGCCCAGTCAAGAGGGATACAGAGGAGGAGCTCAGGGAGGTGGGGATATTGATGGAGAGTGCTGCAGGGAAAGGATTGGTCCCTTTCCCAGGATCCTCTGGGGTGGATTTTTGGCTGCCAAATTCATGAATGTGAAGACCTGTGAGGGTGTTCCCAAGGGAGGGGACCTAAGTTGTGTGTAGGGAGACCTTTATGTGGGCATTGTGGAGAGGTTTCTGCGGGGCTGAGGATGTGGCATGGGCAGTCCAGGAGATCCAGGAAGAAGGGTTGCTTACATCTGTCATTCCTCAGTCATGTGCTCCTGGGGGGTGAGGGAACCATGTTATGGATTTGTCATTTGGATGATTCATCCCAGTCCCCAGGCCAGCTGCTGGGAAGACCCTTCCTCGTGCTTTTTTCAGGCTCTATTAGAATGTCCCTGACCCTTCCCTAGGCTGTAGCTTCCTTAGTTCTATGGGACTTGGTATGGAACTGAGCATTTTCATGTAAACCCTCAATGTTTGAGACGGGGGGCCTGGCTGTCCTCAGATGGCTCCTGCTTTTCCCTCTACCTCCTCCCTCTCTCACCATTATACACAGTGGCCATCACCACCTTTGTGGAGGCTGATAAGAATATCTCCCTGAGGGTTGGCCAGCTTTCCTAAGCCAGGAGGGAGGGCCAGCTAAAGCCAATAGGCATGGCTTGGAGGGCTGGGACTTGCCACTCTTCCTGCCTGCTCCAGAGCGGTTTGGGGGTGAGACCCTGGACAAGTGGTGGGGGTGGGGGTGCAGCAGATAGCCTAGGGATGGCCTGATGGGGGCAGGGCCAGGGCTTCCCTGTGCCGGGCACTGTTGACCGCTTCTGTCACAGGGCCTTTTGTTCTCTGCACAGGACACGCTGAATAATAATTCTCTGGGCAAGAAGCACAGTTGGCAGGATCGGGTTTCTCGATCATCCTCACCCCTGAAGACAGGTAAGTCAGGACCCTTTCCCTTACCTGGACTCCCACCTACCCTGACCCAGTCTGCACTGCAGAGAGCAAACCCATCAGTCTCCAGCTGGCAGGTAGAGATAAACTGTCTATCGTGTACCCTTGAGTAGGCCTATCTGGGGTCAGGTGTGACACAAATGAGAAGGCTGGCTCCAGGGCTGGCCATGGCCTATTGCTAAGTGGCTGTGCTGAGTGGAGGGAGCAGGTAGCTTGGGAGTCAAGGGTGAGGGCACCTGCCTTCAGCACTGACCTGCTTGCTCTCCAGGGGAGCAAACACCTCCACATGAACACATCTGCCTGAGTGATGAGCTGCCACCCCAGAGCAGCCCCGCCCCCACCAAGGACCGAGGCACCTCTACCGATAGTCCTTGCCGCCGCAGTGCTGCCACTCAGATGGCGCCTCCCAGTGGCCCTCCTGCTGCCCCACCTGGTGGCCGGGGCCATTCGCATCGAGACCGTATCCACTACCAGGCAGATGTGCGTCTAGAGGCCACTGAGGAGATCTACTTGACACCAGTGCAGAGGCCCCCAGACCCTGCAGAGCCCACCTCCGCCTTCTTGCCGCCAGCTGAGAGCCGGATGTCAGTCAGCTCTGATCCAGACCCTGCTGCCTACCCCTCAACTGTAGGGCGACCACACCCCTCCATCAGTGAGGAGGATGAGGGCTTCGACTGCTTGTCGTCCCCAGAGCAGGTTGAGCCGCCCGGTGGAGGGTGGCGGGGGAGCCTGGGGGAGCCACCGCCGCCTCCACGGGCCTCACTGAGCTCGGACACCAGCGCGCTGTCCTACGACTCTGTCAAGTACACGCTGGTGGTGGATGAGCATGCGCAGCTGGAGCTCGTGAGCCTGCGGCCGTGCTTCGGAGACTACAGTGACGAGAGTGACTCAGCCACTGTCTATGACAACTGCGCCTCGGCCTCCTCACCTTATGAGTCGGCCATTGGGGAGGAATATGAGGAGGCCCCCCGGCCACGGCCCTCCGCTTGCCTCTCCGAGGATTCCACACCTGACGAACCCGACGTCCACTTCTCCAAGAAGTTCCTGAACGTCTTCATGAGTGGCCGCTCTCGATCCTCCAGTGAGTGTGCAGTGGGGAGCTGAGGGAGGTCCTGGTGGGGGGAGTCGAAATGAGGGTATTCCCAGGAGTTGGCCTCAGGCCCTTCTGGTTCAAGGAGTAAGGCCCGAGAGCTCTCTACCTGCCCCTCAAACCTTGACCAGAGCTGGGACTGTCTTCCTCCAGCCCGTCCTCCTCACCTACAGGTGCAGAATCCTTTGGGCTCTTCTCCTGTGTCATCAACGGGGAGGAGCAGGAGCAGACCCACCGGGCCATATTCAGGTAAAAGCAACTGAGCTGGGCTAGCCAGGCAGCAGCTGGGGCCACCTACTCCTTGCCTCTGCCATTACCCCATGGCCCACCAATGGCATTCATTCTTCTACTCGGCCCCAGGGGCTGTGTCCACCCTCTGGGAACTCAGAGTGTGTTGATGGACTGGGTGGTTTCGGTGCAGTATGGCCTTTGCTGTGCTACTGGAGCTCAGGACTGGGCACCTGATCTGACCAGGGTGTGGAGCCCAGGAGGGTGCCCAGCAAAGATGATGCCTGACCCCACACAAAACCGCAGCCCTCACCCTCCTCCATGTGGAAGTGCTTGCTTCCCATGACTTCTCACAGTTTTACTGGTGGCTCTGGTCACTTCCTCCTTTGGCCTGTGAGTTTATCCATGGTAGATACAGGTCTGATTGACCTTGGTCTTCCCCTGAGCTAGCACTGAGAGGCTCACTGGAAGCTTTGCAAATGTTTATTGAACTAATGCCACCAGTGCAGCTCCCAGGCCCCAGAGTAGATGGATGGCCTGGCTGGAGATGCCCTAATGGTAAAGTCCTCACATGCCCTCTTTGGGGACAGGTTTGTGCCTCGACATGAAGACGAACTTGAGCTAGAAGTGGATGATCCTCTGCTGGTGGAGCTGCAAGCTGAGGACTACTGGTACGAGGCTTACAACATGCGCACGGGGGCCCGGGGCATCTTTCCTGCCTACTACGCCATCGAGGTCACTAAGGAGCCTGAACATTTGGCAGGTAGTGTTCCTTTTCCCCTGCCTAGTGCCACCAGCCTCTACATCTGCCCTTCCCCAATTTGCTGCCAGGTGAACCTGTGCTCCAGATCTCAACCATCCAGGGAGTAGACTAAGCAGAGGTGACTTTGGGTCCATTTTACAAAGCGAGGCCCAGCCAAGTTGGAATATCTGTGGATTTCAACACCCCGTACTGGCTCTGCCAACTCCTTACTTCATTCTTGCTTTTCAGCCCTGACCAAAAACAGCGACTGGGTGGACCAGTTCTGGGTAAAGTTCCTAGGCTCAGTCCAGGTCCCCTACCACAAGGGCAATGACGTCCTCTGTGCCGCTATGCAAAAGGTACCTGCTCACTACTTCCCTGGGGTGGGTGTCCACCCAGTTAACGTCCTCCTCTGGGGAGCAGGACACCCAGCACCTGATGTTCCTCTTCCTCACCCACAGATAGCCACCACTCGCCGGCTCACCGTGCACTTTAACCCGCCCTCCAGCTGCGTCCTAGAGATCAGCGTGAGAGGAGTGAAGATAGGTGTCAAGGCTGATGATTCCCAGGAGGCCAAGGTGACCACCCTGGCCCCTGCCTTTAGCTCTCCCACCAGATTTTCCACCTGTGCACCTTGCAGACTGGTAACCACTCTCTTTTCCTCTCCCTCCTCTAGGGGAATAAATGTAGCCACTTTTTCCAGTTAAAAAACATCTCTTTTTGTGGATACCATCCAAAGAACAACAAGTAAGTGGGGTGGGACCAGAGGTCAAGGTGTGGGTTGGGGTCCTGGAGCCATTATGGCAGGGTGTAGGGCGAGAGTGAGCCTAGAGGGGTCTGAGCCCCATCCTACCCAGACTGCTGTCCTCCTGCAGGTACTTTGGGTTTATCACCAAGCACCCTGCCGACCACCGGTTTGCCTGCCATGTCTTTGTGTCTGAAGAATCCACCAAAGTCCTGGCAGAATCCGTGGGGTACGTATGTATGTTTCCTACCAAGTGCTAGGCCTGCCAGCTAACCCCCGTCCCAGGCCCTCGAGCACATTCCTTGTGCTCAGCATCATCCCTCAGTCTTTCTCCATTTCTGCATACCACCTCCAGGTCACAGTGCGGTGGCCTAGAGAGGCCTCGGTGGTCTTGAGGAGTAGCTTCCAAACTTATTAGCTGCTGGACCCTTTCTTCAAATGCAGTCTCATTCAGGAAGCAGAATTTGTAGAGAACAAAGTCGAGCAGCTCCAGCTGGGGGAATAGGAGTCCCACCCAGGAACCCCAAGGCTCTAGCTGAAAAACTCGAGTTGAGTTCCTGTTCCTCCCTAGTCAGCGTGTGTGTCTGTCTATCTCCTAGGAGAGCATTTCAGCAGTTCTACAAGCAGTTTGTGGAGTACACCTGCCCCACAGAAGATATCTACCTGGAGTAGCAGTGCTGCCTCGCCCTCTGCATCCCCCAGGCTCTCAGGCCAGTGCCAGGACACCTGGCTGCTGACAGGAAGTGGCGCTGCTTGAGGAGGGGCACCCGCCACCACCAGAGGATGGAGAAGTGAGGGCCATTGGCCAAGGGTGGGGGAGGGTGGGGGTTATGGGGAGAGGTAAATGCAGTTTATTGTAATATAAGGGGTTAGATTCATCTATGGAGGACAGAGCGGGCTGCCCGGGGATTGGGAGGGTGTGGGGCTGGTGGGTATTGGGCCTCTGGCTAGGAAGGATGCCTGCCCCAAGAGCAGAGGGTTCTATCCCATCCTGGGCCTTGCTTCCCCTGTCAGGGCCTCTGGCTCCCTCGCCATTGGCTCCTGCCTTGATGAAGCCCATGCTACCTGTGAGTGCCCACCCTACCCCCAACTCCCAACCCCAACCAAAGGCCCCGAGGTCAAGCTGAGCCCAGCCACCTCCTGAGGACTTTCTAGTAAGGAAACGGCAGCAAATGGAGGTGCAGTCCCTGTTCCCAGCTCTGTCACTTGTGTGGCCTCTGGATGGCTCCCCCGCCAACCTCACGGGCATGCTGGCCCCTGTTAGGTGTGGGGCCTCATGGGGAAGGAGAGACCTACAGCAGGGCCCCACCTTGGCAGGAAAAGCAGCCTTCTAGACTGGCCTGGGACAGCAGGGCCTCTTGGCTGCTTTGGCTGTAGCCCCAGCTCAGTCCTGTCACCCTGGCCACAACTATTAAAGTGCCATTTCCTGTCTGGATTGAACTGGATGTGTCTACTTTGACCCCTCCCATGCCCAGCTCATCTCCATCCCAGGAAAGCCCAAGGCTTTGCTGCACAGAATAGCTTTATAAGGGGATCCCGTCACAGGTGTGCATTGTAGTAATACTCATCCATATCTGGCCCGTCGCGTTTGCGCTGCTGGGCCCGGGAGAGAAGGGGTCGAGGCCCTCGTGGCCATGGGTGCTTGGGTCGGACCCCATAGTCTAGAGAGAGAGAGAGAGAAGAGAGTATGCATGGGAGGGTCTGGTTTTGAATCCACTGAAGTCATCCCTGAACAGATACTGTTTGGAACTGAGAAGACCCCAAGGCTGGAGGACCCAGGTACCTTCCCTAGGGCATGTCTCTCCACTTAGGGAGGGGTGAGGATAGTGCAGGGAGCGGGGAGGAGGAGAGATGAGAGATACTACCATCCACGAGACCGGACAGTGGCTGTGAGAGTTCCAGGGGAGCTGAAAATTCCTCGGGAACGGATCGCTGAGGCCTGTGGGAAGCATAGGGGTGCTCAGCCCTAGCTCCAAAGACCACTATCACTTCTCTGTGAAGTAGGAAATGGCCCAGGGTGGGGCTGCATGCCCCCATACACTCCAGGTAATGGTGCCAGCCTCTCCTGGCAGGGGAGGGAGGGTGGGCCACATGGCAGAGTCCCACCTTCCAGGCCCTGGGCCCTGCTGAGCCCTGACCCTGTGCTCCCGGGAGTTACCTCAGTGGCTGGGGGCGGAGGAGTGCAGCTGCCAAGACGAGGTAGAGGAGAAAGAGGCTCAGCCCAGCCCTGGGGTAAAGAGCCCCCAGCATGGTGAGAACCATCTCCTACTCAGGTCCTGGCTCCTGGCTTCCACCTGCCCCTCCCCCAGCAAAAGGATGGAACCCACTGCCAGCTCCCAGAGCCGCCTCACAATGGGCACTGGTTCCAGGGCTCAGAGTCAGCACCAGCTCTGGACCAGGCCAGAAACCTCCACGCTGAGGTTTGTTTTTCATTTGTTTGATTTACTGACACTATAGGCCAGCAGGTGCTAAGCCACATCATCTGCTGTCATTGCCCAAGGTTTAAGGGCACAGACATATGGGAGTTAGATTTCAGTTCAAATCCCAAACTTACCTCTTGCTGCGTAGACATGTCACTTAATTTCTGTGGGTCTGTTTCCTCATCTGTGAGGTGAGGTACATAATGTGCTCAAGGTCTGGCACACAGTAGACCCTCAGCAGAGGTCATGGCCACTGAATCCTCACCACCCAGAGCCCCACCCATTCCCACTCAGCCCCCTCCATACTTCCTGCTACTACCACTACCTGGTGTCTCTGACATCTCAGTAGTCCCAGGAAGGTCCTGTCGGCTGAAGAGCCCAGAGTGGTTACTTAGTCCTGGCCGGCTCAGATGGCACTTGGAGGGACTTCCCACTTAGCTCCCCACAGCTTAGAACAGCCTGGCCCAGGGCCTCCAGAGGCCCTGCCACCACCAGAGGCTGGGCAGAGATTCAAGTTAGGTGGCAAATCCTGGGGCCTGCTTCTCTAGAGTGTCAGCTTCCAGAGGGCAGGGACTACAGGACCCCAGTACCTGACACTGGTGGATGCTCAGTACATAATTGTTGAATGAATAAATACAATGTGACAGTGTGCTGGAGATGTCTCTCCATAGGCCTGAGGCAAAGCTGTGGGGCCTTTGGTTCCTGCCCAGCTCTCCATTAATGCAATGGGGGCCTGGCTCACTACAGAAGCCTTGAGCCCAGGGCTTTAAAAACAAGCCCCAGCCCCCACCCAGACCTGTGGGATCAAAACCTTGGGAAACCCAGATGCTTCTAAAACACATCTACTGGCAGGTCCAAGCCCCTCCTCTAACTGCTGAGGTGTCCCTGGCTTAGAAAGGTAACCCCCTTGTTTCCAACCCTGGCTCCTGGCCCTGAGCTGCTCCCCAAGGCTGACCAGCTCAGGTTTCCTTCCCTCTATCTGCTCCCTGTCCTTCAAGCCCACACACTGACTTCTCACTGAACACCTCCCTTCTGTCCTGGACACAACTGTCTCCAGCCTCTGTGAGTTCAAGACGCTCAGTGCCTAACTCCACACTCGTTGTCCTTCATCCCCCTTGCCTCTGAGGTGCCACCTCTTCCTCGCTATCCAGTCCCAACGCTGGCTAAAACCTCTCTAACCCCCTGCTATGGCCTTAATTCAGCCCATCTGCTGTTCTAGGTCTCTGCCCTCAATGTCACTTCTCCCATCTCTTTCTCTGCCCACTAGTCCACCCTGCATTGGGTAGCTGTGACAAGGTTTCAAACAGGCCCTTCCCTGCTGCCTCCCAGTTTCTCAGCTGGTATGTGATGGCCTGTTAGATTTGGCCCTGATCTTCCCCTGCAGCCTCACCCCACCTGCTCCCACCCTCTACTCCTTTCTGCCCCAGCATTGGCTTCATGCCACTGTGACACAGGGCCTCTCAAAGTCTGCCCATTGAAAAACTGATGGCGATTTCCCAGTTTAAAAGCCTGCTTGAATGGAGGCTTCCCTGACCAGTGTACCTTCCCCGTCATCAGCCTGGGCAGGCAGACACCCGACTCACCCACCCCAAATCTAGACTATTTTTCGCACACACTTCTACCTACTGCGGCGATGCAGTGCACTGCATGCATTTACACACCTGTCTCCAGCGATCAGTGAGGGCAACAACTGTGCTTACTCATTTCTGAATACACAGCGCAAGACTAAAGAGCAAGTACCCAGCAACACCTGTTAGACTCAGCGGGTTGTGGGCCTCGAGCAGTGACTACAGAAGCTCAGTACCTTCATTCCCCAGCCAGGGCCAGTGGGGGGCATTTTCGGAGGCACCCGGGGAAAGCAGTCAGGGAAAGGCTGGTTGCTCCTGAGAGTCTGGGAGGTGACGCACAACAGAACCAGTGCAGACCCAGCCCTCTCAAAACCTAAGGGGCCACCCTCGGGCTAGAAACTCCAGCAGGAGAGAGTGGTCTGTTCACAGGGCAAAGTGGGCAGGGGTTAAGAAAGGGAAAGACCAAGCAGAATCTGCACCTGGCTTTCTCCCAGAGCTTCTCAGGCTCCCATTAACCTTCCACTGCCTCCTCCACCCCCCAATCCAGCAGCATCCCCAGTGCTGGCTGGTGCCTGACATTCTTTTCTTAAAGGAGAAAAGCTTTTTGCATTGAAATAGTTGCCACTCTGCACTGAGCTGGGCCCACCATTCACCAGGCTCCCTCCCAGACAGGCAACAGGGCCCTGCAGGGGAAAGGGAGAGACAAAAGCTCTGGCCAGAAGCCACAAGAGCAGCTGTTATGAACTGCCCAGGTTCAGCCTTGTTGTCATCAACAGGGACTGGTAAGAGACAGTTTTCTCCCACAGCTTCCCCGACAAGCAGCTCCCCATGCTCGAGGTTAAATCCCAGCTTTCTGTGGCTCAGGGGCCCGGTCCCAGTTGTACCGGAGACATCTCCACCCAGGGATGTGCAGCTGCAGTGGCTCCATCACCAGAGGGTACAGTCAATGTCAAGAGAGTATGAGAGGGGCTCTGGTGGCGACCAGGGCTGTATGTGGAGCCTGGCCAGGGTGGGAGTACCAGGCACTCTGGGCAGTTGGCACAGAGAGGCCACAGGTTTGGACATTGCCAGAGTCAGTTTTATTAGGGTAGAGGGGCCCAGGGGACTGAGGGCTGAGGTACTCCTGCCCACAGCAGCAGATCATGCCACCCAGCCCTGTCCCCCACTCCGGGGATGTCTTGTCAGCCCCAACTGTAGAAATAAATTTTCTGCCAGGCGGGCAAGTAATCCATGAGTGGCCCTGCAGGGAGAGAGAGAAGAACAAGTTCAGGGCTGAGGGCCAGACTCCTGGCTCTGCTCTACCCCAGGCCCTTTCCAGCCAACCGCTGCTCAGATTCAGCTGCTCACATCTGCAAAGCCATGAGCTCCTGACTCTCCCTGCTCGTCACCCCTAGGAAGGCAGCATTAGCAGCGATCTTGTCTCCATTTACACAAGGATTCTCAGGCTCAGAAAAGCTACACAACTTGTCCAGCTGTAGATGCTGACAGTGGCTCTCTGCTGATGTGGGATCTCTAAACAGCCCAGCAGGCTTCATCCCCACCAGACTCCTCACCCAGAAACCTTGGTGTCATATCACCTCAGGACGCTGAGTCAGGGAAATGGCTAATGGCCTGATGAGGTCAAATACTCCTCCCACCACAGGGCACCCTCCTTCCAGCCACCTCTGAGGCTCTATAGGCCAGCCTGGCCCATGTCCAGGAGCTGTCATCCACCCAACCTGACTCCTGGGCTGCCTCTCCCAACTGTGCCAAGAATCGAATTACAAGGAGACAAAGAGAAAACTGTCGAAGGGCCACACATGAGGTCCATGACACTCCATAATAATCACACCCTACCCCAGGCTTACTTGTGACCAGGCCAATGCCCGGAACACGGTCTGCGAGCAGCTGGAGGAGGAAGAGGATTTTGGCCCTGCAAGAAGGAAATAAACAGGGAGCAAGCTGAGTGGGGAGTCTGGGTCCCAGCAAATCAGTGTGCCAATAAGCCTTCACTGACCCCTGACCACAGGCAGTGCATCCCAGAAGACAGAAACTATGAGCAAGGACAGACCTCAGGACAAAGGACAAGACCTCTGGGTGTGGCGCTGGTCCTGCCCTCCCCCAGCCACAGGCTGGGGATGCTCAACAGCTGGAAGGCAGCCTGGCTGCAGAGAGTAAACTGTCTCTGACGGCAAGAAAGGGAAAGAGACTGACTGTGCCTTCCTGGACTGCACCCCAGGGTGCCTCCAACCCTGTTCCTGTCCTCTAGGGAAACAAAGACTTTCTCTGACAGGTTTCTAGATCCTTCTCAGTCTGGGCCACTGCTCTGAGGGCACCAGGCTGGTCAGGTCAACAGGATAGTGAGCCAAACTGGAGACTTGCAGCCTGGGAAGCCACCTCTGCAATTACCGTCTCAAAGTTCCTCAGTTCACTGAGATACTTGCGCTATATAATATTTCCTCTATAAAATGTAAGTGGTTTGGGGAAGTCAGGTGATCCATGTAAGCCTCTGAAATGTTCTCTCTAGAGTATGGGATAGGGTTTGGCTTTAGTACCTTATGAATTTCAAATTTATCTGAAAGCAGGAAACTGCCAAGTAAAGTTATTTTCACTGATGCAAGGTTGCTTGCTAGTGTCTCAGAAAAAAAACAGAAGTTGTATGGTCATAATATGAAGTACAATTCCAATTCATATTCCAGTCTTTAAGCAGTGTACTCATTAAAACCTAGACAGAAGGGTCCTAGGAGCCTCCAGTCTGTCTCATGGCCCCAGGTGCTATACATGGACCCTTCCTCAAATCTCAGTCTGACCTTAGGCAGTCACCCTGGCCCTGAGCCACCCCCCAACTACCCCCAGGAGGCCTCTCTGTATCTGGCTGAGGATGGGAGCTCTTGACCCTCACAGGTAAGAGTGGGGACTGGGCAAGGCAGGGACAGGCCAGGAGAGAACGTGGATGTGGGGTCTGGCTCTGCTACTGGCTAGCTGGGTGGCTTTCAGCTGCCCAACCTCTTTGAACTTCGAGTGCCTCCTGTGAGGAGTGGGGATAATCCAAACTATTTGATAGGGACATGTGTAAATGAGCTGGAAGGTGTGGAAAGCCTGTACCCAGCACCATCCCTGTGGCCCTGCCCTTGGTGCATCTCCTGCCACCAACTGCTTAAGCTCCTACACACATGGGCTGATGGCCCTGAGAGCTTGGAGGGCAGGTCTAGGCTAGCATCTGGTAAACGAGGGAGTGACTACGTCCCAGGGCAGCACACAGCAGGTACTCACTGAACCCAGAAGATGGAAGGAGGGAGGAGGAGGAGGTATGATCAGGGGCTGGGCACTGGTGTCCCACTTCCCTCCCGTCGCCTTCACTGAGGCTGGGTCCTTACTCAGAGAAGCGGTCATAGAACGGGGAGCGCAGCAGGTAGTAGAGCAACAGGATGGTCCGGCGCCGCAGCTCCAGCCGCTCCCTCCGAGTCAGGCCCTTCCTGTCACTCAGGAGGCTCAGACTGGGGTGAAGAGGGAACACGATCAGGGCCAGCAGCAGGAGGAGCAGGGGCCTCTGCCTGCTCAGGTGAGGACAGGCCTGCAGCAAGAAGCCCGGCAGGGGGAGTGGAGCCCCCAAGCAGGCCCAGGCTCACCTGGTCACGTCGACCACACCAGACAGAAGCCAGGGTGTCCACGACCGCTGACCCCATAGGCCCAGGCTGAGCACTGACGGCCAAGTTGTCAAGGATGTCTCCAGCACAGGGCCTGCCCTGCCCGCTCCCCTCTGTCCCTACCCCACAGTGGCAGAAGCTCTACACTAAGGATACAGTGCAGGAGGGGCCGGGCAATATACAAGGACTCTGCGATGGTCTCCTGTAGCCCCAGCGGGGTGGGGGAGATGCTCAGCTCCTCCTGGTGCTGCTGCTGCCGTCTCTCTTGCTGCTGTGGGGCTCCCCAGTGCCTTGAGTGCATGGATGGGGCTAGAACACAAGGGCAGCAGATGAGAGCCAGGCCTAGGCCGGGGCAGGGGAGGGTGGGTGGTGATGAAAGCCAGGCCCTCAGGCCCACGCTGACCTAGCACAGAGGCGCCCCGTCCAGCTACGTCCTATACTTACTGTTCTGGAGGGTTCGCACCACTCGGTTAGACCGCTTTCCTACATATGACTGCTCCTGGCTGCCAGGGCTGTGGTAACCATCTAGCAGGGACAGAAGGCCATACTGTCAGAGGGACATGTTTTCAGCAAAGCTTGTTAAGAGTATGTGTGCAGTGAACACTCTTGTGCCAAGAGGAGAATGGGATGAGCTTATACTAAGGCAGCAGCTGAGTCAAGGACACTGTCTAGGGGCTGTGGCTCAACCTGGAATCTGTCCACAGCGGGCAGCATTTTGCAGTCCTTCCTGGCCTGGGGAGAGGTCAGCATCACCTGTTGCACACAAGCCAACTAAGAACCCAGGCTTCCAAGGGACCAGAACAAGGCAGTGAGGGTCCAACCACATCTACAGGGGCCACAGTAACAGAGGGGCTGTATCTCCTCAGTCTTTGGCTTTTAACATGATCATGAGGAGAAGCAAAGAACTGTCCCCACTCAAGGCCAGGAGAGTGAGGCTCAGAGGCTAACAGATGATGGTCCCAAAGCCCTGAAGGGACAGATCTGGTAGGTATCCTGCCTCATGAGCCTGGGATTCTTGATATAGAACCAGACCCACAGAAGAGATTGGCAGGACTCCTGTTTCCTGCTGATACTCTCTGTCCCTTCTTTGTGCTGTCCATAAAAAAGGATGAGGACTCTGACAACAGAGGTCCTGAGTTCAAGTTTCAGTTCTGCCCCAACCTTTTTCTTTTTGAATGGCAACATTCATTAAATCAGCTCTAAATCCACAAATGTCCCATGCTCCATCCCACTGCAGAGTGGGGAAGCAGCTTACCTGAGGACTGCGCCTGGGCCTCCCTGTCCAGTGGAACGATGGGGGGTGAGGTCTGGAGGCCAGCCTTGAACCAGATGAGCAGGAACATTCGCAGTACTGCCCTGGATTGAGAGTAAGGCAGGGGTGGTGGAAGAGTGACTAGCGGGCAAGGGGGCAGGGGTGCTCTGCTGAATCCCATCTGTACAGCTGGCCTCAGTTACCCCACCCAGAGCCTGCCCGCCATAGTCCTGACATACTTGGCCAGCTGGATGAGGGCGATGACAAGCCAACGGCCCACTTCGCCCCACACCTTGGCAGCCCCCATCTCCATGAACACCTCCACGCACTCCAGCACGCTCAGCCATGTCAACAGCTTCTGTTGGGACAGCGACTGCAAGAACCCCAGGCCAAGAGGTCAGGGGACACTCCCTTATCACAGACCCTCCCCCTAGGGCAGCGGTCTCTAATGTTTCTGGCACCGGGGACCAGTGCACCTATGAGAATCTAATGCCTGATGATTTGAGGTAGGGCTGAGGCGATGATGCTAGCATTGGAGAGCAGCTGCAAATACAGATGAAACTTCCCTCACCCGCCACTCACCTCCTGCTGTGTGGCCCGGTTCCTAATAGGCCATGGACCAGTACTGGTCCGTGGCCCAGGGGTTAGGGTCCCCTGCCCTAGGAGACTCTTGACAGAAGATGTGAATTTTCCCCTTTCCAAGTAACCTGTTAGAGTTCTCTACCAGGGACAGGCTACTCCATGTCTGTCTCTTCATCTGAGATGGGGACACTGACACCTTGACATTTCACTTAATGAGATGACTTGAGGCTCAGATGGACATAGGCATGTTTCATACTCATGTTTCATACTCTATGAGACCACAACGTGTGCTACACACAGGCTGGTTATTACTGTATCGTTCCCAAGTCCCTATGCTTCCCGCCCTCAGTTCCGGGCAGAGTTCTCACCACAGGCAACTTTTTCCGAAGCTCCTTCCGTAGAATCCCATCATTGAGCAGCACAAGCAGGTTAGAGGCGGAGTACACTGAGGGGTAGAGTGTGGCCTTGAGAGGCTGGCTCTGCAGCCTCCACCCCTTCACCTTCTCAGAGCTGCATGGATCGATCACCCATCACCTGCTGTGCTCAGCCACCCGTAGACTATGTGGACATCACTCTGCCTCCTAGCTCATGTCCTCAGAGCTCCATGTTGCCCAACATGATCTCATGTGGGTGGATGGAACAAGAAAGAACGGTTTGATCTCAGTGACAAACCAGCTACTGCCCTGAACTGTCCAATGTGCTCCAAAGAGCCACAGATGTGTGGTCTCACCTCCTGGCCTCTGCGCTCTCTGCAGCCTGTTTCTGAAAGTCTACTCCATCTCCACCTTTCAAACCTCACTCGTCTTTTCAGGACCGTCGCCCCCAGTACTCACTGGGCAAACACTGCAGAGGCAGTGGAGATCCTAGATCTGTTTCTAGGATCATCAGTGGCTGTTCCCTAACTTCATTGAACTTTTGTTCCCTTAACTAGACACTGAGGACAACAGTACCCACCTTATATGACTGTGGGGAGGAGTAACTGAGCAAAGGCAGGGAAAGCACTTGGCCCAGCTGCCTGACCAGTCAAGGTCTTGAGATTTGTTTCTCAACTACAGGGACATGGAGGGTACAGGACAGAGGATGCTGGACCTTTGTCCCATTTAGTCACAGCACAAGATGATCTAACAGGAAGCCTAGGACTATAAGCTGGGGTGATCACCCCTCTGGGACGCCCTCCTGGGCCTTCCCACCCCCCGAACACCCCTCAGCCCGGCTCACCCAGTTCTGACAGCTCGTGCGAATCGGCGAAACGACCTGAGGAGAAGGCACAGAAGGAAGCGTCGGTGAGCACTGCCTCACCCTGAGGCTTTGGGTCCCTGGATGTCCCCTCCCTACGCCCTACGGGAATTGGAAGGTACTTCTCAAGCACAGTGATCACTACTCTGACTCCGCAGAAAAGGGGGCCAGTGGGGTCAGAGGTCAGAGCCCCGAAGGGATGGGTCAAAGGTCAGGGTGGCACCTGCCAGCAGGTAACTGAGGCCCCGCACTGCCGTCTCCAGCTGGGCCGTGGCGGCTGGGTGACGAGTCACGTACTCCTGGTAGCGGAGGCCCAGGAGCCGCAGCTTCTCCATCCTCCTCGCGGGACCGACAGACCCACTGACCGACAGTACGAGTGGTTGCGGCGCCCTGTTTCCTGCGCCCTCCTTCCTGCTTCCGGTCCTAGGCCCGCCTCTTGATTGCTTAACTTCCGCAGGCCAGAAGTACGGTGACGTGAAGGACCACTGAGCCCCCCACCACCCCATTTCTTAAATCACCTCCCACTAGGGTAGCGCTTAGCAACTGTGGGTCTAATCCCGCCTCCCTACTCCTTCAAGTCATTGGTTAACACACTCTCCGCCCCCGACCCGTTCAACGCTGTCGGACCGGCTTTTCCGCCTTCCCGGTTGGCTGCCCTTGCGTCTGCGCAGTTCCAGTTCCAGGAATGCTACCGCGGCAGTCTCAGCTGTTCTTTCTAGAGAAGGGACCGAGAGCCTAGAGTCTTTCCAATAGAACACCGAGAGGCTCGAACGGGACCGGATTTTAAAGGGCTGGGAGATAGCGCGCGGAAAGGAGCCTCCATCAGACTTGGGGAGGTGTCGAGAGAGTCTAAGGAGAGTCGAACTCAGCAGGCACAAGTGTGGCCAGTTGCCTCGTCTCCCACTGGAGGTAGTGCTGGGGAAACTAAGGCAGCGAGGAGTCCAGCATCCCACGTAGGTTCGATCCCCCGGCCAGCACTATTAGTGCTCCAGCTTCGGCCCCAGTTCCCGCAAGGACTCTGCCACCCAAGAACGCGCACCTGTACTCCCACCTCCGTGGAGAAAACCCTGGCCCGGGCTTCTGCTCTCAGCTCGGGGTGACCTTGGTCGGGAGTTTCCCTTCTCTGGGTCTCGGGTATCCCCATCTGTAAAATGGTTTGAGAGCAGACTTGGTTCTTGGACGCAGATCAATCTCAAAGCGTTTTTCGGTCCTCTAAAGCCATGCTTTGTGACCTCTCGGTCCTCAGCTGCTCCCCAAGGGATGGGGTGACTCCTGGGAATCCCATCCTAAAAAGGGCAGCCTCGCTGGACGGGTCGGCGGCGGGAGTAGAGTGGTCAGAGGTGGAAGGAACGGACGCTCGGGGAGGTAGCCGCTGATTGGCTGTGAGGAAAGGGGCGGGCCTCGCCGATCGAGCCTTTGCTGGCAGGTTTGTGGTACCCTGAGAATACATTATTTTACGTAATCCTCTCCACCAAATATTATCTCCAGATGAAGAAAGGATCCGCTTAAGAACCAGTCAACATTCTAATCCAGGTCTAGTCTGACCACAGAATCTAGGCGTTTTAAGTACAACACTTCACCAGGAAGACACAGCCTCTCCTTGCACTCCCTCCTCTTAGCCTCCTCCCCAGCTTAATTTTCTTCTGTATCTTGTGGGGAATCATAGCTGCCCTCCCTCCTCAGGCCAAGGAATGAAGACCCAGGGAGATGTGTCCAGGCGCCTCTGGAGAGGCAAAGGCCTTGGAGAACTCAGGAGGTGAGCATGGGCATCACCAGCATCATTTCTCACCATCTTCTGGATGTGAGGCTCACTCAACTCTTTTTAGCAACCTTGCTAAGTTGCTGTGAATTCCTTTTTACAGATGGGGAATAAAGCCCGAAGAGGGGAGAGAACTTGTCCTGGGTCACACATCATGGCATAGGCCAAAAGCATCACAATGCAGGTCTCTGTGACGGTGCTCTTTCTCCTACTGTCCACAGCCAAGCAAGAACAGTGACATGTTGAGGCCATCTGGTCATGAGTCAAGTTAGTAACTGGGATTAAGACCAGGGTTTACGGCATTCAGTATGGAGCTCTTTCTCTCTTCCTCCTTGCACCCCACCATCTTAATTTGTTTCCCAGACCTCACCAGTGGATATTCTTCCAGCTCCTCTCTCTGTGAATGTAAAGAGAGGAGGGAGAGTGTGAGGTTTCTTTGGCATTTCCATGGCTAGTGGTCCTGTGCTTCTGAGGAAGAGAGGGGCATGGAGGATTGAGGAGCAGCCTCCCCCCGCAGAATATGAGGGGTGCTTGGGCCGGAGCCTGTTTCTCTTGCCTCCCTTCAGGACTGGGAAGGGATCATGGGCCCAGCCGAATTGCCTCTCCAGATCCTGGGCCTGATTAGGTCCCAGAAACAAAGAGTGGCCATGTGTGCAGGAGACATTCAGGGCAGCTCCTCCCTGCTGGGCCCCTGCCTAGATTTGGTCACCTGGCTGAACTGGAAGGGCCTCTGGGCAGGTTGATCTAGATCTCTCCTCCTAACTCTGCCATGAGCCGCAGGGGACAAGAGCTAGACCAGTCCAACAAGTACAGATGAAGACACTGAGGCCCAAAAAAGGTCCTGACTGGTTAAGGTCACACAGCAAAGTCCTGGGCAGAGCTGGACCAAACCCTGTCTCAAGCTTAGAAGACTAGCACCCACTCGAATGCTCATACATGTCTCCCTTTCCCCTCCACAACTCAGAAGAATCTCTTGGAGGCCTAGGAGGCATCTCAGCAACTCAATTTCCCCTGAGTGGTAAGGTTGAGTGAGAGATAGGGTCAGCATTGCAAGTGACCACAGTCACTCTGCAGACCCGAATGCTGACCCCGCTTCCTCCACAAACTCCCTGTTCAGGCCCTGTTTGCTACCTGCTCCCTCACATTCAACCTCAGTGGACACTATCTGTTGAGAATCTTGCAGAGGGAGTCGCCCACCCCCTACCCCAGCTCCAGGCAGACATGAGGGGCAGAGGGGCTGGGGGCTTAAAGCTCCAGATGCCTGGGTGGTCCCTGCATTCTCTGATCTCAATTCCCAGATATACAAGGAGCTGCCATAAGTCTCCATGGCAACCACTGCCCCTGGCCTCCAAAACCTCGAGCCCAACCTTCCTTGCAGACCTCCACCTCCCAGAGAAAGGCATCTCAGAGGAAGAGACTTGGAGGTCTCATGCTGGGTTGCTTTGCCACAGCTTTTCTGGGGGTTGGGCCTCTCAGGCCGTCACTTTTTAAGCTAAAGGACACAGTCTGAGTCCCTTTCCAGGTCATGGCAAAGCCCAGTGAGTCCTATCCACTTTCAGCACATACTTAGCGCTGGGTATGTGCCAGGCCCTGATTGACCCAGTACCATGAGTGGCCACTTTCTAAGGGGTGGGGGAGACAGACCATAAACAGACATGGTCAAATTTTTAGAGAAGTGCTAGGAATAAGCCTAGGGATGCAGAAGTAGAAGCCAGCCTTGTGAGAATCTGGAAGAATCCAGGCAGAAGGAGCATCAAGGGTAAGTCCTACGACAGGAAACTCAGGAGCAGCAGGAAACTGGAGGGTAGAGCCTGGGGAATAAGCACAAGAGTGTTATAACAGGTTACTTGGACCCTCTGGGGTAAGAAAATGGCTGTGTCACAGGACCGATGTGAGGGTTAACCGAGATGAGGCTTTGTGGAACCCGGCACAGGGCCTGGCACCGAGTGTACGCGCTCAATCAACCGTGGCTGTTTACGGTCCAGAGCGCCCACCAACCCCTCCAGGGCCGAGGCCATGTTGGTGCCTGCTGTGCGGTTCGGGGGTTGGGGGAAAAAGGAAGACAGCCAGGCCGGCGTCTGGCAAAATCGCGGAGGTCTGGGCGAGCATAGGGGATCCCGGCCCTGCCAGGCCCTCCCAGTCTGTGAGGTCTCTCGCCAGTTTCTGGGTAGGAGGCAACCCTCATAAGGCCGCTTTGTCCCAGCCGCGCCGGGTCGCGGACAGGCCGGGAGCAGACGGGAGAGCAGGGAGGAAAGCGGGGCTCAGGTGCTTGGTGGCTCCAGGGCAGGTCTCGGCCGCCCCGCCTCCAGTCCCCTGAGCAGGTGTCTCCAATCCCCAGGGCCGGCATTCCAGCCCCCTCCCTCTTACTCTGGCAGTCCCTTTCATCCCAGGCCCGGGGTCACGGCCCCTCTCACGGAGGGACGTTAAGGGGAGGCAGTGGGGCCCCAGAGCAGCGAAGAGGGGGATGGGCTCACAGCAGGTAGCGGGGCCTGGGCCTTCCTGAGTGGCGGTTTTCTCCCACGCTGCTTCCTCAAGCTTTCCCGGGGGTTTCCTGGGTTCCTCCCGAGCTTGGGGGGAGGCCGTCGGATGGCGGGGCAGAGGCGGGGTCAGGCCCCCGGGGGGGTCTCCCCGCCCTTCGGGCTCAGCCAAGCGGAGGTGAAACCTGAACCCAGGTTGGGGGCGGAGCTGGCTCCTGCTCGGACTGGCCAGGCCTGCGCCTCCACCCCCTTTCCCAGCACCCTGGCCGGCTTCTGGAAAAGTAAGGTCCGGGTCCCCAAGCCGCTGGAGCAGGTGAGGTGTCAACTCTGCATTGGTGGGGACCAGGCAGCTGTCGGGCCCGGCTGCCCAAGGCTGACCCTCCTCTCTCCTTCCTGGGTCTGTAGGGCGGGAGATGGAGCCAGCAGCCTGGGGGTGCGCCCCGCCCTGAGCGCCCCCGCAGGCGGCCATGCTTCTCCGAGGGCGCCCCCGGGCGCTGGGGGCCGCCGCGCTGCTGCTGGTGCTGATTGTGATCGGATTCTTCCTGTTCGGGGGAGACCTGGAGTGTGAACGCCGTGAGCAGAGAGGCCCGGGATCCTTCTCTTGCTCGCTAGCGCCACGTGTCCCCCTAGACGGAGACCTGCCGGCAGACCACGGGGGCCGCAACCGCTCGGATTGCATCCCGCTTCGGTCGCTGCCTCGCAAGTGCGAGGTAGGTGCGCGCGGCCCCTGGTGGCGGGAACCCGGGGGCGCCGTGCCCCCATCCTGGCCACCCAGGCAGGCACCTGTGGGAATCACACCTGGCGTCGTCGCTCCTGCACTGACCAACCAGCTGGGGGCGCTTCGGGTTCATATCTCCCCTGCTCCTGGCCTCAGTTTCCCCATTTGTGAAACCAGGGGACTGGACTCTTGCTCCGCCCCAGCCCCCTACTCTTGTCTAGCTCGGATGCCTTGTGGGACTACAAGTCCAGGCCCGCCCAACCATGGGTCCTCACGGCCTAGTGGAGGGGGTGCTGCTGGCGACCTCTGTGTCTCCTCCCCAGCTTTTGCACGTGGCAATGGTGTGTGCGGGACATAACACCAGCCGAGATGTCATCACCCTGGTAAAGTCCATGCTCTTCTTCAGGTACAGCCAGGTGTTGGCGGTGGGGGTCCAAGAATGGGGAAGGGGTCAAAGTCTTGGGCAGGCTTGCAAAGTTGGTATTTCCTCTTCTGAGCCTCGTGGGGTGGGGCTTGCCCCATGTTATTCCTTCTGGGCCCTATCAGATTTGCTCCCCTGTCCTCCCCAAAGGAAAAACCCACTGCACCTCCACTTGGTGACTGATGCAGTGGCCAGGAACATCCTGGAGACACTCTTCCACACATGGATGGTGCCGGCTGTCCGGGTCAGCTTCTATGACGCGGAAGAGCTCAAGGCAGGAGCCCTGGCCCTTCTGCCCTCCTCCCCAGCCTGCCCAGCCCTCTCCTTCCTCCCAGGGCGTTGAGAGGTAGGGGGAGGAGAGGTTAGAGCTGCCTGGGACATCACGCTGAAGCTCGAATCTCTCACCTCTTCTGGGGCTCACCCCTTCTTCGCCCCATGTCTCCCTGAGTATGTTCTGGCACTCATAGATAGGCCCTTCTCTACCAGGGCTCATGCCCTGTCCTTCCTACCCAACAGCCTCAGGTCTCCTGGATCCCCAACAAGCACTACTCTGGCCTCTACGGGCTAATGAAGCTAGTGCTGCCCGGTGCCTTGCCTCCTGCCCTGGCCCGTGTTATTGTCCTAGACACAGATGTCACCTTCGCCTCCGACATTGCAGAACTCTGGGCACTCTTTGCTTATTTTTCTGGTGAGTGGCCTGGGACCCTGCCCCTGCCAGCCCCCCTCCCTGGCCCATACAAACACCCCTATGGCCTAGCCCTGAGCCGTGGTCTTGCGGCAGCCTCAGGCAGCTCCCTCGTGCCCTCCCCTCCCAGACGAGCAGGTGATCGGTCTCGTGGAGAACCAGAGCGACTGGTACCTGGGCAACCTCTGGAGGAACCACAGGCCCTGGCCTGCCTTGGGCCGGGGATTTAACACAGGTGGGGATGGTGTGGGGATGTAGGAGGGGTGGCCACTGGGACTGTGCAGCACACAAAATGCTAGGAAGCCCCCCAGGCTTAGTGCTGTGGAAAGAACACTGGGAGAAGAGTCAGAAAACAGTTCCAACCTTGGCCGTAGATGCTGGATAACTTTGGCAATAAAACTGCGCCTCAGTTTTCTCATCCGTTAAATAGGGATTTTACCAGCCCCGTGATCACTGAGTGTGAGAAGATGGCTATGGAGGTGCTCTGTAAGCTGTGTAGCACCTCCTCTTCACCCCCAAGAAGATTGTAGTCTATGCTCATGACAGAAAATATCAATAAGCCTAAAAATAAGCAGGGATTAGGTTATCCCAGGTGGGCATGACAACCTCTCCGTGAGCAGGTGTGATCCTCCTGCGGCTGGACCGGCTTCGGCAGGCTGGCTGGGAGCAGATGTGGAAGCTGACAGCCACGCAGGAGCTTCTCACGCTGCCCGCAACCTCACTGGCCGACCAGGTCTGGGGAAGCCTTCTGGAGGGAGGGGGACAAGCTCAGGGCCGAGGTGAGATGGCCGTCTCTGCCCAGGACATCTTCAATGCCGTAATCAAGAGGCACCCCGGGCTGGTACTGCCCCTGCCTTGCATCTGGAACGTGCAGCTGTCAGACCACACGCTGGCTGAGCGCTGCTACTCGGAGGCAGCTGACCTCAAAGTGAGTCGGGGCGGGGGGCTGAGTGGGGACGGTGGGCCGAAGATGGGGACCCTTGCCCCCACTCCCGCACTGACGCCCTCCTGGGTCACAGGTGATCCACTGGAACTCACCGAAGAAGCTGCGTGTGAAGAACAAGCACGTAGAGTTCTTCCGCAACCTCCACCTGACCTTCCTGGAGTACGATGGGAACCTGCTGCGGAGAGAGCTCTTTGGGTGCCCCAGCCCACCCCCACCTGAGGCTGAGCAGGTGAGAGAGCTGTCTTCCCTTGTCATGGAAACACTCTGCCTCCCTCTGCTCCAGTTGGACCTAGTCTGGTCTGGGGACTTGTTCTCCTGCCCCAGCCCCCGTCTTTCTCCCCTTGACTCCCTCAGTTGCAGCGGGCCCTGGCACATCTTGGCGAGGAAGACACCTGCCTTGAGTTCCGTCAGCAGCAGCTCACTGTGTACCGTGTACATATCACCTTCCTGCCCCATGAGCCGCCACCCCCCCGGCCTCATGATGTCACCCTTGTGGCCCAGCTCTCCATGGACCGGTGAGGGTGCTGAAGGCAGCCCCAGAGAGCGTGGTGCGGGCTGGGAGGAGGGTTTCATTTGGTAGAAGGAAGAGGTCTCACTGCCTGATGCTTGAGGAGTTGCAGAGGTTGGAGACACTGGGCATGGTGGAAGGAGCTGGGGCTTGGGATCATTTGGGTGCCCTCTGTAGTAGTGGGACCATGGGTGAGTCTTACTATCTCTGGCCCTCAGTTTCCTCATCTGTCAAAGGAGCAAGTACCCACCTGTGGGGTAGTTGTGAAGATTAAATAAGACTGCTCAAAAAGTGCTTGGCAGAGGTTCAGTAAGACACTTGAGGGGTGTCTGCAGCAGCTCCCTGGGCTGACTACCCCCCTCGCCGCAGGCTGCAGATGCTGGAAGCCCTGTGTAGGCACTGGCCGGGCCCCATGAGCCTGGCCTTGTACCTGACAGATGCAGAGGCCCAACAGTTCCTGCATTTCGTCGCGGCCTCGGCGGTGCTCTCTGCCCGGCAGGATGTGGCCTACCACGTGGTGTACCGTGAGGGTTCCCTCTACCCTATCAACCAGCTTCGCAACGTGGCCATGGCCCAGGCTCTCACGCCTTATGTCTTCCTCAGTGATATTGACCTCCTGCCTTCCTACTCCCTCTATGACTACCTCAGGTGGGCGGGAGAGGACAGTATATGGATGGGTGTGGACAGGGTTGCGGGTACCTGCAGGGCCCTAGGTGAGTGTCTCTCTCCTTTCTGAGCCTCAGTGTCCTCTGTGAAATGGGGTTTGTATTATAGCTGGGGATGGGACCACACCATTTCTCTGGGCTCCCGTGAGAGAGTAGGGGAGGCTGGGGCCTGCTTCCCACAGCAGCTCCACTCGCGTCGGTCTCCTAGTGGGCATCAGGTGAGCTAGCTTTTGAAAGTCGATCATAAAAGCAAGAGAATCCCTGGTCCAGTGCTGGAGGCAGAGCCTTCTCTTGTCTCCTGTTCACGGTGCTCCCTCCCCAGGGCCTCCATTGAGCAGCTGGAGCTGGGCAGCGGGCGGAAGGCAGCTCTGGTGGTGCCAGCATTCGAGACCCTGCACTACCACTTCAGCTTCCCCAATTCCAAGGCCGAACTGCTGGCCTTGCTGGATGCTGGCTCTCTTTTCACCTTCAGGTAAGAGAGGCCACTGCTCTGTCCCCCCGTTCTTTACACCAGCCCCCACCACCCGTGAGCTCCTAGCCTCAGCCTGGCTTCCCACCCTGTCCTGCTCCACAGATCTCACGAGTGGCCTCGGGGTTATGCGCCCACAGACTACGCCCGATGGCGGGAGGCTCAGGCCCCATACCGTGTGCAATGGGCAGTGGACTATGAGCCCTACGTGGTGGTGCCACGTGACTGCCCCCGCTATGACCCCCGCTTTGTGGGTTTTGGCTGGAACAAGGTGGCCCACATTGTGGAGCTGGATGCACAGGTGAGGGGAATCCTTCTTGCCTCCAGCTTCGATTTGAATACCTCCAGGCCCAGGATCACTACGTCTGGGTGAGGCACACTGCACCAGTAGGCGGCGCTGTTACAAGTTCCACCTTCTTTAGAACCAAAATTGGCTGCCCTTTGGCCCTGGTTTTGGCTCTTAGAGGCTATTGGATAAGCCTGCTCCCCACCCCCGGAGCTGATCTACCCCCTGCCCAGGCAATGACCTTCCGTCTGCCCCGACCTCCGCAGGAGTATGAGCTCCTGGTGCTGCCAGAGGCCTTCACCATCCATCTGCCACACACCCCAAGCCCCGACATCTCCCGCTTCCGTTCCAGCCCCACCTACCGTGACTGCCTGCAGACCCTCAAGGATGAGTTCCACCAGGACTTGTCTCGCCACTATGGGGCTGCTGCCCTCAAATACCTCACTGCCCTGCAGCAGCCTGAGGCATCCCAAGGCTGAGCCTGCGGACGCACCCCTGCCCCTTGCCTTGGCTCACACACTCCCCGCAGACCCTGGAGCAACCCTGCCACTTCTCCTCCTCTCTGTTATTTAAATTATTTAAGGTCTCGGTGGGAAGGGCTGCAGTGGAGCATCTGTGAGGTGGGGCCTAGGGGCCTCCCTTTGCTGCTATTGTGTCTGAGATCTAGTCTCCTGCCCCAGCTGGTTTGGGGCTGGTTTGGGGCTGGTTCCCCCATCCTCAATTATATATCCCTTTTTGAAAATTAAAGTTTTAAAAACTTTGTTGCATGTTCATGGTTTGGGGCACGAGGGCATCCATGAGGCCTGGGAGGTGCTGAGTCTTGCTGGAGTCACAGGGGGGCCTGGCTCCTCCCCCGGAGACTGGGACGGCTGTGTATCTTGCCCACCCTCCCTGGCCCCAAACCCAACACCATGAGGCTGAGAGACTTTATTTGGCTTTATTTAGTAAAATGTTAAAATAAATAAATACAAATTGATCAGCTGCTCTGTATCCCCCCACCCCCACCCCCTCAAAACAAAAATCAAACAAACAAAAACAAAAACTTTGAAGCACAAAACTCCAAATACAAGTTCTACCAAGACTGAAATCACAAAGGGTGCAGACGAGAGACAGGTTGGGGGCTGGCTGGCTCTTTGCTGCTCAGAGCTTGCTGACCTCTGGCTGCCCGTCCTGTCCTGCCTGACTGCAGCTTACCCTGGGCTGAGGACTCAGTGACGCTGGAGGGAGGGAGGGGCAGGGGCCAAAGGCTGCCGTGGGGGACAGTGGAGTCCTCGGGGTTCGAAAAGAGCCTTGTCGAAAGGGAGAGCCAAGTGGGTTTTGGATTTGGGAGCCCTGCTCTCCCTTACAAGGGCTATTTTTAAGATTTCCACCATGGCTCTCTGGAGGGGTATAACTCCTGGCTTCCTCCCCCTCACATTGTGGGAAGGCCAGAGGAATCTTCTTAGGGGCCACCCACTGCCTTCTTGTCCAGGTGCTGACACTGAGGATGGCTGTAAGGGTGAGAATGGGCCTCCTGTTTCCTGCCAAGGGTGCCCAGCTGAGGGGTGGGGGTGAGGCCCACAGCCATTTACACAGAGTAAGGCTGCCTCCATCCAACAGAAGCCCTGGAATCTGGAGAACCCAAAGCCTGGAAAATGTACCTGGGCCACCATCCATCCTACTATTCAAAAGAGCCTTTTGCCCCTGGGGTAAAAGTCTCCTATTAAGCCCTTTGGATAAATAAGAAAGACCACACCCTAGAAGAGAGGAAGGGAAGAAACCACTTCGAGTGTGTTGTGGGGCTGGGAGAGCCCAAGGAGGCTCTGCTGGCCCGAAGTGTCTGAGGTGGCCAGAGGGGCAACTGCACAGAGACAGGTGAGCGGGAAATGTGGTCACCCTCAAGGGAGAGGCACGAGGGAGCAATTCTGACCATCCTCTCCGCCTGCTGAGCCTGAGCCAAGCAGCAGCATCAGGGGCAGAGACGCAGGCCCCATAAGGAAAGCGGGCACTCAGGTGGTGCCAGCTGGAGGCTGCCGTGGCCATGCTGCTGGCCCCACAGGTCTCTCTACCAGGCGTAACCAGTAGGCTTACCCTAAAGGGCCTGGTAAGGAAGGAAGCAGAACTCTGGATGAGCCCAGCAGAGGTGAGACAAGACCCAGCAGGCTTCAAGAAAGAAAAAGGACCTGCAGGCCATTGGCAAGAATGTGAGCTGAGCTGGGAAAATGACAGCAATGTGACTTCTCTGCCTCCAGGGCACAGCGCCTGAGCCATAGGACTGACAAGGGCCCCTTGATCAATGGCCAGGTGGGGAGCTTTCTAGTCCTAGACAGCTGCTACCTGGTCTCAGATATGTCTGTCAGTGGCTAAACCTGGGCATGGGGAAAGAACAGGAGGGAGGGAGGAGGAGGTGGAGGCAGCTCGGGTAGGGCAGCTATGCTATGAGTGTGTCACAGGCACCAACAGGTCTGGGGGCAGACAGCGGATCTTCTCTTGTCAGGATAGTGAAGGGAGAGGAGACCAAATGACTAGAGCCTTTTCCTTGCAGTAAGGGGTGTTTTGGAATTTGGGTCCAGAATGTGGTTTTGGGGCAGGATTGCATTTTATACTCCATACTAGCTGCCTCCCAAAACAGCTCATATCTGAATTTCGGGAAGAATCCATATCCTAACCTTGGGCAAGTTCAGAGTGTGACTGCTCACAGCAGCAGGCAAAACACCAGTCAAATCCCAGCCCTGCCCCACCCCAAGAATCCTCAGACATCTCCTTTCTAAGCGAAGGCCTCTAGTGATGATAGTTTCCCCAACTTCTTTCAAGAAAGTAGATACTGTGTGGCAAGCTCCAGGCTCTGGGCCCAGACAAGTCCAACAGGAGAGCTGAGACAGGGCCTATAGCCTGCCACTGGGCTCTGAACCTCTGCCAACTATTCGCCCAACTAGTCCAGGCATCCAAAGCTCCCTGACTAGACATAGCACCTTGGTTTCCACAGAAGGAAAGGGAGCTCTTCTCTGTCCCCCTCAGCCAGGGCCTGGCTCTGAGGCCTGTGCAGCCGGCCACTCTCAATCCCCTTTTCTAATCTCCCCAGGAAGATGAGTTTCCGGAAATGGTAGCGAACAGACACATTTAACCTAAGAAGTATCTCTGCGGCATTTACTTTCAGGATCCATCTTTGTCTCTCCGGGTCTAACTGGGCGAGGGAGAAACTAACGGGACCTTTTCTGCCCCTCCTAGACTCTTGCCATGAGGCGGCATGGGGTGGGCTAGGGTAGTGTCTCTGCTTTCCTCCTGTTGGCGATATGCATTGGGCAAAGGACTCCATCAGGAGCACGCGCACCTGACAAAATTTCCCACAAGGCAAGATGATAGAAATGGTCCAAACCTTTCAGAACCCTGGTTTTCTCAAGAGACAGACCAAGCCAAGGCAAGCTCAGTGATTCTAGCCACAGGTCACCCAGGAATTGCGTGGGTGGGAAAAGTAGAGCAAATTCCATCTTTGGTGCCTGGGACCAGCAGGCAGAGAAATGGGCTGGAATTTCAGACCTCTCTTCAAAAGCAAGACAGACACAAAGGCCACCTTGGGGCTCTCCGTCTCAGAGACACCATGTACCGTCAAGACATCTTACTCCTTCGTTCCTTCTAAGCACCAAGGGCTGATGTAGCTAGCCTGCCCCTTGCCCCTTCCCATGAAGGCCAGGGTGCATGGGCACCAATGAACTTCACTGGCCATGTCCTTCAGAGCTGTCCCCCAGGCACTCAAAATGCTGGTGGCGGAAAGACCGAGAGCAGCACCAAAGGAAAGGATCTCATTTAGGCACCAGCCTTTTGCTGTAGCGAAATCCAAGGGGACAGTGGGTAGGGCCCTGACACCATCCACACTCCGCTGGGCTTCAAAAGAGGAGCCCAGATCCCTGCACCGAGAGGAGAGGGCAGTCTTTTCTGAGGAGGGCAGAATGGGGGGACAGTTCCGTCCTTGCCTGGCCGGGCTACAGCCTTCCAGAGGACAGAAATCATGGAGACTAGCCCACCAGTTTGAGACACAAACACGGCAAAATGTCATCATGATCAGTAAGTTCTGTGCTAAAAAATTATAACTACACAGCATTTTCTCCAGTTCTGACACCTTTTTAATAGAAATCACTGTTTTTAGGAAACAAATAGCACTTTTGTAATTTTTTACAATGTTTCTTACCTTGATCTTAATTTAAGTAACACTAGGAAGACCTCAATATCTTTTATTTTCCTTTTTAATTTAAAAAAAAGTTGCTGTTTTTTTTCCCCAGATACAAAGATTTTTGCCCTTGCATAAAAAAAACAGTGCCCCGAACGATGACACAAGGACTCACACAGACTCACTGGACCTCACTGACAGACACTATGACTCCTACCCTACCATGCAAGGTCTCGACTACCCTTAATCGGACTGTCAGCCTGAAAAACAGCTTTTCTATTCCTTATTTTAGTTTTTGTTACCAAAAAAGTAAAATAAACAACAAAATAAAACTTTTTTAAAGTAAAAGGAACAAAAACAAAAATTAAAAAAAAAAAAAAAAAAAAGAACGTCTCCATTCAATTCACACACACCTGGGTCGCGTGCTGCTTCGCTCAGGATCTTCTCTTCTTATAAATATAGAAAAGGGATGGAGCTTGTTTTCAAGTAAAATCGCTGATCCACCTTTTGTCCTTCCTTGCCACACACACCCTTCGTCCCTGCCCTGGGCGGGGCCGGCTGAGCCAGCCTCAGCTTGCTCTTGGAGAGGGAAGGAACCGGATCATCCACGGGGATGCGCACCAATTTGCCAAAGCAGGGAAAGAGGTTCGGGAGTGGTGGGGGCGCCCACGGTGGGGGAGCAGGGTGCTCGGGAGAGGGACCCGGTGGCTGTTCTTGGTGTCCGTCTCACCATGCACTGTGCCCTACCCCAGACAATAAGGAATACTGTTTATCTGATATACTCTTCCCACCCTGGCTCCCTCCCATCCCCTCCCCATCCCTCCTCTGGGCACTGGGGTTGGTTAAATCTCATTTCCTTTTTGGTTTTATAGTAGTGAAGGTTTAGAAACAGGAAAGCCCACACACTCTTTGGACTTGTCTTCTCTACCTAAACAAACGGCTCGGCAAATAAGGATCTGAAACCTGCTCTCCTCCCTCCGCCCGTCCCTGCTCCCCACCCAACGAAACAAAAACAAACCCATCGTGGCTGTGGAGGCTGCTGCAGGCACACACTGGTGTATAATAGAGAGAGTAAATATATTATTTCACTTGGCATGGTGCTGGCAAAGAACCTCCAGCTGGCACTATTTCATGTAACATGGTCCAATCTTTGCATGTACACACAGAATAAGAAGGATCAATTGGCAAACTCTGGTGCCACCTGGCACAAGCATCTTCTCTCTCTCTGGAACCAAAGAACCAAAAGAATTCTGTACTTTCCAGAAGAAATCCAGCTTTGCTTTTCTAGAGTCTTCAGTGTTTTGCTCTCCTTGCCGCCGGGATCCCGTGGCTTCTCCTAGCAGGGCTCTGTTATTTAGTCTCTTCCCCCTGGTTACAGTTCGCTGTGCAGCTCTGAGAGGGGGGGGAGGGCGCCGGTGTGGAGGTGGTGGCATTGGCAGGGGGGGTGCAGTCTGGGCCATTGGACATGGCCCCCACAGTGGCCTCAGAGTCTACAGGTTTGGAGAGGTCGATGCCATGGATGAGGCGAATCAGCTGTTTTACCTTCTCCAGGGAGCTGTGCATTTCCTTCTGCCGGGCCAGGATGGTGTTCTTCATTTCCATGCATTTCTGCAGCAAACGAGAAGGGCGGTGGCACTGAGCCTGCGGGTTCTCTGGCAGGCCCGCCAGCCTCTCCAGTAAGAGGATCCTCGCTGGCTGGTGTGCACCCCAGACCTGCTGTGCCCCATGCTGGAGTGGGTGCTACTGCCCGAGAGGTGAGACAGAGGGGGCAAGTGACTGGTTTAAAAGCCAACTCTACTTGACACTAGGACTTAAAACCAAAGGTGAACCACCACTATGAAACTACGAAATAAAAGTCATTTTACAAAGTTCCTACGGCTGTGCTGAAGCTGGTTTGGGCAGGTTTCAGTGGGCTTCCACTGTGCTAACAGGTGCTCATGTGCTCTGGACTGGAATGAGCTGTCCAGGGTGGAAAACGAGCCAGGGGTTCCTGGGTTCAACTGGAGAGCCTACTGAAGACCACTCTGTCAGCAAGCAAGAATGCAGAGGCAGGGCTTGGGGCGGGACACCAATGTTTAAGAGAATCAAAGACATCAGCCAACAGAGCCCCTTCTGCTTGGTCACTTGTAGTCTCTCATTCTTTGGCCCTCAGCCTCCCACACCTGTTGGCTCCTCTTCTAGGCAGGGAAAGAGATGCGAAAGCTGCGTGCCGCAGGGAGTGTGGCGAGGAGAGGAAAGCAGGTGAATGGGACAGGACACAACCTAGTGTCTATGAGCACTGAGGTCACCTCACTCCAACAAGGGGCACCTATTCAACGGAAAAGAGCCTGCTCCTGTCGGGAGGAGCGTCCGAATCTCTGTTGCAAATACGACCTTCCCACCTGGACAGGGCAGGCTGGGTGGTATTTACTTCCAATACTTGTCTCTAGAAACCCCTCTTCCTCAGGCTGGTCAGGAAAACCTGGAAATGCAATCAGCATGGTGTGGGAGAAAGGGTGGGAGGGAGGTGCCACGTGGATGCACCCACTAGCTCAGGTGACTAGAAAGAATCACACACAGGGACCTGGCCTGCGTGCCATGTCAGGAAAGGCTCCTCCCAAACCCACTGAGGAAGACACGGGGGCGGTTGCTACACTGTTGTAGCTACTACTCTGTCTCTTCAGCCTGGAGACCAAAAATCCACTCAGGTCAAAGCCGAGAGGATATTCCAGAGCTTGGCTAAGGCACCACAGACCAAGTGGCCACCTATACCTGAGAACCAACACTAACTGAAGGCAAACTTTCACCTGCCCAAGTTAACTGTGTTAATAAGCTGAAAGGGCTGAAATCAGCCCTGGGGAGCCACATGCACTGTAATGTACATGGAAAGGTCTGTATTTCTGTATCTATCACTGAAAGTATGAGGTTTACTTACACTTATAGAATTGCTGAGCTGTTTCACCTTTTGCTCTAGTTGTTCTCTTTCTTGTTTTAAATCTGAACTCCATTTAAGTAACTTCTGTTTCTCCTCTTCTTTTGCTAAAAAAGAAAAAAGGACCTGTTTTTAACAATAAATTCTTTGAAAAGGCCACTACATTCCCCACGATTGCCAAAGATGATATTTTCCCCAAAGCTCCCCCTGAGCCCCACGGCCAATGCACACAACCTGCTCACCTGGACTTTCCCTTGTACATGTACAGATACGCTAGAAAACTGTCACTGGCTTGGGCCTGGCTTTACACATACGAGATCTACTCATTTTTCCTCCCCAAGAAAGTGCTACACGACCTTCACTTCATTCAGTAGCAAGCTTTTCATTTGTAACTTTAAATTTCTTTTTGAAAACAAACCAAATACTTCCTTCTAGGATTTAAAAAAAACAACAACAACAAGGGAATATCACACAAAATGGGGTACGAATAATTCTTTACCTGCTTTGTAAGCGATATAGGAATGAACAATTGCTAAAGTTCCAGGCCATGGAATTGCTTCTTCCTTCTTCAGCATCTGAAAAGATTTTTAGAATTTTACCTTTAGAAAGAGGCATAAATACGCATCCCCTGTGTAATAACAAGCAGTGTAGCTACTGGCAGACAAAATCCAGGAAGGATTATGGTGGCAGGGCTGCAAAACCCTCGTCTATAGTTTCTGGACTATAAAGTTCCAGACATCAGCCTGAGAGGATGAGGTACAGCACAGGAAGAGCCAAGCCAACTGAGCCCTGGCTTAGAAAGAGGCTGGGACTTGGCTGGACACTCCTATCTTTTCATACGTGCCACATGACCCCAACTACTCCCCACATCCAGAACCACCAGCACAAGCTGCAAGTCTGCACAATGGCAGCAACCACTGAGAGTTCTGTCCTTGACCTGACATGGGCTGCTTGTCTCAATTTTAGCTTTTTATATCCCTCAAAGACAGCCTGACCAAGGAAATTAAATATCTATCAGTTCCAAATACTAAAATATAACCTAGACTCCATGTGTAAAATTATCAGAGGGTCACAAAGCAGGAACTGGAAGAGAACAAAGAACTATCTCAACCACATCAGGGAGACACTAGGAAGAGGACCAAAATTAAAAGAGGAAAACCAGAATTCTCTCAAATCAGGATTCCAAAGAACTGAGCAGGATCCCAAAGTCTGCTCAGTTATTAAGCTTATTTATCTATTATTTATAGTTTGTCTACTTCCAAAAGAGACTTGAGACTAATTATAATAAAAACACGAAGATATATGGATAGCTGAGAAAAAGAAATCAGAAACTAAGCAGAGAAAGAAGAGGCTGAGACAGTTAATAATACAGTTGTGTACCGCATAATGTTTTGATAATGACAGATGACCAAATATATGATGGTGTCTTCCTGAGATTATATCGGAGCCAAAAAACTCATATTGCGTAGTGACATCATAGCCATTGTAACATCGTAGTGCAACACATCCCTCACGTGTTCATGGTGATGCTGGTGTAAACAAACCTACCCACTGTCAGTCGTATAAAAGTATAGCACATGAAATTATGTACAGTATGTAATATTTGATAATAAATGACAATATACTGGCTTATGTATTTATTACACTATACTACACTTCTTATCATTACTTTACAGCAGTGGTCCCCAGCCTGATGATCTGAGGTGGAGCTGAGGTGGTGATGCTAGCTAGCACTGGGGAGCGGTTGCAAATACAGATGAAGCTTCACTCGCCCATCTGCCGCTCAAACTCCTGCTGTACGGCCCAGTTCCTAACAGGCCATGGACCAGTACTAGTCCCCTGCTTTAGAGTGAACTTTTTCCACTTATTAAAACAAAAAGTTCGCTGTGAAACAGTATGCTGTATTATGCTGGCAGCAGCCTCATATGCCTTGTGTTTACTGAGTCTTGATGCACCATTTTCTCTTGTGCTGATTTAATCTCATGTTGTTTTGTTCAGTATCCTGCTGCACAGGCTTGTAGCCTAGGAGCAACAGGCTACCTCACATAGCCTAGGTGTGCAGCAGGCTAGACCATCTAGGTGTGTATAAGTACACTCTAGGTTTGTACAACAAAATTGCCCAACGACGCATTGCTCAGAATGTACCCCCATCGTTAAGCAGCACAACTCTATGTTTGCCTTTCAAGTCCAGGAAATATAAAGATAGCACTTTACAGTTAGTTATCTGATCCTGATGACAACACAGATTACAAGTGAAACTGTTATTATTTGACTTAAATAATTAACTGAGTACTTTCATTCAAGGATTATATTTTCCAGAGTTTCAAAACCACATACTGGGTTTGGACCATTCTTAAGAGCATGAGGCAGAAAGTCTTAAGGATTTTGGAGGGTCAAGGTAATGAGAAGATAAGCCATTTCAAAAAAGGGGAAGCAGTTAGGGTCCCGCCCCATCTGTACACGGAGTCACTGCCTCATAACTGTGACAGAACCTGAGTGGATGGACACTGTGAGGGTTAGTGCTGTGCCACGGACAGGGCAGAGGTGGCCCGGAGAACCATCAGGAAAGGGAAGAGGCTCCGCCATTCCTCAGGTTACAGGGGAAAGGATGTCCTGTTGACTGTGTTGCCTTTTCTCCTTGGCCCGTACCCTGCCTGGGCCCCCACGGTACCTGGTCCTGACATCTGGGACAGATCCACATGCCCTTGGGAATTGTTTTCAGAGGCGGGTCTAAGCAGTCAAGATGATACACACGGGAACATGTGTCACACATCAGGAGCTGACCACTTTTTCTGCAAACACTGCAAAAATCCTCATGGATATCACCCTATGAAATTTAGAGAAAAGGTAAGAAAAAGGACAAAAAGATAAAATGTGAATGTTAACATGCACATTCTGGATATTTATAAATGTTTTAGGACAATTAGCTGTGTCCCCTCTAACATGTTACGAGAGGATTCATGAAAGTAGAATTACCAATGGCACAAGCCCCCACCTGCCCCATGTGGCAAAGGTTCCCTGGACAGGAGCAATATTCTTAATTTTAAATTAGACTTTATAGAAAAGTGCTGTAGTCATCTAAGCCAAAATTAATTTTACAGGTGATAGCTCAGCATTTATTATGTTTTGACAGAGTCCAACCCACATACTGGAAAGTTTAAAGACATTAAAATCTGTTCATCAAAGTGTCTACAATATTATACAAACAATTCTTATCACCTATCATTTTGGGAAGGAATTTAGAAGGATTGGGAAAGAAAATAGACAAATGGAATTTTACTAAACTCTTGCTCAAGGAGGAAAAAATACAGTCAAAGTTCAAAAGGGAAAAGATTAAGTCAGGATCAAATTAAACTCACATGAGCTTTCTAATATGAAGAATTTAAAAAGTCAAAGCAACAGCTGACAATGTTCTCTTTTAAACCAAGTATTTGGCATTTGCTGTTCAATGGACCATTCTATTCTGGAGGCTTTAGTCCTCCAGAATGGAAAAGAAGAGCAGCCCCAGTGCACTCTATCGATGAGTTCTAGTACTCAGGTAAGCCTGCTGGGGCCCTCTGAACAGAAGGCACAAGCAGATCTACTTAAAATTTGTAGAGAAGAAAATTGAAGAAAAAAAAAAAAAAGAGGTATTAAAGAGGTAGTTTTCAGCAAGTCAATTCCTGGCCTGTTCTCTAAATGGGATTAATGCTGCTGATAAAGACACCAAAGAAGGGAAGACTGAAGGGACGTGTCAGAGGTGAGCTGGCAAAAGGCAGTGCCACCACTTGGAGCAGTCTTCCTTTCGCTTCCAATGTGCTGTTTAAGATTTGTAGGCTATTCTGCCCAAAAGCCTAATTTAGAAATTCTGCACAGGAAACAATGATATAGACAGCAGTGTTCAATTCTTCCTTTTTATGGTATAACTCAACCACCACAGCTGAAGAAATGTACCTGCCCAGACCTACAATTTCTCTCTCTAGGAAAGTTTCTCTATAATTCACTAGGGTATCCGGCAGCCTAGAAAACTGACTGTAAAAAGTTATAAGATAATCAGAATGTGGGTGGATTTTAACCTTTCTCAGTAAGAAAATGTTACCTCTGGGCAGTAAAAAAGGTACTCAGTACATGTGAAAAAATACCACATGATAATGCAGCCCCAGCAGCTCAACTTCCAGGCGTTGAAAGAAGTAAGGTTTCATCCCTCAATTAACCATGATTTTCTTCTTTCATTCTTAATATCAGGCTGAGGGCTGCTCTTGTCTGCAGAGCTAGCCCTATGTTGCAAGTCTGCATCTTAATGAAGTTTATAAAAATTTTAGGGGTGCAGACAGCGTTTTGCATGATAAAATTACTGGTAATGAAGTAAATGAGACAAACTGGGTATCTTATTCAGAGGGATTTGTTGGGTAAAGAGTTCTACTCATTCTCCTTTTCTCCTGAGTAAGGAGACCATCAAGAAGTGGAAGGCGGAGAGTAGGTAAAATAAAAATTACTTTCTTTCAAGTTGTGAAAGGAAAGAAAACTTCCTATCCTCTTTACATATCCCACAGCAGCAGTTCTTAACCTTTTTGGTGTCAGGACCACATCATACTCTTAAAATTACTAAAGACTTCAAAGAGCTTTGGTTTATGAGTGTTATACATATTGATATTTACTACATTAAAAGTTTTATAACTTGTTAAATTTGAAATCATTATAGAATTAGAAGTTATAAAAATAGCTTATTGAAAAAAATTTAAAACACCAGAACACACAAGTGCACGCTCCATTAGCTGTTAGAGCGATGGCATCATCACTTGTCAGGAAAACTCCACTGTCCACTCTTGAGAGAATGAGAATGAACGTGGAAAAGAATGTTTTAGTATTATCACAAAAGTAGTTTTGATCTTAGAAACTCCCTGAAAATGTCTCAGGGACCCCTCCACACCAGACTTGAGAACTACTGCCTGTAGAAATAAATATAAAATGACAAGCTATATATTTCATCCACACAGAATGGGTTCTTTGCTGAAAGAGAGCAAATAAAGTCCTACAGAGGTGTGGCACCAGGTCAAAAAGCTTGGACTTTGGTGACTGACCAAATTATTACCATAAACCAAATGGTAAGTTGAAAGATAGCTGACCCACAATTCTTTGCTAGGAGCTGAGGACATGTTTCTTTAGAAACACCCTGGTTATATTGATTTCAACTTTGCTAAAAAAAAAAAAAAATCATAACTATGTCAACATATCTTCCCCTTCTCATAGAAATGGTGATGGCAACAAGGTATATCCTAAGGATTAGTGTCTGGCTGGGTCTTGTATTACCACACCCTTCTAGATGGTTATCGATCTCCAGGAAATGCCTGCCTCTCAAGTGTTATTGTTTAATTAATATTGTTGGGGCTTCTGCCACCCAGCAGCAAATATACAGAGCCCTGTGTGCTGATTTTAATCACTGCCACTGTAGGAATACTGTAAAAGTAGAAGTCAATTATCTTCTTTAAAAAATCCATTCCACTAGGTTTAAATTAGGAATTTCTCAATATACTTAGTGGTTCTGGAAAAGCTTCCCCTTATCTTTAGGTTTCTGAAAAGAACAGTGTTTGCATTTTAAGACAAAACCTGGCAGAAGCTTTTAGTTCGTAATTTGATCTGAGTGGATCCTTTCAAGAAAACAGTTTTATAAACCCCCTCAACCAAAAATCACTTACAAAAAAAAACAACACTGTTTAGGAAAGAGACGCACATGCAGAACCACAAAGCCATCTGCTGCCCGGCACCGTGCACCACCCTGAGTGAGAGCCCACCAAGAGCTAGGAGCTGTCAATGCCTTGGCAAAGCTTCAACTGAGGAAAAGTCAAGGCAATTGTTAGTGCCAGAAAACAAGATTCCTAATAGGGACTCCCCAGTGCTAATTAGCAGGTCAGGTAGAAAACATGAATCAACTACTAATGCCAAAGGTCAGGAATGAACTGCTCGATCCTGAGAGTGAGCCACCAACTACATCCAAGGAAGGACACCTGCCAGAGAACAGAACTCTTCTATGACCCCAGTTCCCCAAAGATGACATTTTTTTTGTTGTTTCTGGAATTTTAACTCAGGATGTGCACATGGTATTCTTCTGCTCTTTGGAGAGGGGTAGACTGTTAGTAAATACTAAAAATCTTAAAAGTCATGGGACAGTTTACTTGAAGATGATTCTAAAGACAAGCTCTGTAACTCACAAAAGACATGGGACATGCGCAAAATGAACCTCTTGGTTTCCCTCCTCAAACCTGCTCCTTTTGTCATTTCCAGCAAATGACAGCTTCATCCTTCTAGCTGTTTAGGCCAAAACTGGATTTACCCTTGACTACTCTTTTTCTCATCCCTCATTATCTAACCCTGCTGGCTTTTCAAAAGAGATGCGGACTCGATCGCTTTTCTCCATCTCTACTTGTACCATCCTATTAGGCCAAGCCAGCATCAGCTCTCGCCTGGATGACCACATCAGCCTCGTGTCCAGTTTCCCTGCTTCCCTCCTATCCTTTCCACAGTCTCTTCTCCATCCTTCGCATACAGCGATCCTTTTAAAATCCAAATCAATTTTGTAAACACCTTAATAAATACAGGCAAGAACCATCAAAGGATGCTAAAACCAATCAGTAACGGTTTGTTGGGGAACTGGATATTTATACAGACTCGAAGCTATCTCCACCAGAGAAAAAAGGTACCTTTACAAATGGAGAAAGTTGATGGAATCTGTTTTAAGAGATGAAAGTTAACATCGCTGACAACAGGACAGACGAACAACACATGCCTCCCACTACGATGCACTGAGAAGGACTCGGCATCACTTACTTAGTGTTCCTACAAACATGCACAGCTCAAGTCTGTTCTTCAGGAAACAATCAGGTCATCCAAATGGAGGGCACTACTCAGCGACTGGCCTATCTTTTTAAAAAGGTCAATGTCATGAAAGACAAAGAAAGGCCGAGAAACTGTTCAAAGTAAGGAGACTAAAGAGTCAATGTGATGACAATAAATGTCAAGAGTGATCTTGGATTGGATCCTGGAGCAGGAAAAATAAAGTGCTGCTAAGGCAATATCTGAGTCAACTGGGGAAATCTGAATATAAACTGTATATTATATAATATTTTATCAGTGTTAAATTTCCTCAATTTGATAACTGCATTGTGACTATATCAGAGAATATCTTTTGTCTTAGGAGATATAAACCAAAGTGTTTTGGGTGAAGATCCCTGACGTCTGCAATTTCTTAAGTAGTTCAGCAAAGTGCATGCACATGTCCGTGTGTGTGTGTGTGTGTGTAGGGTGGAGAAGCATACATGGTAAAATGGTTACTGATGAATCTAAGTGATGGGTATACCTTTGTTCTTTGTATTGTTATTATAACTTTTCCATAAGTTTGAAAATTTCCAAAACAGTCAAAAAGTTACATCACTCTTCTACTCAAAACCCTCTGGTGTGTTCTCATTTCACTTAAGAGTAAAAGCCACAAGGCCTGCACTACCCAAGGCCCTGTCACCTCCAGGGTTTTACCCCCGGCCACTCTTGCCTGCTCACTGCCCTAGCATCCTGGCCTTCTTCCTTTTCTTCCATGCCATGTACATTTCTACCTCATGGCTTTTGCTCTGTTGTTCCCTCTGCATGGAATGCCTTGCCCCCATATACTCCCCTTCCTATCAGAGAGGCTTTGTCTCACCACTTTTGGTAGAAGAGCAGCCTCCTGCCATAACTCCTTATACCCCTGATTCTGTCCCACTGGTTTTCATAGCACTTATCACTACCTGACATATTATATGTTCATTTGCTTATCACCAGCCTCTGGGCAAGCAATATGAGCTCCTTGAGGGCAGGGAGTTGGTTTTGTTCCCTCTTTTGTCCCTAGCCTTGGGAACAGTGCTTGCTCAGCAGAGTAGCACTTGGGTGAGTGTTTGTTGAGTGAACTCCCTGCTTTGTAAATACTCATTTAAAAACTTAGGGCACTAGTTTACACTCCTGCAGATTCTGGGCTAAGGACTACTAAGTATCTGACACTTTTTCAGGAATCTGTTTCTGACTAACTATGCAGAATACAGCTGCTTTAAAGAAAAGTTTTCCACTTCTTGAATTCTACTTGAAGCAGGAAACAAGAACTGCTGCAGGAAGGTGCACCTTGTTCATTTCCCCACCTCCAAAACACCGATGATAGAAACCTGTACACTTTCCAATTATATGAGCTGACTCCCCACCACGTCCCCTGCCTGAGAACTCATTCACCGCGGATCAAATCCAGACTCTGAAAACTCTGACTGAGCCTTCTGATGTTGTGAGCCTCAAGGACACAGCAGGGCCTGGGGCCCGAGCAGAAAGCTGCTTTACTGGCATAAATTGTCCTGTAGGGATTCCTGCTGTTCCAGGGTTAGTCAAGGAGATGCAGCTGGTAAGGAGACAACACAGGATAACGGTTTCCCCGATTTAAACTCTCAGAAAGAGTGTGAGCTTTTCCCAAGTTACTTACGTCTGTGGAGGTGGGGCTGGGCAGGGACACAGGCTGAACAGGTGCAGGGAAAGTGAATGTGGTCTCTGTCTTTTCATTTTCAGGGGACTCAGGATGACTGGATGGGGGGGATGTTGGGGTAAGGGCTCCAAACCCCAGCACTGCATTGTATTTTGGAGGACGACCTATATACCAAGAGAAGGGAACAAAAGGGAAAAAAGGGGGAGGGAAAGAAAGGGGGAAAAATGATCTTACATACCTTTGGCCAGTGTTCCTCATTGGCTAGCATGGAAAAGGAAGTGAGGTAGCAGACAGAAGGTTAATACAACAGTCCCAAAGAGAGAAAGAGAAGCAAAGATTTAAATGTCATTAGAAACAACATGAGTCTCAAAAGAAGGGAGGAAAAGAGAGCCTTGGAGAATGATAGGAGGTGCTGGGTCATGTTACAGGGTCTTGCCTTGGTCAGAAAACAGTGATATTCCTGGACTATTTACAATTTGAGATTTCTAATGCGAGAACCAAGCTCACTGGGAGTCAAGTCCAGGTATAAGAATTGATTTTATTTTTCCATATCTTTTCCATATTTGTTCTCTAATGTTTCTCTGCAACCACTATTCTCACGATAACATTAATGATTCTCAATTCCTGCAAACAGATTTATGATTTTTTCTGCTTTTCCTTTTCTCTTCTGCCTGTATTTTGATCATTTCACTGTCTGTGAGGGTGGAGAAAGGCAAAGCAAGGAGACAAAAATTCAAGTTAACTATTCTTACCCCTTGCTGGAGAGCTAGTGAGAGATACATATTCTGTGATTTGCTGGAACCTAGGGTTACAAGATGACCTGGGCTTAAATATGAATGTAAGTGGGTCTGGACTCAGGTGCCCTCTGCAGTTGATCGAGAATTGTCTCCCTGCTTTCTATCACAAACATTTTGGTGAGCTACAAGTCTAAGAACTGGGGCTATTCCAAAGTCTTAGGAAACGCCGTCACCAGCAACACTGCTAACTCTGCGAGACCTGATTTGAGCAAGAGCATTCTGAATCAAACCTTATGGCTACAGAGGATCTATAAGTGAGCCCTAAAGGGTGTGGAAAGCCCAAGCCGACCACTCTTGCCAGATATGTCTAAGTCAGGGTTCTTGTCTTCTATGGTCCAGGGTCATAGCTTCAGAGCTACGCGTGAACAAAAGTGCAAGCCTAGACCCCAAAGGGGTCTAGCACTGGTGGATGGTACAAAGATCATGACTTTGCCAACAGTTATAGTTTATATCAAAATTATGCACAGGAGTCGTGATTGGCAGACATTACACAAACATTACCTATTTGTGTTAAACTGGCAATGTTTGCGGTACAAAGACAGAGCATACTAGTTTGTCTTTTCTAGGGAATTTAGTACTCTGAGAAGGAGAAGTGGAGGATGAATGCTCTTTGTTCACCTACAGAAGGCATATCCTAGGCATTGCAAATGCAGGCTTTTATCATTTGACCTTGGCAAGAGATGCCAAGGTCTTTCTGGCTCATTTACCCCTGTCCTCTTATCAGATACTGCCCACCAGAAGGCCAATTAACTGTGGCTTCTGGCTGGGGGCTCCTTTCTGAGAACTGTGTCAGAGGTCACTAAAAATCGCCGAAAATAAAACAACAAAAAATAAACCATAACACTGATTACTGCGGCCCAAGAATTGATATCAAGCAATGACTTAGAGTTTCCTATCTGAATATTTTTGACTATTTGAATGATGAGGCCTAAGTAACGTGAGAATGGGTCACTAAGGGTGGGTATGCTACCTCTTTGGGGGAGGAGGTGGTAAAGGTACAGTTGCAGTCCTCCCTAAGGCAGACAAAGGGTCAGGATGACCTCCTAAGCTTCCAATAGCTCTGAGACTGTGTGTGCACATGCAAAAATTAGTATGCTACTCCACTCACTCTGCAACCTTTCTAGCCTGGAACTATAATTCAGGGACACATTATCATGTGGAGAAAGGGACCTTGGGATGTATTACTGACATCAAAGAACAATTTCAGAACCTTGTTTATGAGCTCAAATTCTGAGCTATTAAGACCTATTTAGACCTGCACAGTAAGAGCTGTTGCTGCTGTCATCTTTGGCCTGCCCTGGGGAGGTCTGAAATACCGGGAAGGAGCTCTTTAGGAATTTCTGCTTTCGGGAGCCAGTTTTGATGGTGACCTTTTCTTCTTCAGCTGGACATGCCCTCTTTTCATAGATTCTAAGTTCTGGATGTGGCTACCTCTCTCCTTCCTGGAGAGTCTGCAGCTCACAGAAACTTGAGAGTCACGCTCTGGTCTTACTGGCAACAAGACAACTCAGACACTACGAAGAACACCTTGGCAAGAGCAGTGCTCTGTCTGTTCAAGGATGCTAAAATGCTTCCTTTTACACTGTGTTCTGTTCACTGTGCTATTCATGGACGGTCTGGTGGGCCCGGGTCAGAGACGCTGCATTAGGTCATTCCCTTGAGTCAGTTTTGATAGATTTCCAGGAAAGGCAGCTTTTGATTCAGTATACACAACTCTAAAAAGAAATATCGCTCTCTTTTTCCCTCATTCTCAGAGACTAACAACAACAAAACTATTTTCAAGGGATATAGGAGTTAGGCTCTAGGACAATGGGAGGAGGGACAGGGAAGAAACACAACACAGAAAGCAAAAGCAACAGCAAGGGAGAGATATAAAAAGGTACTCACCTCTCTTCCGGGTTCCTGGATGCATTGTACTGTTCAGGTATGTGACTGCACTCTTCTTGCGCTTTGAATTATGAAGAAGGAAAGGTGATTGGTTTAATAGCATGGTTACCACTAATACTGGCAAAAGCTAAAGAGACCAAGCGCAGCATGCCTGTCAACGTGCCAACTAGTTAGTGTTAGTCACCCCAAGGTCTCAGTGCTAACGTGTTTTATTATATGTACTTGGCTCAGAGAATATTCCAGAGAGATCTGCCTCTGTTTCAGATGACAGTTATGCTGAAGCCAGGATGAATTAAATTTCTTAAGGCAGGTTTGTATCAAACTTAGGAAAAAAACTAAGGGGAAAGCAGTGAATAATAAAAATGAAATAATGGAATCAACCAGAGGAAAATCCATCATTTCACAAAGTTGGCCAAGAATAATGAGGGTACTGCTCTTAAGCGGGTTTTCAAATGGGAGGTGCCAAAGAAGTCATAAATAAAACTGGAAGGGCCAAGCGCTGGCCAGAAGTACCTCTGGCTCGAAGACCGCTCCACTGTACACTGGATTTGCTGTTGTTCTTCTTTTTCGTTCTTGCCTCTTGCTTTGGATTTCTTGGGAAAGAAAAAGGTCTGAATTAGAAGAGAGGTATGGAGACACTCAAAAACTTCATTTCATTGTTTTAACTATTAGTTTTCACATGAGAAATTAGAAATAAGGGCCAGTCTCTTTGTTTCACTGCAGCCTCAGCAGAGACAAGCACACTGCTAGGAGCAAATATATACAGGACCATTCACTCTCACCTCTCAGAAAGCAGGATCGTGTTGTCCCACAGTGTGGCTCTCTGTGATTGAGAGCTTAATGGTAGACAACACTTGTAAACAAGCTGTCTTGATTTATTTTTAGATCACTGTAATATAGGTATGGATGAACTTTATCCACAACCACATAGTTCATCATTCTTGAATTAAATAACCAAGACAATATAGCTTTGTAACTGTTCTTAAGATTCTGATAACCTAAAGTGATTGAAAATTAGAGACAAATACTTGTCAGAGGGATGTTTGCTACTTCATGCTGTTGGGGAAAAAAAAAAAAAAAAAGAGTTCCCCTAAGTGAACGGAAGTCACCTTAAGCCAGGCACTTGGGTGGCTTCCCCAGGACAGTGGAAGGGGAGGGAGGGACTGAACATTAGAAAGAGGGGAAGTAATGTTTACTCTAAAGGAAATAAAGTCCACATTGATGTAATTACACTGTACTTGTGTTCCAGCTTCCTATTCTAGCAATACAATCAAAAACCATTTTCAAGAACAAAGCTCTGGACCAGAGGCAAGGCATATTCATGAATATCTTCTCTTACCTTCTAGATGGTCATGTGTCACCAACCCTAGAGACACCATGAAGGCAAGTTTCTGTGCCAGAGAAACAAAAGAAGAATCTATTTCAGTTTGGGTTCTCACAGAGCCAACTGCATGTTCCTAGTTAGAGTCCTAGGGAAAGCCAGCCCAATAGGAGGAGGCCAGGTCCAGGTGAACAAACAGCAGGGTGCCCTCCACTCTTAGCAGCTGTGGAGCCACCTGCAGCTCTGTATTACAGGGACCAAAAGAGAAGGACTAGGGCCTACATCTACTTTCTCAGTGACAGAAATCAGCATCTTGAGTGACCCAAATTTGTTTGTTTCATAAAAATCTTCTAAGAGGGAATACGATTTCATGTTTGAAAAACATGCAAAACATCCCACACAAGCTCCAGATTCTAAGTACTTCACTTGTCATAATTAGGTCTTCATTTGTCATGACAGGTCAGGGTTCCTTACCTTTTTACCACTAATGACTAAACAATGCTAACTCAAAGCTAAATGAGTTTTAGGAATAATAGCAGGAGGTTCTGCTTAATACTATGATTCTTCAATCAAACATGGGCTTAAAAATTATAGAACCATTTCTCTCTAACTAGAATGATTAAAATACTACACCCCAGAGCTGGAGTAATAGACGCTTAAAGTTGGAGAGAGCAATAGTTTGACTCCTATTTTGCTCTTTGGTTGCATGTGGTCTGGGAAGTATTGTCTTAATTTTCTTGCTGTACCACCGCATGTATGCTGAGTATGTCTCATTAATTTCTTTTGCTGATGAATTAAGAACATCATCAATTGATAAGAGACATACTCCTGTAGAATTATTTATACCACAGTTGGGCCTTTAAAAATCCTGACATTTTATCTTCAACATTAAATATCATGATATTTTGGCCTGAAGTGTTAGGTTCAGGCTAGTCAAGATAACTTTTTTTAAGATACAGTCCTTGAGCAAGTCACTTGAAAACATAGAAATGTCCTTTACTGATATTCTGAATCCTAAAGAAATGTCTTTATTTCTTATTCCAAAACTTAGGTGGGCACCAATCCCCACAGAGTACTTCGGTAAGGAAAAAGCAGTCTTGGACTTGCCCATTTTCCGCACTGCACTATTGAAATGGCATGCACTTTGTTACCAATTAATACATTCCTTATTTTCACTATTCCTTTAAAACTTAATCAGGATTAGCAGGTGTCTACCAACTGTTCTGTTAATAAGGCAGTGTGGACTGACATTCACGTGCTCTTTCTTTCAATCAGGTAACAGCACCCTTCTCGGTCACTCATATCCAATTCACCTTTGCCAGTCTAGATTAAGCTCACAAAAGTATTATTAAATGGAAAAAAAAAATCTCTTCTCCTGTGGAACAGATTTTCAGTGATAAACTAAAAAGTTATCAAGAACTTTCACCTCATCTATGTATCATATGTATGCCAAGAACTAATTTCTTCTCTTTATGGCAGTGATTCTGCCCATCTAGAAGGTGAAATATCTGCTACTCCAGATGCTTGCCCACGCTGTGCCACTGACATAAAATATCCTTCGGTTTCTTTTCACAAGGAAATTTTGCTAATAGCTTGATCTATTTTTGCTCCTCCAAGCATAATAATTGTCAGAAATTTTATGGATGATTTTACAAGTTTCTTAGCAATTTGCATGACTAGTACTTCTTTCTGGTTCAAGTTTTGGTCCCTTCTTCAGAGACAAACTAAAAGCGAATCCATTTCCTATCAGAAAGAATTATAATTTGTACTTGTTTTAGAAAACTTTCACTGGCTTAATAAGCCACTGCTTTAAAAAAATTACATGAAGCTTTGATGGCTTCATGCCACTATCTGGCATGGTTTCATTACAAAGGATGCATTGAGGATAGAAAGAAATGGATTACTGGTCTAATAATATCCAAATATCAGATATTCATCATCATATTACCTGTCCAATTTTTATTTTATAGCTGCTTGTACAAAAGCATTGAACTAAAAATTTCTCGCTATTTCTCGTCTCAGAACATACAAATTCACATTCCATATTTGTACCAGAGTCATGTTGCTACTTAAGTTTATAATTCTATCCTACGTTGTAGTACAGATGTTACTATTTCTATCACTACTCTTATGCTTCAATGAACTAGTTCTGAGTTACTGATTCATCTGGGATTTGGGGATCTAATTCAATACAATGGTAATCACAAAAAAGCACATGTAACAACTGTAATCAATAATGTGTAATAGACCTTCACTGAGTGAACTGAACATCTCATAAATGTTGGCTGAGACAAACAAAACATAATGATCAGTAGGAATGCAAAGGGATATCTGAGGAAATGATCATTAATCTTACATTTCAAATTCGTAATGTGTATGAAATGCCTGCATGCCAGCTCATGGACACTGAAGGCCACACTCATCATCTACTCTGGGCAAACCTGACTTGGTGATAACATTACTGAAGAGTAAAAAGGCCAAAGAAGAGAAAAATAAAGTGATTCAGGGAGCAAGTGTCTCTCCTGGTGTGTGAGAATGAGTCCCATCTCATAGACTGAGCCATGCCTTTGGAGGGCTGGGCCTACCTGAGGGTTCTCCTCCCGTTTTGGTTTGGGTGCAGCAGGTGGAGTGATGGTGCGGCTCTCTGTTTGTTTCTCATCTGTTTCTGTGTGGGATTTAATTGTCTAGGAGAGGAAAATTAAATAAAAATTCAGAATTCACTTTTTATTAAAAGAATGAAAACACAGTTTGACTGTAGTCAATAAGAATTCGAGAAGAACATACTAAAACTGGAAACATGGTGACACAGGAGGTAATATGGATTTCCTTTTGGAAGAAGAGAAAAATGTAAAGCCCTAGTTGAAATGATTAAATCACATAACTAGAGTAGACATGAATCTATAAATACAACAATTTAAATCATGCAAAAAGAAAAATCCACGGTTTAATTCCTTTGTATAAAAATAAAGGCTACTCTCTCTGATTTTAATGTATTTTAGATTGTAGGGACAGTTTTTCAGAAGCAAGCCCACTCTTGTTACACATGGATCAAACTCAAGTCCACAGCATGCATCAGTTCAGAATAATGTCAAAAAAATCTTACAAACACATTCTTCTATTTTAGAACATTTACAATCACAACCTAAGAGGTTGTAGAACTACCCTCATTTGGGATATTTAAAACCTGTCTGTATCATCCATTAGAGGAGAGATGTAATTGCCAAGGAAAGGTCATCTTGCAAGAGGCTGACACCCTGATTACCCACAACCTCACCTTCCAGATGCATCCATTCCAAAAAAAGAAACACCAGTAGCATTATCATCTTCAAACACAAATGGCAGCTAGCAAATTGGTAGACTGGGCTTGCATACTATTCTTATCATGACCCAGTGGATAATTCATTTTATGAAGCCCTCTATAAATACTGAAATGATATTAGAAAAGTGGATATAAAACTGTAAACACAATCCCAATTTACTTTTTCAAAATTAAAAAAGCAGATGCTAATAGTCTTTTTGTATGGCAACAACATGTAATTAAATAAATGAGAATGAAACTGTCTGATTCTTGATGGGTAGCAGCCAAATGAAAGACTTCAGTCCTCCAGGCAGGACATCAAAAGTTCGCAAAAATCATTATGTTGTGAAATATTTTACTAGGTCTGAAAAACTAACACAATCACAGAGATCCTTCTCTCTCCTGTCCACTTCCATATTTTCCTTCTGCTTCTCATATTATTACTTCAGCAAAGTGTAAGCACCTGCTTTATCAATACCGTTGCAGCCACTGTTTTGGGGACACAAACACCACCTTGCAATTTCTTCCCCACTGTCTGGTCATATTCCTCCTCTATACTATAAGCTACTTAAGAACAGGGATTGTTCTACATGCTTCGATACCCCTTTGTGTCTAGTACAGTGCCTCACATGGAACAGGTAGACTGTGAAGAGATGTCGATCTTCCGAGTAGGGAATATGACCTCTCTATCTCACATACACACATACATTTTTGAACCAAAAAGGACATATTTACTCCATAAAACAAACCACCAAACAGGGGATCACAACGAGACAGTAGTTTATATTGACATTTTTAAGGTCTTGGATGTCCAGAAAGCTTATTTTCCTAACTCTCTGAATGTGGAAGGACAGGAGTCTGAGGGAGGAAGGAGACGAAAGGTCAACTGTGAGGGTTTGCGGCTCCACTCCAAGGCTGCGTGGGGTTCCCCAAGGTTGCTTACTCCCACTTCCAAGGCCGAGTAAAGCACGCAGTGGTCATGCCTCTGGGGATGGGAAACCAATTCCTCTCCACAAAGAAAGTACCCAGGGTTCAAATTTTCTCTCTCATGCAGAAGAGTACAATTATTTCAGGGTTGGACAAAGAACACCAAAAGCATGCAAAAAAATCAAACAATCGAAGCACTGGGAAGGTGTTTTTCTCTCAAGGACCTTTCGCTCTGGGGGAAGCCAGCTGCCATGCTGTGAACGACACTATGGAGACGCACATGTGCTGAGGAACTGAACCTCCTGCCAGCTGCCAGGGAGCAGGAAGGCCTGCCAACAACCACGCGACTGAGTGTGGGAGAGGACTATCCAGGCTCGGTCGAGCCTTTAGATGACTGCAGCCTGGCTAGATAGTTTGAATGCAAACCACCCAGCTAAGATGCACCCTGATTCCTGACCCTCAGAAACTGTGTGGGATAATAAATATTTGTTGTTTTAAGCGCTTAAAACAGACAAAAAACATCGGGCTGGGAGTGACATCACAGAAATGGCAGAACATAGAGCTCGAATAAATTCTTCTCCTGAAGCAACCATTAAGTTGGCAAGACCAGAATAAACTTTTTGGAATGCTGAATCTGATTTAAAAAGTTATTGCAACTAGGGGGGCACTTAACTCAAGAAAGAGGCTGCTAAATTTCATTAAGAAAGCATTTTTTCCTTACCTACCTACAAAACCTCATTCCCTAGCTAGGCAGAGGCTGTGGGGATGGCAACCCATGTTCCTTGTGTGGCCTGCTGGTGCCAGGGGGACGATATGGGGCCTTGTTCTCAAAAACTTGTGGTTGTGTATTTTGTCCTTTTGGCCTGTTTGGGGGCTCTCTAAGGACTGGGTCAGAGGCTGACCTTTGTTTTGCCCACTTTGGACTGGAGTAGCTTACCAGATGGCATCTGATGAAAGCACCTATAGACACACGTAGTATAAGACCTTACTTAATGTTGTCGATAGGTTCTTGGAAACTGTGACATTAATCAATTTGTAACACACTAGTTGATATAAACAAGAGTTGAGTTCCTACAGTATATTTCTGTATATCAGCTAGCCTACAGTAAAACTGGGTTCCTTATATGTCACTTTGCTTAAAGTTGTTCAACACTGTTAATTTTATGTCAATTTCACCTCAATCAAAAAAAATAGGTTGGGCAACAACAACAACAAAAAAAATGGATTAAGCTAAAAGTTTGGTCTCTATCAGAGATTATAAACTCTTATCCAAGCTGAAGCTTCTCTGCAGGTATTATTTTTTGCCTACACGGTATTTAAACAGTTACCAGGTTTTTAAAAACTAGGCGATTTCTCGAAATACCTGGATTTCTGGTTTTTCTTGAAAAAGTTTCCATATGATAAAAACTGGCTATTGTCAAGAAGTGTGTGCCTCCTTGAGGGGGAGTACACACATGACTTTGCAGTTTGCCACAGTCTCTTCGACTCTCTATTGTCTTCTTGACACCAAGGTCGAACTGTCAATTTTATCATGTTTGTTTTACTATTTCAAAGAGGAGTTAAGGATAAAAGTGGGATGGTTCTTGTATTCATGTTCCCAATGAAAATGGAAAAATAAAAAGTCCAGCCTGCTTTACTCACTCATATTTCCTGCTCCACATCCATAGCTATTTGGATTTATAAACCTTGTTCTTTTTGACACTGTAAAGGCAGACATAAAAAACTCTGGATAAGACTAGAACCAAGTTAACCATTTCTACCCTAAATTCCAAATTCACCTTCTGAGACCTAGCTGCATGAATAATCAAAGTTAGGCATTTACATATATATACATGTCCAAATAGTTTCATCAATCAAGGTTAAATAAATTTGGATCGAGGGCAAAGCAAAACCCTACAACAGCATCAGTACTAAAATGGAGGGTGAAGAGTCACCAGCTCAGGTTTACTAAGAGGGAAGACTGGGAATTGGGGATAACACATCAGATAATATTCTCATCTTGAAGGCACTCCTTTTTTAGAATATACTGTACAGGTTCCTATGCAAGGTATATAAAGAAGTAGGGGAATGGGTGCCAATCTGGCAATTCTCCCCACAGAACCTGGGATTTTTTTTCAGGAGCTGAGTGTTGGGACATACAAAGAGGTCCTGGTTGCATGGGGTGGAACAAGGTGGGTAGAAAATGAAAATAATTCCTGAGAACTGCATCAGACCTAGTCTAATGGACTTTAAGCGCTTTATCTCATTCCATCATCAACAGGTGTTTAGCCTCATTTCTCTGAGCGCTAGCAAGGACAAGGGCATAAACTAGTGAAGTGGGGGCTACAATATAAGTCTGTCTGGATTTATTTGCTTGTCGCCTAAAATATGTTTCTAGTCTCAAAGCTCTTCAAACTCTACCACGATATAATGTGGCTTCTCAAAAGGGCTAAGTCAGGGGACCTCTTATCTAGGGTGGATAAGGAAGCCGGTGATGCCTGACAGGGGAAGAAGTGAGACTGCTATCTTTATAAATGACATTGCCTTCTCACTTTCCTATGCCAAGGTGGGAAGCCTTTGACTATACACCTTGCCAGGGTTGCTCCCCTGGAGGCAAAGCCTTGATGCCTGCCCCAAACGTACTAGAGGTTAAGTTCTGAGGGTACAGGCTTTGACTTACCCACCTTTGTATTTAGACACATGTGACACAGTAGCTGGCACATAATCACATTTTATTAAACTATCACCAATGGAAACAGTAGAAAGAAGAAAGAAACCCACCTAGCCTGGTCACACAGAGAATGTTGGATTCGGGTTTTGATAACTCTGTGAGCAGGCTGTAAGTGGTACTTCTGTGGCTACATGTTTACATTGCTTCACTCTTAGCCCATCTATGAGATTTCTTAAAGGCTATAAATGTGATATTGGAAAGAAAACATAAAAAAGAAAAGAAGGATAGTAGAGAGATGTGAAGTGAGAAAATTCTGAGAACGGAGTCCAGTCTAAAGAGAATCCTTGCTAAGCTTGGTAACTGGTGGACTATTATGCCAGGTGGCCTGCTAAGCTAAAACAGCAATGACTAGATTCCTCTATTAGGTCAACAAGAAGAAAGACCATAGAATTGGAACTAGAAAATGATTTTTTTTAACTGTGAAGAATTAATGGGTATTTTTCTATGATATTATGATTAAAATGAAAAGCTCTATGAATGTGTAAGGCTAGGACATAAAAAGACATTCAAGATCTAATAATAAAAAGGGCAAGTTACAAAATAATGTACATTGTTTGTAGTTTTTCTTTAGACATGTTAGTATATGCACAGATAATATGTGAAGAAATAGAACCTAAAACATAACCTAACCTGTTAATAGCAACTTTCGGGGTATAAAATTATGGGAGAAGTTTACTCTCTTCATAGATTACTGGGTGATGTACTTTCCACAGTATATATTTCTGTAATGCTTAAATTTTTCTTTTACAATGAATATGTATTATTATTGTACTCAAAAAAATAAGAAATGTAGAAATAAAACTGAACAAATTGTCTCCTAAAAATATCATTATCAAAAAAGAGGTCAAAGAGAAATAATATTAGGCAATCTAAAGCAGTTTTGAAAGCACGTCCTTTGGAACTCTAAGGCTCCTCAGAGGGGCTGTGAGGGCCAGCACAGGGCAGATGATCTCCAAATACGCTCCTACACAAACACCTACTATGCCTGAGCATTTTACTTTCAGTATTTTAATACTGAAGTTCTGCTGACGATAGTTTAAAAACTTCTGATCTAAAATATGTGTAAGTAACTTATTTCTCAATGTTCCTTAAAGCCTGGGGTTCGAGGTGGCTTCTCAGGAACAGAGATGTGCCCTCTCTTGTGTTTTCTGAGCATAGGATTTTGGTATCCAGCTTCTTAGTTAAAGGCCTGCTGTATTTACGAGCTGCCTGGGTGGAAAGCTGGGTGCTTTATGCATAATGTTCCTCTGTTCAAGAAGGCCAAGGCAGCAGGAAGCCTTCTTTTTCCCCACCATCTGGTCAGCCTCTCTGAATCACAGTCAGCCATCCAGAAGCAGAAGATTCAGGATCACCAGAGACTATTTTCAGATGAATGAGAACTCAAGCCTGAGAGCAATTAGGTCAATGACTTTTTAAAGCAACTTTCTGAAAGAGGATGATTTTCTTTGCAAAATTCTTCTTTTTCGTCATTGGTCTTTCTTTAAATAAAATACAGTGACTGACTATAAATCCTTTTTCTTCTTTTTAGAAGTCTATCACAGACTTAAGTATTTTGGAAGTTACCTGTACATTTCTCTAGCCTCATTTTTTTCAAGAGAAAATCTAGTTTTAGTAATATAAATAAAAGGCTTCAGTGTTTGAGCTAAAATGTCTGCATCCTCTGGAGTTAAAAGATGCTTTTTAGAAATTTTAATTTTTTCATTTAGCTCTTTATTATCTGTAATAACCAGGGAAAATCTTTGAGATGAAACCTCTTTCCTTCTTTTACTTATTTTTACTGACTTTCAGAGTCCTATCCTCATTTGGATTCTTACCTGGCCAAAACTAATAATGGCAGTTTCTATTTACTGCCTCATCTGTGCTCTCCGCCTGCGGATAGCATAAACCATCTGAATTTAAGCTTCAGAACCAGCAGGGGGAGCTCATTCACTCAGGACTCTGATCCATCTACAAAGGGGGTTAATGGGAAAAGCAACCCAACTTTCTCAAGTAAGAATGGACCTTCTGCATTATAGATAGATTAGGACATGATAAGCAACAGGCGATCAACAATGGTGCTGAGATAAAGGGCCACTGAAAAGATGTATTTAGAGAAGGCCCAGCCACAATGGCAAGGCTGCTGTCCAAAGCAGGTGCATACTCTTGCCTGTACCTGTTTTTCAAGGCTTGGCTTGCTAAGCTGTACAGTTTGAGGTCCAGCGAGTCTGGTCCCTGGAGTAGCTATCACAATGCTGGTGAGCTGGGCCATGGGGAACGTTTTGGCTATCGTTGCAGTCTGCCCATTGACGACACGGACGGGATGAATGGAATTCTGGGAGGTAGGGAGGGTCGTGGGGGTGAATTTGGTCAGCATGACGGGCCTCTGGATAAGTTGAGGAGCTGCAAGCATGGGAGGAGGTGCTGGGGCAATAGGAATGTTATTCTGGGCCACAGGCTTGGGTCGAACCTATGGGGAAAGAGAACAATGATCATATTACTTAAAGAAATTTCTGAAGTCCTGTAAGTCTAAGACATTGCCAGAGCTTCTATACTACATATGTGAAATGTTATTTAGTACAAATATTTATGAATATTCATTTTGCTTTATCAATTATATAGCTCTCAAGATACATAATCTTACAAAAGATTCATCAGCTCTTAAGAGGGTCCAAATGCTACCCTAGAACGCAGTTCTTCTGCTTCCAAACCTAGCTGCTTCTCCTATACACCATGCGGGCTCCTTAGGCTGAGGTCAAATGCCCAACCCAGAGACTGGTCCGACCCAGAACTTGTCCCCAGAGTATGGTAATAATGCTGCCAATGACCTTAATCCATGTGCTAAATGTCTTCCTGCCCACGGCTTCGGTTCACCCCCATCTGTGGCCTTTTAACTCCCCATCTTGGCCACTCCTCTCGGTCTCCTTTGTGGGTTTCCTTTTCTTCTGTCCAATCCTAAATTTAAGTATTTCTCGGGATTTTGACCTGGAACCCCTTTCTTCCCCAATGTCCTTGCTCCTCCTGGGAGCTCTCACCCATCCCATGGCTTCACTTATCATCTTCCACAGTTGTATCTCAGATACTTCTTGAACTTCAGAATCATATATTCAACTGCCTGTTAGACATCTACACTTGAAATTCCCACAGAAGTTCAAAATCAACATGTCTGAAACTTCCTCTTTTCCTCCCATAATCACCACCTCAGTAAATGGCCTTTGCTTGCTAAATTTGAGAATCATTCATGATGCTTGTTACTCCATCTCTGCTTCCTGAAGCCTTCTCAAATATGTCTACTTTACGCCTTCACTGCCCTACTCTACCTTATGTTTGGCTTACAAGTGGCAGGAAATTGTGATTAAAAACATGGGTCCCTTATGCATGAGTTTGACCTTCAGTTAACACTCTAGCTCAGTCCCCCTGGAAATCTGATAAGGGTAAGAATGTCAACTATATTACCAGGTTACACTGCTTATGATAAAAATGACCTCTTATTGCTAAACTGAATTGGAATGGGGAGAATTATAAATACCTGATAGGACACCATGCTTTGGGCTTTCCAAAGTAGTGTGACTCTTATAACTGGGTATATCTATTGTGGGGACCACAATTTATGTGTATGGAATTGTTGCAAGACATATTGGCCACTGTGAGTCATAAGGCTTCTGTGCCAGGGTGGCTCTCCCACTGTCCTGATAAAGATCTCACTTCCCTGCACCTGAGCTATCCCTGGACAACTGCAGGGACTGCTGTACGAGCACTGCAGTGACTCCACCAAAAAAAATGTCTGATGCCGAGCAACGGCTGGCAAGCTCTGGTTTCCATCCTGTATCGTTCCAAGTGAACTAAGGCTAAGTGTGGCCCATGACAGCCTTGTGAATGTTTAGCTGAACCGAAGACGACTCTGTGGTGGGTGCTGCAGACACAGAGTAGAAGACATTTCACTTTAACCAGTACACACATATAGACATATACCTCTATCTCTATAAAAACTTCTTGAAACAATACTTATGTGCTATGTGCTTTAATATTTCCTATTATGTTTTGTTTGTTTTATTGAAAAACTCTGCATGTAATCCACTAAACTGATTTCACAGCCTACTGATGGGTCATGACCCACCATTTAAAATACATGGACTAAACTTTAGATTCCTTATCTAAAAAAGAGTAATACCTACTTTCATAGGGTTGTTATGAGGATTAAAATAACCCAGGTAAAGTGCCTACACAGTGTCACAAAGCAAGAGGCTCTGACCATTAGCTATTATTGTTGTTGACAACATCCTAACTGTTCTTCCTCCTGACAGTCTTGACCACCGCCAGTCTATTCTCCACACAGTGGCAAGAAGGAATTTCCTAAAACAGAAATCTGATCATGTCAAGTACTTATCTGAAAATGCTTAAACAGCTTCCCACTCTTCCTGGGGTAACACCTCATACCACTTATGAGGTTCGGCAGGCTCTGGCCCGATGGGCTTCTCCAGCTTCATCTCCTACTCTAGCCTGAGTCAGCCACATGGTCCATTACCCTCAGCCACACCCAATCTCTGTTGGTTCCTTAGGCTTACATGCATCTCTCCATTCTAGACTTATGGATATGCTCTGCCCTTTGCCTGGAGCATTTTTATTCTTCCTGCAAAACTCTGTCAGGCTAACTTTCCTAGGACTTTAGGTCTCAGGTAGAATGTCAACTCTTCAAGGAAATGTCCTGTAATACCCTTAAGAATGAGCTGGGTTTTCCTCCCTGTGCTCTTAGACCACTCTGTACTCCCAGTGTAACTACCTATACATGTGTCTGAAGCTAAGGGCAGGAAGATGTCTGTCTTAGAAACTGACACATCCATAGGGCTTAGTGTCTTTTTTGAAACACGAGGTGTTTATTAAGAATTCATCTTATAAATGACTAAACCCACGTTATCTCATGTGAGCATTACCTATCCCTACCCTGGAAGCAATCTAGAAATCACTTATAGCCACTACCTACAAAATTCCTTTCTCTTCTGGGGCCTCGGATAGGAATTCCCAACCTTTCTACCAGGCAAGTTGACTCCTCTCAAGGCCCCAACTGGGGCAACCTTGACATCCTTCCAGGAGAATGGTGAGTTCAGCCCATTGCTGGAAGAATACTCTCAGGAGAATAAAGGCAAGCACAGCTGCTCGGGCCTAGACAGAAAGTCCCCAGGGTAGACCCCCAGTCAAAATCTTTATGAGCGAGGCTTTGTGCTTAAGTGTGATGCTCTGCCATCACTTTCCAGAGTAGAACTGAATGGTTTCTACTGGTTAGTCGGTTGTCGTTTCCTTCCCTGCTCTCTTTGGCATAAAGGTGGAAAAAAGTAGTATTTACATTCCTGCCCCACTTGCAGGCAGGTTTTACCTAAAATCTTCCAGTAAGTTAACATTATAAGGTTTAAAACGGTGTTAGCATAAATTTTTTTTAATTTAGAAAATTTTCCTTTCCTCACATGCCCCTGCCTTTGGTCACTGCTGAGAAACCCAGATGATAAAAAGGGCCCATGAGGTTTTTGGTCCCACCTAGTCTACCACGAGGTTTTTCATTGGTTTACTCACCTGTGGAAGAAAGTTTGGGCGTGGAGTGAGTCTAGGAGGAGGGATAAACTGTGGTACTTTAATGGGCTGAGGAGGTGTTGCCTGAACCTGCTAAAAAATGAGAAAGATACATCAATGAGAGGGGACAACAACTGTTTAGTATCAAAGTTAGGCATTCTAAAAGAATTGTCAGCATCACTATTCTCTGAATCAGACAATATCTGCTACAAGCTTTGGCTACAGAGTTAACCATCTGAATTAACACTGCCTAAGAAATGGTTCTACTCTCCTGCCTGCATGATCTACCCCATTACAGTGAACCAGCCACACTTCTGCCTCCTCACATACCTAATGTAAAACGCGCAGGCTCAGCAATCTTAGACAATTTCCTTTTTCCGACACTCAAAAACACTTACACTTACAAATTTTAAAAATCAAGACTGGATCCAAAGTGAAATCAAACTTGCTGCCTGGTCAGATGGGTTCTTTCCTAACATAAGCATTTTATCTAACAGTGAATGGCTTTATTCCTATAGAGAATTTTCTAACTCTCAGTAGCTGACTGAGTTATCTGGTTGCTTCTCTAAAGATTCATGGGTAAGTGGTTAAGATTCACTTTATTACTCTCTAGTTTCACTCATCACTAGTCATCATTCAAAAGCTACCAAGAGCTCTTAGCTGCCATTTTAGGAAAAAACTTTTAAACCACATCTTGGATTTATTTTCCAAGCTTCTGAGAACATCGGTTTCTAAATGTTTTACTCTAGAAATCTCATAGACAATTTTGTTCGAGTACTTCTTCCTTCAAGGGATGTTTTTTCTTCTTCCTGATAGACCTTGGACATGGATACTATTAATTTGTGAGTTTCTTGAATATTTTTAAAGTGCCCCAACTAACTCCAGTACTTCCTGGGTGCAGTCAAGGGATAGTGAACTAAAAAAATTCAGGAAGGAGTTTCCTGAATCAGTAATACAGCACCAGAGAATTTAAGAACTCAAGTTTCACAGGAAGGGCCGTGGATAGGAGGGAGAGATACATGCAATTGTGTATGCCTCTGTGAAGGACATTTTCCCCGCTCAAGTCAAGTCATACTTTGACCTTAGATAATGTACTGAGTGAGTTTTGGTCCTTGATGTCAGGACATCTCCATAATTATTCGAGCAGACAGTAGGAATGGCATATTCCTTAGTCAGCCCCAAAGGGGAATGTGGTATAGTACTGATGGAGACTGAAAAATCCAGCAGGAGCATAAAATGGATATACTCTACAAACGCATATCCTGAACCCTCTCATGTGGGCACACATGAGTAGCAGCTGCTGGCTTACCAGAGTGACTGTGTTTTTTGCCACAATTTGGACAGCCTCTGCCCCAGGCCCAGTGACCTTACTAGACGTCTGGAGGTTGACTGGTGTGTTCTGCACATCAGTGCTGAGCACAGCCTTCTGACTGTTGATGGCGGTCACCATAGCAATGGTAGGTCTCTGGCCCACAACAGAGGCAGGCATGGTCGCAGTTGCTGCTTTCAAGACGAGAGGTAGTGTCTTTGTGGTAATCATAGAAGCTGTAGTTACAGTCTTCTAGGAGACATGGAGAACAGATATTAGGACACCGAAGTGTGATCCCACTAAACAATACACTGCTAACCCCCAGAGGAAAACAAAGCAATAATTCTCATAATCAAGTTTCTTAGTATAACATTTCTTTTGTGTACATAGAGCACACATTTTACTACAGAGAAAGACAATCCCTAATCTGTCAGAGTTCTCATTTAGCTTCAAGTTCATAGTAATAACTGCAGACTAGTATGAGCACAGGCTTTTCAACAATGAATGGGGTGGTTTTACAGACACAGAATGAGTGTACTTATTTTTTCTGGTTTTTCTAATTCTTTGCTTGCTCTCAATTAATTTAAACTTCGAAGAAGTTGCAAATCACTGAGGCACAGGCCATCTCTATCCTCAACTGCTACAACCTCATCAATAGGAAGAAAGCCATCATATAATTCTGATTATCTGCCTTCTGTGACACAAAGGCTGGGACAAAAGAAATGTGTCTTCATTCTTTTTTGAGTGTCACCCTAGAAACGTGGAAGGGAACCTCACATGAGGATTAGCATAACTGTTGCCTCAGAGGCAGTAAATCCCAAACACTAGATAATAAAACCTATTAACCAACTAGTATAGTAAATACTAGCTCTTGATACCAAAGGGGATATGAGTCACTACCTATCATCTTTTCTCTGGAGAACTGCTGCAGAAGTGATCAAAGATCCAGTGAAACGTGACAAGGTGGAAACAAAAACCAGTCTCAAAAGGCCTTATAGATCAGAGGATGAACTGAGGTGAGAGAGCTTGACTGATACTCCATAAGTGCTATTAAAGCTTTAAAGCTGTATTTTCTAAACTATTTATTAGAGTAATTAAAGGAGCCAGTTAGAGAACAAGAAAATATGAATAACCTTATTACATGGCATACACACCTATCTAGTGTTACCATTCAATCATGATACAGATATTTCAGGACCACAAAAATGTATCTGGTCCAATTTGGTGGTTCTGATTTTGATACTATCCTACCTTTTTATTCTTACTTTACACTTGCACTGTTCAATTTGGTAGCTACTAGCCACATCTGGCCATTTAAATTTAAATAAAACAAAATGAAATTAAAACATCAGTTCATCAGTCACCCTGGCCACATTTCAAGTGCTGAACAGCCACATGAGGCTAGCGACTGGACAGTGGAGATTCCCAACAGTGTAGAAAGTTCTACTGGACAGTATTGCTCTAAACTAGTGAAAGGAACCAACTCTCCCCAAAACAGAACTGGACAAATTCCTTTGTGAACTTCTGTTTCAGGGTCTATATAAGTATTTGTATATTAGGTTGTATGGTTCCAGGTAATTATTTCCATTTTCTGCTTTAAAAACATACACATAGGCATGTATCACCTAATCTTTTAATCTTTTTTTCTTTTAACCAAAAATTTAATGATCTGGCCTCACCTATTCCATGAAAGCTTCATCAGTAATCTTTATTAATGCTTGTCTTTAAAATTACCCTGTTTTCTCTTCTCTAAGTCAACAACACAGGAGTGGCTATTCTCCTTTCTGTTGCCTCCTCAAATGTGAAATGGGAGTAAAAGGGGAATACTGATATTTATTTTGGGGGTTACAAGTCATCTACTGTTTATTAGTGATAAAACCAAAAAAAGCTGAAAGCTATTTATCATTAGGAATGTTATAGTAGTGTAGCAGCAAGCACTGACTTTACATTACCAGCTATTCGTATTAAGTGTTTTTAATCCTGTATGATATTAGCTCTATTTTTCAATTTAAAACATTTAAATAGAAAGAACTTTTGAAGTGGTAAGAAAGTCACATTAGATGGCATTAATCCTCGTGTCACCATGGGTCACAGAAGCAAAGCTCTAATCAGCAGAACTTACTGACATGGGTTTTAAAAACAGTTGTACATGTTATTGCTTTAAAAGAAGTCAATGTACTTTTGTTTGAAACATCCTTGGTTCAAGTAAATCATTATCCATACTTTGAATAACCCTAACGTGATTATTCTAAAAAAATGAGTTAAAACCTCAAACTCACCTGAATTACATACTTACCATTTAACTGCAACACTTAAAAAACACAGAAACCTAACAAGCTTATTCACATCTTAGGTTAGCATTTTTATTCCACTTTATAAATATTCAGTTGTGGCTAATTTCACTATTCTAGTGAAATTACCCTGTATTCTAGTACCTATATAACACTCTCTGTATATACAGGCACAAGACCTAGAACTATATACATCAAAGAAAACCTTTTGAAAAATATTACTGACACTAGGTATTGGTATAGCTTAGATCTTTATTCCAGGTGTGGTGCTTATTCTAAGTATTAGGAATATAAATCAAGCTCTTGGAGTGTTGTAGAGTTTAGATGACAGAGAATCTAGAATTTTGAAATCCAAACCTAATGAAAAGTTTTGAATTGTTCGGGCAGGAGGAAGAGAAGACGAAGAGGAAAGGTGTCCAACAACAAAGAGAATATTTTTATGGAAGCTGTGATTAGTGCTTGGCTGGCTGATGCTGTCCAAGTAGGATCACATCAAGAAAAGATAGCAGTTTCTCACGGCAAGAGAAGATAGCAGTTTCCCAACACTTTGGTGAAAGGGTTCTTTAATTCTGACAAAACCCCAACTGCATGAACTAGAAATTAATGCAGGAATAAATGGCATGTAGCAATAACAGTAAAATCCTTTCCTTTTTTTGCTGTTATTATTTTTGTATGCCTACAAAGCATGAAGTACTGATTTAAAATAGACTCCAATGTACAAATCAGAATTTAGAGGGATTATTATCATGTGCTCTAATTAACTTCACATCTATTTTAGACTATTTTCTTTGTTTAATTTTGAAAGTAAGGTCACTGTTGCACATTCAAACAACTACAAATAGAACCCTGCATTTTTGTCTATAAGGGTTTATTTTCTGTTCAGTTTTGTTAATGGCACGCTTCTCTACATTTGTGTTACATTATAAAAATGACAGGGTTGTGAATATAAGCTGAAGGGTATACCTAAAATCAACTGTTTTATTATTTCATTTTTTTTCTGTAGATGGAAAAAATTTCAAAGTATACATACAAGCATGAGTTGGAGTTAACTAAGTAAAGGAAACGGCCCCTCCCATCTCCCCCAGGCCTTGGTACATGCTGATCACCTGACAGAGATTAAAAAACTTTCTCTTCCTAGCTTCTCTGTCTAACCATGCTGACTGCTACTTAATATTCCTTTCTGAACTCAGAAATTCAACATACACCATATACAACTTCCCATTTGTTCTTGGCCTCATGAATCTTTAATTACTCCCTATGACTGCCAAGAACCCCAAAAGTTTTGTCATGCACAGGGAGCGGGGGTTTGCACAAATGAGTCTCTTCCTACTTTTCTGGCTTTATCTCCTTTGCTATCATTTCCTGGCCATGCATTTACTCTTCTGACGCCATACTTTTGTTCACTGTTCTCTACACCTGTGAAGCTCTTCTCTCTGTGTCCATCACTGAAATCTCACTTATCTGTCAAGGACCTGCTCAAATGCCATCTCCTTTATGAGACACTCTTTGATCCATCTAGTCAAAATTACTCTGTCCTTTGGTATTTTCATTTTGTTCTTCTTTGTTAGCTGTTTACATCTTTCTCTCGTTCTCTAAAATTTTTAAATTCTTAAAAACAGAAATTCTGTCTTATTTGTGAATCTATCCTCTACACTGCTTAGCGTAGTGCTTACATATAGAAGAGACTCGATAAATATTTACAGAATGAATGAAAATAATTATCATAGTATATAAGACCCTAAGCAGGGACCATTATTACTTCTTTGTATACGAGAATCTAGCACATAGAGAATGCTCAATAAATACCGATTGGTAGTTTACTGTAAAAACAAAAACCTAGAGGATCTTTTGGCTTTTAACATTAAACATCTGCACTAAACAAAAAAATATAATACAAAAGAAGCTCAACTAAATTAATTAAAAGTATCAGGTGGGATACCAGATAGAGAGATGCCATTTAAACAGCACTGTTTTGGCATAGCCCTAGGCCCCTCACTGTCACCATCCCAAAGCAGCACATAATTCAAATTACCAGGAAGGGAACAGCAAGTATTTTCTATGATTTGTGTGACATGGAATATTACTTGAACAGGAAGTTTCCATGGGTTAAGGGAGAAAACTCCTGTGTACTAGGAAACAATGACGTGTGCCACACTCCTTCCATATAAACACTTTCTGATCAAACTGCACTTTGGAAAGAGAACAACCTAACCCAACTCTGTTTAAACCTCCAACAAAGTAATCTGGCAGGCAGTCTTTCAGAAGAAACACAAGTCCTGGTCAGGGGGTTTTAAGTTTGAATACTTAATTTTCAAACTGCCTTAGGGTGGAGATTAGGGTAAAAATTGTGTAGGCCGCTCTAGCTATCTGTTTGCAATAGGGATTCTTTTTTTCCCTCTTTGGCATTTTACATAATGGTTTTGTTTGTTTTGTTGTTGTTGTTGTTGTTGTTGTTATATGACAATATAGAAGAGTAGTGAATGGCCAGATTTTTTAGCCGAGAATATCTGGGTTCAAATCTTGGCTCTACTACATACTACGTATATGATTTTAGGTAATTACTTAATTTCCTTGTGCTTTAGTTCTCTTTTCTAAAAACTAGAGATAATAATAATACTACCTTCCTTATTAGCATTGGGGTGAGAATTATGTATATTATATATGTAAAGCACTCAGAAGATTATCACTATATAGTAGCCTCTAATAAATGTTAATTATCTTTAGCAATTTTTAGTTTTTATAAGGAATGCATTGTTCACTTGCAAAACATTGTATATAAACAAATGGGACCTCCATAAAAAGAACCAAATACATTATAATATCTTCCTCTACATATAAAGACTAGGTGTTGGCAGATAAGAGATGTCCACACTTAGGTTTCAAAAGATCTAAGTCCTTGAAATCATGTACAAAAATGAGTATATGAAGCGTCAATGTGTATTTTTCTGGGAATGGGATCCAAAGCTTTCTACAGAGTCATAAAGAGGTCTGTGACCTCCAAGAATCAAGAGCCACTGCTCGATTGTCCCATTTTAAAAGTTTGACCCATATTACATCCAAGTGTGTAAAGATCAAGCTTGAATAATTTTCTTGATCCACTGTCATGTCCAAATACGCCCTTTTTGTGTATCTTGATTGCCTTGCTATCCTTACATTATGTGCTAGTTTAAATGTTCTTTGCAGTACAATCATTTGCACAGCTATACCAAGTTAGAATATTATTAAGCTTCTAACTCCTTAGTTCTAGTTTGGACCTGTAGCTTCCACTTCAGATTTCCTTTGGTATATTAGAACAGGATTCATATTCTCTTGAATTTGGTCTAAGAAATGAATGTTTTGTTTCTATGAATAATGGAAATATAACACCTTTCTAAATGCCCCTTTCTACCTGATCCCAGGGGCACGGACCCTAAAATATCTCCACACCTTTTTGTTAAGAAATCCAGAAAAACGATTCCAGAGGTGATCAAGTCACACAGATTTTTAGAACAAGTGCAAACAAATACTTCCAGAAATTCAAAATAAGACTTTACTTCTGTTCTAATACAGAGAAGAGATTTTTCTTTGTCACCGACTACCATTCCTTCCTTCTTTGGAAAAGGGGGAAATCATTTAACTTTTGCTCCTTAGTAATGTTTCCTTCTGATACTGAATTTCTAGTGATTCTTATCCCAGTTATAATACAAAAAAGTAAACGAAGTGACTTTTGTTTGGTGACAGCTGAACTTATTAAAACCTAAAACGGAACCCATTTCTACATGACCAATAACAAATCAATCTGCAATACAAAGCCTGCAGAGCTCCAGCCACACTTTTACCTGTGAAGCAGTCAGATTGGGAGAGGGTGCAGCCGACTGGGCGTGGTGGTGGTGGTACTGCTGTTGTTGCTGTAGCTGCTGTAGTGGTTGCTGCTGTGCTGTTTGTAGTTTGTTTTCTGATTGTGGCAATGGCTGTATTTGGAACTTGTCTGGTTGTTCTTGCTTTACTATCAGGTTCTTCCGTAGCTGTTCAACTACTCTTTTCTACCAAATGAAGACAAAAAGAAATAAAATCTATCAGAACAGTGTTCTATTGTTCTCTGACGACTTTGATCTGAAACTTGTTAAAACATCTAAAATTTAGATTTGACGAATAAGAAACCCATGGCATAAGAAACGTTTATATATAAAGGGAAACTGAGGCACACATGAGAAGAAAAGTGAAGAGAGGTCATAGTAGATCTCAAATTTCATGACTAATATTAGCTTAGCGTGCTAGGTTGGAAGGGCAGTATAGGGTAGCAGTGAAGACACGACTCTAGAGACAGTCTGCTTCAATTCAAACTTCAGTTTTGCTAATTACCAGCTGTATGATGTTCTTCAAGTTACTGTAAAAGGAGGCGACTACCAATATCCTCAGCATTCTTACAAGTACCAAATGAGTTGCTATATGCAGAGTACTCAGAACTGTGATCGGCACTTTGTTGGTCATTTTTCTTTTTGCATCTGACAACGTAGATACCAGCCATACTAATTTTTGTTAAACTAACATCATGTATCTATGCCAGATTTAAACATTAAACAGGCTTTTAAGCAAAGAATGCTTGATCTCAGAAATATGCAATATAAACAACAGACATTCTAAATTACTGAAATGTATAACTTATGAGCAGGACTCCTTTGGTAGGCTAGGATCTGGAGAAACACGTTTAGGCAGAGCAGATATTCAGTTACATGCAAAAAAAATTTAAAATTAAGATTTCTTAAATTTTCTAGACCTTGTTCAAATCTAAGAAAAATGTGTACTTGGATACCTTCATTACTCTAAAATATATTTCAACAGGATGTAAGATTTATGAGGGCAAGGATTTATTTTGTTCACAACTATACTATGCACCTAAGTCAATGTCCTCATTCTCTTTACATGATATGTAAAATGATGGGACCCAAGACCAGAAAATGGCTCAGAGAATATGTAAAATCCATTCAGAGCCAGACTTGGGTTTCAACTCTTCTGCCCTAACAGACGAAAGAAAGTATAAGCAGCATTCCTCTCGTACATTTTTAAGCGGGTTCACTAACTCGGGTTTATTTCTGATAAAAATGGGTTGCAATTTTCTAATGTAGATTATGAATGGAGAAAAAGAAGTGAAAGATGATCTTTCAATAAAGAGTTAAGTAAACTCAAAGGACCAAGGTTGATTTTCAAATTCTTGCTTAAGATTCTAACCAACCTCATTACACATACTGTCTAAAGCAGAGGTCTCCAACCTTTTTGGCACCAGGGACTGGTGCTCCTATGAGAATCTAATGCCTGGTGATCTGAGGTGGAGCTGAGCTGGTGATGCTAGTGCTGGGGAGCAGCTGCAAATACAGATGAAGCTTCATGCTCTCCTGCCCGCCGCTCATCTCCTGCTGTGTGGCCCAGTTCCTAACAGGCCACAGACCCATACTGGTCCGTGGCCCGGGCACTGAGAGACCCCTGTTCTAAAGAATCCAAACCTGCAGGTTACCTGCTTAACATATTAGAACCTTAAAATACTGAAAAAATAATTTAAAAAAAAACTTAAGTCAATACAAAATACATTATTGAGAGAATTTTTTATGTTTTTATTACTGATTCCTTTTAGGGAATGAAAATGTCACATGACGCCATTTATTGGGGGGGGAAGTCTAACATTTCCTCTTTCATAGTTAAATATTAAAAAGAATGCAGAGTCCAATGTCTTTGCAAAAATCACCTGCAGAATAAAAATGTAAGTTAATAAAAATATCTAATGATTCTAAAAATTAACTTTCAAGTCTTCAAAGTCCTGTTTCTCAAGTACAAATAGCAGAGTCATTGAACTGACAGAGCTTAGGAGAGGGGAAAGTAATAGCAGTGGTGCTACAGGTAATTCTGAGTATCACAGGTAGATTTTATTGCTTGGTAACTGTTAGAACATTTAGACACTTAGCAATTAAATAATTATTTAGAGTTGCTTTCAGTCTCTCCCTTCCCTAACATCTTAATCAGCATTAATCAACCATATTAACAAACTCGCAAAAAATGTAGCATAGCATACAGAGAGATTCTAACAACTTTTACCAAAAAAAAAAAAAAAAGAAGAAGAAAAAAACCCAACAGCTCAAATCAGGAGGAGGAGAGAAACCAGGAGGAAATAATACAACACAAATGTGACACTTGCCAAAAAATAAATTTTGAACAAAAACAGCACAGGAAACTAAATAATTACTATACCAGGCACAAAAGGAAAGGGTGTTTTTCTCCTCTATCGCCATCCTTAGGAAATACAGTGTGCTCTCCTACTTACTGCCCAACTGGGGTAAACTACAAGCAAGAGACAAAGCCCGGAACCCACTCCCAGTGTTGTGTACAACAGAAGGGAACAGTAGGGGAAGGAAAGAGAAAGGGATGCAGGCTAGAGTACTCTGCAGCCATATGGCTAGAACAAGGTGACGACCAATCAGAACCAGAATCAGGGAAGTGGGAGTCAGTGAGTCACACTGCATTCACAACTGTTCCTCCCCCAAGGCCTGAAACAAAGCCTGTGGAACCAAGGGGGCAGGGGAAGGAGGGGTCAAAATATTTGCAAACTTACATTAGTCCTTGAGAGGAGGAAAAATAAGAAAGAGAGCTGTGCAGACTGGACACGGGTCAGACAGATCATAGGAGCTGGGTAAAGTTTTCTTTGAAAGAAGGCTCTGGTATATTTCAGAGTGCTGCTAAGAAATGCATCTCTCCTGTACTTCTTGCTGTGTTTACCAAAAGACTAAAAGAATACCAAGTGTGTAGTTGTGCATATCTGTGGAATTTTTTTTTAAATCAAGTTTCCAGGGGAAGCATTGATGATGTCTTCTGTTACTTAAACATCTATCACTGCATTTTGGAAATCAATGGTCTAAAGTTAGGTAAGCGCTGCAGTGAAGGTGCTCCTTAGGTATACAGAGGCTGGGCACACTCTTTTAAAGACTGGCTAATAAAAGAGAGTTGTTGAATATATTTGTTGGCTTTTCTAAGTCCCACAATCCAGTCTTGTTCTAGTTCAGTCTTGAAAACACGAAAATCACATTAACCCCAGCAGGACCCTGATCTGAGTCAGTACCAGTTCTGGTGGCAGCAAGAGAAGGCAGCCACAGTATTTCATAAATCTTAGCTGTATAGTATCAAGCAAAGTTGCTAAGTATCCTCTCGTCTCCATAGAAAGTAAGTATACTTTTACCATTATATGTTTTAAACAATGAAATCAACTTCTGCTGATCATTAATGAAGGTTATGCTGGCATAAATAACTGGATACCTTCAATGTTATTCACATATAAAGGAAACCTTTAAATGTAGCTAATTATCTTGGAACATTATCCTGAAGCTTTGCCATTCATCATTCACTAATAAGTTAAAGAGAGTTAAAAGAAAGGGAAAAAATGAAGAAAATGAAAGAGGAAAAGCTGGAAAGAATGAAGGCAGAAGGGAGGGAGAAAAGTTAATAACTTATCTTCTCTCCTTAATATATTTTCTATAAACAACGGGCCAATGTGCCAGGCATCCAGAATGGCTAGTACCGCCCCCTTCAATCCATCTGCCAAGAACTGCTTCATAAACCCAGCATGTAATTCCAAGCCTCAGATTCCCTTGGCATGCACATTACTAGGTTTCATCAGGGCTTGTTCAGGCAGAAGAGTTCAGAGCCTCTGACACTTCAAGTCACAGTTTCTGAGACAGGTAGTCATGGTGATCAATTCTGTGACATTCAGTGATACTATGAATGTGTTTGCACGACAGCAAAACAGATTCCTAAAGAAAAATTCAAAAGTTTATAGGTCCAATTCAACAGAAAATCAGGTTCTTGTTTTCCTAAGTCAGTCACTCACTCCAAGGTCCATGGCCTTGGTCGATACAGAAGAAAGAGCAAAGGAGGAAGGCCAGCCTCCTCCACTCCTCCAACCAAGCTGCCAGTTTATTTCTATCAAACTCACACAAATTTTGGAAAGTGTCTCTCAAAAGGAACTCCAGGCACAGGCCCTGCCCTCCTGGATGTTGGTGCTTTTAAGTTTTTGCTTTTCTACACTCAGTTTGTTTGTGTTCTAGATGGCATCATCTCTTTTTTATCAATCATGAGAGGGCCACACCCACTCAGACATCTTCTTACATAATATTGCCTTAAAAATTCATCCTTTTCTTCACTCCTTCATACTTTCACCCTTAATACCAGAGGCTGATATAGACTTTTAACTTCACAAATTCAGAAAGTCGAGAACAAATCTTACCCATTTTCATACATAAAATGTGAAAAAATTTTCCAGGTCTTTAGACTAACCAATTTCTCAAATGAAACCAGAGAAACTAAAAGTTTTGTGTGCAGAAAAACTAACATGGAGAACTATACATTTCTGAGGAATTCAGAATGTATTCGAAGAAACAAAAACTTTCTACTGTCTGACTTATTTATAAGTAATACCAATATTCATCAACAGTAAAAATGCAGGAAGGAGATATGACAGTCTTCAGAATGCTAACACTAATTATCCTCTAAAGAATAGGGTATGTTACTGGCATAACAATGACGAAATTACAATCTAAAGTAAAAGGTATGTGTTACTAAATTAAGTAAAGATTCCACCATTTTATGAACTAAAACACAGGGAAAAGAAGCAATAAACTCCAAATAAGCTCCTTCTTAATGTAGTAAGTGAAATGCAATGGGAGAATATGCATGGAAGTTATTAGAGGGAATGTTCCAGGGGAGACATACAGGACAGAATTTGGACAGAAGAGGAGGAGGAATACTGGTGGCAGCAGCTATAAAAATATACTTAGCTAAACATAATTGTGCTTTATTCATTTTGTAAAGCACAAGAAGATTTCCCCCAAACTCCCCAATGTTCAGTTTCAGGGGCAGAATCAGCAAATAGCTTTTAACCTTTTAAAATTCTTTAAAAAGGAATATATTCTTTAAAAATACTACCTGTTTGGCAGAAGCAGTATCTATAACCTTATCTTATACAAGGAACTGTCTGTATATATGTTGTCTACTAAAGAGGATGTTTGGTCTTAAGACAGTTTGGAACACAGATGATTATTTTATAGTTCTGCAAGGTGTCATGGAATTTTTACAGTACGACATAAATGAATTAAGAACAGCAGCAGCTGGAATTATATATTTTTTGGGGGGGGGTTGTTTGGTTTTGTTTTTTTTTAACAAAGTTCAAACTTCTCTACATAGATGCTTAACAGATGGTGGAGAACGCATATGTCATGATACTGATTAGACTTTGGCTTACTTTTTTAATTAAAAAATATTCTTTGGGGTTTACTCTTCTTTAACACACACACACTCACACATTTACATCAAGAGGTTTTACATCTCGATTCCATCTCCACAGGAGAACAGACCTTTTATTCATATCAATGGGATTTATATTCCATCTCCATAGGGGATTAGACCCTTTATTTGATAGCCTGATTAAAATGCAGTTTACATTCTTCTAGTTTAGTTCATTCACGCTCTAATAGGTAAGTTCCACGCCCCACCCCACCCCCACTCCTTATGCATGACTATAAAAGACTGCCAGGACTGCTAGAGTCAAACTCCACCTATATCCAGGGACCATTCTAAGAACCTGGGGGCTGGCTGCCTTTAACTTGCATCACAAGAAGAGTGTAGCTGTTGCACACACGAGAGATGTGGCCCCTGGAGAACTACAGTTTTCCAATATGTAACATACCCAGATGCTAGGGCAAAATAGTAAAAACACACAGAATAGAAAAGAGCACTGCATGCTGGGAATGACAGTTGTAATACAATTCTCTATAATAAAAGACCAAAGAAGCCAAAATCAGAACCCAGTTGGCCTACATTTCTCTACATCTCTTTGAAACACTAAGCTTGCTGCACAAAAGTGTTGAGGATCAAATGAATTAATGGTAAGGAATGTTTAGGAAAATGTTCAGGGCAATGTGAAAATAAGGGATGATAACCAATGAATACTACAATTTGTCTAGTATGAATTTTTAACTCAGAGCAACAGCTAATTAAATGGGACTTTCATTTCCAATGTCAATTATATTTCAAACACTTGATTTTTTAACATCTGTTAGTTCAAACTATTTTCTTTTAATGAGAATTGCCCAAAGTACAGGATTAAGAAGGACAATGATACCTGTTGCCTTGCAATCTCAGAAATCAAACACATTAGGGATTTCTTCCCTGTGTAGAAATCTAGGTAGGTACAGGCCAGATTTCTTACATCTCTATAATGATACAGGGCCATATTCTGATTGTAAAAAATAGATGTCCAATTTAAATGTAACCTGATGTAGCAAAGACCCTTAGATACATTAATGAGAACAGAAAAAAAAAATTAAGAACCATTTATAATCTGCATATTTTAGTTGCTTGCTAAAATAAAAAGTGCTTGAATCATTGTATTCATACCACACAATGAGATATGACATGGAGGCTATTAATTTGTAAATTAAGCTCCAGTTCAGCAAAATGCATGCCCCTCTGTAACTATCTGTTACAGACCTGCACACACCACCAGCTTGTCATTCATCACTCCACCGCTCTACCCCACAACTTAAAAGGCAGCATTGCCTTGTTAATGTCAGTTGTCCTATGCACGACAAGAATTCTCTCATTGCTCTGCCCTGAAGCTGCTGTGGTTTTCCTCACAAAAGAATGATGATTGGAAATGGCTGCACTGGGGCTGTCCCTGACAATTGGGATATGAAAATACAATTTGAGCACAGTAATGATCCTAAAATGGGGGGAGGGAAAGAGAGGAACCAAACCAAAAACCTCCATCATTTTATGGAACACTGCTCAGATAAAACAGACTGTTTTGCCGACTCCAAGCCCTGGGTACAATTTGTGGTAATGCGGGAAGCCCTCTTTTCCCAGAAACACAAGACAGAATCAGATGCTGAAAGAAGAAAATATAACAGATTATTTAAACAAATTCTACACAAAATACACATACTAAGACACGGATCAATCATTTCTAAAGGCAAGGACACATTTTAACAATCCTCAATTTGGCAGTTTTTTTTCCTTAAAATAGAGAAAAAGACAGATAATGGTATTAGAATAATGTCTCTGTGAGACAGGATACATTAGATAGAAAATATCCTATGGTGAAATGTAATATTTTCCTTACATTTAAACAAGTCTTATAAATCACTAAACACTGAAATTTGAATTGGGAAGTATTTTAACAAAAGTACATCCTGGACAATATACTCTTGATACTTAAAAACATAATTTTTATCATCTATAGTAACAGCATAAACACACAGCTATAAAAAGATTTCAAAGCTACTGAATGAGTATCTCTTAATTTCACAAAGTATTCACTAACTCAGTAGTTTATCAGGAAGTATTTGTTACAACCACTGGAAGAGAAAAATTAAGTGTTAAAATTTACTTTCTGACAATACCCCATATAAAACAATACAGAGAGAGCAATTCTACCACCTATGTAGGCTGCCAAGATGAGGGATGGGTAACTTCAAGGGATTGGATCTTCTAAGACACGTGACAAAGGATGATTTGCACTACTCTGTATTTAGTTTAGGTTTTCTGCATCAGAGGCAGAAGAAACCTGAACTCATCTTTCAGACTTTCAGAGCAGGTTTGCTTTTTTGTTTTAAATTGTCAGTACTAGAAGTTTTTATTAAAGAGAGATAGAGATTCAGCTAGAAGAAGGCATGAATAACTCTTATTGAATAAAAAACACTTGATTAAAATTTTAAGTATTTTATTAAATCTCATGTGAAAAAAATAATTTTTCATAGGCTATGAAAATCAGTAAATCCAATCGACAAATCTCTACATGAATATTTAAAGTCTTCACACACATACACGCATACACATTCTCAAAGTTTTAGAAAAGATGGAATGACCGCAATAAAAATGATTTGTTATTTTTATCTTCTTTTAGCTTACTTCTTAGTAGTGAAGTACATGTAGCTCAATCTTTTACTATACTATTCTCCAGTTTCCATATCCAACACAATCACTGAGGTGCAGGTTCATATGAGATGAGGACACTGAACTGAACATAAGACCAGTCCCTTGATTTTTTTTTTTTAAAAAACAAGACTTCTTAGAGCAGTTTTAAGTTCACAGTAAAACTGAGTGAAAGGTACAGAGAATTCCTATATACTCCCTGCCTCCTGACCCATAGCCTCGCTTATGATCAACATCCCTACCAGAATGGCACATTTGTTAAAACTGATGACCCTATACTTACATATCATCATCACCCAAAATCCATAGTTTACACTAGGGTTCACTCTTAATGTTATACATCTTTTGGGTTTTGACAAATGTATAATGACATATATCCAGCATTGTAGTATTAAATGGAATAATTTCACTGCCCTAAAAGTTCTCTGTGCTCTGCCTATTTATCTCTGTTCCCCCAACCTCTGGCAACCACTGATCATTCTACTATTTCGATAATTTTGCCTTTTCCACAATGTGATGTAGTTGAAATCATACAGCAGGTAGCCTTTCCTAATGGACTTCTTTCACTTAGTAATATGCAGTTCAAGTTCCTACATGTGTTTTCATGGCTTGATGGCTCATTTCTTTTTACCACCAAATAATATTCCATTGTCTGAATGTACCACAGTAGTTCTCTTGATTTTCAGTCTAATGTGGCAGCTGGTGAGTTCTGTAATGGTTACAATAAAAACAACAGCAATAATATCAGATAGCAATTACCTGCCACCTAGTACAATGAGATTCTGAGCAACGAAGTGACTTGACCTAGGTCTCAAGTCAGGTAGAGTCAGACTTAATAGTTCTAGTTTCTGATATCTAATTCCATGCCCTTCCTCCCCGACACCGGTACTACATAATATAGCAAACCACAAAAGCACCTAGGGAAAAACTGTATATATATTCCCATTCTGCTTTTAGGAAAAATAAGTAGAGAGGTAGTATTGTGTAGTAGAAATAATACAAAGCGTCAAGAAATCTGGGTTCTAGTTTTGCAGCTGTTATTAAACTAGGTTTGTGACCTTGGGTGAATTATCTACCTGATCTTGGACTCAACTTCTCCACTCTATCTTCAACATTCTTTTCTGCTTAAAATTCTATGACTCTCTGAATGACAAGAATACAGTCTCTTGATTATACTTTCTACCCCTACAAATAAGCACTGTAAAAGAAAACTAATGCTCATAATGACGACCCTGACACACTAGAGAAGCTAAATCATTAAAGAATGGTTTCATACAGGGATCGAACATTCACATAGAACCGGGGTCAGGAAGGTACTATATGTGAATGAAGCTGGCCAGCTATGAGATAATAAGGAGTGATGGGGACCAAGGTCAACTGGAGAGGGAATGCCCTGTCTAACGGCCCGAATGTAAGGATTGCTTTTAATGTTTCGAGTCAAACAAAATATCTCTGCTGGTTAGATTATGCCCACAGGCTACCAGTTCTTGACCCCCAGACAGTAATTACATTCACTGAACTGTAGTTACTAGGAGAGGAATCAAACATTACTTAGAAAAATTTTCAACAATAAGAAGTGAGTCAAAAAGGATTTCAGATAACCTGAAAATTAAAATGGTTTTCTGGTTGATGACAATTTCACCACTGTGAAAAGGCTGGGGTGTGACTTTTAGGGGGAAGCAGCACAGACATAAAAAGCAAGTAACCAATCAGTACCGAGAAGAATATGATAAGATAAAATATCTGAAGATACAGGGAGGCAGATAACTATTTATAAAAAATGAAGAAAATTTCAGTAATAATATGTCCCATAATTGTGCCAGCTTTATCAAAACAGCTTAAAGTACTTACGGATCATTTAAACCCCTCCCCATCACGTAACATTGACGTAAGAATGAACTAGAATCAGTTTCTCTATCACCGAACCATAGCTGTCTCCAGGGCTGAAGAAAGCAGCTGTTTAAACAGCCTCATTGTAGAGGTCAGTAAAATGAAAGCTACCTTGTTGAAGCTACCCAGGGAATTCTAGTAAGCAAAATGTAATCATCAGATTTGGAATCCAACCAAAACACTAGAAACATCTGTACTTAACTGGTTCTTGTTTCTGAGTACTCAGATTTTTCTAAATCATTTATATAATTAAGAAAAAAGAAATTCATGTTATAAACATATGGATTATTTAATATTTTTTCTAAGTGAACCCTACATAAAAAATGATGGGACCATTTTCCACGAATATTTCCCTAATGATGTGATGATTACATAGCTCTTTACAATTGTACATTTTCACACCCTTTTACCAAATAAGATTCTCACAATTGTGTGGGGGTGGATTAAGGCAACTGTCATGGATTCAGACAGGAAAACTAAGGCATATGGCGACTGATGACCAATCAAAATTTACACGGTTACCTAACAGTAAAATGGCACTAGAATATGGACTCCCTGTACTCTGGAAAACTAGTGTGAATGAAGCTCTCTGTTCACTGAACAAAGAGCTGGAGCTCATTTGTCTGAACCAACTCTTCTGGGGCTGACAGGAGGTTGGGTGATATCCAAGTGGACTGACTGAATGTAGAGTACACCGGTGTGGGAAGCTGGGCCGGGGGAGAGAAGTCTTTTGTTGAACATCAGTCTCTAGATAAAGTAAACAGCTAGGAAACAAAGGCCGTTTAGTGCCAAGGAAGAAGAGTAACTTGCGTAACAAAATGAAAGGGTCAAGCAGGAGAGGAGAGAGAGGATGCAGTCAAGGCAGGAAACAAGACAGCCAGAGATGAGGCATGGACAGCTCATGAGATGGGTCTGGAGCAAATTCTACCCACGGTGTCCATTCTGAAGAGAAGTTCCTATAAACTGCTGTGTGCACTTGGAAGGGCTGGGCGTGTTCTTAAAGGGACTGTGCAGTGCTGGATAACTTGCTCCAAAATGCCAGAGAGACTATATTTCTGTCATCAAAGATAGTCTCTCTGCAGCTGAGCAGGGATACACATGAGCCAACCCAAGAGAATGATATGCTTCCTCATCTATGAAGTATGATGGACAATTTTAAGATACTATTTCTAACCTTCCAGCCTCAAGCCCAAAACTTCAATTCTGGAACAATTACTTCAATTTAAAAAATTTAATGTGTACTGGCAATATTTAGACTGGTAAAATGTTGGGTTCCAGTGGGTTTTTAAAGGGGTGAGTCACAGAAAATTTTACTTACTAGCCACTCGTATAAAGCTGAGTTTAAAATTTTTATTCACTACGGATTAATCCTACTGCCACGAAAACTATACAGCTATTTTGCTTTTAAAATAGAGCATAGATGATCAAAACCCATGTGCAAAGGTGCTGAGGAAATAACATTATAAACCACACAGAGAGGTTTAAAATCAGCCTCCCACTTTCAGAGCTGCTACTAGAAATCCTGGCTGCCCCTCCCCCACCATCACACAAGACCAAGGCTCAGTCAATAAGACTGCTGTGCAAGTGACACAGCCATCACTTCTGCTTAGTCTCCACAGGCCTAATGTGTGTGATGCTGAATTTACTTATCTCAGTAGGCAGCACAGCCTCGCCAAGAGTGGTTATGTTTTAGACTTGGTAAGAACAAGATGTCACGGGTTTTGCTGGTAGTGCATCACTCTGCAACACCTTATTCCAACTCTGTGCTGGGCTGGCAAAAGCACTAAATCAACCCTCTGCAATCCAGCTCTACCTACCCTTCGGATGTTCTAGTGGCACAACGACTTTGCAACATTCACTGGCAATGTGACATGTGACACACCAGTAACACAGATTTGTCTAGTCATCACAGCCTTTGAATGTCTCCTTGGTCCTTCTCTGTCCTTGTTCCTCCCACTTTCATTTTCCTTACTAAATATTCCCTGTGACATTTTCAACCAAAGGACACAAGGATCTAACTCCATCTTGAGCTCATCAGAAACATATATGATCTCTATGCTACACAAACGACCTGTTAGACAATACTCGAGCTTCCTACAGTCTACTCCGCTTAGATGCTGAGAATGAGGAGACAATTATTTACATCCCCTTTAAAAAGAACCCAGTTGATTTAAGGAGGGCTGTGGGGGCAAGTGTGATAGACCTACTTAGAGAAAGCAAAGATATTTGTCATCTTATGGATACACAGTGGAATGGACCTACTCGTATGCAGGCTGTCAGCCTTGCCACTAATCAGAAAGGAGAAAGCATCTTTAGGAAAAGAAAATGGAATAAATTAAGTGGAAAAGAAGAAGTGACACGAAAGTACAATGTTTAACAAGCAGATTTTTTTGATGGCTGAAGGTGCTCCTTTCCTAACTGGGACTCCCTATAACTGGAAGGGATCATTCCTAAACAGGGGTGCATATCTATACTTCACAGGGTGTTTGTTTGTGTGACAGTTATACTGTCATAATTTTAGATGGTAAACCTCTGCTCCAGGATTTATAAAAGATCAGAACACTTGTCACTCCTGGTGCAGGTAGAGTGAGATAGAGTGGTTGAGCAGTTCATTTTTCTTTATAATTACACTCCATTAACCTTCCACATGAGAGCTCCCCTGTGCTTTCATACCAGCAGCACCAACTGGCTGCATTTGATAAGGCTCTACAGAGTCTGCAAGAGCAGCACATGCAACAAAAAGAACACTTCATTACTGCAGACTTAAGCAGAAGCTGAACGCAGCCACGAAGCTCCTCTACTTATTGGCACACATATTCAGCTCAATTATACATGTGTAGACAAAAACAAACCAAAATGTAAAGCTGGAAACCAGCAAACAGATGATGGGAGCTTATTTAAAACCCAAAGTGATTCAAAAATCTTCTGATAATCCTTACAGTATCAAAACCTAATTTATTACTATTTTTCTACCTTTTGATAACGTGGCATCCCATAAGAAATGTATTCGATTTACTAAAGCTTACAGGGTGATAGAATTACAGGTGATCTATATTACAATTAGATCACATTGGTGTCTACAAGCTGCATGTTGTGAAGGTAATTTACTCACTAAAGTATTTCTCCTTATGGTTCTTTCAGTAACTCATTTTTTAAAAAAAACTGGTTAAGAACTAGCATTAAGTCTACCTCTATCCTTGACAGTGGTCATGTAAGTAATTTCTCTTTTTGAGAGAAAGAGAGAGAGAGAGAGAGAGAGAGCACGCGCACAAGCACATGAGAGCGAGCAAGACCGAGAGACCTATTCCATTAATAATGTATTCTTCTAGAGTTTTTAATACAGTGCCTGGAAGACTACTTTCCATATGCACTAAGGTAGATTAGTGCTTTCTCCACCCTGAACAAAGGCTAGGTGTTACATGCTTGAGCACATAAAACAAAAGCCAATTTGGTAAGTAGGTGCTGGCACAATTAATTTTTTGAACAGGATCCCAATCACTTGGGAACAAAAAGTAGCTATATTCATACCTCTGCCTTAACTAACCAATGGCATTCACAACCCTCACAACATCTCAGAATAAGGTCTCTGTGGTAGTGTGTGTTTCTAGGTACATCCCTAACTACAGTGACCTAAGGAAGGTCAACAGGTTAGTAGTGCTATTCACTACTAACTTGCTTTTTTGGCAAATGTATGCACTAAGGCTGTTGGTTTACAGTTAACTATAATCTGACAATCAGAGAATTAAAGTATAGGAACTCAAGTGGCACGGCATTTTTCATCAAATGTTATATTTAAAACACTTTTCTAGAGATATAAAACTACAGCAAATCTTGTTTTGGAAAATTAATGAGATGCTTAGTACTTCTGAAAGTGTTTGGCAGAGAAATGATTGTTTACATTTACATTTTGAAGATAGATGATTAGATCTGGGAATTCTACCACACTCTTCTTTTTTCTATGCTTTATGTATGAAACTGAAGGACTTTTCCCTTAATATTTTTCTTTTGCTTAACACCATTATAAACGTAGGTTACTGTAAGTTTTTATGACACTTACCACCATGGTATCCTTTTAAAAAAATGTTTCTTAACCCAAATATCAGACTTGTGCTTTCAACTAAATAGTTCATAAATCTTTAAAATCCAATATAAAAGATATAATTTTAACATTTTCTTCTTGCACATCACATGCTGAAGCTTCAGCATAATGATGCTGAATAGTCACATGCCGAATGATAAAGCTGGACCAAGCCTATAGGAAGCAGCTCCCAAAAATGTTGGTTTTTCAATGTCCAGATCCAGTGGCAGTCAGATTTCTCCTCTACCTAATAATGCATATTTTTCATTTCCCAATGGATAGAATTTCTTTCACTAAGTACTTGTTTTTCGTTTGAAAAGTGGCAGACATTAAAATTCCACTCTCTATAACCATGTTAAGAATCAAGCAAAAGCCAATCTACCTGCTCAGGATCTGTTGCTCTGACTCTAGCTGGGCCATCTGTTTATAGGTGCTGCTTGTCTCATGGTGCAAATCAACCTGCTGCTAGGCAGACCTGCCTCACACTGCAAACTCGTTCTGCAATTTCAACCTCCCTCACCAGCAATCGGTCCTCTTATCAGAATCTAAAACTACCACTTCAATCAACTAGAGTCAGACCTTATTCTACTGCTCTTGTACAAAAAAAAAAAAAAAAAATACACCACAGGCCCATGTGCAAACAGGTCATTTCTGAACACTGGGCTTGTGAGGAAGGTGGCAGCACAGTTTTGCTCCTATCAAAACATTTTAGTACCATTAGCAGCAATCAGCCTGCTACCTAGGCATATATACATGTACTACTGTGGAGAGAGGCTAAAAAGATTACTGAATCCCAGAAGACAAGAACATAAACTACAAATACAAACCATTCTGGTCTTCTTTGTTTTAAAGATTGGCAACTTACTCATTGATGGGTTTCCATCTGTGTGATTAGCACACAAATTTAAAGCAGCATTAGAAAAGGTTCTCAGAACATCCTTTGATTCACCCACAACTATCAGTTTGCTTGCTATTTTGCATACATTTTGCTAATCATTCTCTCACCTTAGATTTGAAAGGATATTAGGACCATGACTAGGGTGGTGGGAAGTATAAAGTTTCAAGACAATATTTATTGAATATCCCTAGAGAGTATATAGAATTCTATTAGATGTTGCGGTATAATATTAAAAAGTTATTTAATTTTTAAAAAAGTTTATATAGCTAGTTCAGGAGATAGAAGATACATATGCAAAAGAACTATAACATTTCTTATAGAATATTAACAAGTAAAATTATTGGAAGATTAAAACATATGTAAACAGAGCAGAGAGCAGTAAATAGAGAAAGTGGAGCCACAAATAGAAGACAAGATCATATCTGGTAGAGTGTACATTTTGAGGTAAATCCAAGAAAAAAATTTTGAGACAGAAACAAACGTGGGCTATCTATAATAATTAAAAATTATTATTTTGGAGAAATGGAGTAAGGCAAGTTTAGATGCTAATGGTTGATTACAGGTCCCTTAATAAACAAATATGTACCCAATGAAAAGGCATGTATATACCTCCACTGGGCTCTGTTCTTTACATTTAAGAAGACTATTCTTTGAGAATATAAAATGTAGAATTATCTATCTTGTTTCTAAAAAATGCACCTGAAAATTCATGTCCATTTTAGAAAGGAAATTTGAAAATGTACTTAGAGGACCAAAAAATGTATAATTTAGGAGCTGAGCAGTTACTAGGCTGGTGGTCGGAGGAGAAAAAACTATGTTGATGACGTACAGAAATATACTTAAAAACAGATTTGAAAGAACAAAATATTACGTTGCTTTTTAGCAACAAATAACTGGTGATGACAAAGCACAGGGATGAGAAGGGTGGATACCTACATGAGAATTTCTGAAGCTTAGTAGGTGAGAAATTTATCACATTTCCTTTTGTTCAAGGCCCTACGTCTCCAGGGTACACAAACTCCTTAACTTCTCTCCTGAGGATGAGTCACCACAGTGGTGAATAGAAATGCTTGTCCTAGTCCTCTGTGCTAAGGCCAAGTCACAACCTTCTGCAAGCCTGCAGCAATATGACATTTACTGAACAACTAGCAACATCTATAATCTTTTTTTAACAGACACTGAGAAATGGAAATAATGATCTAGGAAAGATTCTAATTTTCAAATTGACTGGAGAATTAAGGCCAGCATGTTAACTCTCTCAACTGCCTGATACTTGCAAAACACACCACCACCAAATTATAAGTGAAGGCAGCAAACTTTAAAAAAAGAGAGCAACATGTTTAGCATAAAGAAACCGCTACATCATTTCCCACACTATGCTATGAAAACAAATTATTCACTTCTAAACTATATGCCAAGGAATACAGTGTTATTTGGAAACTACGTTCTCTTAACTTTAGATATAACGGCGGCTAAACCCTACCTCTTACTTATTCTCTCCTGGGAGTTACAGTCTCTTTTATCAAGATTTGATAATACTCTTAACACTTCTAAATTCACTGCTGAAAATGACCATTAGTTGAGATGTGGGACTAAAGATAAGAAAGTACACAATTACCAGAAACTAGGTAACAGTCAAATTTAAAGACTTTAACGTTTTCCTTTCAAAAAATAGTAGACTTAAAAGTGACCAAAAATTGATTGGGTACAACTGTCTAATGATTTTAATTCAACCCTTCTGAAACATTCGTATTAGGATATAATCTTACATGTCTGTTTTTCATTATTTGTTTCCCAGAGATCACTATATCATTTTCTAAATTCAAAATTTAGGTTTAAATAAAAATTTGACATTCTAAACTTTGACTAATGCCACGTTAGTGGTTCAACAAATCTTAATTAGCCATCAAACCCAGACATTTTGCTAACACAACCGAAAGAACACACCGGAACTTATTAACACAGCTGCTTTAGAAGCAGAATTATCACATAAGTCATGTATTATTCTGGTAGAGAAGCGGAAGGGAATGTGGAAGTTGAAAAACCTTCAAGGTAAAGTCAAGGATTCTGTGACCACCAGGGTGGTAGATATGGGGGTTCTAATATGTTTTAGAATCAAGTCTAAGACGGGCCATGAGAACTGCCATATCAACAAATTCTCTTCTAATAAATTACTGCAGTGTACTTTTAGCCAATGATCCTACAAGTTCTAATGAGATAAAACCATATTCACCTGACCTGAGAAATAAATGAGACTAATAATGAAAGCCACAGTTGTGGTGACTAATCAGCGCTTCCGCCACACGTGTCCCACAGCTTCAACAGACCAGCTAATAACACAGGGAAGAAAACAAAAACACTGCTAGCTAACACTGCATTTTTATGTAAGAAAAGAGCAGGAAGAGGATTAAATGCTTTCTTTTTTTTTCCTCCCTGATGCATACATTTTAAAAATTCCATTAGTATCTTGCCAGATTTTCAAGAGAAAAGCCGCGTGCGCCAGAGTTAACTGGTACGATAGGCCATCAGAGAATAAAACCAATAAGAAACCTTTCTGTTCTGCACTTCACAAGGCTGTCACTCGTACTAGAAAAACGTCACTTTGAAGCCCTGTTTGCATTCCATTTTTAACTAGAGGGAAGAGGATGGAGGTCTTTGGTTTCTATGACAACACAGATGGGCCATAATACAAGATACTTACAAATGTTCAATTGCAGGGATGCCAAATCAAATTAAGACAGAGTTAGCACTACTTCATAAAAACTAGATAGGGGCGAAAACAAAATACTTATGGCAAAATGATGCCATTTCTAGAAGTGGGTCTGAAAGATTTCATAAGGAAATATAAGGAAAAGAATGACTATTTTTAGTAAAAACAAATAAAATGGTAAAACTAATATATAAAAATAAAGCTCCAATTTACATGAGTAAATGTTTTCATTAAATTTTACTGGAAGATTACTACCTCACTTAATGTTAAAAAAAAATCTCTCTCAAATAACATGAATTTCATTAGTGATTTAAATCATTACAATCTGGCACACTGGCTGGGTTTTAATGGTGAGTTGAGAGCTCCTCTGAGTGACTTTTTCCTTTGTTCCATTCTCAAGATTTGTTTCTATATCTGGATTTCATAACTAGAGTACTTAGTCCTCAAAATAATTGTGGAATGGCTAATGTTTCAGGAAGGAACTAATTTGTAACTTGTACTTAGTACAACTTGTGAAATTTATTAACTTTCCCACAGAATCAGTAATCTACCATATCTCTTTCCATATATAAATTATGATTTATTTGAGAACATTCCTCAGCAAACACTTCTAGTTTTTGAAAGTACTATTTTGAAAAAGGTATTTACATGTGGCCCTCTTCATTTGAGGGGAAAAGAAAATGTTTTATATTCAAACAAATAAGGGAACTGATTTATATCATGGACCTTATCACTGGGGAGAAGGGGTATCACATACCCCTTTAAAATCATAATGAAGAACTATGGACCCTCTCCTCCAAAGTGCCATATATGCATGAACACATACACACATATTCTGCACACATTTCAAGGTATTTAGATAGTCTCCTGCCCCTCCCACCAGCCAGGCACCATCCACTGAGCACCTAGTTCACAGATGTTTTCAGGGCCCTTCTTCCCCAAAGCCACAGTTCCATCACTAGTAATAATGGAAGTCCCCAAAACAAAACAAAACAAAACAAAATCTTAACATTTTCAATATTAAGTAGACTGATGGTACCATTTTACTTAAAATGCAGCTCAAATTAAACAAATTCAAATAAAATGAATTCATTTAATAAATACATATCTGCTGCAGAAATTTTACTAAAGCTTGAAAACTGAATTCCAACTCTTTTAGACTCCCATCATCAGGTTAAGTCTACTTCTGTGACTTTTTCTTCTGCCCTAAAGGGCATAAACCCATTTAAAATTATTTTCAGGGAGTCTGAGATAGAAGGTTGTAAAAGCAAGACTAATTTCCTTAGTAGAACCTTTTAAAAACTCAGATGATTCTTGTTTTGAAAAGAAAATCTATATATTCAGAGTGCCATTTAAACAAAAATAGTTATGAAAATGTTGTACCTGTACTATATAAGGAAAGAGCTTGGGCCAAATGCTAAAAACTTTACAAACCAGGGTGCTGGTTTTTCTTTCACCCCATCTTTGTGAGTGACTCTCATCATCACTTGGCCTCTCTTTAGTATTAGTTTCCTCTGTTACAAAATGAGGATAATGCCTATATATTCCTCATCCCCACTCAAAGAATAAAAAAATCTTTTTATAAAATTAGTCATAAAATAATCAGTATTGAGTACTAATAATGACACTAAGTAATAAAACAACAGTCTAAAAATGCTGATGAACTTGATTTTTAAAACACCATAAAGCTGCCCTGCTGTCCATTATGATGACATTTTTACGAAGGGGAGAGTAAGAAAAGGCTGCAATTCTCAGTTGGATGATGACTAGTACTTACAGAAGATTAGAAATAAGAACAGTGTATTATGTAAAACATAATCAAAGATGGAAGTATAAGCATGGCTTAGCACACCATGATGCATATGATATTTTAATTTGAAAGGTACTAGGAAGGTCTTGCACTCAGGTCCATATAAGTGCCTTCAAAAGCTTCATTAGACTGTGGACATTTGCCCTTCATCAATTGCTTCCTATGCCAGGATTTCCTTTTTGAGTGTTGCAACCTAATATTCTCACCCAGGCAACCACAAGCTTGTTTTGGAAAGGTTCCCTATTTCAGAAGCCTCAGTGCTATTTCCATTTGGAAATACATCTTTATGAAAATATGTATCATCCCCAAAACTAAAATGCTTAGCTATATTAAGTTTCAGCTGTAAGTGATATTTTTAGAAAAGTGGTAATTTCAGAATCTCTGCTTCAAAATTACAGTTTTTTTTTAATGGAGTCACATAGAAAATTAAAAAGATATACCAATGATTCAAGTCCTCTCCTCCCTTTTTCTTGTTTCCTTTTACTTAAATTTTAAAAATATTTTACTTAAAGTTTTTAAGTCACCAAATTATGCGTACTGGTAAGAAACGTCATCAGATACCCATCTTCCTAAAAACGAAATAATCCAGTGCAAAAGAGCTCTTAATAACAGTTAGTGTTCTCAGAAGTGGTCTGACATCGTGGATGGTGTGGCTATACAACCAAGTGAAGTAATCCGAGATGTCCTGGACACAGCAAAAAATTTGTACTTTTGACCAAAGGTAAAGAATTTCACTTTTAATTAGATAAGAAATAAACTAATATGTCAATTATGCCTCAATAAAAAATAAACATCGAATCATTATGTTGTATACCTGAAACTAATATACTGTTAAATGTCAATTATACCTCAATAAAAAGAAAAGAAGAAGAGACATTGGAGGGTGTGGGCAGAGAAGAGAAGGAAGTCCTTGTTTTAAGATTATGTTAAAAGCTACTTAAAACATGTAAGTGATGATATTTCATGAACTAAAATATTTGTTCAGTGGCTATAATGGAATATCCTATATGCTTTTCTTCGACATAACAATTTTAAAGAACTGTGCTCATTTGACCTCTTATCCAACAGAAACTCATTTTCCTTCATATTCATTTGCACAGCACAGAAATATTTATTTTGTTATAGTGCTTAAGTTTTACTGTAGATAAGTGCTATATCCTGCCAGGACCGGATAGCGTTCCATTAAACTGTCTCCTCAAGACTAAGAACTTATCACCCAAAGATCTGTTTGTAAAATAAGAGTTAATGCCTCCTGAAAAGACAACGGTCTCTCCCTCTCTCATTCACTGCACTCATATACTTACATACACTCAAAATTATTCCTCTCTTAGGTCTACTCCCAATAAGCTCAAACGATACCCAACGATGTTTACTTCTCTCCTTTACAATAGTATTTCTCTGTCATCGAAATCTCTCTCAGGATGAAAAAGGAGATTATGCAGCTAAATTTTAATACATGCCTGTATGATAACCGTAAGTACAAATATGTGCATAAGGTGATAAGTCACAAAAAAAGCCCAGTCACAATACAGTTATGCCTTATATATACTAAATTACCTTAGGGAGTTGCTGTTTTTGGTTAAAGCTTTCAAAAGATCATAAGGAAAATCAAAAATTCTCATCTGAGATAGTAAAAAGCACCAAATATTCAGACCTTCCTGTTCTGACTTATAAAACAGGTTACTTTGACACTATTGGCATAAGCCCTTGACTTTTCCCAGCTTTTTAGTACAACCAGTGAATGAAACCATCACCCATCTTTTTACTAAGGAATTTGAACTGCTTTACACTGGAATGGTTAAATAAACATTAAGGGAACCATCAGCACCAACCACTTACTCCCCATGAGCAATGAATAAAAGAATAATGTTTGTGGTGTAATTAAGCCACTATGGCTCAAGACAGATCATCCCATCAATTTTGAAACAATTTTTCTAGCTGTACGAATCTGATAATAAAGAAAAAAAATCACTTCTAATGAAATGTGGAATCTTTTTTGCATATGAAATGTATTCATCATTTCTTTAAAATATTTCACTTCAGAACTCTTAAGAACAGAAAGAAAAAAAAAAACAAATAAAATAGCTTAATTATTTAGAGCCTACAAAATGACTGTGGAAAAGCACAATTTTTAAACTTTGAAAATGGGCTAATCTGTAATATAAAATGGTCTTTGTAAATAATAAATAATTCAAATTCAGACAAGAGAGAATTAAAGAATTGGGATGTTCATTTTATTTTACATTTATAACTAAAGAACCAGAATAACCTATAAATGGTTCATTGTTGATCTAGTTCTTATAAGAACCAAATGATTTTAAATTAAATCTGTTATAAACTATGTGCTTTAAACAGTATCTGCTTCCCATTTTCAATTGTTTCCCTGTTTCCAGAAGCCCAAACAAGAATTACGAAAAGGCAATAAACTATAAGAAAACAGTAAGTTCAGAATCTTTCAGCAGGATATACAATTAGGGCAAAGGATAAGTTAAAGCTAGAATTAATAAGCTTCCAACAAAATACGGTAGCTTATTACAGATTTTTAGTTTGAATAAATCCTAATATTTCCAAATAACCTCCACAAATCACACTATATAAATGCAAAGGAGTCTATGAACGTACTGCTAGACTCACCCTCTAAAGATACTCAAAATTAAGTTCAACTCCATAGGAGTCTGTCTGCCTAAGTGAGAGGATGAAGTTATCACTTAATGAATTAACGCCATCTAGTGGGATCAGTGAGATTTCAGCCGTAGTTTACCATAAGTTACTACAATCTATTCAACTGGTCAAATATCTTATTTTAAAAAATATGGTTCTGTTAGTAAGTGAACTATCCTGAATGCCTATTATAAGAATGTGGTAAACTTGCTTACAATAAAAATGGCACAAAAATATTTTAAGATCAATCTTTGCTTAGAAGGGAATAACATTTCTATTCTTTCCTTCAAAGGAACAAAATATAAATCAATATGTACTAACAATATGTATTTTCAAAGATCTTAGAAAAAAGCAAAGTCAAAATGAAATTCTGTCAATAAAAAATTTTAAATAACAATAATAAATATTTTTTATTTATTAAGTGCCTAGAATATGCCAGGTACTTCACAAAGTTTTAATCTTTAAAGCTATCTTGCAATGCAGCTCTATAGACGATTCCTTATTTAAAAACACTTAAATCCATAGTGACTAATCAAAAAAGTGATCTTTCTTCCCTCTATTATGTGAATGTCCCACCTATCAACACTAGCTCACAGCATACCCACTAAATGCCCAGAAACGTGCCAAGTTATAATGACATTCTAAGAGATGAAGAAGGGCCCTCACTTTTCAAGGAGCCCAGGCACAGATCTGAAGCCAGGTAATCAGTGACATATTACAAAAGATATTTGCAATGATCTTTTATTATAGTTTTACTATTAATTTTCTACATGTTAAAAATAAACTGCTGGCATGAATCTTAAATCCATCATGATTTTGATTTAGGTACATAATTTAAGGCAAAAATTGTTGAGAAAATGTGAGATGTGTATCACATAACCTAACAATGAAAATATTCTTTCTTTAATTTCCATGAACATGATTTATTTTTATCATCTGTAAGTTTTAGAAAATGAGCTTCTCCACTTCATTCCTCAGCAGAATGTCCAACTCTTGCCTAAGGCTCTATCACAATCAGTGTTATTATGTTATTTACATTCCTAATAGCATATCTGCTTCTACTTCTTCTTTTTGTACTTCTTTGGATTACCATGTTCTAGGTAAGAACAGAAAGGAACTTCAAGTAAAATGTGTTTCACTCTTTTTCTACTCACTGGTTGGGTATAAACATAGTTAAGAATTAAGTGAAGTTCAGAAAAGTAACTATTTCATTTTCTATGTGGGAAAGTTAACTTTAACATTTCAGCATCTTCCTTATTTCAGCATCTTCCCTTACACTGTGTGTTTGTTTACACACACACATCCATACACTCCAGTATGTCAAATATTAGAATATATAATATTCAGATGATAATTAAATTTGGTAACATTTGTGGGGTCTTCAGGGGTACTGAAATTTTCCTTTATGTATATCCTTATTAAGAAATAACAGAGCAGAATTTTATATCCAGGCCCCTGTGAACCATATATAGCCAGGGTTCTGAAAAATATTAGCTAAATTTAATCAAAATGCCTTTCTCCCTTTCCCTAAAGGAGTCAGTAATATGGGTAGCATACATCTTATCTTGACCCAGATTTGCTTCTCTAGAAAAGTGTAAATAGCCTGAAAGCTACTCCATGAGTCAAAGGTAGAAGATGGGGAAAGAGCCTGCTTTGATTGGCTGGGTTGACTGTCAAATTTACCTGTTTATCTAGCCAAAGAAGAAACAGCAAAATATGGTGAAGTGGCACAGAGTTTGGAGTATGAAAATCTGAGGCTGCTGGACAAGTCACATCTGAGTTCTAGTATATTTCTTCATAAAATAAAAATAAAAGTAATAATATAATATTTATTTTACATAAATATATCTGAACAAGAGTTTTTGTTAAAGGCATAAATGTGAATGCAAACTGCAAAATGCCATTTGTAGCCTAATAATCTTATCTACCCTATCTACTCTCATTCTACCACTGATCTGACCAATATTCACCCTCCATCTTAACCAGATCCTTCGATAAGCTTGGCTTCATCCCTGCTCAGTGAAACAACTTAACAAATTGACTCCCATTTTTAAGCTTATGTTGATGATGGTCCCTGGGCATGAAGTACCCTTCTGTCCTCTATCCTCTGTTTGTCTATCCACCTCTATAAGTCCTACCTCCTTTATAAAATTTTTTTGACCCTACCTGCCTAGAATGATCTGTGAAACCCTGTAACATTAAATGTCTGATTGATTTATAAAATTTAACACCTACATGTATAACAAATAACAGCAGCCAAAAAACACATAGTACTTATTATATGGCAGATATAAGCAGATTAACTATGTATTATGTAATTTAACCTTCAAAGCAATCCTATGAAATAAGTGCTATTAGTATCCCATTTTACAGATGGAGAACTGACCCACAGAAAAGTTAAGTAACTTTCCAAGGTCCCAAAGGTAGGAAGTGGCAGAACCAGAGCAGGACTCTTAACTCAGTCACTCTGGCTCCACAGCCCATACTCTTACTCACCATACAGTATGGATTCTGTATGCTGAATGTTTTATGTGCACTCTTTTGTCTTTTGACCAGAATGTATGATCCCTGAGGATAAGGGATCTGGTGCACCTCCTCATCACCTTGCATTTTTCTGGGCTATACAATACACAAAGGTGCTCATGCAGACGTGAGAACGTGTGAACTCCACACAGACAGTGGTCCTGGCTGGGAATTGATTTTCTTTTTCTCATCAATACTATAATGAAACAACGTTGAATGAAGCAACATTATTCAAGGACTTTGTTCTATTTTAAAAATGTTGACAGTCTGTAAATATAACTGCCACTACAGTTTACAAAGCCTTTTCTTTTAAATATATTGTATTATTGGTATTTCACCACCATCTTGTGAAGACACTTATTTTAAAGAAGAATAAAGTAAAGCTCAAGGAGATTTAGTGATTTGTCCAAAGCTACAGTTATGTGGCAGAACCAGGACCCAATTCTTTGTTTTTTGATTCCTTTCTACTTTACAACACTAACACTGTTGGGAACAGTGGTATGGATAACTCAAAATTAAATTATATTTAACTCTGGAGTATATTTTTTGGGTCTTATCTTTTGGTAATTTGTAATACTGCAAGTCAATAACAATCATAAAACAAAAATAAAACCAGTCTTGGCTCTAGAGAAATACCAGGTTTTCTAAGCCAGTATGCAAAGCACTGACTGGCCCACAAAAGTTAGAAAAGAACAAGATGTCAAAATAAATATGTGTCTGTACCTCTATTCTCCCTTTATTTTGGAAATTTACTGTCCCCCTCCTTTAATACCATTCCCAAAGCCAGTGGGCTGGGGTAATGATTAGTTGATTTGTAAGGCTGAGTTGCTGGGTGTACTGGAGCAATAAAAGTAACCTCTTCACTAGCTTCTTCCACTCCAACTAAACAAGTTCAAGTCTCCTCTGTATAAACGGCCCCCTCTGGGCTGTTTTTTTCTCCTTTCTTTTCCCAATGAAAATGATATTTGTGATAAGGAGAATGCCTCACCTCCACCCCAAAAATGAGCATGCATTACATTATAATTCCCTTGACCCTTTATCACTAAACTTTTTTGTTGGTGGTTTTTTTAGGGAAATATTAATTTCATTAGGAAAGCATTTTATAGCTGTATCAGATTATATAATCAGTCACTTTTAAAACTATGTGGCCTGAGGATATCAATTAATGTATGGATTGTTTTCTTTCATTCTGCAAATATTTGAGCACCTTCACTTAATGAAGTTATTGGGCTCTTTGATCTTCCCACTAGACTGTGAGCTCCTTGAAGGCAAGAATAAACTGTTTTAGTTGGTAATTTCACTTTTTAGCCTGGCTAGTGATAGGGTATTTAAGAAGTAGTCAATGAAGCCATTGAAATAAGAAGACTGGCAGTTTCCAAGATACATTCCGGCTCTTGAAGTCTAGGATTTCATGGCATCTCCTATTTAGTATTAAGCATTGCTTTGCATTTCCAAATTCATGAAAGAGTTTTGGCTGAGATCCTTTTTTACTCTTTGATTTCTGCTGAATAGAGACGTTATTTCAAGCAATGTCTTTAGCTAACAAAATTCCCCCAAAACAAAAAATGTGGATGTCCATGAGTCTGGCATAGAGAAGTTTTAGAACAGTTTTTATTTACTTATTGAATTTTTTTAAAGAAGGAATTAGTATTAATTCTTGCCTTCTTCTAATTTTAAAACTGTATGTTCAGTACACCAAAACAAAAACAAAAGACCAAAAGTTTCTCTAGTATAACATTAATTTTAAATTTTTATACACAAAAATTAAAAGCAAACTACAGTCTTTTAAGTCCTTAGCTCTGTCTAAACTTCCAGACTATCAGCTAGTCATGGCTTCTGTACTTCCTGTCTGTCTTAGAACCCATAATAAACTACTTCCACTGTGCTCTCCCTCTTCCACTAGACCCCCTCTTCCTTTTGACCCTGACAATCCCTATGGCTGAGCGGCTCATTACTACTAAAAGAACCCGTTAACTAGACCACAGGCTCTGCCTGAAGTTTGTGTCATCTCTACCCACACCTTCTATTCACCCAAATATGATCTTCTATCAATTACACTCAAAAGCTATTCAAATCTTTGTCCTTTTTGACTGCTTTGTGCAACTCATTGTTGACCATGATCTTCCTAGGACTCTGCTCACCTATCATTATTTTTTAATACTCTTTCCCATGGCCCTGAAAGCTCCTTTAAATTTAGATCTTCCTATAGTCAGATGCTTTTCAGGTTTCTACCCTTGAGCTCTCTTTCCTTCCCTCTCTACACTCATACCCTGGGTAACTATATTCAATCTCAATGCTGCGATTATCTCCTTCATGGAATAATGGAAGACTACAAACCTTGGATGGAATTTTGGTTCTCATGACTAGCCGTGTGACCTTAGGCAAGTTACTTAACTTCAGTCCCAGTTTACTTCTCTCTTAGATGGGGGTAATAGTATCCACTTCACAGGGCTGCTGTGATGGTTACATGAGGTAACACATGTAAAGTAGCTAGCACAATGCCTGGAACACAGTAGGGTTGATTCTGTTCCAGCCCTGGTCTCTCCTGGAAGCCCACAACCACACTTGTAATTGTGTGATAGACATTTCTATCCTAATGCCTCACCAAGACCTCAAATCTGGCCTGCTCAAGACCAAACTTATCATCGTCTTCCCCCTCCTGTCGTTTCCTATCATAGTAACACCTAAAAGCTCAAGTTGGGATCCCTAGGTATGTTCACTCCATCACTCCTCTCACTCTACATCTAATTAGTCTTTGTACTGTCTTATACTTCTAAACCGCTATGTAATTCAGGCCTCTTAGTAGGACAATTTATAACACTTTCCCAACTGTTATCTCTCCCACCTAGAGCAGACAGATCCCTTTGCTGATAAAATAGTCTTTCTCAAAAAGGGATCACACCATGTCATTTCTCTGCTTAAAATTTCCTGTGTCTTCTCCCTAGTAACTATGAAATAAAGCCTAAACTCCCAGGTGAGGCATTAAAGGCCCTTAACAATGTACTTCAGCTCCCACTATATCCATTCCTTCAACTTCTCTGAATTATCTGCTATTTCCAGAGCTCAAAATGCTTTTTCTTGCCTCTGTACCTTCACTTAAATTATTCCCTCCCTCCTACCCAGTACCTCTCCTACCTATCTAAACCTCACTCATTCACGAAGACCCAGAACAAACACCATTTTTCACACAAATCCTTCCCTAATCCCCTACTCAGGATGAATATCTCCCTTCTCTGTATTTGCAGAACATTCTGCTTATAACTCTATAATGGCATGTACCATAACCTGTTTTAGACTTCAATCTGTAGTTTATACATGTCTCCTTGACTCGGCTCTCAGTGCCTTGAGAACAGGGGAGATGCGGTCTTGCTCATTGTCCACTGCCTGAAACTTTGTAGCCCTCACAGTTGTTTGTTAAACCGAACAGCATAATTATATGATTCTATCCTATCATTTAGAATGCAGACTTACAGCACTTTAAGAAGTAACTAAACAGACAACCAAAGATCAAATTTAACATTACAAATAACAGGGCAAATAGACATGAAATGCCATGCTATGACAAAGACACGATGTACCATAAGCAGTATTCTTGCCAAACGTTTAATGTGGATTTAATCATTAGGAAGCAACCCAATAAAACTGCAGAACATTTAGCACTACAACTGGCCTGGATTCTCCAAAAAATGTCAACAAGTGAAACAATCCTCTCCCCCACCATTCACCCCCCGAAAAAGGCTATGGAACTATTATAGATTAAAGACCAAAGACAAATGGCAACCAAATAACACCTAAGACCAAAGAGACGAGGCAACCAAATAAAACCTGTGATCCTTGATTGGGTCTTCGATTAAAAACAAAAAGCCTTCCAAAGAACATAACTGTCACCTACTAGGGAAATGTGACGGAGACTAGTGCGACCCAGAAGTGTAATCCATGGACCCATGTGATCTGTAAAGTGCTACTGATATGTGTTGAGATAAGTACAAAAATTAAGAATAAACATTTAGAAACTTTTACAGAACTGTGACAAAGTAATTTTATGTCTGTTAAATTGAATAATATAACTTGTATATATGCTTTATATTTCATTTATCTAGTCATTCATTTTATTGTACTTTATAAAAGTGTCAGCAGTGAGTTGGAAGTTTATTATAGATAGTTTGAGAAGTGCACTATTAGAGAACAATACTGTATCCATCTTAAATTTACTGAGTGTGATACCTGCACTGTGGTTATGTTGGAGATAAATGCTGAAGCCCTTAGTTTATGGTGAAGTATCATGATGCCTACAAAAATCAGCAAAAATAAAACTAAATAAACATGTATATGTAGAGAAAAAAATTAACTAGACTTTTACATTTAAAAAATGTATTACCTGTTAATTTTTAAAGGATACATGTTATCTTCTCATAGTTCTACTATAATGAAAAATGAGATTTTTATTAGCACTCAGAATGAGTAAAGATGTAGAATATGTCGGAGTATACTGAAAGCTAACTAGACTGCAAACCACTCCTTACAGACAGTACTTGGATGTGCTCTCTTCCTGTCCAAGGGTGTGGACTGAGGATACTTTGTTGATAATGCAGTAGTGGTGCTCCAAGAAGCTATTTGGTAAGCTGAAACTCCTGACAAGGAAGAGCTCTAGAAGAGCTCTAGATTTATACGTAACACCTCAGAATTAAAAACAAACAAACAAAAAACTGGGAAAGAGATCATTATCCTTATTCCCTATAACATTTTCTTCCTAATTTTTACAAAATTAACAAAGATTATACAAATTAAAATGCAAATGGTTTTGTCCCTAAAATCTTAATCATAAATATGCAGACTGATAGGAGAAACTAATCTTTTCCTTAAAAATAAACCAAGGTTCATCAGAAAAGACTATCAAATAGCAAAGTACAATGCCTCAGCTGTCCAAATTGCATGTTGTACTTTCCCTTTCCAACTCCATCATCTCAATTGGTGCAAAAAAATTTTTTTTGCAATTATGGTTAATTAATTACTCTAGCTATAAGTAGAGGTTAAAAAGTCGTGTCCTATAGTTCAAAAACTTCCTTATAAAAGCATCAAAATGTACCTCCCTAGGATGCCCTAAGGACCTGTTAGTTGACTATCCTGAAGGTTTGGGCTCAAGCTCATCATCTTCTTCAGAAAAATGCATACTATCACTATTTAACCTTTGCCAGTTGGGCAATCTATAGGGGAAAAATGAAAGAGTCTTCCTAAAATTGAAAGAAAACTGTCTGAAGACTTCATCTCTTATTAATTCAGAGAAAACAGCTATCCTGAAATAGCTGTCTATGCATAATTTAATTTATGTGTCCATTCAAGTGCCTTTAAAATCCCACTAACCTATTTGACTCAATTTCTTATGGAAGAGATTCTGTACAATTACAAGTATATATCACATGACTTGGCAAAAAACAATTTAGTAAACATGAACAAAATCTTCAAATGGACACCAAATTAAAAAAGAAAGAAAACAGACAGCAATTGATGTCTGTAGAAAAAATGATGATGCGGTACTGAGAATGACTGCAGGTAGGAGCAGATGGCAACAGCTCGCTTAATGGCACTGCTTACTGCATACCATGACACACTCTCACAGATGCACATCACCAATTCTAAAATAACAGCTCAGAGTAATGCAACTCGGTGCAAGACTTTTTATGACAAAATCAATGTATCATCACCATAAGCAGCAAGAACGCACAAATCATGTAAGGAGCTAAAATTGTATTTAAAGACAAACTCATTTGGTCAAAAATAAAGCAAGAAAAAAGGGAGAAAAAAATAAGCCTTTCCCATTCTGGAAGCTTCGTCTACCTTTTTTTTTTTTTTTTTTTTTTTTTTTTTTAATTTGGAGCCTTTGAAACTCACATACTCCATTTTTGAACTTTTGCGGATGCTAATTTCTGTTACTGGTTTTTGCTTTATCTTCTGAGAACAGGAAAAGAAAGAACTGCTTTTTAATGCTTTCCAGGAGATAGGAGAAAAGACTCAGCCTTTTAACTTGGCAGTAAAGGCACTTTTTGATGAGTCTGGGATCTGATTTTCAAATAAAGTCTTATCAAAATTAACCATCATGTCAAATCAATCTTACTTTTCTTCCACTTGAGGCCTAGAAAAACCTAGAAGCTAACTTTTATTGGTAAGTATGCATGTCACACTGAAAAATAAGACAGCCTTTTATAAACTAAGTAAAAATAAACCAGGACCACACAGCACTTGGATATGCCTAATTCAGGCAAAGTTTGCTGCAAGTAGGGATCAAAGGAATGTAGCTAGAAGACACTCTGCCACACTCCTGAGTAAGTTCTGGAAGTGGTATTAGAGTATCATGTTCTTACTGATGTTATAAATTATACTCTATCCACTTGGAACAAATTTTTCAAAACCTAAATGCTTTACTCTTGTATTAACTTAGGCGGGCTACATTCCAATCTTAGCAATGAAATTGCATCCCTCTTATCTATCGGTCTGTTTAGATCTGACTGGCTCCTTTGTTTTTGTTTTTGTATTTGTGTTTATGAATTAAACAGCAGCTCTGCTCTAGAAATGATGGCACAACATTCAAACTGAGAAACAAGTGAAATGCGAGTTACATTTGCTAGAAAGAAAAAGACCACATAACCATAAAAAGGACCACATAACCGTAAGCAGCAAGCGTGACTCTCAGGGTTCCTAATAATCTTAATCACCATGTCGTAGCATCTCAAATCCTTTTCTTTCAAAAATGTCTCACCAATCTCTACATTTTAACTTTTTTTTTTTTTGGCCATCATTTTGAAGAGATTGCTTGGTTAGAATGATAGAAACTTAGGCCAACTCTGACTAGTAAAGATACTCTAGTGAAAGCAGGTTTTCCACTACTCCGTTTTATTTATCCTGGTTCTTTACGACCAGTAAGTGGGCAACCCTGCCAATCAAAATTACTCTGACTGGGAACATGATTACTTTTTCTTAGATTTGGTCCCTATTTTTTGGCATCAGTGGTGTCATATCCCAATGTCTTCTGTTGTTTCCTGTTGACATTCTCAGACATGACATTTCATTCACACATATTGCATCTGCAGAGAAAGATCCTGTGACATGTTTGGGGACAACACTAAAATTCCCTGAAGTGGCTGCTGATATCCTGCAGCAAACCGATTTTTCATTAGAACGGCCACCACAGAACAGGAGCGCGGCTCTGACACTGCCGGATTGGTCTTCACGGAGCAGCAGGAGGAGTGCACCTCGTATACATGCAGGGGTGAGAACACTCACTAGGCATGTGTATTTCCACTGGCTTTTAAAGCAGGCCCTCAACATAACGGGCTCACATTTTCACCTTTTCTGCCCTCCTTGCGTCTAACACCATCTGATGATCTAGAATATAAAATATTATCCTCTTTGGTCCTATTTACCTCCAGAAGTTATGAAATTTCTCGGATATGAACATGACTCTTGGCTGCTATATTTGAAGTTATTTCTTGGGACTTGTACCAAGTGTACTGACTCCAAATTCAAAGGTGACCTGTTTTGAATGCTGATGTGCTAAACCCATTATCCCTAAACTAAGTATTTCAAATATACGAAATGGACCATTATATAGGTTTTTAAAAATACCTTCGCCAAATTTTTAACTATTAACAAGTATACACCACTACCTCCCCTTCAGTGTGGTGAATCTGTGAACAGTATCATGCTGGGCCAAGCATCCCAGGAAGTGCCACAGAAAATAGTGAAAAGACAGAGACGCTTATCTTCCTTGAGCTCACATTTCAAGAATTCCTGAGGAGGGGCAGAATAATTTACTTTGGAAGGAAAAAACCACCACAAGAACAGAAAATGCAGGCATCAAACTAAGTGGGGATGGAAAAGCGCGCAGAGTGTTCTAGTGAAACACAGACAACAAGTGTAAGTCAACATCTTCCGTAAAGAGACGCAACGCTGTAATGAGAGAAACAAATGAGTGAATTACATAAAAAAACTAAAAGTTCATCACATGCATATATGATTCTGTAATTTTCGTATAATAGAAAACTATGTTCTGTTAATTTCTATCATAGTATATCTAAGCTAAGGTCTCACACCTTGAATGACATGGGGACAGTCAGAAGAAATAACAAAAATAATAATAAAAAAGATTACAAAATAAAGAGAGAAAAAGTTAAAGAATTTTGTACTATTTGGTCTGGAAAAAAACCAAATTACTTAGGAAGGGACACAATGTAAGCCCAAGTATGGGTTTCCTAGCCTCCTATAAGGCAAGACAGGGGCTGGCAAAGGGGATTTTAACGATAATTACTCAGGTCCCTCCCACTTCAAACAATATGTGAGTCTGTCTGTCTTGCACGAGCTATTTTACACAGAGTAAGACCTAACCAGAAGGGATTCAGGCAACATGTCGAAACTAGACTAACATTTAGAAAGTGCCAAAAATCCATTTCCAAAAACAGGTGAGGAAATTAAGAAAGACTGCTTTCTCTCTAGAAAATGTTAGGTAAGCATTCCCAAAATTATGTAATGAGAAACAGTGGTGTCCCTTGAGACGTGAAACAGTGTGTTCCTGGAAAAGAGGTTAATAAGTTTGTCAAATACCAAGTTTAATACAGTCAAACAACTTCTTTACTACAGAATTTCAGAGTCTTTAATTGCTAATGTGCGTTAAATATCTCTGAGAGGCAAGAGACTATGTAGTATTTCTTAAAATTTTCTGACTACAGTATGCTTTTTTCATGGGAAAACCTGTTAACATGTTGGAACACTAACATCCCAAGAAACACAGTTTGGGAAATCCTGGTTCACATGCAAATGAATGTGAAGGCAAGGAAAGTACAAGGTGGTATCTGAGGTTGTCTTCCAACTTTGTGACTTTATGTACTGGGCCAATGAGGATGCTGATCACTTTCTTTCTTCTTATCAATGTATGCCTTATCCAGGAATCAATCTACCTCCCATTAAAGTATAATTTTCTCTGATTTTCCTAATTCTCCCACTGGTCTAGGATATCAAAACCTTCCCTCCTCCCCTCCTTCCCGCATTTACTTCTTTTTTCCGCTTTTCTTCTCCTTTTTTTGTTAGTAGTCCTCTTTCTTCCATAAAAGTGCTTCCCTTTGCTTTCCACTTGTAAATAAGCAACATTGCTTTCCTTCTGTTAAAAATATGCTTGTCGTTACCTTCCACTTAACATTAAGTTTCTCTCTGATGTGACCATCCAGTTCAGATTCTCTTCCATTTTTCTTTACACTTTCATTTACTTAGATGAGACTTGGGCACTCCTCTAAGACTGAACCTGCTGTTCTGATAATTCTGGATATCCTTGTTCCTACCATAACAACGCCCTACCTCAAGTCTATAGAGCTGTTGCCCCTTGGTACTGATCATCTCTTCCAATTCCTCACAGGAAGCTGCTCAAAATGAGCACAGTGCTACACTGTTCCATTCTTGCTTCTTAATCTTATTAGTAAATACTATTCCTCAGCTATGTGGTGGTGGTCTAGACACCATAAAAATGAGTATAAATTGTGTTCCCACAGGAGTTTTCTCTGAAAGAGTGAACACTGATGTGGGTATGTTGAAATGGAAGAATTTTCTCTCAGGCACATGTATAAAGTTGTATTTTTAAAAACTTTTTCTCCATTTCCTAACAGAGTACAATATTATGCCATAAATTAAAAAAAAAAAAAAAGCGGGGGCGGGAGGGAGGATATTCTCCTGTCTTGTAACCACTGAGTTTCTTCTTTGTCCAAACTTACGGTGTCTCTTCACTCAGACATGACCAACTAGCAGGCGAACAATTCAGTTGGTTTTTAGGTAAAAGTCCAATTCTTGCTGATAAAGTAGATATCCCTTTCCTTCCTCTTTCGGTATTAAGCCTAGCTCTTTCATGAGAATAGATTAAGTTAGCAGAAACGTAATCCTCCTGATAAGGCAATAATAAAACCTTAATAATTTATAGTTCTGGCTACAAAAAAAAAAATCTCTTTTTATCTGAGGAGGAGGGATTGTCTGATATTCTGAAAATATTCTGATTTGATTAATTACATTGTTCTTATAATTTAAATTTATTTTTAAAATTTTCATTTTGATATAATTTCCAACTTACAAGTTGTAAGAAGGGCACAGAGTTCCCATATACCGTTCATCCACATTCTCCAAATGTTAACTCTGCCATATGTTTTATTCTCTTCGCTTTCTCTACATACAAACACACACATTTTTTTATCCTGAACCATTTGAGAGAAAGTTGAAGGCACGATATGCCTCTACTAATATTTTGCAAATAAATAAACGAGATAAATTCAGGGACAGATGTGTTGATGAAGAAAGTACAGGTGATGAGCATACAACTGTCTGAGTGCTTATAAAATTCTTTCATTTTTTATTGTATGTTGGAAATTTTTCCATAATAAAATATTAGGGGGAAAAAATCAGAAAATCAACATTGATATTATTATCTATAGATCTTATTCAAATAGATTTTGCTAATGTCTCAATAGTGTCCTTTACAAGAAAATCCCAGATCATGCCTTGTAAATTATTTAAATGTATCCTGTTTTCTCTATTTCACTGATGGGGCATTGGAGGAAGTCAGCTTTCTGATTATTCATGATTATGTGAGAGACATGGGCTAAGGATAAACCAAAAAACCAGAAGATCCAAAACTGTGTTGTATTTGGCTTTTAAACTGTCAGTCCTTTGGGGGTTAGATACAGCTATATAATTACATCTTGATTGAGTTTTAAAATTAAAATTCCATTAGAATGTTCTGAAAACACCCAAACTCAGTGACATGGAAAGTGTTTTAGTAATAAAGTGTACCTTGGCAAAAACTGCCCTGGGTGGAAAATTCAGTTGTTGACAATTTGTGACATAACAGTTATGCACAAGGTATGTGAAACAAATCATACGTGGACTTAAGAATGCCATTCCAATGCTTTACGATCCTTTGCAAAAACAAGTATCGAGGTTGTATTTATTAATAAGGTTCTTTTTGGCCCTTTAAAACAAACCTAAAGAAAATTATTAAGGAGGGTTTTTCTGCCTTCTCAGAATAAAAATGTGGAAAAGCTTTAGCTACCTCTTATATATCCTGCTTGCCCCTCAAATAAGTTTACATGGTAAACTGTCTCGATACTGAATGCCTGACTGCCTTTTATAATCTGAATTAGAAAATGCAAAAAAAAAAAAATCCTTTAAAGTCAAACAGTAGAATTAACATATGAGCAGAGCTCCTGTGGGCATTTAAATCCATAATTAAAAAACCTGAGACACGTTGGCTTGGCAATCGTTATTGTCTAACATGCACAGATAGCCAAAAGGTACTGAAATGCGACATTCTGTCCCACATGACTCACTCACTCAGCAGAGGCAGCCTCACGAAGAATGCTGAGAAGGCCTTACATCTTTATGCCTGGCCCACCGAAGCTCTTTCCCCCAGCACTAAAAAATGCCCAAAGGTCCTGGGGAGATACTGTTGAGTGTCTGGAACTCAGAAAATCTGCTTTTGCTAGTATGCATCATTTCTATGCAGAAAAAGGAATCCTTTTCTGAAAATTAGAAGTCTGAGAGTAGAACACACACACATACACACGCGAATCATCATTCCTATCTGATGTGTGAGAGCACAGCACAGCAATCTAGCTACGAGCTTCCCAGATTATAAATAGGCTGCCAATCCAAGCAGCAGCTGTCTCACATCACTCTTCTTTTTCTCTCTGATTTTATTATATTTCAAAGATGATGCACAGATTTCTACAAGTTTTCTCTGTGCTAACAGGTACAACACACAGAAGCCAAGAAAATTTGTTTTTAAGATTATTCACATCAAATAATATTCCATGCTAATCTGCCATTGTTTACCTTATTTATACATGTATAAGGGGTTAGCAGGTTTGCACTCCTGCATTTTCTGTTATAAATTAAGCCCTCAGTATTATAATTCTGTACTCAATCGCAGTCAACCAAGAAATTGCCTTTATAAAAGCAACTGAGCAACCCTGCTCTTTCTGGGCTTGGAAAACAGTACTAACTACACCTGAATGCAGACGCCCGCACAGGAAACATACAAAATACAATGCAATTTGATGAAGTCTTTAATACATACAACTCATTCAGGAATGAAGCAACCCAATCAACTAAATGTACTGCTTAAGATCTTTAAAATACCCAAGTGCTAAAGGTATAACCAATGTGATCACCTCCCATCACATGAGGACTAAAAGCCAAAGCTATGAGGAGACACCTTTTGTTCCCACATGGAAAAGCTGCCTCATCAGAAATCAGTATTCAGAGAACAGCTTTCAAAGAATGATCCTACTACTCTTTATCCCATTTTCAGCATATAATTCACATTCGGAAAGTAATAAGTGAAGTGGTCCATATTTTACTTTCTTGTTTATAGTAAATACATTAAGAATTCTTATTTGGCTACAAGGAATTCATTTCGCTTCAGCCTAATAATATGAAAAGGATAACATTTACTAAAATTGGAATTATTTAATAGGCCAGTAGTTAATTCTCTAAATGCTTGAGTTAGGAATCTGGGGAAACTTTTTTTTTTGAAGAGTAGGCTTTGGGAGATACAACAAAAAAGGACTTGAAAAAGTTGTCTTCTCCAAAAACTACACTTGTGTTCTTCATTATCCTGAAAACTTCAACTTTGTAGTGTGTGCTTGGTGTCAGAATGCAAAATTATTTCAATTTTCATGTACATGCACACACACTGTTTCTGAACTTTTAACTAGAAAATCTTGGTTCTTCTGGAACTATCTCATATTAATTTCTATAAAAATAATAATATTGTATATCAAAATATTAACAGTTGAATGCTGAGCTTACTGGAAATTTTTGCTTTACTAAATTAGGTGAAGGTTTACAATAAAAATGTTATTTTCATAATTACAATAATAATTATACTATTTACTATATTTTTGAGAAAAATGCTTTTCCCTTTTTATACTTGAAGGCTTCCTGATTGAGTTGCAAGGCTCATGTTAAACTCTTTAAGTTAAAATACTTCTTTACACTTTAAAAGCTTGCCTTGTAAAGATGTTTTTAATTTTTCATTTGCTCTAAACGTATATTACAACACCCCTGAAGGATATACAAACACAGGATAACTACAGACTGCTGGACATACTTTCAATACTTTTGGCTCTCCAGATCAAGCCAAAAACCAATGTTGACACAGCCATGGTTTATTAATCTGAACCTTACCTTTCTAACAAAATATGGCTCCTGGAAGAGTGATACTTGCCAACATGGACTTAACTTTGGAGAAATTAAGGAGTTAACTCAGGAAGTCAATGATAACTTCTTGTCCCATAATCTTTGGCAATTTTTTTGTACTTCATGTTCTGAGATGTTCTTTCGCTGATTAATTTTACTTGATACTTACTGAGTTCACGGAGTTTAACAATTACTGGAGCTGAATTTTTCCTCATATAATAGGTTCCCAAAACAGTATTTTATTCCATTCTAGAGGCCCAACTGAGTACCTGTTCTGAAAACACTTTTTACCTTACAAGTCCCTTTGAGTTTAAGGTTCAAAAAATTCTCTACTATCTTCATTTAAACTATATTTCCTTAAATGTAACCTAAAAACATAGCAATAAATTCCATGTCATTTCCAATAGTGGGCTTTGGGAGATACAACAACAAATTGGAATAAAAACAACAAATTGCCACTAGAATGCTTTTTAGTTAAAAGTATTTCAACTTTACTCCACCTTACCCATTCTGCAGTGACATAAGAAAAATAACAGTAAAGGCATAAAGGAAAATAAGAATGTGAATCCCCAAATTCAGAAAGAGAGGTAGGTAAAATATTCTTTATTTATGAAAGTATTTTAAAGACTTAATTCTTTGGATGGTGTTTTATAATTTGATAATTATCCTCACTAAAATTAATTATTGAAACTGAAATGTAATATACTACCTTCTGCAAGAAGAAAGTCCTGACATATACAACTAACACAGTAGGCTGTTATTCATTACAGGCTATGGACAAAGAATCAACACTAAACAATAGAGCAAACTGCTGACTCTATCTGGAGAACATCTTGCTAATACATTAAAAGCTACTGCAATTTTAGAATCCCAGCCTCTGAAAAGAACTATCCAGAGAATATGATCAAGCTACATTTTTGGTTTCTATTCTCTGATTTACGTGAGTGTCAAACAACCGAAAGTTATTTTTCCTCTTCAGAAACTTCCCTCCTCCAATCAAGAATGCTTCTTTTATGATAAGAAGACACTGCACTATCTTTTATTCTAATCATATCATTTGCCCAGGTTTTTAACATTTGTCTAACATTATGATCATGAGGTGATTCTTTGAACCAGTGGGGACTAAATATCTGATTTCAATGACAGTATTTAAAAAAAATCTGAAAACAGACAATGGGAAAAATATTCTTTTTTAAGCCTGAAATGTATAAATAAGCTATTTTTCACTAGTCTACTACTCTCTGAATGTTACCATAATTTAACTTAAAAACAATCTTGAGCACAAAACTCAAAAAGATCTTTTAGCCTTAAAATACATACTTTTAGATCTTTTAAAGAAATGACTTGCATCATAAACTTATACTAATTTTCACTAAATCTCATATTTGTATTCAAGTAATATTTAATGCTTTCATTGAACTATTTTTGCTTCTTTTTTAATTTGCAATTTTCAGAACTTGAACACTATTTCTTCTAAGCCAGTGTGTGTGTTTCCTTGAGTAATTTCTACTATTTGGGGATGGACTAGGAGGACTGAACAGGGAAAAAAAAAAAAAAAAGCTGATTTCAGAATAGTAACATCGATCCATATTTGCTCACAAGTAAATAAACATTTCAAATAGCAACGCAGAACCATAAGGAGCTAGAGACCGTAACAGTTGAGTGAAGTTCCATAAGAAATTCATGTGTAAGGAAGCACTTAGTAAAGAAGTGCTCTTATGCCACACATTTTTAACCTCCCAAGCTCAGTGTCAAAATCATTTCTCATTCTTTCTCCCTCTGCCTGTGGCCCAGCTTCAAACAACTGCTAATCCTGGTGATTCTTGCTCTGCATCTGTAGTACTGTTCAGTCCAACCTCTCCTCCTCATACCTCTTGCCCTTTGCCTGTGTCAGAAATAATTTCCCTGCCCCTAAACTGTAATAATATGATTCTGTTTTTCTGCACCCCACCTCTCCCTTTCTATACAGTGTTGCCAGATTAATTTCAAGAAAGTATAACTTAAGACTATGTCATTTCCTTTGCTAAAAAAAAAAAAGAAAAAACAGCAAAGAATCATAGACTATTATAGTTGGGAGGGGTCCTGGTGGTCCCTGAAACCATCTGCTGAGAGGAGGAAGGAAGGTAATGGAGCTGAAGCCTGGAAACAAGAACCCAAAGATAGTCCACAGGACTCAATGAAGTGGAGACTTGGCAGGACTTAACCTAATTGTTCATGCAGACTACACAAATTCATTATCTTTCTAACAAGTTCATAATAAACATGTGTAACAAGGCAGTATATATTTTAAACTGTTTAGTTAGCAGATTCTATTCTCTTTAGATTAACAGGCATTCTGAGGCAGGTCAAATCAAAAGGTTTTGGCTGGGACTCTTCCTCTGGTTTTGTCTGGAAGGCCTGACAGTATCTGGAAAAGAATGCAATAATCTTATTTTTTCCAGAGACTTTAGTAACACTGTACTAAAGCTGAAATTATCCTGAAGTATTCAGGAATGACACTTACCCTGAGGCTATGGCTTTGGGGTAAGATATAAATGCTTGATTAAAATTAGCAGAACCATTATAAGTCTAAGATTCTGGACAGTGTCATATAGTTACCCATTTTCCCTAGTGCATATCTTTTTCCCTCCTCTTCCACACCAAAATGAAAACCATAGCTCTAAGGAGTACAAATTAGTAGTTAAGAAACAGTCATGGAGTGCAGCTCAGGGAATATAGTCAGTGTTATTGTGGTGGCTGTGTGTGGTGCCAGGTGGGTGCTGGCATGGTTGAGGGGGATCACTCTGTGATTTATGTGAATGTCTGGCCATTGTTCTGTGTACCTGAAACTAATATAAAATAAAAAAAAATTTTAAAAAGAAAAAAAGAACTATAGCTCTATTAGCTGATAGCTTAAATCGGTTAAAGCCAAATTTTAAGTGCTGTTTTAAAAAGAAAATGGTCTTAATCTATAAATTTCTCAAAACGAAAGGCACCAGAGTTTGAGTTAGGTAAGTCGAGAGTAACATCCAGCATCCTTAGGATCTTGTTACACAAAATGATGCCAATCTCAGGAGAAAAAAGGGGGATATCCTTCCATTTTCCCATTTACAAATGTAATATATTTTCATTAAAATTTTTTCAAAAAATTAAAATATCATTTAATCACTCCTCCACTCAGAGATATGCACTGTTGTTCAATTTATTCTTTTTCTAGTTTTATAAAACAACACTGGGATGCAATATTGCATACTGTTCTGCTCTTATTTTGTTTACTTAACAATATGTCATGGACATGTTTCCATGTCATCATCTACCGCTTCTTTTTCTTAACAACTGTACTCATGAATACACCATACTTTATTTAACCAATCCCCTAAAATGTTTTCAATTTTACACTATTACAAGAAAAAAAGCCTTAATCAACATCCTTATAAATGTACTTCATTCATTACCTGAATCTTTCCTAAGAATAAATTCTTAGGAGTTATGTTGCTAGGTTTAAGAGTGGGCCAATTTAAAATCTGGATTCCTTTTCCAAAACTGCTCTCCAGAGAGGCTGTGTACTCTCATCAACAGTGGATGAACTGCCTGTTTGTCTATCCCTTTTAAGTGCAGGGATTTGACACCTTTAAAATTTATCAGTTTGACAAGCAAAAAATATTTCATTATTGTTCTAATTTATAATTCTCTGATTAGTAAAACTGAGTATCACTTCACATTTACTGGCCATTAATAATTTCAGTATGGCCAATGATTTATAGAAGAGTATATGAGTGTATGTGTGTGTATGTATTAATGTGTATGTATGTATATATGCATATAGCTTTAAAAAATGGGCTATTACCAATATCTTTGCATCCACGTGATCCCTCTCCTTTGGCCCAAAATGTAATTACCATACTAAAAATTATTTTTATCATTCCTTTTTTCCTTTTATAACTTTACTACTTATGTAACTATCCATATACAATGCTTTATTAGTGTTTATATATTATTTTGTGACTTTTATTTCCTTTTTGCCCAATATTGAGAAATTCTCCATGTTGATACATACACATATAATTCCACATTTTTAAAAAGTATAATACAATATTCCACTATGGGAATTTATCATAATTTATTCTGTCAAGGGACATTTAGATTGGTTCCATCTTCCGTTATTAACAAGGCTGCTTCTGGGTACCTACCCAAAAAATCTGAAAACATTTATTCTGTAAAGATATATGTACCCTGATGTACACAGCAGGATTATTCACAGTGGCCAAAACATGGAACAACCAAAGTTCCCTTTGATAGATGACTGAACAAAGATCCGGCACGTATATACAATGAAATATTACTCATCCATAAGAAAAGATGAAATACTGCCATCTGTGACAACATGGACAGATCCTGATATTATCATGTTAAGCAAAATAGGTCAGATTGAAAAAGTTGAGAACCATATGATTTCACTCGTATATGGGATATAAAACTGAAAGCAACAAACAAACAAGACAAACAAACAGAGACTCATAAACATGAAAAACAGTAGTGAAGGTAAGGACAGGGGAGGAAGATAAGGGTAAAGAGGGTCAAATATATGGTGGCAAGAAGAAATTTAACTCTGGGTGGTGAACACAAAATGCAATATTCATATGATGTATTACTGAATTGTACACTTGAAATCTATATTTTATTAACCAGTCACCCCAATAAATTTCATTTAAAAAGAAACAAAGCTGCTACAAATATTTTGTATAAGAGTGACTCTAGAGATGCACTATCCAACACTGTATCCACTAGCCACATATGGTGGCTACTGAAATGTGGCTACTATGAATTGAGTTATAAGTGCAAAATATAAACACCAGATTACAAAAGAATGTAAAATATCTCACTGGTAATTTTTAATACTGATTGTATGTTGGAATAACATTTTAGATATATTTATATCTAAATAAAATTTAATAAAATTTATAGTTAATAACATTTAATAAAATAAATAATTAAATTATGATATAATTATATATATTATTTTTTGTAATGTGGCTACTAGAAAATTTTAAATTATATATGTGGCTTCTGTTCTACTTCTATTGGAAAGTGGTGCTCTAGGATATATACCTAGGATTAGAACTGGTAGGTCACAACAAATCTTCAGATTTGGTAGAATACACAAAATTGCTTTCCAAAGTGGTCGAACCATTTTATGTTCCATCCAACAGTGGTCATAGTTTCTTGCTACTCTATCCTTGCCAACAGTTGTTGCTGGATATTTTAATTTTTGCCAATCTGGCAGAAATAAAGTGCTATCCCACTGTGGTTTTAAATCTCATTTTCCTTATTACTAATAAGGCTGCTCAATTTTCATGCATTTGTCCACTGACGTTTCCTTCTTTGTGACTTTGACTAACATTTTTACCTCTTTTGTGAATTGCCTATTAACATCCATTGCCTACTTTTCCCTTGTGATGCTCCTTTTCTCAGAGATTCAAAAGAACGCTATATGTAAGATTAATAGCCTTTTGTCAGACACGTGTTGAAAATGTTTCATTGGCTTTTTATTGTTCTTACAATTTTATTTTTACTGCCTTTCCTTAAAGAAGGTTCTTCTCCTTTTTTCCCTTATGTTATTACGTCTTCCCTGTGTGGTTTCTGGTCTTCTTATCATGCTAAGGAAGGCCTTCCACACTCTGAGATTCATAAATAAATAAATAAACAAACAAACAAACAGGGAAAACTCTTTTCTTCAACTATTTTCATAATTTTCTATTTTATCTCTAATCCACCTTAAATCTATTTTTTGAGTATGATGTGAAATCAAGACAAGAACACACAAAAATTAAGGCACCTAGCCCACCGCAAGTCCCTCAGTGGCTACTGTTATGCTACTAACCTCCCTCAATGCACACACTTACACACACACATATGCACCCACAGAAACCAACACGTAGTCAGTGCAGGAGCTAACACTACCCAGTCTCCTTGGACACACAACTGCCCTAAGTCTTAGATGAGGGTGGTGGACAAGCATGTGACCCGAGCCACACAAAGTACTTCCTCAGGGATTTTCAACATTAAGATAGAGCTGGAGAGTGCTCTTCTTCAAAAGGTGACAAAATTTTAAGCCTGGAAACTGCCAGAGGCTATGTTCTCTGCCACATGAGGTTAGTCTACAGTAGAAGAAAATGAAGCTGAGAACATAAGACGTAAGAGAAACAGCATCTTAGCAGCTTTCCCGACTGTGAGGACTGAAGAAGTTTGCTGCCTCGTGCAGTCCTGAAGCTCAGATGTTCAGCTGTTCCCTCCTTTCAATGATACCTTAAAATTCTTCCAATAAATCCTTTTTGGCTTAAGCTAGTTGAGTTTGTAATTTACAATCAAAACAGTCCTGACTAGTATAAAAAACTCACTTGATATTTTTCCTAGAGTGGGTATCTAATTGTTCTAACACCATATATTAAATCATCCATCTTTCCCTACTTCTATATTATGTTAAATTCTAATTTATATGAAAGTTCTGTTTCTGAGTCTGTTTTGTTCTGTTGATCTGTTTCTTCTTGCCAGCATCATACTGTTTCACCTATTACAATTCTCCAGTCTGTTTTGATTCTGGCAGTTATTTCATTCATTACCCATATTTATTAAATATATTACACTGTGCCAGGAACAGAAAATATCCCCTTGAATAAACAAATGATGTCCTGACTCTTATGGAGTTTAAAACCGAGAAGCAAGAAAAGATAGTTACAATATAATATAAAATGAATGTTAAGTCATAGAGAACAGGATGAACTAGGTGAACATCCAAGAGTTGGACCTACCCTGATCTAGAGGTCAAGGAACGCCTCCAGAAGAAAGTGGTTTTTACATGAGACTTGAAGGATGCATATAAGTTCATCAAGGTGGGTAGGACTTCAGAAGGGAGAAAGATAAGTTCAAAGGCACAGAAGAATCTGGGTCCATTTAGGTAGTGAGAGAAGACCCAAAACGGTGTTTGGAGGGAAAGAGAGAAAGAACATAGGTGAGTATTCAGGTTTTTAAGTCATTCTGGGATTCTGGACTTGGTCTGAAGAGCAAAGACACTGAGGAATCTTAAGCCATAATTCAGATTTGCATATTTGAAGACTCACCTTAGTCACAACAATTGGAAAGGAGGAAGACTGGAAGCAAGGAAATCCACCAAGAGGCTCTTTTTATAAGTCAGGCAAGAGATGATGATGGCATGGGCTAAAACTGATTACAGCAAGAAGATAGATGTAAGAGCTATTTTAGAGGAAGACTAGTGGGACTTAATGACTAAATTTTGGAGATGAGTGAAAGGGATCAAGGATGGCTTTCAGAGTCAAGGATGACTTCTAGGTTTCCCGCTTGATTATAATAGTAGAGAGGCAAAACATTTACAGCAATAAGAAATATCATGGAGAAAAAAACTGGAGAGAAGATAGTAAGTTCAGTTTGGCACACAACTGAGTTTGAGGAGCCTGTGGGATGTTCAAGAGAAGTTGTTTAGTCACAGCTGGATTACAGTCTGGGCCAGAAATGCAGTATTCCCCGTTATTTCTCAAAATTTCCTTGGCTACATCTGGGTGAACCGTGGAATCAATATACAACAGTCCCCAAAATATCCACTGGAACTCTGAATGAAATTAAACATTAAATTTATAGATTTCAGGAGAATTAACTTTTTATAAACGCTGGATCTATCCATCCAGAATAAAGGAATAGATCTTCACTGATTCAAATCCGTTTATATCCCTAAGTAAACATAAAGGTATTCTACTTTTCTTAAATTTATTTCTGTCTTTTGAAAGACTGCTTGCTTTTGTGACCTAGATGATTTTTTTCTCATTATATCTACTCACAGGATACTGTTGATATAAAGGAAAGTTCTTGGTTTTGATTTTACCTTCTATGTGGCAACCTCATTGTTATTAATTGTAATAATGTTCATTGATTTTCCTGGTTTCTCTAAGTAGATTATCACATCATCTGCAAATAATGATAATCTTCATCTATGGTTCCAACGGTGTTTTTCATTCCCTTTTCCTATGTTATTTTACCAACTAGAATATCCACAATCATCTGCTCTTTTTTTTTCCCCTTGGGTCAGGATAGCTAATCGTTTGTTCATTTTGATCTTTTCAAAGAACTTTTAGTTTTGTTTATTTTACTGATTATTTCTGACTAATTTTGTTGGAGGACATCTAACCAAAATTTTTCAGACAAAATTTTCCAGAAAGGATATGTGAATAGTATACTTTATGAGTCCAAAATGTCTTTTACTCTCACACCTAAGTGATTACTTTCCTACATATAAAGTTCTAGTATCACAATCCTAAAACCTTGGAATTCTATGAAGTTCCACTATCTTTAAGCATTGAGAGTTGTTGATGAAAAATGTATTAGTTATCTGATTCTTACTTCTTTGCAAGTAAAACTTTTTTGGTTGCTGTTACTAACTATTGAGAAGTTTGTGAGATTTTTCTCCTTATTTAAGAACTTAAAAATTTTGGGAGTATGATGAGTCTTCCCCGCCCTCAACAAGCAATCTCACCTGATACTAAGAATTTTATCTTAAGATCTGAGGCTTTTTTAGTCCAGAATTTGTTTTCTTCTATAATTTCTTTGATCACTGCTTTTCTTTTGAAACTCCTATTACACTGCTATTACATCTCTTAGATCTAGCCTCCATGTTTGTTTGTTTTTTCTCTCTCTCTCTCTCTCTCTCATTGTCCATTTCTTTGACTCTTTGCTACATTATAGAATTTCTTAATTTTTTTCTAATTTACTAATTCATCTTCTTGTAGAGTCCACTTTGTTAATCACTCCCTTTACTGAGGTTGCTTTTGAATATTCCTCTTTATTTTATTCTTTCAGAAACTACTGAGTACCTACCATGTTCCCAGATACCATTCTAGGCTCTTGAAGGAAGTAGAGGAGTTAGCTGTGTGATTTTAATAGCTTCCAGGCAGAGAGAATGGCCATTAGAAAGCCTAAAGGTGGAAATAGCCATCCTGTTCAAGAACAGCAAGAAGCCCTGTGTAGCTGGAGCAGGATGAGTGGGCTGGAGAAGAGCAGAAGATAAGGAAAGGCCATAAGGCCTACAGACCACTGTAAGGACTTGACTTTTATTCTGAGAGTAATAAGAATAGCCAGTTTTTTTCAACTGATAAAATAATATGCTCTCAACCCTCATTAAGAATATTAATGAAAAATTTAAAAAGTTATCTCCTGTTTTCTTGCATGTGGGGTGGGGAATTTATTTTGATTGCTCAGTTTCATTCCCGAATCTCAAGCTGCTGATTCTCTTCATCTAATTGGTAATTTTTTCTTGTCTGATTATATTTACAAATGAAGGTTTAGCTAAATCAATATATGGGTGGCCATTAAAGTCCAGAAAAAGGCTTTGTCCAGGCAAAGTGAATATGTGGGGAACTCTGAGAATAGACAAGTACGGGATCCATCTGAAAGGAAGTAGTTCATCACAATTTTTATTATAATATTAATTCTCAGGAAGCACGCAATGGTCAACACGGAGAGACCTCCGACTTAAACCTAGAGACCTATACTCTTATAATCATATTTTTCACATGACTAAAAATACCTTAAAATCAGATAGGTACAGGCTCAATTGTAGATCTATAAAGACTGAATTCAGTTCTGTATTTCATTCCACCCTTCTCAGTAGTAAAGACAAAAGGTCAATTTCATAAAGAACAAACTAGAATTACAGATCACTATCAAGATCTCAGTCAAAACTGCACAATCGGCAGCTTCCTAGAGTCCTTGACTAAAGTCAGAGAAAATAATGTAAAGTTTTTCCAATGATTAAATATATCTGCATGAATGAAAAATACCAAGTGCTTATCAGTTTGTTTCCTTTTCTACATCTTCCCAAGACTTCCAAGCAATACATCTATGAAAAAGCCCTCAAATGAATTTACTATTATTTGACAGGAACAGCATTTTAGGGGAAAAGAGATTAGGTCTTTTATAAGCCTAAAGCACATGTAACTGAAAATGTTCCAGTAGGAGAATTTAACCTTCCGAGTCTTTTTGTGCTGGCTTCCGAATATGAACTGTGCCAAATATAACAGGGTTACTAGATGTGGTTTCTTCTGAACAACCTCTGGCAGTAATCCCAAGTGACTTTTCACTCTACTCTTGTATTTTAGTGGGTAGAACATAATACAAGTCACATAGGAAATGGAATTTCATTAAACATAGTGGTCTCACTTCAGTGGAGAATGGAGGAAGGATGGAGGCAGGGTGGGGCAGTGGTGGAAGGAAATACCTACGCTATACAGTGATGATACTATTTGAAGTTATAAACAAAGAAAAATACTATGTTAGAACATAATAAAGTTTTTTTAGGGATTAACTCCAAAATAATTTAGCAATCTAATTGTAAGTAGAAAAGACAATGTCTGAATAGTGATTTTCAAAAGATAAGGAGGGGTGAAGGCTTGGGACTCTGCAGCCCTTGTACAATCTAAGATGACTCTGAGAGTTAAAGTATTTGGATTACTCATTGCGGTATATTATGAAATTAGGGTTAGTAACTAATAAAATCTAGAGTACAGAAAATAATAATACGTGCTAAAGGACTGCATTAAGAGGTTCTGCTGGTAACAAACACTTGCTCCTGATTCAATCCTAAAGTATCTTATATAAAATCGCATATCGTGGTGAGAGGTTGAGGATTCTGTTTATGTTCAAGTTTAAACACTACTGAATTTTTTCTTACAGCTCTGATTCTCTCTCATGAATTGATTATTTAAGTAGTAAAAACCCAGGAACAGCTTCCCTTTCCCTCTTGGGTTAAACAAAAATCTATTCATCCTTAGAAATATACTGATACTACCATGCACGCGTGCACACACATACGCACACGCACACGCACGCACACACACACACACACACACACACACACCATACACAAGATAAGGTTCTTGATCTGGCCAGAGTAAGGATTTCTCAGGTTGGCCCCATCCTCTGTAAGTGTACTAGATTTGAACATGCCTGTACACAGTAAATAGGTCACTGAAGATAATACAGTGAGCACGAGATACATGTACTTACTTCTCTCTCTTAAAACACGTACAAAAATCCAACTCCTTTTTTCTCTCCTTTCTCCATCACCCCCAATACAGTTTTAAACATAAAAGCAGAACAGGTCATCACAGTTTTAAAACCTGAATTTTATCAACACACACAAATGCTTTTTAGAATACACAGAAGTCACTTAAAAAGAAAAAAAGTCAGGAGGATACAAAAGAAGTCATTTAACAAATGAAATCTTAGGAAAATTTAGGATGTATGGAGAAAGTTCTATATCGACAATTATTTGAGTGTTGTGGTTATTTCTTTTAAGCAATAACTTTTTTTTTTTTTTTTGCTAAACACTACTAAATACACTAAAAACTGATTATTTTTTAGTCATCTGGGTCAAATTTATCTTAGGAATATTAACCAAGGGACTAATCTGAAAGTTAGAAGTTTCTTCTCCTTAGTTTCAATTACAGGCAGGCCAAGATTACCCAGCTTCTTTCTGGGGTGGTATGATCTACTTAGTGAGATATGCATGTCAAGATTCCAAAGGTACAGGTTCTGCCCAATTGCTTTATAAGTATGCCTAACACATGAAGACTCAGATTTAAAATAAATTAGAAAATGTTTTTTGTTATTTTTATGACTTTTTATTTTGTAAAATTTCAAACACAGAAAACTTCAAAGAATAGTATAATGATCCCTTAGATAAACCAATATCTATATATCCTTCCATCCTTCTCCAAATTGTCATCTTTCTTCCACATGAACCATCTGAGAGTAGACAACATGAAATTTAATCCTTGTATACTTCCATATTAGGCACTTATATTTCAGAACGATTCTGTACCTTGTAGTAAAGATACACTCCAGAATTCCTTAAAATTCTACACTATCAATCCCGGAGACCAGGATTCATTTGATTTCATTTTTAAACCCTACATGTCTGTTTAACTATTAAAAATGGCAATTTTCCCTACTCTATTTAGTATGATTTGAGATTTATAGAACAATTTTCTGCAACAGAATTAATGTCTAAAGGAAGGTAAATAACTAATTCCCCAGAATTATCAGTTCGATAATACTCTGGTTATTTTTCAGGACATCAGGCAACGAAATATAGTACATATCATTTCGATAAATGCAAGCACATCTTGGGGCCAACGGAAGAGCCACATGAGCAATCTTAGCATTTAACTGAGCATATGCCAGATTTTTACAGATACCTAAACCAAACTTTTAGAACATTGGACAAGTCTTTGGTCATTTTAAAGTGGGAGCTAGAATTTGACAATGATCAAGAAGATCCTATAAGAAGCCCCAGAGTCTCTGTGTGATCAGGGCAATTCTGAGCAAATCCATCACTTCTTGAGTTGGTCTAGAGTAAGGAAGGGCCAAAGACACATTATAAGACTGGACTGAAACCATCAATTCATTATTGCAAACTGGGTAACTGAAGGAAGAGATTGGTGAAATGTGTAACATTTCTCCTGTATAAGTAAGTAATCTGAACTCTCTCAATCTCACCTACGCCCCATGACTAAGACATGATAATCGGAATTTCCAGATCTCTCTCGTTCTAGTACCTGCTATTATTCTAACCCTCCCTTTCTCATTCTACTGTCTTACTCTTCCTTTCCAAGAAAAAAGATATTTAAGTTTTAATTCTGTGAGGATTAAAAATGACATTCACTTTTAAAATGCCACTTAAGTCCCTCAGATGTAAGAAACTCAATCAATACAAAGTATACTTTACACAATCACTACGCTTAAATAAATAATGTAGGAATAAGAGTCACAACCTAACAATGATCCCATTCTATCTAAAGATCTCTTTCACAAATTATTTTCAAATAGAGAAATAAAACAAGTTCATGCAACTGTAGAATTTATTCTGTAGTACCATGCATCTGAAGACACAGGCTACTGCTGTTTATTTACAGCATCACCTTTTGCATTGGTCTACCCATAAAAAAGGTTTTTTCCTCAAATTAATCCTTTCTGGTTAACATACTACATTCTACATCCAGAAAAGCAAACAGAAAGGCAAAAAAAGCCCATATCATAGTCTATTAGCTATTAATAACTGCAATGCTCTCTCCTTCCACTGGCCTAGTGATGCCTTGGCCCCTGAAGTGATAACGATGAGCTCTGCCAAACTATTCCCCAGTTCTAAGGCAGTATTAACACGTTATAAAGTGCCAAAAGGGCCATTAAAAAAAAAAAAACTGACCCACTTTTAGAAGTCAGCAGCTTTTTCCTTCTGGTGAAGTATGAATATTTAAATTAGGCAGACAAGTCAAGGAGCAAACATTCCACCCTGAATGCAATGTGTGCATCTCCAGCTCAGAGCTGAAAGGATCCTGCTGTCATACAGCAACATGGAAATAAATGCTCGCTTAGGACTCCAGAAGGGCAGTTTTCTAATCATTTTGCTGCCTTTCACACTTGAAGTTCCACATTTTGATGTGAGGGCAAAAAATAGTAAAAGACGGATCACAGCAACTGCTTTAAATTATATACTTAATGATTTATATGAGCCATAATATAATTTAATTTGTAGTAAATCAAGCAAACTGAGGAAAGGTTAGGTTTATGGTTAACAGTTGTAAATTTGTTTTTACCTTCATACTATAGTAACAATGCATTAGAAGGGTAGTTCATTTGAGAAGATGGTAAACCTATCATAATAAAATTGACTAGAATCAAGTTTCAACCTAAGCACTACTGTTTAAATTAGATAAATAGCAACTGTCAATATAACACAAGTTACAGGAAAAAGAACTGGAAAATAAATCAACTACTATTCAAAAGCTTACCTACATTACAGCTATAGGTTCCCTTTGGCTTTATTAAGAATATACTATTAAATGAAAATGTACTTTAAATAGGTGGAAAAATAAATACTAGAAAACTGATTTAAGGTAATAGATGTAACTGGAAATTTTAGGGTCATCTGTTCCTACTCAAATTTATAATTTACAACAGAAAGTCCCAATCTTTACAATGCCAGGGCCCCTTGGACTACTACCTCTCCTCCCCTTCACCATCCCCAAGTGAATCTCATATTTTATCTTTCAAACAAACATTTCTACGTACCAGCCTATGTAACTTATCATAGGTAAATGTAGGATTTCTCTTATTCCTTCAGGCAACCCCAGATCAGGAAGCAATGTTATAAAACAATTTTGCTTTTACAACAGCTATCCAAACTCATTTAGAGCATTAAAGCTGTCCTTTACTCAGAAACATTCTCATTTATAAGCAAACAGGCCAAGATTCCACAATTAGGAAACAAAATCCCTTTTAAAGGGAAAAACCCAGCTTCTTAACTATAGAGGTAACTTTCTTCTACAAGACAGAAGATTGATTTAGTATCCTGAAAATACTGTTTTAGTAAAATAAACAAAGTAAATAGGCCAATGAAACTCGATTTCTTCTAAACTCATCCCACCCTTCAAAATGCTAAAGCATTCCATTTAAAATATAGGTATTGATCAAAGCTGTCAAAGCAAGTCCAGTTCTAGACAGGGGATAGTGTGGTCAATTAAATCCTTCCAGCACCAGGCACCCCATCACAACTATTTAATGTTAATTTTGTTTCCCAATATTAATATATTGAAAAAATTTTAGCATACAATAAAGTTCTTGCATATCATGTTCATCACTATATCCCTGCCTTGGCTCACTTGATTGCTCTGACTTAGCATGTCTCCAATCTTTCTTGCCTTTCTGGATTCAAGTCCCACCTGGGTTCCCTGCCCACTCTCTTCTCATTCTCTATATCACATACTATCATGTACTATCTTGCTCTGCTATATGTATGTTTACTCCTTTCTCCCTATTGTAGATTATAAGCATCAGCATATATACTAGATATTAAAGCAAAGGAGGCGCTGATAAAAACATTTCCTGACTGATGATTTTACAAAAACACACAGCTGAAATTTGCTGAGGGGAGCTGGGATGGGTGGGGAAAGAACAGAGAGGTTGCCTGCTTCAGCAACTGATGTTTTCACGACTTCACTGTTACCCCACTGGATCACTTGCTGTATTTTACCCAAGTAAGCAACCTGGGAATCAGCAAAAATTTATCAGAGTTTCAACAAGCATTTCAAGTCCCAGTAAACAGAATCACAAGAAGAATCGAAAGCTCTACAAAGTATTTCAAAAAGAATAGTTGGAAATCAAGATTCTCTCTGCACGTTTAGTTAATGAAAAAGGGCAGAGGCCTAACTTCGAATGAAATCATTGTCTGTTCTCTAAAAGGTGTGTTACTAGACTTTTAGAAAGCCCCACTCTTGCTGTCTGTGAGTTTCCTAATTTATGCTGTCATGAAGCTATGTGAGCCTCATGTTTTAGGAAGACTCTGGTCAAGGTTTACCTTCTTGGGATGTGGTCACCAGAGAAATGAGAAACTCCTCTTTAGGTTGGATTCAGTAGTCCATGAGTGCACCACTGGCTCTGTTTTCTTGCTCAAAGAGATAAAGCACCATATTAAAACTCAACACATTTTGAGAAGAAAAGATAAAAACACAAAAAGGGCCTGTCTTATCTTCAGAAATGCAATTCTCAGCTTTGTGAGCTCTGGCATTCAGCTAGCCAGATTACCAAGCTTATTTAAAACCTGAAGGCTTTACCCCAACTCTATCTTTTGCTATTTTCAGGGTTTGTTTCTGTGAGGGCGCCTGAGCTTGTGTACATGTGCTTCACTCAATTCATACATCAGTGAACAGTGGCAGCAGAAATTCAGGTCCACAGCAGGAGGTTTAATTAACTGTACACAGGACAGTGCCAACAGCACTGGGGCCATCTCCCCTGGGGCAGCACACCAACAAGGTTGATATGCAAGCGAAATCCACTTCTAGGGGGAAAAAGTATATCCCCATCAAGTAAGCTGAGAGGTCAATAGACCAAAAAAAAAAAAAAAAAAAAAGTCCAACCCCCCAAAACCCCAACAACCACAAAAACAAAATACCCAAACCAAAACCCTTACTGAAACAGTCTCAGCAAGGAACTAGAGCTTCTCTTAACTTAAGGAAAGAGAAAAGCCAGAATTTAATGTTTTCCAGTGAATAGATCAGGCTTCACTCTGCTCTCTATTGGGTTATTAGAAGCCACTCCAAAGCAATGTCATATAAGACTTTCTAATCACTATACACATTCCTCTCATATATATTCTGTCAGAAGGGTTGGTAACAGGATTGAGCCTTAACAAAATAACAGTACATGATAATGGTGGTGGTGAAGATCTAGGTTGTAATCCAGATGGTAAATGAGTTTTCTACATGTAAACACACTGTAAAACTCAACGACTTGGAAGGAAGTCTGCCTTCACTCTGTGAAGGGTGCTTGGACAAATGGGAGTAGTTTCCAAAGACTCATCTAGGATTTCTCCTGTCTCCACAGCAGGGCACACAGTGACTGTTCAAGTCAAAAGCATATATTCAGGAGTTCTGGACAGTTTCCTAGTCTACCTAGATCAAAGACGAAAAAGCCAGGTCAAAATAAACGGCTATATCTCAATAAAGTTTACGCTTATCTAAAGTGATTCAAGAGGGCTAGTAAAGCATTTTTTTCATGTTTAACGAGTGACAAACTCACAGAGAATAAATGTAATTGACCAAATAAATATCACTGGGGGCAAATAAATGAGCAATCAGTATAGTATAGACCCAGCTTGAGATAAAAGCTTCAGGCAAGTTTCTTCACCTCTCTGTGCTCTAGCTCCTCTGATATCAGTTCCCTATGTAACTCACAGGGACGCAAGGAGGATTGATTTGATGATGTCTGTAAAGTGCTTTGAGCTCCTTAGAGAAAAATGTTATAAGTGGTTATTATTACATCCTGCTGAGGTTGTGAGGTTGTACAACATAAAAGAGAGAAACAATACTCTTTGATAGTTTATTATCAAGAATTTTTATAACCCGACAAGATGTTATATTTGTTTTTTTATTAGTTAGTCCTTATTATATGCCTGTGAGATAGGAAACAATCCTAGCTCTCTCTTTCAGATAAAGGAACCAAGACAGGAAGGTAAGTAACTTTTGAAATGGGAGGCATTCTTATCTCCATTTCCCAGATAAGAAAAGCAAGACCAAGAAAGTCAGTGACTTTTCTAGTCATATTGAAGAGGTGAAAGGATTAAGCATAATTTAGAACCTGGAAAACGTCAAGGGCCAACATTCCTTTTTCTGCAATGCTCTGACATTGTTCTGGCAAGAGGACAGTGACTTGGACCACAGCGCCTGACAGTGCACACATCACACATGCTCTGTCATTTATTAGTTGTGTAGCCTTATAGAAATCACTTTTTCTTTATGTGTGTTACTTTCATCTGCACACTAGGGCTCAGAGGAGCTCAAGTTCAAGTATGTGAAAACTACAGGTAAACAATGACACCCTGTGCCAGTAAGTTATTACCCTTATTAGGCTGATATTCTTATTGAGAGCATAGGTTCTCCTAGCCTCTACAGCTTCAATAAAGACAATTTAGTGCCCTACGACCAAATGAAATATGTAGTAATAATTTTTAAAGTTTTATTGAGATATGTTACATACCGTACAATTCAATAGCTTTTAGCATATTCAGTTATACAACCATCACCACAATCAATTTTAGGACATTTTTATCACCCTAAAAAGAAACTCTGAACACATTAGCAGTCACTCCCCCACCACCACCCTCCACACACACTCAATTCTCTCCACCCTGGGCAGCCATTAATCTACTTTCTGTCTCTACAGAGTTGCATACTCCAGACATCTAATATAAATGGAACCATACAATATGTGGCCTTTTGTGACTGGCTTCTTTCACTTACATAATGTTTTCAAGATTCATCTATGTGGTAGCATGTATCGGTACTTCATTCTTTTTATTGTCAAATAATATTCCACTGCATGGGTATACCATATTTTATTTAACCATCAGCAGGTGAGTTGGTTCCACTTTTTGGCTATTATAAATAATGCTGCTATGAACATCTGTGTACAAGTTTTATTTGGACATATGTTTTCATTTCTCTTGGGTATATACCTAAGAATAAAATTGCTGACTCACGTAGTAACTATGTTTAACATTATGAGAAACTGTCAGACTGTTTTCCAAAGTGAGTGCACCATTTTACATTCCCACCAGCAATACTGAGAAGATAAATGAAGGGAAATCATAAAAGGAAGACCATTAACTGGGTGCCTGTTCAAGGAATAGCTGAACTATGCCTGTAGAATGACAACTTGTATCACTGAAAACAGGGATGAAAACAGTTCACATCAAGTTTTAGAAAAAAGAGGTACTGGCTATTGGAGAATGTCCTCCTTTTCTCACCCCCTTGCCGAGGCCCACGCTAAGGCTAAGGGAACATAAGAGCAGTGTTTTACACACAGACCAATGTTGCTCCCTTCTGTCTCTAACAGAAAGTAATGCAGAACTTACAGAGCCAGGTTAAAAAATCCTCTATCATGTTTCAGATTCAGGTAGTAGGATATGTTGTCCTTCTGAGTCTCTAGAACTGCTATGTAAAATGTATGAATTTTTATATGCCAGGCCCTCACCATTCCTTTTATTGCACCAGGCTGAGCCCAGCCCAAATACATACGTTCAGTACAGGTCAAGCATATGCTAGCTCCAACACAGTGTATTCTTGCATAGTGGCATCTGCAAACCAAAGAGAACTGGTAGGGAAACAGATGGCTTCTAAAAGGGGAAGAGAAGAAAAACAGAAGGTCAGGTAGAAAAAGGTGGAGAGGAAAGAAGGGAATAGAAAGAGGATAAGAGAAAGGAGAAGCATATTTTCTGGTTTTGCTCTTCCCACCTGTCACAGCACTCTCCTTGCTGACTGCCAGCATGCTCCCTTGCAAACACAGCTGCAAGTGACAAAGAGCAGCCTACTCAGGGGGTCCCTTCCATGTTCCATATTATAAACTGTACTGAAATGCCAAGTGTTTACGAGGAAGGGAATTATACACCTATTAGAGCCATGAGTAGCAAACCACCATCTATATTCAATAAATTGTCACTGAGACCCATAGATTCCTTACAAAATAACATAAGACTTACCCAGAAAACAGTAAAAAGCAACAGAATTAAGAGATTAAGTACTACAAAAAAAATGTGGCTTATTTTAATTTTGTAGATGTGTCAGACCTGTGATTAACTTAATCAATGCAAGATTATATTCTGTCATATATTTCAGGTAGTCACTGCATGTTTAATTTGCTGTAAGGCTCTGCTCTTTTACAATTAAAATAAAATTAGCAAGTCTTTCCCCAGAAGAATTAGGGATTGCCACTAGGGATTGCCAGTGGAGGGAAAAGCTTTACACCGAGTTTTAGAAAGGAAAGGTAATAGCTGTTGGGGCATTTTCCTCTTTTTCTCCCCGCTTGCCCAGGCCTAAGCCAAAGTCGAGGCAAAAGGAACATAAGCAGCTTTTTACACACAGACTAATGTTGCCAGCAGCGTTCCAGTGGCCTTGCTCACGGCAGGAGAAGGCGTAGTGACTAACACCGCTGGGTCTTGTTGAAGAAAAGTGGCTGGCTTCCTTTGATCAGCTGAGTGGTGTGCTGATCAGTGTGATTTCCCTGTTCTGCTGACTGTGAGCGCGTTGGGGAGAGCAGGAGAGCTGGCTTCTGAGAGGCCCATGCAGGGAAGCAAATTCCATAGCTGCCGAATTACAGAAAGCAACAAGAAATAAAAGAGGGCTGGCCTGGAAGCAGACACCTTAATTCTGTCAGCATGTTACTTACTGATATAAGGATCTCTGGGAGGGAAATGAAGTAGGTGCTTCCATAACGCAAATTCATCAATTGCAGTACTATATGTAACTATCAAACACAATGTTCAAGACCAGAGTCTAAGCTCCTGAAACTATCATTTACAGAAGTTTTAATCACTTCATTTTGATGAGAAAGAGAAAAAATGGGAGTTAAGATTTTTTAATTAAAATTGGGAAAAAAAAAAACCAACAACAGAAACTCATCAGCATATGCAGCTCTTGGCACAGTTTTTAAGACAAAGGATGTGTGTCCAGCACCTGAGCGTGTGTGCAGGACTACAGCTGCACACCCTCTCTTCTATTTGCCAGAGAAGCAGCTGCTGGATTAACACAGTTAATCTGCCTGCATGCTATACAGATTTTTTCCCCTACTAAATTGCAAACTTTACCTAAAGATAAACTCCATGCTCCATTCAGCTGCTGCTGAGAAACACTTCTGTTATCTCAAATTTCATCAGCATACTGTACTCCTTCCTGGGGAACAACAGCAAAAAGCAGCTTTCTAAAATCATAGCTTTAAAGGTAAAATACATATCATATTTAAATGATTTCTTCCAAAAATGATAACTTTCCACCTTTAAAGTTTTAATTCTTCATAATGTATGTGATCTCTTACACTAGATCCAATCATTGCTGCTTTTAAGAGTAAATAGTCAATTGCAAATTGAGCCAATTGCTTTGGCTATCTTAGTACCAGAAAGGAAATGGATTAGGTCAGCAGGTGGCATGTCATTTCAGTGCTGCTTGGGGATCCAAAATACAGTTAGGCCGTTTTTATTCTGGTGACAGCCCGAATGAAAACCAGAACATTTAACATTACCTTCCGCCTCCATTCTCATAGTCATCTTGGGCACAAAAGTTTACTGAGTCCCCTAAGTCTACATGTCCAGCATCTAAGCTGCTTCTAGGACTTCCAAAGACATCCCAGTTGAAACTACCCAAGGAAATCTGGGACAGGATACTCTAATTTTGATATTCAGAGACAAAAGCTTTTTGTCCACTCAGTAAAGTGAGTTCTTCTTAACCATTCTTAAGCATGTCAACATGTAACTCCATCCTATAGTACTTTCCTTGAAGGAAGAGAATGGTCATCATGCCTCTACTCAAGGGGATAAGGAAGCTGGCCAGTCTCTGCTCCCAAGGAGAGAGGTACTGGAGGCAGAAATGGACTTAAGCCAGGAAACAAAAAGGAAGGTGATGGGGATGGGAAGACAGTCAGGAGAAAAATCCTTCTGTCCAGAAACCAAGAGCCTCTTGCAATGTTGGAACAATTAAACAATCCAACAACAGCTTTTCAGTCAAGCCTTCTTTCCCTCATGTGTGTTTCAAATTAGTACTGTAGTAGAATCAAAAATTAAGGTAGCCTCCCAAAGCTTGTTCCTATGATAACAGTCAAAATGAGATCGGATTATTTAATTGTGTCTAGGCTAGACTCTAAGGTATTCTGAGGTGGTAATACTCAACTTGCCGAGAAGGAGGAAAATGGGTTTTGGTATCAATTTACAAATTTCAAGATTATATGTCCTATCTTTAGACAACTATATTTTTATTCTTGTAACTGTGCTTGTCATTTTTGCTAATACCTACCCAGTAAAATAGAAAATAACATCAGCTTTAGAATCAGAAGTCCAGATTTGATAACTTAACTGGGGACCTTTATTTTTTGTCTGCCTCGCATCTTTTTGGAGAACTATTCTCAGTATATGTAGTTCATCTAGAAATAATCTCCATCCTGCTTCAGGAGTGACACGTGACCCAGGCCAGGTCAATGAGAAGACTCTAGTTCCAGTGAAGGATAATTGGTTCAAGAATGGACCTGAAAATCATGTCCATGTCTTGTGCTGGTACTTTAAGGAAAAAAAAAGCTCTTTCTTCACAGGTTGTAAACCAAGAGCTGCCAGAAGTCTCTACTGCCAGTATAGGACAACCTAAATGCAAATGAAACCAGAAAGGGAAAGCATCCTAAAACACAGTTTAAGTCCCTATTTCCAGTCATGCCTGAAACCAACTGCATCCCTGAACTTACTAGTTATATAAGTCAATATCATCTCTTTTTTGCTTCAACAACTTTGAGTTGAGCTTCTATCACTTGAACCCAAGAACCGTTACTAATACACCAACCCAATAACCTTGGACAAGTCACTCAGCCCCATTGCATATATCAGTTTTCTGAACTCTAAGGAGGAAAAAAAATCATGTTTGTTTACCCTACAGAATTGAAAACTTCTAAGTACTACACAGGAGGCATTGATATTTTATCTAGAACAGAAGGCAGGAATAGAAGAAATAAGATATTCATGGGCTAAATTGCTCCTAGCTGCTAGTAGTGATAACATAACATTCTACTTCTATTAGTTTTCTCATCATTTGCCCTGATGAGGCCTGTGAAATCTTTTATCAAACCAGATAATCACCTAGTAAATCTTTAAGTATTTTCCCTTTTATTTTCAGCTAACGAGACTTTCCACCTTCCTGGATATCTCTGAGCAAGCTACCTAAGTATCATACCATGATGGATAAGCAAAGAGATCACGGAAAGGGAAAAGTACTAGTTTCATCTTCAAGGTGTGTGTGTGTGTATGTGTGTGTGTGTGTGTGTGTGTGTGTGTGTGTGTGTGTGTGTGTACATATATCCATGCTTACACATGTGCTGGGAGATGAGGTAAAGGAATAATTCTCACATGTTTTCACATGAAGGCAAATGAGGAATGAAAAGAAGCTATTCCTATAAAGATGAAAATCTAAGTGCCTCATCTAATGTAACTAACGTGCCAGACTACCCTTTCCCCTGAAGGATTAATACTCTAAGAACAAAACTGAACTATTAGGATTACATTTTCAATTCAAAATTCATAATTAAATGTAATGTATATTTTGGAATTTGTTGTAGTGTCCTGATAAATGCCTGGTCTCACAGATCACATCTCTCATAGATACCAGAAAGAATAAAAAAATTTCTGTAAAAATGAACCTGATCTACGAAACATTAATATGAAAGTATTATTAGTGAAACAAATATCTGAAAGTAAAGGTACTAACTTCTAGTCCTCTTCTGCCTGATAAAAGTGGGAAAGTAAATAAGCAAGAAAAGCACAACTATATTTTATAAGAGCTAGAAGGAAAAAATAATAAATGCACTAACTACACTTTCAACTTTCAAAATTTCTGGGCTTAAAGATTAAGTATGAATGAAATCATTCTTAAGAGTAGGTTTTACTTGAAGATGTTTTCAATACTTTTAACATCAATTAATTTTGTTCATTATACATAAAATTATAACTACAAGCTGTGACTGGTAAAAAATAACCCCCCCACAAGGCTCAGCACTTCCTAACCTTAGTGTTTCATATAAACCGAACATTAATATTTTAAAGCAAATAAAAGATATGCTGTTCTAGAGGCTTCTGACTCACTAGAATGTTTCTGAATGCTAAAATACATTGGTAAAAGTTGCATAGTTCTAACCACAGAGGAGAGTCAAAGAACTTCCATCAACTCATTATCTTTCTTAATTTTTTTTCCTAAAAGGAAAAGATGAAAGAGTATTAATATGATAGTCATTCTTACAAATTACTTATGTAAAGCTTCTTCTCTAGCAAGATTCAAACAAATCATTAGCTCTGACAGGTCAACACCATGTAAATTTGCTCCCAGGTGATTCAGGAATAAAAATGCTCTGTCAAATTGGCTTGGGGTTATCAAATTGGCTTGCGCAATATCAAACTACTTTAACTAAAATCAACTTGCCTTTTCCTACACATCTTTGTATGCCTAGGCCCTACTCTCAGAGATTCTAACTTAACTGGTCTAAGATGGAGCCCTAGATGCAGCATATTTCAAATGCTCTTCAGGTTATTCTAGGGTTGAGAACCACTAGTCTACAGGTAGTGTGGCTTTGGCCTTCAATACAAAGACTAGTTTTTATTTCGATAACTCTCCTACTACTACTGAGATAACCATTACTATTTAAACTTCTATATTTTCACTAAGATGCCACCAGAAGGTAAGCTCTTTAAGAAGAGACATCCTATTAGCCACGTTCAGTACTGAGGCCAAATGGAATGCCTGGCACATAATAAGCGCTCCATAAATATTTGTGAATAAATTAAAAGCTGAAATGTACACTTCAGTTGTAATAGCTTGAAGTAATATAGTAGATGCTTTCTTAAACCAATAACGATCAGGACAATAATTAATGAGATAAGAACAAAAAGTCATATAAATCTGTAAACTATTAAAATTTGATATGTATGTGTAAGATTTTAATTTAAATGAACATTCATTTACTAATCTTGTAATATAGGATCAGGCCTTTTGGTTGTATGACTCTATATGTTAAAGGGTGTCAAAATTTCTTCCTTCTCTTTCATAAATCATAACCATGATACATCGTCTTGGTGAGAACTTAAGACACTTTGAAGCAATCTGAATGTAGAATCCTGGACATTAATATTTTACTCTATTCTTTCACAGTTGTCTTATCCAAATGTAAATGGGTGGCAATTTTTTACTAACTCACCTTTATTAACTCTTTCCAAAGCATTTAACTTGGTTTTCATGGGAATGACTTGGTTTTTCTAAGTCATTGGTTTATGTAATAGTTAAATTACATAATTACAATAACAAGAATAGATGACATAAACAGGTTTGGAAACAAATACGACTTACTCTCAATAACCATTCTACAATTGATGGGAGACGTGTGTGAGTATCCTTCACAGTAACCTACTGGCCATAGCCATTCAGAGTAACTGAAGGGTGACAGTTAAGCCACTGAGTCAGCTGGGACTTTTTTCTCCACAGAGCTTTTACTGTTATACAAATGCTAGCCACAGGCTTCTTCCCACTGACTTTTCAATTCCCCAAAGCAGTCAATTCATCCCTTCACTAGCAGATCGTCTGAACTGAGACCCAATGAAAAGTATCACCAGGTCTATATACTGCATCATCAGAGGATCATCAGGTGTAGAGGCAGCAGGAGTCATGGAATCTCTTACAACACCCCAACAATGCACATCCAGACTCCCTAATTCACATGTAAGGCATTATTAACTATTGTGGGATCCATTTAAAATATAATAGATGACGAGCCTAAAATAATGTTCAACTCATTATTTTACTTAAGAGTCTCTGTAGTAAAAGCCTCAAAAGAATACAGACAAGTGGAATAGGTCTGTTAATTTAGAATCAGCTCCCATTCAGCAGGTGTCTCAAATGAGGACATTCTGGCAACAAAGAACTGCTGCCACCAGGAGGCTCTGCAATGTACCTTTTATTGAGTCTTGAAATTTAAAATATTATTCCTTCTTTTTAGATAATGTGATATCTTTTCAAACACACAAATTTTCCATGGAAAGTGTTCTTCAATAAAGTTACAGCATTCCTGCTCCTTATTCCCAGGTAATAAGACCTAAGATTTTGAATTTTATCTCGTAAGAAGAAAAGATAACTATTAAACATTTTTTTAATTAGGCAGCAATTTTGTTTTTATTTAAACCTTTCCCAACAAAGCTGATAAATCTAACCTTATTCTATCAGACATCTAACAGAAAATTATGAAAGCAAAATAGACTGCATTTTCATTGGTTTGGACTGTGTGGTCTAGCATCTATGGCAAGTTAACTCGAATTATTTCTAGGTTAAATAAGAAGGTGATGACAATGATAAAAATGAGTATTTTCACTTTAAGGATCTGTAAACCATAACTGTTTTCAAATTAGCTTGAGCTAATATCACAATCAAGATTTTAAAACAAAGACCTGGACTTTTGAAAAATAGGTTCTTGTTAACATACTTTCTAAAAACGAGACTGGAGAAATTTGTTACAACTGTTCATTTCTAGGAATCTAAACTTATTCAAGATGGACATGTCACTACTATTGTCTATGAAACTTTTTTAATCTGTGTGTTTACTTCACCAATGATGGCTCTCCCAATCAACAAATCAGGATTTAGCTGGAAAAGTACAATGTAAATTTCATAGATGCTCCTGTTTCAAAAACCTTTATACAGGGAAATGTTAAGATTTGCTATAGAATCCTTGTGCATTGTGTTAGTAAACAAACCATGTGCTGTCCTTCTCCCCAGGGTTCACTTCCATAAAATAGTTACATTATTTACAAGCACAAATAGTTTTTAGCCTTTTGCTGAGCTAATGGGCTTTTTTCTTTTCTATTTTAAAAACTAATCAACTGCCGAAGCTTATAAAAATAACATTTTATTTTTTAAACTTAAGGGAAAAAAATCAAGATAAAGTTCTTTAAAAATACCAAAATATTAGCACAAAAAAATAAAAATATTATTGGTATTAATCTCTTTTGGTTTACATGAAAACCGTAACTGAGTGTTTTTTCCCCCCAAGTTCACATTGTACCTGATTAAAGGAAACAACAGAATCATTCTTTTCATCATATCATGTACAGCCGGCTATTATTGCTTAAGACCTTTTTGTTTCCTATCTTAGAACATAAGCAGTTACCATATCACTGCACACTCACACAGTTACAACCTTTGGGTGTCTATGAGTTTTATAGGAGAGAGTTTCCTATCATTTTAGAATAACCTTTCTCAACCAAGAACCACAGAACACAAAAACTTATTTTAGTGATTATTTTTCTCAATTATCACAAGAACAGGACATAACTGGTACCATTCTAGATGCATGGGAATATTAATTCAATACATATAACAGATGCCAAAAGCTTTAGGGCTCAATTATCCCATGGAACCCAGGCTGGTTTAGAAACTGCAGAAGAGAATGAAATTTCTTGACTTATATAAGAAAACTTACACTTTTTGTTTCCATGTTTTGCTTCCTGAATAGAAACAAAGAGAATCTGGTGTCTTTTTAAAAATGTCATCTATAATATGGCTCAGGATGAAATAAGTAAAATCAACTAAAACCCTAACTCCAGCAGCAGTGAAGGGTGCAGACGCACAGCAGGCTGTTTTAGAGCTTGCCTCAGCTCACTTCAAGGAAGTTTGCCATATCCAAACTGCGATCGGTTCTCTTGAGAAATACTACCCATAGTCCCTGGCTTAAATGCAACATAGACTTTCCAGGTGAACGCTGACTCAAAGCAGAAAAGTATAAAAAATATGATTTTTAGAGAAATCGCCTCTAAAATTCCTGGCTTACACAGCACATTTACAAGTTTGTCACTGGGTAGATGTAACTGTTAACCTGACTGATAGGTACAAACCAAATCTGGAAAAAAATCTAATCTGTTTTTGATGAAAATTCAAAACGCACTTCTTTCCCTACTTAGTAAAAGTTTTTCTGTCAGTTAATTTTCCAACTTGGAGAAGAACTCTAATCCTGTATGGCAGTCCTCAACCTCCAGGCGGTAGATCAGTACTGGTCTGTGGCCTGTTAGGAACCTACTACACAGCAGGAGGTAAGCAGCTGTGAGCAAGCAAGCAAAGCTTCATCTGTATTTGTAGCCGCTCCCCAGCGATAGCATCACCGCCTCAGCTCCACCTCAGATCATTAGGCATTATTCTCATAGGAGTATGGTCCCTGGTGCCAAAAAGGTTGGGGGCTGCTACTGTAACATCTTATTTATAAGAAAGTCTCACTTAAATCTGCAGAAAACAGAAACTTAGAGCCACAGCCTGAACACCATCCTGTACTCCCCTGCTGCCCTACCACAAGGGTGAGGAAAAGAGGAAGGTTAAACTGTTAATATTCTAAAATGTCAAGTATTCTAACCTTACAACTTCCAATCACTCAGAAAAAAATGAATGGATGTATTCAACAAAGAAAACATTATGGGTGTTTCCTTTTTATACCAGGCTTAACTGTATTATACTGTTGGTAAAATAAAATCCGATTAAGACTTTAAAAGGATATTTTGAAGGTCAGTTCAAAGTGTATCAAACTTCTAACACATGACTAAAACAAAAGCTGTAACTTGGTCTTCAGGACTGATATACCCAGCATCTAGAAGAGTAGCAGGCATATAGAAGATGCTTAATAAATATCTGCCAAGTAAATTGATCAGTAGAACTTTTCATTTACATTTAAGGCAGAATTCTAACCAGTATGTCAAACAGCATATCTTTTACAAAAATGACCTTAAAAATGGACACAATCTTTCTAGAGAGCAAGCAGGTAATATAGGTTTCAGAAACTTTTTGAAATATCTGCCTATCTAACAAATCCCTTTCTCTGTTCTCCTTGATTTAGCCATGTCTGTACTAGTGACATGGTCCCCTGGCCAAAGCTGACTAGACATGGGCTAGATGTCTGGTTCACATCAGTTCTTTCCAAAAATCTGGAAGGAGAACAATACAGTGAATCTGGGATGGTCTCCTGAATAGAGAAGATACAAACTTAGGAACTGTGCAGTAGCCAGAAGCCTTCTGCCTCTCATGTATATAGAGAAGCTGAGAAAGTCACTCTGTAGAGAGGGGAAATGAAACAGACTACAGAGAAGGGCAGAGACAAGAGACAGAAACTCTCTATTTCCAGTCCCAAAGCTGCCCTTGGGCTCCTGAGATGTCTAATATGGTTCTAATCAATTCTCCTTTATGCTTAACCTAGTTTGAGTTAGAGTCCTTTAACACACAACAAGTCTTCACAAAGACATGTAAAAAACATGTATTTACTCCTGATCCTGTCGTTTTTTACTTCCAGGAAATAATCAAAATTATTGTCCAAATAACTTATGTCCAAGGATGTACACTGTAAAGATAGGCATAAAACAGTAAAAACAAAAAATAAATAAAAATAAATTTAAAAAAACCTAGGAACAATCCAAATGTTTAAAAATAGTAAACTAACTAACATATGATAGGATACTATCAAATCACTAAAAACTAATATTCTTAAAGAATATTTAAAAATGGAGAGAAATGCTCAAGATATTTCAAAAATATTAAATATAAATCTCAACTTTATTTTTAATATAAATGTATGGCACAGAAAAAATGGGAAAAAAAAGGATCTAAAACATGGAAGTGAGATCACAGCTAAATTTGATTTTTTTCCTTGCTGAATTTTCCAAATGAACATATATGACTTTTATCATTAGAAAAGAAAATGTTTAAAGAAATGATAGACTACAAGCCCCAGTGCCAATATTTCAGTCTTCTCCCACAGGTCTGGTGAAGGAAGGAAGGAAGGAAGGAAGGAAGGAAGGAAGGAAGGAAGGAAGGAAGGAAGGAAGGAAGGAAGGAAGGAAGAAAGGAAGGAGGGAGGGAGGGAGGGAGGGAGGGAGGGAGGGAGGAAAAAAGACAGATGAAAAATTTTCTTTTAATTACATTGTACACTCTAATAACATTTATTTATTTAAAAATTAATTCATTGACTTTTAAACAAGAGACAGCAGATGGACTTTAGGAGGAAGGTCCTCATTCCTCTGGGATTGAAAGGAAAGACTACTTCCCAGTCATTATAATTTAGTAAAAATTCAGAGGGATAGAACTTCAGAAATCAAAGCTGCCATGAAATGAAAGTAGAAAGAGGAAACAGTATTCAAGGAAATGGGTATGCAAGGGTCCTGATGATCTAGCTTTGTCCTATGTATTATACACCTCCCACTGCTCTCCCTTTAACTTTAAATAAATGTAAATATCCTATTCCTCTTTGATGTTAAATTCAAAACAGTCTGGAGCCATATGTCCTGGATTCATATCTGGCTCTACCACTTACCAGCTCTGAAACCTGGGGCAAGTAACTTAACCTTTGAACCATGAAATGGGGATAAAAGTACCTATCTCCTAGGGTTACTGTAAGGATTTAATGAATTAAAGCACACAGAGAAGTATCTGGCAAATAGTAAATGCTATACAGTTGTAGCAATTACTAAGAGTGTAATGTTTAACATTAACAGTAATGAAAACAATAGTATAAAAGTGCTTTGTTTTCAAACTATTCAAGCTGACCTGCTAATCTTCACCGGACAGAATCTCTGTTCTGACAATCCTAAACTACTTGTTGTTCGCTGAATATGTCCTGCTGTAACCTATCCCTGTGCCTTTGCACATGATGTTTTTTCTGCCTGGAAGTGCTTTGTCTACCTAGCAAATCCCTATTCATCCTTCCACATTAACTCAGGTATTGCTTATTTGTGATGGCTTCCATAACCTCCCACCAAGAGAATCTCTCCTTTCTGGGTTCAAATTAATTATAGTGGTTTAAGTGTCTGAAAGTTTGACCTCAGTGAGAGTAGGCTCTAAATATACATTTGTTGGAACTTAACTAATTCAGGGAGTAGTCATTCACTGGTTTACTGATAGCGTACATCAATGAACAAAACAAGTAATCACTGGCTTCATGGAGTTTACACAGTTTCTAGGCTTTGTGTATGGTATCAAAAGGTATTAGTTTAAGTGAAGAAGGGACATTATATCCTATTGGGCTAAACTGATGAGTAGTAATATGCTTTTATTATGTTTTACTATTATTATTATTAGAGCTTAAATCTATTCTCCACTCAGAAGAGAAAAGCAACCAAACAAAAAGGGCACATTTATCTCTCCTGCAGACTCCTAGGGAATGTCTTAACCAAACTTGAGATGAAGTCATCGTGTGGCTTGTACTAAGGAAAATAAAAAGGAAGAGTTAAAGAGTCACAAGCAGAGTTCCCAACACAGTCTGGGGATGGATGGGAGGCCAAAGACTTAGTCAGCAGGTGACCAGACTCAAGAGTTCAGGGTAATTCCACAAAGACTAAATATCCTATCTGATGACAAGTCTAGACTTTCCTTTTCCTATTTAGTTCTATTTTGATTTAACTGAAGTTATACAAACACACACACACACACACACACACACAGCGCTTTAAAAAATATTACCACAAGGCTGATGACAAAACCAGCAGTCCCTTGCATTAACCCTCTCCAACTCTCTAGTCCTATGTTCCTTCAGGAAACCACTTTCAATCTTAGAGATTTCTTTGGGTGTTTATCTTCTTATTTTAAAATACATATTCATTGTGATTTCTTGATTTTTTACTTGAATCATTATGTACTGAATTCCTACTATGAATAATGGAAATTTATTTCTTATATCACCTTTCCTCATCTCACCCCCTACCACCATTATAGTCATATCATAACTTTTAGTTAAATCCATATTTAATAAGGTTTGTATTATTAGAATCATATAAATAACATTAACTGGTAAGACAATTAGTATATTACAATTATACTTATTTTCTTGTATGTTTTGTTATTCCTGGACCAAAAATGCCCTGCTTTGTCATTTGCTTGGTTTTCTATATTTTCATCATTAATTCTTCTCCATAGTCTCCAAAGAATCTATAAAATGGCTCTAAATAACAGCTCAAAACACATCATATGATCTATCAATCCATCTGTTTTTCTTGGCAACATCTTTCCTAGACAGCTCCACCCTCCGGACCGAACTAAACTGGTTGTTTTCTAAACCTATTATACAAGAGTCATCTAGGTTTTTCCTTCATCAAACAGGGAATTTTCTTCATCTCTCTTTTGTTTTGGATTCCCTGTTTTCTTGATCCATGTCTTCATCTTTATTGGTTTATTTTCTTGTTCTGATAGAGAACATCTTCCAGCAGCTTCCTCAAAAAGAGCACAGGGTAGGTAAGTTTTGTGACTCTGCATGTCCACAATGTCTCTATTTGCCCTTAAGACTTGATCGAGAGTTGTGTTGGGTATAGAATTCTACACTGGAAATTACTGTTTTTCAAAATTTCAAAAGCACCATTCTACTGAGTTCTAGCTTCCTGTGTTGCTGCTGAGAAATCTGATGCCATCTGTTTCCTAATTGTTGTTCACAACTTTATTTTTCCCCTCTAAGGAAGCTTTCAGGATCTTCTATTCCTGCTGTTCAGCAGTTTCACAATGATGTGACTTGGTATGGGGGTGTGGGTCTTTTTTCATTCATAGTTTTAGGCACCTGGCAAATTCTATTAATCTGGAATGTATACTCTTGAGTTTTGAGAAACTTATGTTAGTTACTGGATAATATTCCCTTCTCCATTTTCTGTTCTATCTTAGAATTTCTATTGGTCAAGCATTAGACCTTCTGGATTGATCTTCTTTAATTTTTCTCTTCTACTGTCTATTCCTTTGTCTCTTCTGTTTATTGAAAGATTGTTCCAATTTCATCTTCTAAACCTTTTATTTTTTATTATCAAGAATTCTTTTTATTTCCTAATTGGTCCTTTATTCCTAGCACCCTGTTCTTGTTTCACAGATGTAATATCTTCTCTTCCCGATACTGAGGATCTAAAGTTATAGTTATTTTGATTTGTCCCTTCCAACTCTCTTGGTACATTTTGCCTTTCAAGGAAGCAGCTTCCCTTAAATAGCTGGGATTCTTCGATGTTATATCCATATTTAAGAATGAAGGGCTAAGAATGTGCAGCAACTAGAACTCTCACACATAGTGGAAATGGAAAATGGTACAACCACTTTGGAACCATTCTTTAAAAAGTTAAAAACAAACCTACCACATTACCCAGCATACCTGAATATTTACCTAAGAGAAATGAAAGCACATCTCTACATTAAGATTCATATATGAACATTCGTAGTAGCTTTATAGCCAAAAACTAGAACCAATCCACCAAAAAGTATATACTATATAAGTTCATTTATTAAAATTCTACAATATATAAATTTAATCTATAGTGACAAAAAGCAGACCAATGTTTGTCTGGGAAGGGATTGGGCAAGGGGTTAGGAAAAGAAAGACTACCAAGGGGCACAAAAAACCTTTGGGGATGATAGAAATATTCATTATCTTGACTGTCTTGGTAATGTCTTCACCTCTTAGGATGTTCTTAATAACATTTTTTCTTTAGCTTACTTTATTTTAAGAATAGAGTATATAATACATATAACACACAAAATATGAGTTAATGAAGTATTTTATATTATCAATAAAGCTTCCAGCCAATAGTAGGCTCTTAGTAAAGTTTTTGAGGAGTCAAAAATTATGTGCAGAGTTTTGACTGTATGGGGGTCAACACCCCTAACCCCTGCATTGTTCAAGGGTCAACTGTATACCCTGCATTCAGTGTGGTACTCTTTTTATACCCTAGACTGTTTTACTGTGTCTAGTATCTCTGAGTCAAGTGCCTTTCTGATTAAATTTCTTTAGCATAAGAGTTGGCAAACTTTTTCTATACACGACCAGGTCTTTGCCACAACCACTTAATTCTGCTGTTGGTAGCACAAAAGTACCCATAAGCAATATGTAAAGAAAAGATGTGGTTGTATTTCAATAACTTTATTAACAAGAACAGTTGGGAGATCAGATTTGGCGGGTGCAGGCCACTGTTTGCCAATCCCTACTCTGGAAAATCATACTAGTCTTTCTTCCATCTTCGGAGAACTAATCAATTTCCCTTTAGAACTAATGGCTATAAAATGCTTTGTAACTGAAGAAGGTAATTAAGCAAGTAAAAGGGGAAAGGAAAGTCATGAAAAAGGGATCCTAGAAATTTTAAAAGAATTATATATAACCTTATGAGTTATTAGCAGCAGATGAGGCTCAGGGTTAGTATTCAGATAACTTGGAAACACTGTTTCAGCTGATGAACTCACATTTAGAACAAACAGAAATCAGAGTTAAGAAAAGTTGTGTCTTCAGAAGCTTTTATGACAGATGTTTAAAGACAGTTTCCAACTGTTACTTTTGCCTATCTTGACTTCAGTTGGGAGTTTTAGATGTGAATAATACTCTGGGAGATTTCAATGTGGATTTTTTTTTTTTTAGTCAAATATTCCATGAAAAACAACTGGGCCAATGCTTTCACATAAGTATTGCACTGGAGGGATGAACTAGACCAAATCCTAGAGAACCTCTAACGTTTTGGATAAAGATGAGGTTAGATTACCAACACAATTCAAGATATTCTAAGAAAATAACAATTCTAAATTCTAATGTGAAGTGTCAATCACACTAGTCTGGTTGGGAATGAGAGAGGGTTAACATTCTATGGTACAGAAGCGAGATAGTTATGTATTGAGTTATCATTACTAGACTATAAGAACTAATTTACTTACTTGACTCTAAGGCAATGAAGCCTAAAGGCAATGTAATTATTGCGCCTAATGTCCCATTTCAAAAATATTTGATAGATAAAGGTCTATAGAGTAATTTAAGAATATAATTTACTAAATAAAATTGAATAAAGAGTACAGTGATCTGGGTTCTAGTCTTGACTCTGATACTGATAAATTCTATAATCATGGCTAAGTCACAAATAGACCACGTCGCCGTTTATGTGTTACAATGATGTACTCACAACTGAGTTAAATGTGAAATGTTCTAATAAGCTCCTTAAAAAAATAGTACTTTATATGTAAGATGAAGGTGTTACATATGAGATGAAGTTAGCCACCATGACTAAAGCCAACAACTCCCATTTAAATAGAACTTACCTCCAAAAATATTCAGTGCACTTAATAAATACATGTTCATTAACCTCTAAAAAGTATTATCCAAACATTCCATAAGGAAACAGACATATTAAATTAATAATTCAAAATCTATCAACAAGTCCATTACAGAGTTAAGAACAGAATCAAAACTCCCAGTGTCCCCCATACCCAGTCCATTGTTCAAGTCACCTACTTAGCTTAAATTATGTTGTTCTATGCATCAGAAATATAATTAGTTATGGCAGGAACAGAAACTTCTCACCCAAAGGCTTCAGAATCCGTTTTACTAAAATATGTTCAAATTTAAAATGAGAATAGTTCCATAAATGACAACTATTTATTAAACCCAGAAAAGTATTTTATCTTATATTAGGTTACACAGTATGTAAGGAATAGAGACTATAATTTTTATTTAAACAGAGTCAGAAAAACAAACCAGTGGCACAGACCAAAGACTATGAAGAGGTTTATCACTCTAAAAAGGAATAAGAAAAATAGGAGAAAGGGTAAAAGAAAAACACCTAAAACCAAAAGGTAATTCTATGGAATACTATGGAATATTTGTACCATGGATAAATGGTATGAAAAAATACACCTCCAAAAAAGCATCAAATATATACTAATCCATCTTACAATTAGTAAAATGCTCTTTTCCTCTCTCACAGTGTATCTCCTGGGAAAAACAGATACTTTCATATATGCTATTAATCTGATATAGCCTTTTCTGGAGGTTATTTGGAAATAAACAGTAAAAGTCTTTTTAAAAAAATACAGTAAACATTTTTTATACCCTTTGACCAAGGGTGGTCAATGGATTATTATTCTCAGTTCCTCATAATCTTTATGTATTAAAATTATACATCCACACTTTTGTCATGTAATTTTGTAAGGCTTGGCCACATGATTTGTTTTGGCTAATGAGATGTTAACAGACTTGATGCCAGCAGAGGCTTAAAATGTGTTTTGGCAGTTTGGCCTGTTTCCTGCATTCCCGTTATAAACCATGAAATGAGTATGCCCCAGCTAGCTGCTGCCCCTTCCTGCTAGGCCTCAGAATGAACACATTTAGAGTGGATCTAACCCAACCTGCAGCCTAAAGGCTGGCCAGCCAACCCACAAGCTGAAGTAGATGTGCCTGACCAAGCCAAGCCTAGAGCAGGACCCCAGGTGATCTATGTGTGAAAATAAACAATGTTATAAGCCACTCAACAAAACACTGGTTTGTTATACAAAACTGTTATGGAAATAGTTGACTAATACAGTTATCTCATACCCAGCAATTTATCCTAAGGCAATCTGAAAGAACTATTCACATAATAAGGATATTTATAATATTTAAAATAGTAAAAAACTGGAAACATCTATCAGTTAAATAAATTATGATCTAGCCAGACCATTAAATATATGAAGCTATTAAAAATCATGTTTTCAAAGCACACTCAAAAATGTAAGATGTTCATAATACTTTAAATTTAAAAAACATAAACACAAGATATACTGTTTTTAAATTTTTTTCTACAAGCAGAGAGAAAATATCGGCTAGGTAAATTAATTAATTTAAGAAATACAAATGCTTTTCTGTGCTTAATATCATACTAAGAACTATACTTAAAGAAGTAAATAAGACAAACATGTTCCCTGACTTCCTAAAGCTAACAGTTTAGGGAGGAAGAGAGATATTTTTAAAAATAATCATATATATATAAAATTATAAATTATAATAAGTTACTGTGGCACAAACTACTAATTATCCCCAATATTTACTCCTCCTTCTTTCTCAGCACTAGAGTCCCTGGGTTTTACCTGCCCATGGCCACCTGAACAGACTATACTTCTCAGACATCCTTGCTTCTAGTTGACCACGTTCTGACCAATGGGATCTAGTTGGAAGTGGTGCTCACAACTTCCAGTACACATCCTTAAAAACAAAGGACTTGCTCTTTGATGCTTTTCCCCCTTCTGACCAGATGGAGCAGCTATTTTGGACTATGATGTGGAAGCTTCATGCTGAGAATGGCAGGGCAACAAAACAGGAGGAGCTTGGGTTCCCTGGTAGTGTGGAACCACTATCACCAGCCCTCATCCACCTCAACAGTTTTTACATGAAAGAGAAATAAATTCTACCTTGCTTAAGCCATTTTCATTTTCATTTAGTCATTCATAGATGAACCTAATCCTAAACGGCATAGCTATGAAGGAAAAATGAAAAGTTCAATGAGAGATTATAATAGAAATAGCTGATTTTGAGAAGGCAGGGGTTTCAGGGATAGGCCCTCTGAGGAAGTAATATTTAAGCTGCAACCTCGTGCCTGGCCAGGTGAAGGGTGGTGGGGTGGCAAACAGCTCAAGGCAGAGATCAAAGATGCAACTACTAAGCCTGACTCACCACAAGGACGAGCAACAAACTTCGGGATGTTAAGGTTGCTTCTACAATGAATAGAATGAAAGCAGAGCATGAAAGCAACCAAGTGTGTTGGCTCCAATATCAGAATCTCTACTTTGACAAGCAACAGACCACATACACATATCAAAAATGAGGAGGGAGGGGTGCAGAATGAGAATGAACCATGTTAAAGAAATTAATCATTGCTTCCACACTTCAGTTATGATTTAAAACAGTTAGTTGGATTCTCTGATTAGAGTGGTTCATAAACCACAAGGTGAATATCATTATATTTTTAAATGCTAACTATCCCTGAAACAGACTAGAGTTTGGTGTTAAAATTTTTTTTAAATAATATTTCTTGTCTATTTCTGATTATAAAAAGGAAACATTTATTGTAGAGAATTTAGCAAATATACATAAGAGTATAAAGAAAAAAATAAACTACCTATAAATTCATCACCTTCCAACATTTTATATCGACACTGTTTTTATACATATTTACATACCTATATATATATATATATACCTACAACATACACAATGGGATTGTAATGCATATGAAGTTGTATGTGCTTTTTCACTTAAATTATCATGAGCACATTCCTATGTCATTAAAACATTTTTGAAACCCTAATTTTTAATGGCCACATAACATAATTTCTTTAGCCAATCAAATCTGGGGATTTTCTGAGTTAAGAACTGTCAACCTGACCCTGTGGATCAAAAACATGACTTCAAAATCTGCCATGGAAAGTTTTTATTCAGAAACTTCAAGTTATAGTTTGAAAGCACTGGAACCTTCTAATAAAAGAATTTAATGAAATTCACTGAATTCTAGCCATGAAGGATGCTAACTAAAGACCTTATTTTCCCAAATATAGCGTATCATTTCATAATTAGTCTTGAGGAAAAAAGTGAATAAGTATCAAAGACTGAATTACCAGTAACAAATAAGAACTTATAAGTGCTTAATGTAAGAATTAATGACTATGCAATATTTTTTTAATTAAGCAAAGAGAATGTATACATCTACTGTATAAAGTTTTCAAATGAATATAGAAAAATGCATGTATGAAAAGAAAGGAAACAATGACAAAGTGTTAATCATTAATTCTGGAATATTGCATCCTTCGAACTACTCTATTTAAAATTTTTCTTATAACCAAAAAATTAATGTTAAATTAAAATATCAGTCATGTGAATAAGGCAATTCAGATTTTAGTTATTAAATTAGAAGGAAAATCATTAAGTTTGTCCTGAGGTTAAGTGGATCTTGTATATAAAAAAAAAACAAAAGTTGGTTATTTAGCATTAGGAGTTTGTTCAAAAACAAAAAGTTGGTTATTTAGCATTAGGAGTTTGTTCTAAAACTATACTATTTTAAACAAAATATCAATGTTTCAGGTTGGAAATAAGTCTGAGGTAGGACCAGATTTGAATTTTATAGCTGTGTTTCCTTCAAGCACTATCCTTCCTAAAAATGATACATTTTCTGTTCTATTGGAAAGGTTGTTTTAACAGTTAAAGTAAATATTTTTTAAATACCCAGACTGCCTTTCAGTTCCTAACTCTAGTTCTCTTTATTGATATTAGACCGATTTTTAAAATGCTGGTTTATAAAATTCAACCTTAGTTCAGATGACAGAGTTTGCCGCTTGATGAAATGTCTTACTGAATATATACTGCTGTAATTTTTTATTAAGTGAGGTCCCTAGTAGGAACAAATTAAAGAATAAAAAGTTACAGAAACAAACCAAACCTTTACATCAGTGCTCACAAACAAAAATTTCAAATAAATGTAAACGTTTTAATTACCCATTTTCCTCAACTGTAGCCTTAGGTTGTCTTAACTTTGTGACAGCATCTCCTACCCCCTACTCCACTAATCAGTTCTCACCTTCTTTCCCTGCTAGAACACGTGAATTTTTCAGCAAAAGTGACTCATTCACTGGCATCCTGTCAAACTAACCCTGAAACTACAAGGAGGCTCAGCACTAACAGAATTCTAAAGCTAGACCACTTTCACTAACACACATTTTGACTTCAGAGAACTGAATCACTATCAGAGCCAAATACAAAAACTCTGTTTATATTTTTCCTTAAAAACTGTTCTCCACCATGCCACCTCCTCCCAATTTTAGTTTGGCAAGTCCCTAATCTAAAACACCTCCTGTCTCTGGAGAAGACAAGATGGGGGAATGTAGAAACATAAGAACAGGAAGAGGGAGAAAAAAGCAGTTCACTCAGCTTGAGAAAAGACTCTATTCGGAAACATTAACAACTCATATCTATTCCATATAATTCTCAAAAGTGATTTATCCCCTTAGTTAAATGAAAACACAATACAAAACACAATAAAAAAATCTCCAGGAACAAATTACTCTCATTGATATTATTTCACTAAACAAACGTTTAAAAAACAACATAAAAATCAATTATTGAGAACTATTTAGTCGAAAATCTTCAATGAGATATCACTAGCATTAACTATCAATTGCAAATCAGCTAATCATTTTGGTTCACAAATTCACCTATTCCAAGAGAGAAAATCACTCCTTTTAACCAGAGGAAAAGTGGTGGAAGAAACAAGAAAACAAATGATTTGTCAGATTACCACAGACATTTACTTATAGCTCTATCAATTGTCACACTCCACCTGGTGGCAGGAGCTGCCTGAAATGGTGAAGTGGAGGTCATTATACAAAAAATTTCAAAGAGTACTTGCCTGATGTCCTTGAAAAAAAGCAAAATGCTCTTCTTTTGCCCTATACAGAATAAATCTAACAAGGTTCAACCAAGTTTTTTCATAGTAGTAGGTCAATATCTAATAAAGATTAACAAAGGTATAACAATAATCAATATCTAATAAAGATTAACAAAGGTATAACAATAATCAAAATGAGAGACCTACATTCAGATCAATCTATTTACAACCATTTTCTCCGCATAAGTTAAATGTCATCTCAAGCCTTTAAAACAGGTAACAAGGCATATCCAGCAGCTACAGGAGTCTCTATCACATAATCCCACTAACTTTCTTTACCTCTTTCCCCTATGGGTAAACTATTGAGTTTAATTAACACAGTTAACAGCAGCTTGCCACACTGCCCTTAGGTTTTGTCAGTAACATACACCCAGGGGATACTCTAGGGACTGATTTCAACCAAAAATAAAAATAGATAAACAGAGCTCAAACAAAATTAAAACTGAGTCTGGCTGCCCACACTTATTTTCACACATGAGGAAAAATAGCAGTTCTCCTAGAAGCCTCAAGCAGACATATCTTTAGAACACAATGTTAAAAATATGCCCCCCCCCCTTTTTCCCCTACCTGTTTCTCACTCAAAGCTGTGATTTTGGCTTGGAGTTCATGAAGCTGTTTCTTTAAATCAGCATTCTGATTGGAAAGAAAAAATATCTGTGAGAAAGATATTTCATTTGTTAACAGAATAGTAGCAAGAAGACTTTATGCATACTGTATTACAAATGATGAAGCAACTTTAAGCATTTAGCCAATCAAATTTGCCATGCATTAAACTGTAGTTATATTATAACTACCTAATGCCTATATCCTAAAAGTAGGCTCCTAACACTAGAGCAGAGGCAGCTCTTTTGCCTCTTAAATTATAAGAACTTTTATATTTTAGCATCTAGTATTGTAATAGTACTCCTTTCTACTAAAAATACTGTTTTCTTTATGGACAATATCAGTTCACAGAAAACCTAAAGCTCCACTAATCAGAAAAAAAACAGGAAAATGGAAGTTATAAATATGCATACACTGCATGCTTAACAGAGTTATCAATAAAGAGGTTTTTCTCTACTTGCCCTATCCCTTATTTAGTAGAGTACATTTGTTATTTTAGCCTAGATCTGAAAAGCTGTCAGTGCTGCAACTGCCTCAACACTACATCATTCAAATTAACACACTGACTACCAGGGTATTTTCTCAGTTCTCAAATTCTAGGAATCAAAAAAGAATACTATTTAAGATGAGATACACTGAGTATGCTTGCCTTTTATTCAAGTGGGGAAAAAATCCAAAATTAAAGTTTTCAAATGCTCAGTATAGCAGAATAGCCTACTAGCTGACTGAGCATCACCCCAGTGAGATACCACTTTTTCTGCATCATTTCACATGCCACTCTTCCAATCTGCCCCACCTGGTCTTCTGGCAGGGTTGGGGCACACATCTTCCTTCCCATGTTTACTCCATGTGGTCTTTTTTATAAGTGTATTTGATACAACGCCTTTCAGATGAAATCACCCACAAGATTGTCTAACAATTTACTGCGCCCTCAGATTTTTCACATTAAGACCGCTCTGTTACATGACCAACATCTTATCAGAGATACTAAAGTTTTCTAATATTTCAGTTGCTGATAACACAGGTTACCATATCAAATAGAAAAGAATGTATTAATCTTAGGTCTACCACCTTTTGGTTCCCTAAATCTAATTCAAATAATATATTTTAAAAATAAAAACTGAGAAGCTTCTCAAAGAAGTTGGAATGTCAGATGGGAGTTAACTGTGGGATATCAATGCCAGCTCTCCAAATGAATGGATTGTGTTAAAGCACAATAGGCCACTGGGTGCTAAATTTATAGAAAATAATACTATTCCTACTTATAAAGTCAATCTGCCTCAGTAGCATTCCTCAATCCAAGAATTTATTTCACTTAAATTTACAATAAGACACGTATGGTATGTTTAACAAGCTAAAAATATATATACATATATGAGTACAAATCAATGGGTTTAGGTGTTCTGTGAACAGATTGTAAGTAAATAAATGCAAGGAAGAAATCCTGAGAGAATCTGATAAATACTCTCCATACTTATAACCCACTGTCTAATGGCTGCAAGAGACACTGCCTGAACAATAAATATAATCATCAAAGACAAGATAACTTTTTAGGAAGATTTCTCTTCGGAGATAGAGAATAAAATGCCTAAGTCAAAAACTCCTCTGAGAATTTAAAGAAAAAGTAACATTTGGTGGATTATTATATAAAGTGCTTTTTTACACCCTCTTTAAGGGATTTTTCAAAAATAAAAAAATTTTAAATGCTTCTGAAAAATTATTTTAAAATTTTTATCCTGAACGTAGTGAGATTAAGTATTTAAATGTTCTGTACTATATTTGCACTATAAACTACAAAAAAAAATAAGAATGGTTCTGGGCCATATTCAATAATTTTGAGACTATAGAAAGCCTCACAAACTCTGATTTTGAATAAGTGGGCTTATGGAAATGAAATTTAAGCTACATGAAGAATATCAACTCTCAATTTTTTTCCCTGAAGTAGTCAAAGCAATTAACATAAAAGCAAATAACAGTAACAAAGATAAAATGATAGCTTTATTATAACAGATGACTGAATTTTTCAAAACCCTTAAATCATGATGAACGATATGCTAATATAATTGCTGTTAGAGATGAGATAGTTTTAAAAACTTAAGTATCAGTCTATATTTTAGTATTTTATGGTCACTTTATTTTAATTTAAAAATTACATGAATAAAGGTAGTATTTTACCTGTGGATCCTGCTTCATTTGAGCAACCAATTTCTGGTAAAAAAGAGAGAAAAAGAGCCATCAGTATTACATATTAACTCACTACGGCTAATCAGGTTTGACCCCTACAAGTTTTACATCCACATGCAAAAAAAAAAAAAGAGCAATGCCACAATTAAAACAGACCAAAGCCTTCTGTGATCTATATAAAAGGTTAATGAGACACTCCTCTTAATATAAAAAAAGTCAAACAACCACTTTATATTTGAAATAAAAAGCTCCTGCTTTTTAGAAAATCTGGACATGGGGGGCTTTTACAAGGCAATTTAAACATGTTAGATGCTCCAAAAGCCAAGCTGTCACTGTCTGGAGTCCCAGATGAGGCCCAGAAAGGGGCTGCTCCTATACAAAACAGGCCTGTCTGTACACAGCAAAGTGCAGATTTCACAAGTCTGTTTGGTTTGGTTCTTACCACAGAAAGAATCTAATGTCTGAGTGACTCTGCCACTGTCTTCTCTGTGGGTGGGGCAGGTGGGTTGGGTGGGGGAGATGAACTCAGTGGAGCAGTGATGCTCAATATTTGAGAATAAGGAAGTAAAAGAACAATGACGTGAAACTCTACCTACCTGGGCTCCTCTGGGAAGGAGAGTGCTACCAGAATACTAAATGAGAAAGATCTTTTACTAAGGAAAACAGATTCAAATAAAAGAAAAATAAAGTGGATGTTGTTTGATCTCGCCCAACTTTTAAAAGCATCAACAAAGGATAGAAGACTCTGAAGGGTGAACCAGTATCAGAAGGCTGATTCCTAAAAGTATCTGGGAATAAGCTGCTCCCCAAATGTATTTTCCATACAAGTGACAATCTATCCCTCTCTTTGGGTAACAAGGCAGTTTTAAATTTTGTAGTCATAAAATAAAATCTTTCTAAAATATATACTTATCTGTCTTCTTCAATAAAAAAGTCAGCTTTCATTGATACCTAGAACCAAGATTACATCAACATACTATACTACAAACAATACAATAATAAGGTCCTTACAATAAAGGCCCCAAACTGCTGTTTTAAAGAGTTCTTGTGTCTGCATTTTAGTTCTTCAGTCCACATCTTAATGTCACTCACCCAGCTAGCAAATCTTGCTACTAATATTATGCCTCCCTCTAACAGCCCTGGACCCCAACTCAAATTTGCTGATTCTGATCTGCTGTGTGATACTCTCAGTGAACTAATTCTAAGATGAACAAATAGGCAGTAATAATCTAAGAAATCTCCCTTGAATAAAATGTATAATCTTTCACAAGTGGTTTCTAACATTTATTCTGGTTGGTCGAAAGCCTTACTTTAGGTGCTAAGCTACATTCTAGGTAGCTGAAGTTTCCACCTATGTGACCTCCAAATACACAAGGCATATGTAACTATACTTTACATGTGACAGTAGAAACTCTTGTATAGTCTGGTCTTAATCTACAAAATAGTAACAACGCACATTCCAAGAGCTCAGTGAAATTGAAAAACAAGGTTTTATACATACACATTTTTACTAATGCACACTAAAGGCAAGCCACACTGTTCAATGAAAAAAACCTTTGGTTTGCCTTTTTGATTTGGTTACCCAGAAAGTTGGTTACTATACTAAAGTTGCCTTTTTAAAGCTGAAAAAGGTTTTCTTCCATGACACTGAAATTGAAAATCTGATAACCACATTAAGTCTCTACCTCTGGAGAAAATAAATAAACCAACTTTTCTATCAATAAGCAGTCAAGCTGCATTTTACATGACTAGAGGCAGGACTGAACACCCTGGACAACTTAACTAGACCATCCAAATTCCTAACGACTTTAAACTGACATTGTGTTATTAAACTTAGGTTACTTGCTATTGCAAGAATACAGCAATTTTTCTTGAGAATATACTTTGCGTGAAGGATTGGAAAACTACAGCCCACAGGCAAATCTGAGCATCCACCTGTTTTTGTAAATGAAGTTTTACTGGGATGCAGCCACACCCATTCGTTTATAATATCTATGGCTGCTTTGTCTATACAGCAGCAGAGCAGAGTAGTTGTGACAGAGACTATAACTCACTTACAAAGTATAAAATACTTTACCTGGCCCTATACAGAAAATATTTGCTAACCTTTGCTTTATTATATTCTTCTGTTCCATGTAAATACTTTTAAAGTTTAAACATGGCTTCCCTCGAATCTGCCTAAGAATCCTCAAAAAAGCAATTTCTCACAAAAGATGAGATGCCCATCACAGGCCATTATTACTTAAACATTTATTCGACATCAACTATGTGTACATCGCTACTTTCTTAACCATCTCCCTGTCCATAAACAACGAAAATATACTTCCACCACAGCAATCCCAGGTAGTTTCATAACGCACTTTGCAGCCCGATCTCAGCCCTAACTTCATTCTCTAACTGGAAATGTCCCAGCCTGACAGTCAGGGCCTACTTTTGTCATTTCTAGCATCCCTTGAACTTGTCAAGATCAGTAATCATGTAAGTTATCACATATCCAATCAGAATAACAACATGAGATTTAAAAACAAGGCATGTCATTTGGATTTACTGTTAATACCTAAATTTTTTTCAAAAACAGAAAAGTACTCCAAATGTAACTGGAATAAAAAAATCTTATATACATTATAGTTTAAAACATTATCAATAAACACATGTTTATTACTGAAAAGCAAAATATATAATAATTAATATTAATATAAAATCTATTAATTGTATGCTTAAAACCAGTTAAACATATAGGGAAAGAGACAGTTAATGTGAATATTAAGAGAGTGTTTGGGATTAACTTTAGAAAAAATATTAGGTCCCTTTTGAGTCAACAAATATAATTTAAAAATGTAAATCAGATTTTAAAACAATAAACATTAAGTTTTTCATAACGAATTTTCATAAAATTTGGTATGCTTAAATTAAAATATGAAACAAAATAACATTAAAGAACTCTGTGTGATTTTTAGTAATTCAGTAGGTCATTAGTCTTTCAAGAAAGTCTTACCAGGATTTGTTCACATCTTGTGAGGATGAACTACAAATAGAATGTCAATACTGCCATTTTAAAATTTCCTGAGAGGAGTATCTCCAAAAATCATATATAACTTCATTAAATTATCTCTAACTCAACAAACTTCAGACTGATTATTGTTCTCTAGAAATTCATTCTAAGATGATGTCAGCTTTGAACAAATAGTAAACAAACTGTCATCATTTGCCACTTCACCAAATTGGGTACTCTATGTTAAAATATTTTCATCTGGCACAGACTGAAAGTAAAGGTATGGAAAAAGATATTTCATGAAAATTAAAATTAAAAAAAAAAGCTGAAGTAGCAATATTTAAACTAGACAAAATGACTTTAAAATGAAGGTTATAATAAGAGACAAAGAAAGACCCAGTAATCCCACTTCTGCGTATTTATCCAAAGAAACCCAAAGCATTACTTCAAAGAGACATGTGCATCCATATATTCGTTGCAGCATTATTTACAATAGCCAAGATATAGAGGCATCAATGGATGAATGAATAAAGAAGAGGTGGTACATCTATACAATGGACTATAACTCAACCACAAAAAAAAAAAATGAATGAAATCTTGCCATTTTCAATAACAAGGAATGACCTAGAGGGTATTGTGCTTAGTGGAATAAGTCAGAGAAAGAAAAATGTAATATGATTTCACTTATATGTGGAATCTAAAGAGCAAAATAAATGAACAAACAAAACAGAAATAAACTCATAAATACAGAAAACAAACTGATGGTTGCCAAATGGGAGAGGGGTTGAGGAGCTGGGTAAAAAAGGGGAAAGGAAGGGATTAAAAAGCACAAACTGATATGTACAAAATAGTCACGGGGATGTACAGCATAGGGAATGTAGTCAGTACGATTGTAATAACTATATATGGTATCAGTTGGGTACTGGATTTATCAGGGTGATCACCTTGTAAGTTATATAAATCTAATCTCTATGTTGTACACCTGAAACTAATATTGTATGTCAACTGTAATTGAAAATTTTAAAAAAATTTAAGTAAAAAATGAAATATAGATTCAAATGAAGAAAGAAAAAAACTTTCAGGAAAAAGACAAGCTTGTTTTTTGTAAACAGATTTTTATTCTCGATTAATATCAGAAACAAGCCCAAATAAAATGTGCTTACTTTATTATACACTAAATTTAAATACATAAAATTTAGTATATAATAAATTTCTTAAAGTTACCATAAACACAACACACTTTACATAGAGAAGTCTGCCTATACGTGGCAAACTATAAGACTACTGCTGAGCAAAAGTTTAATAAGATCCAAAGCAGCAGCAGGGATTTCTGAACACAGAAACTTAATGTAAAAAGTATGTGTGTGTGTATATCTATACATACATATATAGATATATGTGCCTTTGAAGCTTTCCTATAAGTTCTCATCCACCTTAATTCTGAGAAACTTGCAAATTAAGTAGTTACCAAAAATCCAAAAGTCCAACTATTTCAGAAACTAACCTTACATTAGACTATTCAATAAAACAAAGGAAACCATAGCTAAGAACAAACACCTTTGAAAAACAGTTATCTTTTCCTATTCTGACATCCTGAATATTCAAAAGCAGTCAATTCCTCATCGTTTATCACTTTCTATTACCAAACATTATATACGTATATGTGCATATGTGCGTGTTGAACCTAGTACCACACCCAGCTAACCTCTAGAAACAGCGATACTGTTTATATAATAAATGTTAATGATTTACATATTTAAAGATAACTTTTTGTCTTAGTTACTCTTATAATAAAACACTATACATATTAAATGTATAAGGTATTTGTTAACATAATTATATCATACAAATAAAATTATTAATATATATTTTTATTTCCACATTTTAAAGGTTTGTTTAGTCTAAGTTTCTTTACACCTGAGGTAAAATGTAAGAACTGTGAAATCTAAAACTTACACATCTGTGAAGGCAATCACGGTTCATATTTTACTAATAACTGGAATCAAGGCATAAAGCTGAATTATGAGTGAAAACTTCAGTATACATGGTAGTCAAGTTAAATATGTCTCACTTAAAATATGTAAGTTAAGTCGTAAGTCGCATGAATAAAGTCCTTCCGATAAACCAAAAAAAAAAAAAAAAGACAAGATTTTTTTAATACCTTTGGTATATGAAAACAATATTTTTCATTCCTTTCTGTGGAAAGGAAATCAGGACTATTTTATTAAAGTTCTTATAAGTATTATCAATGAGTTTACCAAGTAGTAATAAAAGGCAAATGACATGACGCTTTCACAATGTCTGAAAGATGATTAAAAACTACTAAAAATCAGAGATGGGCCTGTTTACTAATCTTAGTCATTACTTAATATGATATGAAAGAAGTCAATAATGCAACATACCTGGTGAACCTGAATTTCCACTTTAAGAGCTTCCTGTAGAGTCTGCAACTCCATCCTCTACCTTCTCCACTTTCTCTTATATCTGCTAATTCTACAGTTTCTTCAGCCTCCGTTTAAAATAACAAACTCCTCTTCTCACTGCAGCTGTAGAGATCATACAATGTTTTAGATCATTACATTGGGCATAAAGGAAATAGTCATGTTAAATAAAATAAAGCAGTTGAAAAATATCTGATTCTCTACACAGGGCAAGAAATTTCCCAAAAAGATTTCTTTCCAAAATCAACAGTTTTATACTAAATTGGTCCCCAAACTCTCTGGATTTTATTCTTTGAGCATTCTTCTACAGAACGCTTCAAATAAGTAAAAAATGAAAAAAAAAAAGTGTTTAAATCTGGTCATGGAAACACCTCAGCACCTACTACATGCTCAGCACCACATTACATACTACATTCTGAGGATACACAGCTAAACAAGACCCCTTCTGCCCTAGATGATGAGTTGGGAGTCTACGAGAGGAGGAGACCTACAACCATCCAGGACACACTGTCCTTCGAAAGAGACACATAACAACAGGGTCATACATTTTTAAACAACACACGGAGTGAACTGGAAAGTTCAGGGTCTCCCAGAGGTTAAAGAAGGCCAGAGTACTTTCATTTGGCTGGACTCTTTCTATTTAAAAAAATTTTTAAACTGAAAACAGGAAAATCTGGTTAAGTTAAAGGTTTACATTTTACAATTTATACTTAACACATACACAAGGCGATATAACTGTGTTCTCCACAAAGTTATGACACGGATGTTAAAAAATAAATCTACTGTGTTCAACTGATGAGGTGGTCTAGCAACAGCACCGACGTTTCCAGCTTTACAATGAACACCATCTTCTTTCCAAGGCTGTCAGTGCATCTCTTTGGCTGTGTGTACAACTAACTGAACGTGGAGGTAATGTCAAAAGTCTAGATTTGTGAATGTGAACCTTCCTATTCTGCTCTACTCATCACTACTGAAATTTAAATTAACTCAATGGCTAATTTCTCTTTTAATTTTTTCTTTTTTGAATATAGCCTTAGACATGATTTTAGGTACTCTCCCTAAGGAAAGTTTGCTTCTTCCTAAATAATTTAAACTTTACTTCTTTCTTTTTTCTTCTTCATACCTATAAAACTCATGGTTAGTGGAACTTTTCAGCATTCTCACAAACCAAGGAAAGGAACAATCAGCGAGCTAAAAGAATCACTGTTTCTTAAACCAATTCAATGAGATTCATTATCTTTATACTTTCTAAAAATTATTTATCTATGGATAAAGTCCATATTCAACTTAAGTTTTCCTAAAACTTTAAAACATGATGACAGTTATAATGGAATCATTAACTACAAAATACACACTTATGAATATTAGTTTTTATTATATCTGCTTAACCTCACTAGGCTTAAAACATCACTGGCAATCTTTCCCCTAGGGTTTATATACTTACTATGTTCTGTAGTATCAAAATACCCTAATCTAAGAAAACAATAAATTTCAAAAGTGTAAAATTCCTTCAAAATCATATCTGTGGAGGCTAGGAAAGATTACTAAACAATGATATTATCAATCAAAAAAATTCATAAATGTAGTATGTTTAGGGCAAATAATCTGGAAAGGACAAGATATTTTGATGAACAATCCTGGGTTTTTTAGCTACGCATTAGCATTATCATAGAAAATCTTTTGAACTATAATAAATAAATAAATATGAGGGCCATTAAGCTATTTAGACAGAAGTTTTTGTTGTCATGTAAGTTTACACTATATAAAAACACAAATGTTAAAACTTACACAATTTTAAATACTAAACTATTCTCCCTACTCGAATTCTTGACTTATGTACTACGGTTCTTCCTGAAAATTGAATTAATTTTACTTTTTTTCAGAAAATGTGTCCAAAAATGATCTGTTATAATACTTGTCAAATTAAGAATCATCTTGAAGTTAAAGGAGTATTTTCAACAATAGAAAAGGCCATATTTTATTTTACTGATAGTAACATATAACATTATAGTTCAACTCAACTCACATAAACTCTGGAAACAATAGCAGGTTAAAAACATGAGGAACTTTTTTATAAATAACAAAGAGTTAACATAATTTATACAGTTAGAGTGCTCAAAATTAATTTTTTTAAATGATGAAAAAGCGATTCACAGAAGAAATAATAATGACCAACAAACAGGAAAAACACCCATTTTTCAATAGTCACATAACCGTAAACTTTGAGAAGTTCTGTCTATCAAACTGAAAAAGCTTTTTAAAAATAATAATATCGTGAGCTGTCTAGTGTTTGGGTCAGGTGTCACATTCAGGATTTGCCACCGGTTACCTCTCGGGGGTAGCACTAACGGTTATTTACTTCTTTTCAGAGTATCAATATTTTCAAATATTTCCATAGAAAATATGCACTTATTTTTCAATAACAAAAAATTAACTGAGGATTGCTAGATAAAGCACCAGAAAATTTTATACTGATGAAACAAAATGTTCAGGAAAAAAGTAAAACCAGGGTTTAACCTGGAGGCTTTAAAAGTCAAGGAGTGCCTTGGAGGATAAGAAGCCTGCAACTCAAGTTAATGAGGAGCTGACAGCTTTTACTTCATCAGATCGTTGTCTACTTATTAGAAATAAACAAAGGCTCACATTTTATTTGGCAAGAATGCTAAATGCCAATTACTCATTTTATTTCAAAACAAAACGTTTAAAAGAAGGGTTAAAAAAGGTAGTGACTTGTTATAGAAAAACTTAAAAGATTAGATTTATTGGATATCCTTCTTCAAAAAGGTCTCTTTCTGGATAGCAATTTTAAAAGATTGGTCTCTGCCTAAAGGAACAAATTATATCTATATATTTATAGCTTACAAAAAAAAAAGCAAGCACATGTTGGATCTTTTTAAAAAATATTTTGGGAGTTTAGACAATGCATGCAGCCATCATATAAAGACTGTTTGGGGGCAGTTTATAGCATCATTAAGAAAGTGTTATTTGCTAAATCTGTGAAAAGATGATTTATCACATTTTGACCAATTCTAATAAGTTATAAATAACAAATCAGTTGCTGCAAGGTAAATATAAGCAGTCTCACAAAACAGTAATAGACACAACTTTATTGAGGTACAATGCCTTTCACTACCCACCAGCTCTAAATGCTACCATCAGAGAGGACAATTGCCTAGCACATAAAACCGACATTTGTTATCTTCAAAACTATACCTGTCAAACCACTGGGACACCTAATGGCCTCTCACTTTCAAATAACAAAAAAATCAAAAACATAAACAAATAAAAACCCCACTAACCAAGCAAAAACAATAATCAAATCTCACTTAAAAAAGGCAGCTCTGATGTCTAGAAAGAGCACTTGCTGTCCCCCAAGAAAACAAAAAAATACTTGATTCCACTTACTTGCTGTGTTATCACTCTTAACCTCAGGTTTTTAAAATTTGTTTGTTTGCTTATAAATCATTAAAGCAAATGTGGGAATGTTATCACCTACTTCATAAAATTGTTATGAGTTTTAAATAAGGTAAATACCATACGAAAAGCCCTTTTTAAACTATAAATTTCTATGCTATTCATAACATACTTTATGCTTTTATTCATACATACAAACTTTTTTTATAAACTTCTCAACACAGTATATTGCTAAGACTGTATGTAGGCTTTCCTATTTTCAAATTCATATAGTTAGAAAGATGCTTCTATTTTTCTGGGTATAGTTCTCCTTAGAGAAATGTGACAGATAGGTCTTTCATTATGATTCTAATAATGTGGTAATGCTATAACTCTGCATTTATTGCTAAGGAACATTGCTTTGTTCCTGAACTGATATAAACCTTTTTCCAATCAAAGCTCAATCCATCAACCAAGTTTCCTTAACTAACAGTAAGTCCATAATACACTATGCCCCTCCCCAGATTGAATGCCCTAAAAATGGTCAGCTTCATGTTCTCTGTACGATATACGTACTTGGTCTAAGAGTCCACTTTTGATCTATATTCTCAGAATAGTGTTTAAAGTTCAATATTTTTTTAAACTATGAAAAAGTAGAAAGTCTTGACAGATCTATGTATATGTATCCTTACTTGTCACATGCCTAATACTAAAATATCAGGTTTTAATTTGTGCAAAATACTTTTTTCTTGCTATGTATCTAACATGCTAGCAGGTAGAACAATATCTTTAATTTTTAACTCATAGTGCCAAAAATTATCATGTATGCAAAAATTAATAAAATTATTTTAATAATGTTTATTGAAAACTAACACTAACATGAATCAAGAAATGATATTAAAAAACAACATAATGTTTGTTTTCTTATTTTCACGTGGTATTTCTTGGTGACACTCCACAGGTCAACAGAAAATGCTACTGCACAAAGAGCTAGGCAATCCTGATTTTAGAGGCTACTAACTGAATCTGGCAAGGTTACTATGCTCAAATCCTGGTATTACAGCTACTGACAAAAATCACCTCAGCTAATGAGACTGATGTTTCCAAACCATTTAGTCAAATTTAAACACACACATATAACTAGATTTATGATATATGAATGTCTGATGTGGTTGAGTACAAAATATGTATCTTTCTTTTCTCTGCTTTCTTTTGGGGGGAGGAGGGAACCAGGTGCTCATTTAAAAAAAAAAAAAAAAAAAAGAGGAATAGCTACACACGAGTCATACCATTATAATACAAGAGTGTGGTTTTTAGGTCAAGTCAGGGATGCTCCACAGCACCCACTCCCTCATAAGTCTGCTGCAGTGTCTTGCACCTCTCCCTACCACCAGTGTTCATTCTAAGGTACATTTTCTACTTAACTTGCTGGGCCCAAGCCTAGCCAGCAAAAACACATTCTTCTACTCGCCACCTTTACAGAAATCAAGCATGTTTACTAAAATCATCCCAACAACAAGAACATTGAAGTAAATTTAAAAATTCATAGAAACTCAAAATGAAGGAGGTTAGAGACTAGTGTATAAGAAAAGCAAAGTGACAATAAGGCTGAGATTTTTCAAACTGGTTGCCACATTTACCAGAATACTATTTAATGATAAAAGAGTCCAGACAAGCCTGCCAGAACCATATATATATTTACTGCACAAAGGTTAACAAAAGAGGTTGTGGTAGTCTTGCATAGCTAAGAAGTACTTATGGAAGTTATGGGAGATAGATTTTAGATCAATTTAAGGAAGAGCTAAGGATTAGAGCTATACAAAAAAGGAATGGGTTACCTTATGAGGTAGTGGGCTCCCTGTCATTAGAAGTATTCAAGAATGCTGCATATCATATCCCCCTCTTGGAGATTCACAATGCACATTAGCATATTAAAGGTTCTGAGAAGTCCTGCAGTAAAGAAACCTGTTTAACTTTGTTTAACGCAGCATTTCCCAAATTATTTGACCATAGAACATTTCCCCTCCCCCACCCAACCTTAGTAATATTTATTCATTTCTGTGGAACACGAGTTCCTCAGAATACATTATAGAAATAATAAGCTACATTTTTTAAAAAAATGTAGTATTCAGTATGTACTCAAATAACAATCTATCAGAGATAGAGAAGAAATTGCCACATCGAGTAAAAGGCTAGAAGAGAAGGTCTTTAAAGTCCCATCTCTAAGACCCCATGATTCTATCACATCTCAGAGTAAAGGGTTATTGGGTCTTGATTATTTTAAAAGGTTCCATGAGAGAAAGGCAAGTATAATAAAAAGGTAATAAATGTAAGGTTAACTAGTTCAAATGCCTCTCTTTCATGTTCAAAGCCTCAATCCCTACAAGGTAAGACAGATATCTCAAGAACCATAAGTTATCAAAAAAAAAGCCTTAACTAAATATTTACTACACACACTAGGTTAATTACTATTTAAGAGAGAGAGAGAGAGAGATGTTAAAAAAAAAAAAAAACAAAAAAAACGGATAGCCTTGCATTAGGGGACTACCCTATTCCAGCTATGTTGTTTGAATTTAATTTTTTATCACAAAATACACGCTCTCTAAATAAGGTTAATATTTGTTTGATCCTTACTCACTAGACTGCCCTGTACTATCTGTGATCTTGAATTAGACATTCAAAAAAATGATTCAAGTATGATGATTTATAAGCTGCTAAAGTAGATATTAAAGTAGATGTTAGGAAAAAATGTGTTTGCTTATATGTTCCACACTGCTACATTTCTCTTTTTATTTTTTCCTCTTTAACAATTATACAAAACACACACTAAAAATTTAATATCAGACATGAAGCCAATCTAACATTAAATTTAAGAATATAAATGCTTAAGAGCCCCAAATTGCAAAGTCAAGGTTCCCATAGTTACATTAATCAAGCTATTTTCAATATATATTAAAGCCATCAAATTTAACAGTATATTAATACAAAACACAATGAAAACCTTAACTTTTTAATTTCTTGACTTTTGAATTTTCAGCTCTAACACTGCATTAAGGACATATTTGGCACAAGGGACCTTTACATTGTAACAGTTACTGAATGCAGGAACATGCAAGCCTAGCAGTATTATTAGAAAGACAAATGCATTTGAGATATGCCTATGTGAAATTAGACAAAAATTCACTTTCACTCAGTACAAACAGCAAAGCCTCACTTGAGAAGAAAGTTTTGCAAAAAAGAAGAAAAGAAAAAAATTCACTGAACATTTGAATTATTATCCAACTAGCATCAAGCACACTATGCCTGACTGATAAAAGGACTTACCAATTTGGGGGAAACTGACCCTCCTTCAGCTCTCTTGCTCCCTATAACAGAAGAAGGAGGAAAACAGAATTAGGCTACAAACAGATTTATGATATGTCATCAAAAGCTGAACACTGAAAGATTTCTATCTGATTTTAACAAGAAAAAAACAAAACACAAACATCTCCAAAGCTCTAAAACCCAAACGAAAGAAAGGGATAGGTAATTCTTACAGCAAAGAAAGAATTCAAAGGCAGTTAAATCTCTAATTTTCCAGTTTTTTCACTTTTCTACAGTTTTTTCAAGACAAGGAAAAGTAGTTGAGGGTTTCCCTTCCCTAAGAGACAAACAGAAATGAAATGCACCTCATCTGTAAAACAAACATACACTCTCATCTCCAACAAATGACTTCCACTGTTTGCTGCTTTATATTAACAAATTAAACTAACACCACTGGCTCTTAGTTTGGTCTACTAAGGCCTTTTTTCAATTTATCTTGAAATGAATTTGTCTTATATAAGGCTTTAAAATCCGCAGCATTTTATATCTATAGTCATAATTTTCATTCACTTTCTTAAAGTCTCACCACTTTAGACTGAAAATCACTTCACATAGAAGTGACTTTCCCTATGCTACATATTTAATCAGTGAATGGAGCCAGAAAGAAAAAAATTAAAGGTTTTGGGATCCCAATCCAATGCTCAGTAATGTTTTTATCAATTGTGCTTTCTTAAGACTAACTAAACCCAGTAAATTGACTTCAAGGTCAGAAAAGTCAAGTCAGGCTCTACTGTTTATTTTTAATTCTTCCCTGACCCAAACTTTTTTCTCACTTAAAAAAAAAAAAATAGGAAACAAAATTTAAACTTTTCCTCTAATATTTTAGTATTAAATTATTTAAACTCCACATACCATGCTCTAAAACTAAAAGTATCTTCCTTATGCTTTAGACATAATACATTTGTTGACTGATATTATGCCAATAGTGTTCTCATTTCAAGGGATATTTCAAAAAATGGCATCCAGATTATAAATTTTTATTTACTTATGTACAGCCATATAAAACATACAGTAAAATAATTTAAAACAGTCCAGATTCATAGTTAACATTCATTTCCAAAAGAAATTCAATTTGCTGTTTTACCCTGCCTTTTCTATAGCAGCAGTATTTTAAAAGTTCTCAAGTCCATATAAATGGTAATTTCAATCACCAAGATTAGAATGACTCCCAACCAAAAAAATTATCATACAAAAATCTGTAGAATAATATGGTTATTAAGGAGTGGATTCTCACAAAGGAAAAAAAAATTCAGAATTGTGTGATGATGGATGTTAACTAAACTTACTGTGGTAATCAATTCCTAATACATAATTATCTCCATCCTCCTTCCCCCTCCCTCTCCAACTTGTCCTCCTATGTCAAATCATGTTGTACACCTAAAACTAACACAAGTTATTTGTCAATAACATCTAAATTTTAAAAAGTGGATTTTTAACATTACAGATACTACTGTACCACTCAAAACAATACCATGCATATCATGCTAAGTGAAATAAGTCAGAGAAAGACAAATATCATATGATTTCACTTAGATGTGGAATCTGAAGAACAAAATAAACGAACAAACAAAAGGAAAACACATTTATAGAAACGGAGAATTGATGATTGCCAGATGGAAGGGAGGTTGAGGGGCTGGGTGAAAAAGGTAAAGGGATGAAGAAGTACAAATTGGTAGTAACAAAATAGGCAAGTGATGTGAAGTACAGCATAAGGAATATACTTAATAACATTATAATAACTATGTATAGTGCCGGTGGGTACTAGACTGATGGGGAAGAAATCACTTCATAAGTTATATAAATGTCTAACTATGCTGTACACCTGAAACTAATACAAAATAATATTGTCAGCTCTAATTGAAAAATAAAAATTAAAAAAAAGTACATGCATATAGTAAATGCTCAGTAAATATCTGTTGAATGAATTCACTGAGTGGACCCTTAACTCTCTGTTGTAGGCTTATTTTCCCTATTAGGCATTTCTTGTTAGTTTTTTTCATGCTTGAGATAATTTCTTATGCATCAATCTCCCACAGCATTATTTGTTAAATGAATGACTTTGGACAAAAACCATTGATTAGGAAGTTAAATATTACCATTTTAAAGTATAATGAAAAGACTGATAATTTGGACTAAAGAACTTTTGGTCATCAAAAAAAAATTAAGATAATGAAAAAGCAAGCCCACAGAATTAGAGATAACTGCAGCACATATAATAACAATGGCTGATACTCAGATTAAATAAAACATATTGAAACTCAAAGTGATCAGGATAGGGTTGGGATTTTAACTTTTATTTATATGGTATTTGAGAAAGTACAGTCACATAAACTCTTCTGAATCATATTCAATAAAAAGGCACAATGGATGTACATCTTATTTCTAGGGCATTTTTCCAAAAATCAGTAGCAAAGTCAATCCCAAACTGATAAAGAATTTTGCCATGATATCATAAAACTGCTTTCAGGGACTGCAGAAATCACACAGGAAATCAAAGCCTGAGAGGTTAAATGACTTCCCCAAATGTCACACAGCTAGTTGGCAGTAAAGCTGGAGAAAAGCTTGCAGACCCTGAGACTCCTTTGACTGAGCTGGCCTTTCCACCAGACCTCACTTCCTCTTCACCAGTGGCAGCAGTTAATCTTCTAAGAAACAAGTTACAATAAATACTGACCAAATATATTTGGAAAAATTTGCATGTTAAGTTTTAAAGAAAAATCATGTAAGCTATCTAGGGCAGGTTTTAAAACCTGAGATCTTTTATGTATGGTTAAGGGATCCCTGTGAATGGGCTTCAGAGGGGTTTGCCAACTCCATGATACTATGTGCTAATTTCTGTGTGAGAATTATGGGAAAAAGATCCACAGTCTTAAGATGAGCAAAAAGGTTCAGATACTCAAAAAGAGTAAATTTTGTTTAGAACAGTGATTCTTAAACACTGCATCAGGATTATCAAAGTGTTTCTTTTGAAGTCTGGTTATTAACTGACTACTATTTAAAAATATTATTTCTATAATTTAACAGGAATGTATTAGCAGCAAGATTCATATAAAAATGTGTTACTTATTACACAATCCATAAACAAAACCTATTTAAAGTCTGAAATGCAAGTTTGATTTTCTCATGTTAAGCTGATTGAAAGTTCACTTACATACAGCTCACACTTGCAGCTAAAGTAGTTCAAAAATTTAATCATATTTGCTTAATTTTTTTAAATATAGGTTTTTGAAAAATATATTCAAAATACTTAAGTTGGAATAAATGATTTTTTTTGCTTTAGCGATGAACATTATCTTGCTAACACAACTTCATATGATTTTTTGCAAAAGGAAGATTGTTCACCTCTCCAGATCTTCACAGGCACATGCTTTAATTAGCAATGGTAAAGAAATGAATCATTCAGATTTCTGATATGATCGTAAACTTTAAAATGTCATCAATAAATCAAAGGTAACTAATAACTACTTAAGTATCTTTTATAAAATATCTAAAACTTCTGCATATGAATGATATGTATTAAACAATAAATAAATTTTGCAGAGAAAATATTCAATACTAGATCATGTTTTAAATTAGACTAAAATTTATCCCACTATAAATTTTGAGTGATTAAGTTTATAGTGTATGCTTAATCATAAATTTTGATAAGGGACTAGAATAGCACAGATAACTGTCATTCAAAGACACTTTAAAATGTCACCTTACACAGAAGATTCAATCTTTTTCTACTACACCAAAATGATACACTAATTTTATATACAATAAGTTTTATTGCTTTTCATCTACCCTTCCTAACTTCTAAATAGAAAGCATAATAAGTTTAAAATACATTTAAATGCAAACAAGTACTCAGAAGAAAAAGCAGAATTCTGCTGAATGAGATTTAGTCCTTTAGGCCCCAATATCATAATCAGCCCTCTTGCCCCTCATCCCTCTTAATCTTCCTTATGGACAATGCTCTAGTACTTCTCCCCTCACTCCCAAGAAGTATCGCTTTTTCCCTCATTACTAAATCATTTTGTTTCTTCTATCTTTTAAAAAAAGCCTCCCTGACTCCATATACTTCTCTATTGTCCCTTGCCTATGCTGTTTACAGCAGAACTCCCTGAAGTGTTACCGACATTCAACTGCCATCTCTAGTTCCTCTCCTCTCATTCTCTACTGAACCCCCTACATTAGGGCTTTTGCTTCCTATTCTTAAGATCACCAATGACCTACCTGTTGCTAAATCCAATAGTCAAGTCTCAGCCCTTGCTTCTTTGTTTAACCAGTATTATTTGATCTAGTTGATAACTCCTTCCTTCTTGAAACCCATCCTTCTCTTGACTATCACTCGTTCTTGATTTTCCTCACAATCTCTCTGGACACTCTTCTGGGTCTCTTTTGCTGGTTCCTTCTCTTCTCTCAAGACCTCACAATGTTGAACTGCCCCAGGGATCAGTTTCTGGAACTCTTTCTATTAGCTAATCTCTCTTAGTCTCATGACTATAAAAGGATTTGAATGCTAATGACTCCCAAATTTTTACCTCCAGCCCAGACCTTTCCCCTGAATTCTAAACTCATACACCCAACTGCCCACTCAACACCTGTCAAAACTAAACTCTTGACTACCTATGCCCCAACCTCCTCCTCAGTCATCCCCATCTTAAAAGATGACAATTCCATCCCTTCAGGCCAAAACCTTAAAGTCATCACTGACTCCTTTTTTCCACATCCTATGTCCAATCCAATAGCTAACCATCCTGTCTCTATCTTCAAAATAACACAGACTTTGATAGCTTGTTTGAACTCTACTATCACCTTCTACTTGCTTTTCCCTCTGGTTGGAATACTCTCTTCTATCAATTATCTTCATGGCCCACTTCCTTAAAATGTTTAGGAAATCTAAAACAGCTACGAGATTAGAATACTAAAATAAAGACTAAATCTATTATCAGAATTGTTCCCCTCTCCAAACTTTTACTTTGGGGATATTCTTTCTTATACCAAGAATACCCTTCCACCTTCTCTTGGCCTCTCGCATCTCACCCAGTCATCCAGGTCTAGATAAATAGAGACTTTCCCTCACCATCCCAACTCCCAGTTCTCCTTTTCTTTGAATTCTCAGAGCAGTTACCATCTTTCTCATTCATAGAATTTAATCACATACTATCTCACATTGTAACTCATATGTCTTATCTCCCTAAATGGACTATAAATACACACACACACACACACACACACACGTGCACACACATGAGTAGAAATAATGTCTTATACAAGCAGTTCTCAAAACTTAGATCAGGATAAATCTAAAGCTTAAAAAAAAAAAAAGATTTACAGGCCCTTGCCTTAAAGATTCTGAATCTCATCCTATCTGATTTGGAGCCCAGATACTTGTATTTTTTTAAGAATTCCCCCGAAAGATTTTGATGGGTAGCCAGGATTAGGAACCATAGCCTTACAGTCCTCTATTTCCTTTAGTATCTATTAAAGTAGGTCCTCAAGTAGGCTAAAGCTACAATGGCCAGCCCAAAGTACCTGATCCATACCTTCATTTCACAATGGAACGGTGGTCCAAGAAGTCTAGATGACTAGCCAAAAACTACAAATATAATAAGAGGCAAAGCCCAGCCTAAAACCCTATTTACTACTCTCAATCTAAGAATCCTTCTATTAGACTGTGAATAAATAGTAATAAAAATCCATAATTCACAGCTAGGCATAATAACCAGTGATTACGTAATACTTGACTAGTGATTGCAATGTCCAAGCTCTAAGACAGTGCACATGATTAGTTTCTATATGCTTGAAAAACGTGAGCAACATTAACTGACAAAAGACTGATGAGGCCAGAGAGTAATTCTGGGAAGGTTTACAAATGAAAAAATAATTTTCACAATATGTACAAAAACTTGTAAAATCATTTATTTTGTAGTTGAGAAGTATTAGGAGAAAAAAAACAAAAACAAAAAGAAGAAATCTTGCTTCATCGTTCTGTCAAGTACAAAAATCTTTGTTCACAAGCATCCATAGCTCACAAAGCTGTAAATGTTTTGAGTCTAATCATCATGACATAAACTTAATTACAGATCAGACTTAGTAAATCACCTCATATCCCAAGACAACTCGAACTCTTATCTTAATAATCAGTTAACCTAAGGACCAAAATTCTTCCCATTAACAACAACAACAAAAAAACAACTCAGTATCTATGAGGCATTGTACGAGTTTGGGTCTATCTTGGCGTACAGGGACTAAAGCAAGTGCCTCCTATTAACACTAATGGGAGTTCTGGGTGTAACCCGTAGCACCAAGGAGGAGGATCAATGCCCAGCACTGCTCTGTGAAAACCCTTTCTATTGCACTAACTGAAACTACTGGGAGTTCTCTCAGAAATGGGATAATAGACCCAAATTCCTATGTCTCTAAAGCACAAAGATAATTCAAATTAAAATCACTAAGGAAAGTCACTGGTAAACACCTGATTAAAAAATACACAAGAAAAAAATAAACTAAAAGAATGATTAACACACTGGAAATTTTATTAAATAGAAGAAACTAGTGAACTGCTGGAAATAAAATACTTCACACAAAAATTTGACAGGATGAAAACAACCAAATTCTTAAAATTAGAGCACAGTAAAACCAACTGTAGCCAGAAGCCTGTACCCACACACACACACACACACACACACCAACCAAATTCTTAAAATTAGAGCACAGTAAAACCAACTGTAGCCAGAAGCCTGTCCACACACACACACACACACACACACACACACACACACACACACACACAAATTCTTCCCCTGATGGAGCCCTAAGTACACTACAATCCTTGCTTTTAAAGCACAGAAAAACACTCCTGTGCTGCATTGATAGCCAGGAATAATCAAGAGTGCTTCCAGACAAACGGATAATGATCACAAGCTGCCAAAGACAACCAAAACTAACTAAATAAAAATTATAGCACCTTATTGTGTTCCATACTGCCTCACTTCTCAATATAGCACTGCTGTACTCACCAGGCTGAAAAATGAGCAGGTGCCTTTCAGGCTACAGAAAAATTAGTGAGACAGACACACACACACGCACACACACACGAGCACACACACACACCAATCACAAACACAAAGGGAATAATATTCTTTCACTTGAAGGGGCTTGAGAAATGCAAGGCTTTGCTGTAGGCCTAGAAAACCAAGAGTAGGCCTTACTGAAGAGGTGAGGAAAAACTCAAGGTTTATCCCAAACCCATATGCAAAGACTGAGAGAATTAACATTTATCTCAATTAAAACCTTTGGAAACAATCCATATTCTTAAAAAGAGAGAGCATTTAAGATTTTCTCCATTTCTATTCCCAAAAGAAAATCAGAACCTTTTCTTAGTATACAGGTTTAGCTCCACAACACAAATAAAAAAAGAACTCTGACTTAAGGCCTGAAGACTAAAAATGGTTCCATAACATTCGCGTTAAAAAAAAAATCTATGTAGTCCAACGTATTGATTCTTTATCATCACTGCTATCATTAATGAACATTTAGCTTTTTATCTGTACTTTGAAATGTCAATGAGAAATTGAAACAGTTACAATATTCTGGGGATTTCAACTTTTGAAACAAAACCCACAAAGAAACAGGAGTTTGAAGCATAAAGCCTCAATCATGCTGATAAGTAGTGGTCCTAAAACTTGAAAGTGAAAGCAATACGAACCAAAAAAAAAAGAAGTTTGCTTGATATTAATGCTAGCCTTTAAAACCAAAAATATGTTCTGTTACAGAAGACTGAAATCAGGGCTTCCATTAACCTTGTTAAAAAAAAAATCCCATGAGCATGGATTTTTTTTCCTAAGTCTCTTCATCAGAGCAGCATGGGGTCCCATTAGGCACCCTATTTTACTTCCACCTTATAAATAACGTTAGCTGTTCACTATTTCCATGGAAACCAAGTACAGAGAAACCCACTTAAATGAATACCGGTTAAAGGAATAAGTTTTATTTTAGAAAGGTTTTGCTGCTCTAGATGAACTCTACTGGGGAATACTACAAAGTCGTCTTAAGTATAATTTTTAAAATGTATCTTTGGTGTAGAGGGAGCTTATTAGGATCCTGTTAAATAAGTAAGTACACACCTTGCACTAAACTAAATACATCAAATAGCATCATAACATTAAAGATACCTTTCCAGTGTACTGCACAGGGGTTTAGATGCACAACTCCCAAAGACTATGCTTCCTCATGCATTGGGGTGGAATAATTACCCCTATGGGTCTAATTTAAACTAATAAAAGCAAGGAAATTCAGAAATAAGGATACCATCACCTTGTAGTGACTAGTAAAGAACAGGCTGCACAACTGCATGCACACACACAACTTACTACTCCTCCAAAGAGCAAACAAGGGAGCAGATAACTTAAGTTCCTAATCACCATTACTAGGCCCAGGGATAGCAGGTAGTCTAAATTCACCCTTCAACAAACTATTTGAGTTATAACATGTATTCCTTAGTCAATCAATACATACATTCACGTAAAACAGATACAGAGCATGCAAAGGGAGAAAGTGCATCAAAAATAGTGATTTCCAACTTTACGCTGACTTAAAATATTGCCCTACATATTCTAAAAATGACTATTAACGATCCATACAAAAGTTGCAGATAGGCAAGTGTACATAAAATAAATAGCAACTTGTAAGAAGGTGCAAGAGAACTAAAATTTTTACAGCAAATGTGGCTCTCCATTAAGTTGGTTTGCTCAGACATTTTCAATAAAAGACAAATGAATGCAATATTATCCTAAAAGGTAATTAACAGTATTAAATTTACAATGTATGTAGAGTCAACATTCTCACACATACTTTTTTTAGTACACCAATGTATCTCTTCATAGTGCATGTTTTAAAAACATAAAATTACTTTCTTTGTATGTTTCATGCCCCATAAGGACTGGCAGAATGCTGATAATAGTTGAAGTCAGGTAATAGGTAGGTCAGGTTTATTAAGATTATTCATTCTACTTCTGTGTATTTTTTAAATTTCCATAAGTTTTAAAAATCCTATAGATTAAGTTAAGGCTCTTGTCTCTACATGTAATTAAATAATGAAATGCCTGGTATAAAACTTAGAAGTTACTGAATCTAAATCTAACATAACCATTAAGCAAACATGTAACCACAGCTAAGTTTTACTTTTCTTACCAAAACAATTCGGTTAACAATTAAAAGTACTAAGAAATCTGTAAATTAAAGGGTCTGCTATTTTGCAACTACCAACTAATTAAATGTAAACAATCAATACATAATAACAAGGTATTGTAGTCTTATTCTGTATTTTACAAACCAAAGAAAGAAATTTTACTAGCCCTCTCTATTACTAAATCAAAACATTTTCAGAATCAACACCACCAACATTTCCATTTTCTTCCAATTAGGTCCACAGGACAACAGAATGCAATCTAATATAGTAATGCTCCTTAGTTCCCTTATCTTAATTTAAGTAACAAGACTGCCCCTTTCCCCCACCATGCCCCAACCTCATCCCCTACCAGAAAATACTGCAGTTTCTGAGGTTAAAAGGTCTTTTTTCTATTCTCTCCCTTAGTGGAGATATAAACTATTTCACAAACACTCAGTTACTTCACAAGTGATTTTACACTATCTATTATCCAACTTCTGGCTCAAGGCCCAAAATGGGGAGGTCCACAAACTGTTAAAGCCTTCAGGTCTTCATAACAGCTCTCTCTTTAAAAACTAATAATTACAATGGTGTTTTGTTTTTAAGAGAAATAGAAGATGGTGGTGGCTTTGGAGGAAATGATGAACAGCAGACTGGGGACAGCATACGCAGAGAAGAGACGGTAGAAAAACAATAAGGAAGAAGAGAGAGGAAAGGCAGTGTGGGGAGTGTGTACAATCGACAGGAAGTAGCTAAAGCACCATTGAACCGGACAGTGCCTGCATTAGGGTAACAGGAGTTCAGCTCTGTCACAGGCAGCCAGCCCCACCTTTTACAAATTAGGCAGGGACAAACTGTGCTTCAAAATTGTATAATTCTTTAAATCAATCCCAAAGACCCCACAGGGTCTATTTTTAACTCCTGTATTTATTAAAATGAAATGAATTCTGAACTTTTTACAATTCCATTTACACAGAAGCAACTTTGACAGGCCCTGCATACAGGCTGAAGTGAGGAAAACAACACTGTACACAGGCTATGCTAATTCTAAAACTACAAAGCTTTACTTATTTGACCACTCTAGCTATTGAAAAGTAACATTACAATTTTTTAACTGAAAGAAAACTATAAAGCCTGCTATAAAATTGCTTAATTTTTAAAATATTTGTTGAACTAAAATACAGCAGTTTATCAAAACAAACTTGTTGGAATTTCTGCTCAGAAAGCAGAAACAATATTCTAGATTACAGAAAAAATAAAAAATAGTAAATACTTCTACCCACCTACAAGGCCTTTATCAAATGGTGCGGCTGAGCATATAAGAACAAAGAGTTAACGGAAGTTATTACAATTCACCCTTGAACAACATGGGTTTGAACTCTGCAGGTCCACTTATATAAGGGAGAGAAAAATCGGAATATTCGTGAATCAGTACAGTTCCAACCTACACTGTTCAAGGGCCAACTGTAGTCTACTTTACTTCAACTCACCAGTGGTAATATATACCATATCCAGCATGATAAGCTATTATAATCAAAAGATCAAAAAAGCTTCAGATCCAAATTGGTAGTGAAAGAATGAAATTAGTTCTAGTTCACACTTAGAAATCATTCCCCTTTCCTTAATTACTAGTTTCACTTACCAGATAGATTGATACATCCATACATATATGCACACATATACGTACAAAAATATAAATGCGTATATTAAAAACCCAAATTCCTTACAAAAAAATCTTAATTCTGAGATCACTGTAAGGCAGATATTTAAAGGGCAGCTTTTATCACAACTTGTTCTAGGGCTGTTTCTAGACTCAACATAGGTAACATATGATGATCAAATATAGAAAGAAAATAACAATTACCATAAGAAAAGACCTGGCACCAGATGAGAGGAAATTTCACAAAAGCAAAATACCCCAAATCAAAAGGCAAGTAAAACTACATGTCCATCATTATTAGAAAGAATTTGTGTGCCATTTTTGTATCTCTGGTGTTCTACAATTGTTTCCATTAGTTAATATATCCAAACATGTGTTCTCAAGAGTTAAACACATACACACACACACACACACACACACACACACACACACACACACACTTTAACTGCAAGTAGAGCCAATAGACTAACCAGCTAATTAGTATTTTGGACTTTTGAGTTACAATGACTAGTCTACTACTGCCTTGATGCTAAATGACCTGCTATAAGCTGTAATAATGTCTTGGTGCCAAAAAAAAAAAAAAAAAAAAAAGGCTTATCACTAAAAGTTTTAATAAAGTGCCCTGAAATACATTTAGAAGTTTGTTAAATCTGACATATTCCCATGTATTTTCTATTCTCACACAGGTATTCACGAACAAGAACTCACAGATACACTTTCCCTTCCACACCTTTTCTCACCATGACATTTGAGGAAAATACCCTCCTTAACAGTTAAGCTGTTCCCATATTTACTTTTTCCATAAACTTTTAGTGGAATTGTAACAATAACAGCAGCAGCTATTGCTTATCCAATGACTTAAGATTTTCCCTTTTATCTTCACATCAATCCAAGGAGGTTGGTATTATCATCCCTATATATCACAGATAAAGAAACTGAAGTTCAAATGAACAGCACAGTGCTTGGTATACAGCATGTATGGAAGACATCTTTGGTGAAGGGAGCTTAAATAATTCATCCAAGGGCATACACCCAAATTTAAGTGGCTGTACTAATTCTAACAAGGGGTCAGACCCAAAAGCCAAGGCTCTTTTCCCACTATGCATCATTTGTCCCAAGCCTTGAGAAGGAAGGTGTCCAAAATTAATGGTAATAATATCTAATAATAGCTAACATTTATTTAGCACTTACTATTTGTCAGTCACCTCTCATAGTTAACACATTAACTCATTTATTCCTCCTCACAGCCTCAGAAGATGGGTATTATTATTTATTCATATTTTACAGATGAAAAAACGGAGGCATAGGCCAAAAAGGGTGAAGTGATTTGGCCATGGTCACAGAGCTAATACAGGGTGAAGCCAGGATTTGAGCACATGCAGACTGGTTCCAGCACCAATACCCTTAACCACTGCATTCTATGGCCATACTAAAAACTTCCCTTCACCTCAATTGCGTGAAAACAGAACTTTTAACCTTTTCAATAAAATTATTAAATTGTACGCCTTCATACTTTGACTAATTTGAGAGAAAACTGTAGTTGTTGTCTAAGCATGTGCACCAGACTTCTTTACAGGCACACAGGATATGCCCCTGGTGATTAGATCATTACAATGTTCAGGAAGTGGCACGCTGTAAATCTGGTTAAGAGCCCCCAGCCCATCTCTTCCCACACTCAGACCCATACTAACCATGCACTGTAAAAAACAGGCAATTCAGAGATGTCCCAGTGCAATCTTCTACAAAATGACTGTCGCTCTGGAAGTATCCAAGTATGTATAGTACCCTTCCACCACCCTTTCTTCTTCTTCCTAAACACCATTAAAAAACACCACAAAGGAATGAATGAATCTAAACTACTTAAAAATCATAACAAATGTCCAATGATAACTACAAATTTAAATGAGAAAAAAATGCAAAATTCTCAGTTTTGTAACTTGTCCAAATTCTACATTCAAAACCACTAGGCCTTTGAAAGACTCAATTCTTAGACTACCACCTTATCATCATAAATGTGCCTTGAAGGACATAGAGTAAAGCCCATTTCTGCCTCAGATTCTGCATATCTTGATATGTACATTTAAAGCAAGAATCATTACTGTTGCATTACAAGTTACTGGGCTTTTTACCCTAATGTCTACTAATATGACAATGTATTTAATTACAAAATAAAAATATTAAGTATGGATTTAATATCTGTATATTAATACTTGTATATTAACATGTAATATACACAGAAAATAAATATATATAAGAACAGGACTGGACCTGGAGGTACTGAGAACTTGACACAATGAGAACAGGAACTACTGCAGCTCTCTCCATTGACATCGTAAAGTTGCCACATTTTCTGGGCTCTCTTTTGAATTAATGTGGCATCTGTTCCAAGTACAGCATGCTAACATTTTACTAAAAGATATTTTCATTCTACATTTGTATCTAGTTTGCTTTTTATTTGAACTCCTGTTTTATTTCAGTGGTCATTATTTCTTCATACCAACTTGTCAATTTGGCATTCCTAATCTATCTCCCCTGAGCATAAAAAGGGTGGGGAGGAACCATCAGCTTAAAACCCTCTAACAGCAATAATTACAATATGCTTTGCATATAGATTAAATAGAGAAAATAAGCAGCACAAAGATTTTTGTAGGCTTTTAGTATCAAGTCCTGATAAGTTAACAGCATCTGTTCCTTTCAGAAAAAGAATTCTGCTCTGAGGTACTGGAACGTTGGGGGTAGGGTGGGGGAAGAAAGAGAAGTAAACAAATACTAAACAGGATAATTCAAGTTACAAAGTTTGGTCTCAACGAAATCATGATTTCAATAATTTTCACATATTCAACTCTATCAAGTGATAATTGCTTTTTAAGCCATCTTCAAAAATGCTGCAGCAAAAAGCCAAATACAACCACTTGTACTTAACATGCATGCTGCATACTCCACAATGTTACGTCATGTCAGGCACAGAGAAGACGCTTACCAAGCTATCCTGCATTCTATAAACTGCCTAACAACAACAGAAAAAGGCACTGCCATCTCCACAGTGGGAGCAGGAGCTGTCAGGGTAGGGAACCTTTTCCCTTTGGTCAACTCTGAAAAAAAACAAATAAGGCTTGTATTTGCCTTTTAAGCTCACCTCTCTCAAGGCCTTTATGCTCAATCTTTCAGCCTTGAGAAAGGCTGTTTCTTTAAAATTAAAAAGCTGCAAAAGATCACTCCAACTTAAAAGTCCCACATCTTGTACAAACTGTCCTCCAGGTGTCCCCATGGCTTCCTCCTCTGCAGAAGAAAGGCCAATCTAGAGCACCAGTCTCTAAATGGGTACACCTACCCTGGAGAAGGAAGGGGGCCATGGGAAGAAATTATTACCCTTATATTTTTAAATCTCAACTTTTATTAATTTCAAATTTCCTGTATATTTTATAACATACATAAATACTAGGTTCAGAAAATTATACATATTGGTGGTCATAATTTTTAAAAATTTGGAGACTACAGGTTAAGGAGACTGAAACTAAAACAAAAGAATCAGGAAAATTAGGCTCTGACATTAACTTACTCAAATTCTTGTCTCTGCCTCAGTTTTACCATCCATGACACATACTGAGCCCTTTATATACTTATAAGACTATTATGAGAAATAATAATATACTTTAGGGTGTGGTCTGAGCCACACAAAATGAAAAACACATACAAATGCTACCAATGAGAATTTTAACTTGGCTTGTTAAAACTTTGACTATACTATAGTTTAAATAAACTGCTATGCCCTATCAGATCCAATTCTTAGAATTTTAAGGCCAGTCTTCAGTACTTCACTGAATTTGGGTCTAAAGAACCATAAAGCATCTTAAGACAATGAGTACGTTCTCGTATTAGAAAAGTTTTTTAAAAACTTCTAGAATGAAAACGTTATTACCAATGAAATAAAATTTTTAAACTTAAAAATAAAAAGGTGAATTTTATGACTAATAACCTTTGCATCAAGTTAAAACTCACAGATCCAAAATCAAAAAATTATATTTAATGTAGATTAGATATGGAAAAAAAATTACTGGCATTCAACAATTAGCATATCCAATAATTTACCTTTTTTTTTCTTTTTCCTACTTTAAAATTCTGGGTTACCATTATAGGATTTAGTGATGGTTGAGTAAGGATAGGGATGGAGAAGAATCTGTTAACACCACTCACAATGATATGTGAGGACTAATTCCTATGCAGGGTATCTGTATGCTGATTAAACAGTACTGGTTTGAGTTTCTATTAATTAAAATATTACAAGTATTTTCCTGGGTTTAAAACCCTAATTTTGTAAATACTGAATGTATGACTCCTAACAATCAAGAAGAGAGAGACTACTAGTTAAAAAAAAATAAAAAAGTTATCTGAAACCAAATATCTTTATAAGTAGCTACCAGAATAAACCAGCAGAATTTAATTCTGAAAATGATGCCTCCTAAATTACTTATGCAGGACAGAAAACAATGTTGTCATTTAAATTGGTTAACATTTTTCAAAGTTTTAAAAATAACAAAGACCATCTCTACAGCATTAGGCACAAGAAAAAAGTACTTAAGATGCTTTTGCCCATAAGTAATAATCATTCTGGAGTATTAGGTTTATAATCTCAATGCATAATAAATCTTACCTATCTCTCTCCTTCCAACCTCACTTCCACTTCCCACTTGAACCTTATTTGTAAAAATAGCAAGTTTTAAAAATAGCAACCTGAAAAAAGTAAACTTCAAGAGAGTATTATGGTATAATTCTATTTATTTTTAAATACATGTATATATATTATATATATTGAAATGCACAGGAAAATTTTAAAGTAGAATGAGAGCCAGATAGCTTTAATTTTCTACTTTATACATATCTATATTGCTATAACTACTTTTATAACTCAGATGCACTGCCTTTATAATATTTCTTAAAAGAAAAGATACTTATTAAATCCTCTGAAATGTTGATAGTCACATAAGGGTTAACTGAAATACCGAATGTAAACTATTTGCACCTACTAAGAAAATATATAAAATAGCCTACCACGCTAAAGTTCCCAACTTTCAACCTTTAAGAAATAGATATTAGACCCCACTCCCTGCTGGGCACTGTGCTTGGTGATGTGCATATTCCAGTGCCTTCGTTTCCATTCCATTCCAATGATTACTATTTCCAAAATATTCAGCCTAACCCAAACCAAAATCAGCATCAAACATTCTCAAAATGATACTTCATTGCTGCGGCCACTTTAGTAAATTGAAAAATTCTTTAATAAATAACTTTCTGTGGGAATTACATAGTTGAGTACAGCATTATGGACATTTAAGAGGAAAAAAGGCTCTGGAATCATATCTGGGCTTGAATTTAGGTCCTGTCATTCTTACCTATATACATGATTCCAGGGAAGCCTTCATTTCCTCATCTGTAAAATGGGGGTGGGGCAACAGTAAATACTCAGAATATTGCTGTGAGAATTAAAATTAAACGAGATCCTATACATAAAAAGGCTTAGCGGTATACGTAATAAATACTCAGTAAATGTTAGTGTTATTATTAATACTATAACAACACTTAACTCTAAGGTACAAAAACTGTTCACAGCTTGCCAAACATTTAAAGTCTTATATCTATGCCATTTAAGAATAAATATATATGTATCTCTATATGTCTGTGTTAACACATAAAATATTTTCAACACAAAAGCCCATAACTAAAATTTTTTGTTACATACTAGTACAACACATTAGTACAATTATGATTGTGTGTATATACATATAAACACACACAAATTCACCAGCACATACTGTCAAGAACTACACTGTAAGCACATGTTAAGAGCTCTCCATTGGCCATGGTGGTATGTATTAAGATTCTAATACATATATTTATATTTTTAACATAGTAACATTATTAACATAACAAACAAATGTCTTAAAATCCAGCCATCTATTAGTGACTAAAAACTCAATTTATATACTACTTTAGTCTATAAAGTACATTCATGAGTATTACCTCACCGAATTCTTTTAACAGAATAGTTAAACAGGTTTTTACTATTGTGCCCATTTTACCAGTGGGAAAACTGAATTTCCCAAGAGTGCATAGCTAGTGATGGGGCTGGTCTAAAAGCCAGGTCTTCTGACATCATAACAACTGTTTCATTTACACTGGCCTAGGACATTTCATTTAAAAGACAGAAAGTTGTGTTCGGTAATTTAGGTGTGTCAAAAGCCTATAGGGAATTACACGCCTGTCAGTTTTACTCTCATTTCTCTTCCTTATTTCCAACTTTAGTATTTTTGGAATTACACTAATGCATGTAACTATAAAATGTACATAAGAATTCATTCAAACCTCTTATTTCCTGCATTGGCCAATTAATACTAGAGACCATTTTCCCCCTTATATCTAGCCCTTTGTATTTATAATGTGGAAGCACATTAGACCAGATTCCATAAATCTAACACATCTAAAAAAAAACTATTTAATGTCTAATATACAAACATTAACAAATTTCAGTTCATATTTATGAGGGGAAAAAGGTTAGTATTACTACAGTGGGTTGGTTTGTTGTGTAAACAAGTACTTAAATAATTACTACTAAAGGCAGAGTTTTCTTAAATAAACACAGCAGCCCTCTGCAATAATATTTAAGGAACTGTGTACAAGGAGAAAAGCTGGAGTATGCACTGGCCAAGCAGGTAAGAAAGACACTTTCCTGATTCTCCTACACACTCAAACTAAGGCACATATATCATTAACTTCTGCTTACTTTTTTCAATATTCCCAGGTGTCCCTTTCTCTTCTCCAAAAGCTGAAAGGGAACAGCCATCCAGATAAAAATACCCTACAAGTTCAAGAGCCTAAAAGAAGTTAGTGTCCTAAAAGAGAAAAATAATGTAAAGACTTATGATTTTTTTTAACCTAACATTTTAAGTACAACCTATAGACCTGAAACTACATTTTCCCTCTGGGGCTGCTCACTGGCCTCCAAAACATCAATCCTGTAACACTGTGAACTGTGGTGATAGATTGGTTCATGCTTCCGAACGCAACCGAATTTTTCCAAGGTTACATACACTGTGATGTGAAGAAATATTTTTGCAGCACCTTATTTTCATTAATCAAGTAGTTTGGATATTCTACCAGTGCAAACATTATGAACAAAGACATTTTCATCATCTTTTGAACTTTCCAAAGTCAACCAAAGGCTGCGGTAGAGTGGCAACAAGTACTTAATAGGCAGAACTGAATATGGTCAAAATGCTGCTACTGGCTATTTAGGGCATATATTAGTTAAGGAGAAACTGATGTGCAAAAACGTTTTATTTACAGCAAAAAATTCTAAGGAACTGCCGCATCATTAACATAGGACAAAAATCTCAAGGTCTTGTTAGAGGAGCCTGGGCTTCTGATCAAATAATAATATAAAAAGAGAAGAAAAAATGTGAAGTATGCTACTTTTTTAAAATAACAATAACCACTACCACTGCTGCTGCAGCAAATTCTAAACATTTACTGAGTCTTTATTATTTGCCAGGCACTGTACTAAGCACTTTCACAGATTTTAACATTTAATCCCCACAACAATACTCTGATATTAGTTAATAAAATATTAGAACCTTCAGAAGGACAGAAATTTAAGTTATACAAATGAAAATACAAGCAAATTATTAAAGAAAGCTTATCTTTTTCTCTATCTTTCAGACATCACCTTCGAATATTAAATTTACACTAAAACCAAATTTATTTTCAGGAATCTGTGTTCCACTTAAAGAATAAGGTGATTCAAAATGTTGACAATTATTACAGAAGAATCAAAACACTCTGAACTTAAATACTGGCACAAAAAAAAGTCTTCCATCCAACTTTAAATACTGAATAACTGTCCCTATTCAAAGAAAACAGCATATATACATATCAGGCCCTACAATAACAGGTTTCTAATACCCATATTAGCAATAAATAATGCTGTAATAAAGAAACCTATATCATCACAAAAAAATTTACAATTGCTAAGTGAAGTTTTGAATACATATACACGTTATTTTATGCTTAAATCTTATAGTAGCTGATAAAAAAACAAGAAAGTAATCTATAGTAAATTAAAACACTAGGGTGTTTTTGAAGACTCACTTTAGGACATCAGCAGCATAATAATCATGATATTAGCAATCAAATTTTACTTAGCATAAAGTTCTTAGAGGCTTGGAAAGCTGTATATAAAATGGAGTAGGCAAGAGGGAAGGGTTCCCTGTGCTGTATAAATCAACTACAGGTCCCAGCATGCAATGCACTAATCTGGAGTTGAGCAAAAAAAAAAAAAAAAAAAAAACCTGCAGTGCATCCTGGGACTTGTAGTAAGTAAATCACTTTGCCCTACCACATAGTTAAGTTTCAAGAAAGTCTGAACTATCTAGCATAATTTAACTAAGTCTTATTATCATCAGGGCCTAGTCAAATTCAGATCTAATTTGTTTGCTCTCTGCTATGGCACAGCATCTTTAGCACATAATGAAATAAGTATCAATATTTATATCAACATTTTCACATTAGAAGAATCTTATACAAGATAAGCATATAAAAGAAATATTTAAAAAGCAAAAAGATTTAATATAATTTTTAAATTATATTTAAAAACAATTTTTAAAAGAATTTTCTTAAAGTTTGGTTGGAACAGTTTCAAAGCACCTCTAATCCCCTCTTCCCTCAAAAAGATCTTAATTGTTTTACCAGGTTCTCTTATGTCTTTCAAGTTATGTTTTATAAACTTTTCTTAAGGAAAATTCTCATAAGAAAACACTCCCCATACTCTAATATTTCCCACTAGGAAATATATTCTTATAGTCATACATATACGTAACACTGTCTCTCTCTCTCTCTCTCTCTCTCTCTCTCTCTCTCTCTCTCTCTCACTCACACACACACACACACACACACAATAATACTTAAGTTTATTTTGTCCTTACTCAAAATTTACACCCTCCAGTCTCATCCCTCATTTCACACACACGTTTCTAGAAAGCACATGTAGAAAAAAGTATTCCAACTACAGACCCATTTCTCTCATTTACTGACCTCTTCTAAAAACACAGATTTTTTTTTTTAAGCTATCAATAGCATGTCGAAACCCAAGAGAACTTGAAGCTGCAATTTATGAATATACTGTTTCTACACACACCCCTATTTTCTGCAAGACTGAAAGAGGAGGCTGGGAAAGAACTATGTACAATCTGCATCAGGAGGCCTAACACAGGTGGTGGGTTATTTTCAGGCAACAGCACCTTCAGAAACATGCTGTGGAATACAGTCCAAGAAATTCCTAACAAGGAAAGATAATCTGGCAAACAAATTTAACACAATCCAGCTAAAAATCACCTGCAACACATGCTACTACATTTCACCATAAAAGTGACAGGCTACTACAGGATCTGAAGCTTCATCAATACAACATACAGTCCATAAGGCCAGACATAGCAGTTGCCATGGTTACTGCACCCACTTTTATCAGAAAATTATTGTCATTAGTCTGAAGTTTTGGGTACTTATTTAAAATTAAAAAAATAGTTTAAGGTCCTGTTAATTGAGTGAAAGAATGAACTACTGTTTGATCTATAAGCATGCTGTTTTAGAGATGCACATGGTTAACAATACTTGGATCTGCAGCAGAAAAAAATCAATTCCTTTCTGCTGCTCCTTCTCCTCAAGTACTGACAGTTTGTATTCTCAATGCAGCCAAAACAATAAAACAAAACCCATCTTTTTGGCTTCTGTGTTTAAGTTATTTTTCTCCCCTAGGCCCACAAAACACAGAGTCAAAATAAAGCCTAGATCATCAACCTGTTAGGCCCCATCCCCTTCCTATCTCCACATTACCGGTTCACTTTTCTGTCCACTTAAAAAAGCAGAAAAGCATTTCTGTAGATGATTCCAAAATATAAGAAAGAATAGTTTCCTTCAACGAGACTTGCTCACTATTTTTTATTTTTTTTAAAAAAGGGGGAGAGTTTGCAGTGTATTGGAGGGAGAGAAGTGGAGGGGTATTCAATCGCCGAGCAAGTGTTTGATGTAAGGCGGGTGCTTTAGAAAAGCCCAAAAAATGACTGAACCCCATATATTATCTCTAAAATGGAAAAGTTCACCACCACTACAGTTTAAGACTGAATTGACAGACATATAAAAATTATTCTTAAAAGTCCACTTCAACATTCTTACAAAAGATAACTTTCAAAAATTTGATATACAAGTTAAGAATTACATGAAAGCCTACAAAATAGTATGGTCGAATACACACAAACAAAGAAAAAAACACATGCTATTTAAGAAATAATTATCTAAAATAAATTTAATGCAGTGTTAACAAATTACCTCTTTTTTAAAAAAAAAATCTCAAAGCAGGAAAAATACGCACCTGGTAAAGTTAAAGTGATCAGAATATATTGCTATGCTCTTTAAGAATAGAGTCTACAAAAAAGTTCATGTACAGACAAGTCCCTGAGAAGTTAATATAAATCATTAATATTTTCCAGCACAGAATAATATGAAGATTCAAACATGTTTCAAGAAATCAGCTCTGACTATAGATATAAAGGAATTCCGTCAAAGGTTAGAGATCTAAAACTTTTATCTCTTTTCACACTTTGAATAATAATTAAATATAACAGCCTTCAGCAATAAGATACTAAGGACACAAAATCTAAAAGCACACTAATATAACCTTAATTTCAGTATTTCCTCAAGAAAAGCTTTATATTCACTGTCTGTGGATGGAAAAGTTAAATATTACCCTAAGAGGTTTCATTTTTATCTAAACAGTTAAATGTTTTTCTCACTCTTCACAGAAGCAAGTTTCTATTTAATTACTAACTGAGGCTATTTCATAAAGAGCAATCACTTCTTCATTTAAGATACTACACCTTTTGATACATTCATAAGCACAGAGACCCCTAATTATCTATATTTTTATTTTATCTTGGTCCAAATTTGTGAGCAGAGTCTATTAAGAAAGCCACAACTTAAGGCTCTGAGTTTCAAACTTCTGGGTTATTTTTACACAAAAAGAACTCAGTACACTCCTCTAGATTTGAGTAGTCATTTCCTCATGCATCCCTCTAATACAGAAAAAAGAGATATACACATATACCTAATACTAATGCATACATAGATCTTTTCCACTTTGAAACAAGTTTGAAAGCTTTAGTTAATAAAAAATTTTTCAGTAAGTTAGCAGAATCAAAACAATCAAAACTTAACCATGACATCTTGCTACTCTGTTAGAGACTACAGAAGAATCTAGATTTTAAATACTCACTAAAATCAACTACCATCACATCGATAGAGAAATAAAGAAAAACTTTAATAAGGATAACACCTTTCACAAGATCTACAAAAGGAAAAATGATCTTTTTCTTGAATTATGAGAAACTGCCTAGGCAGCATTTTTTAAACAAAGCTTCAAAACTGTAACAAAGAGCTTTTTGGTAACCACAGCAAAATTAAAAAAAAAAAAAATCATAAGGTATTCGGGGTACATATTTAATGCACCCATTTCCCAAATGATATGGAGAAAGTTAACATTTTAAAGACAGAAGCTTCTGTCCACATATTAATTAGTTGCCTATCTCAACAACGTAACATCTGCACGGCTTCTAACAATTTACAAAGAACTTTCTCATGTATTATCTCATTTGATCTTACTGAAAAAAGTACAATTTTGCCTACAAACCGGACAAAATTAAATCAAGTTCATCAAATTTTCTACACATTCCTAAGTTTTTAAACTTTGATGTAAAACTTTACAAGCCACCACAGTAGCATGTTATTTCCAGTGATAAATCAATTTACCTAACACTAAGAAGAGTTTCAAAGGACCATGTGCTGTAAATGCTTTTACCTTTATGTAGTTATTATTGTTAAGTATTACTAATGGACATATCAGCAATGACCTATATCCACAGATATAACTTTACTGATAGTTCAAGAATTTCAGTCTTTGGAAGCCAACTCAAAAATACATAAGCCATATGTATTTATAAAGCAGAGGACCTAAGAATTTATCTATTAGGATCACTGTCCATAGATTTGAGAAGAAAATAAACACACAAAGTCTAAAATTTTTTCCATACATATCTCCCTCTCCAAAATCTCAAGTACTCTGTATCCTATTTGTATTAGTATTATAGGGATCTTCACAAAACCTAAAATCCCAAGTTGTACCAACTACTTTTGTTCACAGCCATTGCATATATATTTTTTAAAAATCAACATCCCCACTCACCTATATAACACTAACTTCTCTTCAAAATAAAACTTCTCTTCAAAATAAACTAATTTTAACAGCACTCTGTACCTAAGTACAGCATCCATAAGCTATCCACAATAACAAATCTACTTTGTGTAATATTGTAAACACAAAAGAGCAGTCAAAAATTTCAGTTTTGAACAGCAAATATAATTTATTAATGGAATTTTTAAATGGACTTACTCAAAATCTTTCTGGAACTTTAAGGTGTTAATCCTGCTGTTTAGCTGAAGCTAAGTAAAGCTGTAATAAGTAGCAAAACCCTCAAAACTCAGATTTGCTTTATCTTGCTGTAGCACCTCCTGCTGGATAGTATTTAGAGCTCTTCATGTAAGCAGAAGAAGAGTACTTCTGAGGCAGCTCCTTCCAGATGACTGAATGAGAAAAAGGATGGATCCTTCAAAGCTAAAAGAAATAGGGCCCCACCTATCACTTACACCTCTTAAAAATAAAATCTGGCATAGGTAGGGGTCTTTTTAATCTATTACTAGTCCAGTTCCATAAAGACATGCCTGACTCCAAAGCGCAAAATACTTAAATAAAACTTGCAAAATTATGTAAAAATTATGTTAAAAATCCTTCAAGGGCACTCAAAGAGTGCCAAGCAATGTCAGTCACACTGCAAATATTATGGTAACAAAAAGCAAAAGTCTGACATAGAGAAAAGCACCTAGAATATTTCTAACATGTGAGTTAGAAGTTTGTGTTTTGAGAATTTTCTGCACTATTACTATGCTTTCCACTTAAGGATAGTTGTACAGCCGAAGAAGTTTTAAATTTAAAAAAATGTTAATAAATGAGTATAACTGCACACAAAAATTTCCTCTTTGCCATCAAAAGGTATGTCCTGAGATTTTAAAATGCATTCTTCAGACATTTTAAACAGCCTCTAAGCTTGTTTTAAGCCTACGATGTAGATCCTATATAAAAATAAAGGCAGAAAGAGAACAGGAAGGAACTTACCAAAATCAAAACGAATAATAGTATTTCCAGTAAAAATATAGTAACAGCTTTCTACAATACTGTGGAACCAAGTAAATTGTGAAACTTAAAAAAGGGGAGGGGGCTAGTCTTCAAAACCAAAAGAAAAGCTGACCTATTTAATTCTACTGACCAAACATGAGTTAACACCAAATGTAAACAAACAACATAAACACAGAAAAATACACTCAAATGTCTTAGTCCCAATTTCAGCCTCTTTCCCAAGCCCTCAATGAAGCTAAAGAAGTTGATGAATATCCTCTATAAAAAGAGATATTGCACCTCCCCGCCCTAAAGAACCTCTATAAAGTGTGCCTATGAAAAGGTTTTCTTCCTAGAGTGCACAATTGCTTTAAAAAAAAAAAAAAAAAACTTTCATCAGCCCAAATTAATCTGATTCTAATATTCAGCTATCAATTATTAATATATAAATGTTCTTCCTTCTCTAAAGTCCCCAGCTAAGCATCTACATTCCTGACACCTACTATTAACGAAAATGCACAACTCCCTCCCTGGCTATGGGGGAAATCTTTGAAATCCAAAACATAGCCACAAAGTTCACTGTCAAGGCCAGTGCTGAGGCCCACACACGCCCGGACCTTAACTCGCATTTCAAATTCTAGGAAGCCATACATGCAGACACATCATTTAAAAACAACACAATGTGGACGTGCAGAGTGAGATCCTCTACTTCAAGACCTAAACAAAGAATATTTCAACATAAGACCGGAATATGATGACACCAGATTCACCAATGAAAACAAAACCTGCCTACCATTAGTAGTCGTATCCTCATCTCAACAACTCAACTACTTAGAAATCACTCTCAGCACATCTGCACCCCACAACCGGCGTGTGGCCTTCTCCGGGGGTGCAAGCCACAGACAAAGTTGAAAGGAGACATTCTTCCCCCGGTGCCCAATCTCGATTATCAACCCCTCCCCTGCCAGGGCCACCTTGCTGCTACCCACCATCGCGAACGTGGTCAGGGGAAAAAAAGAAATCCTAACAGCACCGCTCAGCAGAATAAAGAGACCAAAGAGAGGATGACGAGAAGTGTTGGGAACTGCGTGCACGACGGGGCTGGACCAAACGGAAAGAGTCCCACTCCGCGCGCCCCTCCCCCCGGCGGGGGCGCGGGCGGGGGAGGGGCGGCCGCTGCCCCTCTTGGAGCGGCCTGCCAGCCCCGGCCCGCGAGGGGTCCCGGGGGCGCCCCGCGGCCGCGGGCGGCGGGGGCGAGTGCGGGAGGGCCGGCCCCGGGGTGAGGGGTGCAGGCTGACTCTCCGGAATAACAAGTTGCAGAAGAAGAAGAATAAGCGGAATTTCCCCAACGCTGCTCCGGCCACCCAAGACAAATGCACCAACACACACGCGCGCGCACACACACACACACACACACACACACACACTCAGGCCCGGCAGCGTCAGCAGTCGCAGCTTTTTTTTTTTTTAAAAACAGATCCCTCAGTCACCAAACAAGATGGTTTTCCAAAAAAAAAAAAAAAATTAAATAAATAATCATAATAAAAACTTCCCCCCGACAGCATCCCGGGGAGGGGGGGTGATGAAAGAGCCAAGGCGACCATCCCCGGGCCAAGAGAGAGCCGAAGGGGTCGGACAAGGCTCCGAGCCCCCCGCCCCCGCCGGCGGCCCCCTCCCCGGCCCCCCGCCGGGACAATTGGACGCCCCCTCCCTGCCACCCCCGGCGCGCCGCCTCTGTCACCCGCTCCGGCCCTGCACTCAGCGCCCAGGATCCCGATGCTGCTCATAAACTTACTTCCAATTTATCCTGGGGAGGGGTGGAAGGGCAGAGGGGAGGAAGGGGGGTAGACAAGGTTTTTCCATTGTCTTTTTTTTAGGGGGGGAGGAATAGGAAGGGCACGCAGGGGGGCGCCCCGAAGGGGAAGTTATAGCTCAAATCTCAAGTTGACTGAGGGGTCCTGGCGAGAACACCCCCCCTTTCCCTCCTCCCTCCCACACACCCCTCCCCTCCCCCTACCTCCCCCCACAACAAACTCCAAGCAAGCAGCCCCTGTTCCTCCCAGAGACAAACACCAGAGACAAGACAGAGGGAGAAGGAGAGGGGGAGAGAGAGAAGGGGGGAGGGAGGGGAAATAGAGCTACTCAAGAAAAAAAAAGAGAGAGGAGAGTGAGGAGAAGAGAGAATGGAAAAGCTGGGATACTGCACCCTCCTGCTGCTGGCTGGCTGTCCCCCCTGGCAGCTGGAGGCAGGAACTCTGAGCAGGAGAAGCAGGAGGAGGAGGAGGAGGGAACTCTTCTTCATGGGGAGGGAGGGAAGAAGCTGGAGCTGCTGCTGCTGCTTCTGCTGCTGCTCTGGGCCTCTCGCACTTTTTAGATATTAGTGTGTTAAGATGGTAGGTTGTTCCCTTCTCCCTCCTCCTCCTCCTCTCCTCTCCTCTCTCACTCACTCACTCTCTCTCTCTCTCTCTCTCTCTCTGGGCTGTTTCTTTCCTCCTCTTCCCCAAGCAAAGGGGGGGTGGGGAGGAGGGGTGGGGGTAGGAACTGGATCCTCCTCCTCCTCCAGGAGGAACACACACAGGCCCCGGGCCGGAACAGGACGGGGGGGATCAGAGCAGCAGGAGAGAAACTGTGGGAGACAAACAAGCCCAACTCCTCATCCTCCTCCTCCTCTCAGCAGCAGCAGCGAGCACCACCAGCCCATTCACCACCCGGCCCCGGGCCGCAGCACCTCCGCCGCCTCAGCCCGGGGATCCCTCCGCCCAGGCCCAGACACACTCGCCCGCGCGGGAGCCCGCCGCGCGACCCCGCCAGCCCGCCGCCGCCGCCGCCGTGCGCGCCCCCGCCGCTCCGGAGAGCCGGGCGAGAGGGACTGGGGCTGGGAAAGCGGGGACGAGGGCGGGGGGAGAGGAGGCGCCGGGGTAGAGGGGCACGGCGGGGCGGGAGGGGGCCGCCGGGCGGAGTTGTACGGCGGCCGACCCGGGCCCCCGCGCCTCCGCCGGCGGCTCCCAGGCCTCCCGGGCCTCCCCCGGGGTGGCGGAGCGGCGGCGGGGGGGACGGCGGGGGCCCGCGGCGGCGCTCGGGCGGGCGGACTACTTGACGTGTCGGTGCGGCGAATTTATTTCACTTTGCCTAAGGAACGGGGTGTGCTGCGGCCCCCATTGCCTAGGGAAAAAACCCGGATGTAAAGTGAGTGAAACTAAACTAGAGTGAAGTAGGGCAGCAGCAGCCAAACTCCAGTGCAGCGGCGGCGGCGGTGATGGGGCTGAGCACCGAGCAACGGTGGCCAAACTCCGGTGCCGCCGCAATGATGGGCCCGTGCAGTGCTGCAGCTCGGCTCCTGAGTAGCTGCAGCCGAGGCGAGGCCGGAGCCCGCTACGGCCCCCCCAACTCCCGCAGCCCGAGCCCAACTCCCCCTCCCGCGGGCAGGAGCTGCAAAGGGGCTCCGGAACGGCCCCAACTCCCTCCAGTGCAACAGCAGTTTTAAGGGGGGAAAAAAGCGGTGAGGGCGAAAGCGAAGAGAAGCAACTGAAGAGCACTGCAATGGGGGAGCGTGGTCCAGGCAACAGGAGAAAGATGCAACCTCAAGTCGAATGCAACATGCAAGCCGCGGCCGCCGCTCGCCCGCTCCCTCCCTTCGCCACCCCGCCCCCTTTCCAAATAACTACCCTTGAACCACTTTATTAGCCGTACTTAGTCCCACACTGGCTTCGGGGAGGGGCGGAGGACAGGGTCCTTCGCTCACCTTTATTTATTGCTGCTTTCTCCCCCCTCTCCATGTTTTTTATTCCTAAGTTCTTTTGTTCTAAGGGGGATGATGGCATTTACTTTTCTGCTTTGTGTAGCAGGGCAATCACTGGGAATCAGCCACGTATAATCCGGTGGTTTGTCATATTTTATTAGTGAAAGTATTTTATGCCTATTCTACCTCCAAGGACTGTAACATGGAGAACTGCAGGGAGGAAAAAAAAAATCTGAAGAATTCTTGTTTTGAGAGATTTCTTGGCGGGGCGGGGAAGGGCCTTTTTTGGGGGGGGCGGTATTTAGATTTTTTAATCGATAGTTTTTAACTTAAAGCTTAATGTTTTTGTATAGATATACTACTGGATTCTAAAATAAGCCCCAACCACAATAAAGAAAAGTCTAAAATCCTAGATTTAAAAAAATCCCTGCTGGACAGTGATATTATCTGCCCTGTGCAGCACGCTGGACTTAACATAGTGTTGGCCTTCGAATGTTAAATAACAATAAACCTCAACCTCAACTGAATACAAATGGGGGATGGGGGTGGTTTTGTTTTTAAGGCTCAGCACTTTTGTAGCATCTGCCACTACGCATTTTCCAGGCATTGATTAGCCATGCAACTCCCATAGGCATGAAGTCCAATTTTTGCAGATAAAGAGCAACAGTGGTGAGATGAATTGCCCAAAGTCAAACTGAGTCGTTGGCAGAACCCAAATAGCTTTGAACTCCATTTGTTACTAGTCTCATCTTTTCCATTAAACACTATTTCCTACAAGAAGTAAACAGTATTTAAAAATAAATAGGCGTTCTTTACCTTGTTATGTAGCTCCACCAGAGGTGCTTTGAGATCCTTGGATATGAAGGTATTTTCTTACTTCTCTCCTGCAAAATTAAGTTTAGTCTCCAAAGAAAAAGCAATTTTTAAAAATTCTTATTTCTTAAAGCTTGAAAATGAAAGCATAGGCTTTATTTTACATGTGTAGGCCATTTCATACTCTGAACTTTATGTTAAAAAAAATTCACAGCAGAGAAAGTGTATAAGAGTTTGAGAGTGAAAATGAAAATCCCAATAAATGATTCAGAAAGCCTGGATGAACTCATAATGTTGTGAAACTCAACCCATAACGCAGTCAAGATGAATAACGGAAAGACAGGTTGGGTTGTAAGACCCAGCTTTACCATCTAGAGATAACTCTAATGTATTTATTGAGAAGATGAGAGAGGGAGGGAGGCAGACTTTCAAGCTGGACAGACTAGTCACTTTAACCATAACCTAATGTTGTCATTTCAATTCAGCCCAAGCTGTCAAAATTTTTTCGGAGCAAAACTGCCTTCTTGATCTTTCTGGAAAAAAGAGTTGAAAGTTTTTCATAATTTCATAGAAAAAATTCAAAAGCTCAAATTGCACCTGAATGTGTAAATGCCATGGAACAGGTCAGCAAACTATTTTCTGTAAAATCCCAGACAGTACATGTCTTAGACTTTGCAGACCGTCCAGTTTCTGTCATAACTTCTCAACTCTCTGCAGTTGTAGCACAAAAGCAGCCACAGAAAATATGTAAACAAATGAGCCTGGCTGTGTTCTAATAAAGCATTTATTTGTGGGCCTGGACATTAGAATTTTTTGTACTTTTCATGTGTTACAAAATATTCTTTTAATTTTTTTTTGACCATTAAAAAATGCGAAAACATTCTTAGCTTGTGGGCCTCACAAAACCAGGGAGTTGGCAGATTTGGGCCTGTGGGCTGTTGTTTACTGACCCGGCTTTAGAAGACTAAAGTTTAATTGCACTGCTGAACTTTTATACCAGAGGTTGCTTGGTTATTGTTTGTATAGCAATCAAAAATCAATGCCATGGAAAAACATGTTTTAGATATATTTACACTTAATTAAAATATTTTAGCCAAATAATTGCCTAACACTCCTATAACTATCAAACTATGAAAAAGAACACTCTCACTTGTGAGTCATTGATATCCATTGACATACTCTTTTCTTCACTCTAAAATGGTGAAGAGAAGTGGAACCAAGCAGACTTGGATTCCTATACCTAAGAAGTATCATTCTTTTTCAACTAAGGCACCTCAGGCAAGTTACTTAACCACTTAGAGCCTCAGTTTCCCAATCTTGTAAAATGCAGCTATTAATATCTGCTTGGTAGGACTGTTGAGAAGATTGAATGAAATAAGTCATGTAAAGTGTTTAGCACAGTGCCTGGCATGTGGGACTGTGCAATACACATTTTCCTGTGCCTCTAAATTCATTTTTTGGGTTAACTGGAGAAAGTGAACATGGGGAGTTCCTAGATCTCGTCAGTACAGATGTGGCATATGGGGTCCAAGGAGTCTCCAGGTGATTGAAGTTCGTGGGTTGGTATTGTGATATATTTTGATGGGTCTTTCTCAAGCTGTAAGTGTACCTGTCATGGGCACTCAGTAGACACACACTTAGGCCTTCTAACTCTTGGTGTTTCTCATAAAATAAAAATAATACTTGGTGGGATGTTTGAAAGGACTAAATGGCATAAATGCTAAAGAAAAAAAGATGACAATTAGTGTAAGTTAGTGAAAATCCCAGAAATAAGCTGAAAATTGAAAGTTTACCATCAGAGGCTCCTTAGAGGTAAATCATTCAACTTTTAGACATGAATGACATAATAATATTAGGTGCATGATAACCTAGAATTTGCTTTCCTACCACCTAGTTACCCTCACCAAACTATTTAATATCCATCACAACCTTGCTGAACAAAGTTAAAACTCAAATTTTGAATGTTATTAAATGTTGGAGTGCAGTTTTTTAATTTTTATGAAAGCAGTCAAATCTATCAGTGTTGTCCTATATATTCCTGCCTTCCATCTCATGCTTTAAGAGGTTATCCAGAGTCCAAGATTAGAAAAATATATACAATTTTTTTCTTGTATTTTTATGATTTCTATTTTTTGCATTTACTTTGTTGCCATGTGGGTGTATGTGTGCGCGCGCACGCGTGCATGGTGTGTGTAGTGGAAAATAGGAGCTAGGAACCTAAATTGTTTGATAGAAAATACTTAATTTATATTGGGATTCTATTAGATAATCTAAAATATCATTCGAAGTGATAAGACAGACAACTCTCTATAAGGACTATTGGTCTAATACAGAGGTACTGTAAATATAGGAAAATATAATAGAGGCATTATATATCATATAATATCACGTATTATATATCATATAATATGTATTGTAATAAAGAATAAAGAAGTTTCTTCTAAATTTTCTTATTTTACAGTTTTGTAGTAGCATAGTACATACTCTATCCATGGATATTAAAGTATTTTTGTACTTGTATTTGTATATGATTATCTCTGATGTTCTGGAATTTGACAGTATCCCAAATAAAGTAAAGCACATCCCTACTCAAAGGACTAATTGAACAGCTTTCTCATGCAGTTCCCCTGCCTATGCTTTGCTCAACCGTTATCCTTTTTTTTTTCTTAACTCCAGGCTGAAAAGTAACCCTATTATCTCTTAAAAGGTCAGCCCAAAGAAGATTTGAACTCTGTCTGAAAACCTGAGGGTTCTACTTCTTCACTGAGGCAGGAAAGTAACTATTAGAGTTCATCAGTCTTCTTTTCTAATTCTTATTGGGCTGGAATAAATGAAAACCTAGCTTGTACCAACAAAGTGCTTAAATAAGTAGAAGAGACATATCAGTGTGATTTTTAAAGAATTATGACAGAAAATCCCCAGTGACTAGCAGAAGTCGAATGTACTTTTTTTCTCCACACTGTCTCAATAGTTTCTGATCTTTTAAAAATCTTCACTTTAACTGTCCTATGTATGCATTTATGGTAAGCCCAATCAGAAATCATAATTGGAAATGGGTCAGGTAACTTGTAAATAAATAAATATTGGTGGATAAGCAGTCAACTCTCTGGAGAATACCTTCAATTTCATTATTTTGCCTAATCTCCAAGGTCAATTTAATCCTGAACAACTTCAGGGGTGTGCGTGTGTGTGTGTGTGTGTGTGTGTGTGTGTGTGTAATAAAATTACCTAGACCAGGGTTTCTCAACCTTGGCACTATTGACATTTTGGGCCAGATAATTTTTTGTTGTGGGGGAAGCATTGTAGGATATTTAGCAGCATCTCTGGCCTCTACCCACTAGATAGATGTCAATAGCACATCCCCACAGTTGTGACAGCAAAAAATATCTCCGCACATTGCCAGATGTTCCCTGTGCATGTGTATGGGGCAGGAGTTAGGAGAGTAAAATTGCCCCTAGGTGGGGGACAAGGGAGGGACAGAGAATGAACTGAACTAGACCAAACACCATAGGTAGATTTAAGTGTGTGTGTGTGTGTGTGTGTGTGTGTGTGTGTGTGTGTGTGACTGCCCTCCACAGAAGTGGATCTCTATTCCTTTTCCAAAAGTAACTGATGTAGATCAGAGGACCTAGGCCGGATCTGTTGTTAAAATCTAAAATGGTTGCAATTAGAGCTGTAGAAATATCTTGCCTTAAAGCTGCTGAGCTGCTAAAAGTATCACAAGGAGAGCCTCCAAGACTGGTATGTTAAAAGAATTTTATCATCTTGTTATTTGCACCTTTAGTTTATCTGTTATCAACATAAATAAATTGTATTGTGGGGCTAAGCAATGACATTATCTAGTGGAAAGTATTCCCAGATTTGGAATCCGAGAACCTGAGCTTGGTTGGGTCTGGGCTCTGCAAGTGTCTAGCTAATCATTTTATCTCTCTGGGCCTATTTCCTTGTCCAAAAGGGGACAACAATAATACTTAATCTACTGCATTGTTGTGAGGGTCCAAGTTGTTAATGAGAAGAAACAGGTCTTATTCTTGAGGAATTAGGAATTTTAGAATCAGATAGTCCTGGGTTGACCTTAGGCAAATGTTATACTGTTGTAAGCTGCAGTTTCCTTATGTGCAAAATGAAGAAACAGTCATATGACTTCATAGTTGTTATGGAGGTTAAGTGAGATAATGTATGTCATACATGCTATATAAATATTATTATTGGTCTTTGGAAATTCCATTATATTGTACAAATACATATTTTATTGTTATTTCTTTTCTGTGAGCACTGAAACCTGGAAATTTGAAGAACAAGTTAATACACCTATATGAGTGAAACCTTGTCATGAACATTACATCCCAAATTCCAACCAAATGAAAGTAGCATTAAACTATTGTGCAACTTTCTATCTTCCAAGTTAAATTAGGGCACAGTTTTGTTGCAACAACATAAGATTTTCCTCTCCTTATTGGAATAGTGTTCTATTGAGTTTTTTGCAACCTCTGTATCACATAAAACACTTGGGATCAGGCACAGCATACCCAGTTAGCACAATGCATGTCTAGTCCTGAACATTTAAATTTGACCAGGTGCTGCAAAATTCACCTTCCCCCAAAGCATTGGTAACTTGCATCACAGTCCTAAAATGAGGTGCAAGGAGGTGTTTTCTAAGTTAAAATATAAATAAGAGGACCTCCAGGTATCTTTTTTATTAACTTTTTAATTAAAGTATAACATGAAGAAGTAGACAAATCACAAGTTGTACATTTCATTAAATTTTCACAAAGTGAACATACCTGTGTAATCACTGAATGTTTTTAAAGGTTAGAGAATTCTTTAATAAACATGTTTTTTATCATTCTGAGGGTAAAAAAAGGTCATCATGAATTTGAAAACAGTGGAGATTTCCCAGACAAGATAGCAATTGGCTCTGCTATTCAAATGTGATTTTGAACTATCAAATGAAAATAATTGCAAAATGATAAATTGCCAAAAGTCATATCACCATCTACTACTTGATATGTGATTCTGGAAAATCAACTTCAAGTGCCTCAGTCTTCTCATCTGTTAAATGGGGATAATAGAATTGTTATTAGGATAAAATGAAATAACACTTGCAAAAGTTTGAGTGTGTTCTGGCACATAAGCTCTCAATAAATGTAAATTATTGTCCATTCATGATGATGTCCAAAGGCATCACAGAAAGGAAGTTATGGAGATCTCAAGAATTCTTTTTAAAAAAAGAGAAATTTGTACAGAAGAAGAGCTGGATTGGAATAGTTTAGGGATGCTATCACTGAGCACTGGGACCAGCAGGGAGAGTCAGTTTGCGGTAAGGGCAAGAGAATGAAGCCTGGGAGAAAGCAGGGTACCTGGAGGTGGCAGGCCAGGTGATGAACCAAGAAGCTGTAAAGACAGTGCAGTTCTGAACAGAAAGCTGCAGGGTGTGCCCAGCATCCAAAGAGGATATGACCTGATTTTTCAGAGACCAGAGTAAGGTCTAGGAGTGATTGTTTTTTGGTGTGGGCCAAGAGAGAGGAATGAGAGAAGAAGCAGCCGCAGGAAACATAATCCCAGGGGTCAGAGCCTTGAAAGGCCTGTGCCTGTGCATTGAAGACAGGGGACTCATTTAAGGCTTTACCCAAAGCCAAGGAACTGGAGCATCTTATAGCTTAGGAATGACCTCAAATGTATATCTTTAGGTCTGGGATTCCTTCATACTGAAATAAGATTTAATTGTGCACTTGAATTGAACAAGAGAAAAAGGTAACTATTAAAGAAGAAAAGAATGGAAGCAGGCTGAGTCTCAGAACCTAGGCACGGCAGAGAAATCTCTCCCACTGGATGATGGCAACAAGAAGTTACCCCAAATCCAGCCAGCAATCGGATTTGTCACAGCTTCATTATCACAATCTTGTAAATGACTTATCATTGCTCTAAGGGTCTTTGAAAGGAGGCAATTTGGTTTCTTTTTCCTTGATTGGTAGTAAGAGATGCATCAGCGTATAAGATTCAGCAGGGCAATTTTGGTGAATAAATGTGACCCAGTGTTCTCACTTTCATGAAACATCTGTCACTGATGGATAAAGGATATGAAATAACCAAGCCAGGGATGGCAAATCTGTGGCCTGTGGGTTTCTGAGAGTCCAAACTTGGCCTCAGAATCCTTCCCAACACAGTGCATCAGGCAGGTATTTATCAACTATTTGGAGCTTGCTCAAGACAAAATCTATTTTGTCATACCTGGACTTCCCCCTTCACCCCTCGTTAGAATTAATGCACCTCTCTATCCTATGCAGTTCTCCCAAAGCCCCAACGCAAAGGGTATCAGATATGAAATTTGCCTGAATTCCACCCTGCATATTTAAATTATGCCCTGAATAGGTAACAATTGCCTCTCTATTTAGGGACCTGTTCTCATATTTCTGAGTTTATAACTGATTTATGACCTATAAATAGTCACATCAACCTCATTGCTGAATAATTTACATACTGAGGTCATGCTCTCTGGATGAACCTGACACTCATTAGTGTTAAACTAATCAGTCGTGTGCATCCAAGCTAGAACCCATGGAGAACCACACCTCAAAGTGGTGGGAGTGGACAAGCAGGTCTGGATTTTATTCCTTCCTCTTAAGACTATCCAGCCAGTCTCTCTCTTAGCTTCTTTTCTTCATCTCTAAAATGGGATATTATTTTCCTGTAGGTGGTAAAATTAGGAGAACTATTAAAATAATAAATGTTTTTAAGGCTCTCAGAACTCAAAAACTTTAGACTCAAAGCGTTATTTCTGTAGCTATAGCCATCTTTGATGAAAGCCATCAAGATGAATGAGGTTGATCATTTGTGTCTTACATTTCAAGACATAAGTAGCCAAATCTCTTTCACACTATGAAGCTGATGAGATGGAAAAGAGGTTGCTTACAGCTTTTGGGTATAGTCCATGTTGTTCCCATCTGTAAACTGGACACACCGTAATACCATTCATTTCTCTCTCTTCACCTACAGAGAACTGATGAGATAGAAGTTACAAATGAGTAAGTGTACAGAAAACTGATACTATAAGTGAAAAAAGAGGAATTAATTAAGTTTTAATTTTGATTTAAAATAACAGTAATTCTACCATCCCAGCACTTGGGTTGGTGAATGAAACCAGAGGCAGTAGTGGGTTAGGGACTTTGGGCTAAGAATTGCATTGGTAGAATTGGAGATAACACAGAAAAATAAAGACCTGAAACATTATGTTCTCCTAACATTGAGAGTGAGAATTTAAAAACAAGAGGTATGTTCCAATAGCCTCTTGGGGAATTTTGACTCCCCGAAGGTGCAGGGGTTAAGAGTCCCGGAGCCACAAACATTTTATTTTAATACTACTTCCTCAATTAGCATAAGCACAAACTTATTATTTTCCCAAGTACATTGTGTTGTCGCTGTTCACCTAATAGAAAAGAAAAACTCATTCCCATTCCAATCTGGATAAATATTACATTTCCTTTGATAAACGTCAGTGGGTTGATGGGAACAGACCCATTGCAAGCTGAAATGCTGGAACCTAAGCTTTGTGACTAACTGTGCCTAAAGACAGCTCATTTCATCCTGGAGTGTCCTCGCCTCAGCAGTCTAGGCAAAACCAAAAAGATCACAGAGCAAAACCAACTGAGAGTCTGACAACATTAATGCAGCGATTTTATGTTCATCTGCTATTGGACCCTAAGTCAATTTACAAAAATGTTGTTTTAAGGGAAAATGTTTTGGCTGAGTAGTTGTGAGTAACCAGAAAAGGCAAGCAAACAAACAAAATATGATAGCAGGTAATATAAGTGGGCCCTGCTTCCCATGGAATTTTAGATCTAATTTTTAAAATTAAAGTTTCTCATTTTTTATTTTACCAAATTTACAATTTTCAGAGAAAATTTATCCTCATTGCTAATTCGATTGCCACTGAAAATAGCCCCAATACTTGAAATCTGAATTTCTCTGCCTTTTCAAGCACACTTAGCTATTTGACACATCAGGTGTCTTAAACTTCTGTGAACTGGGAATCCTGGTCCCAGTTCTGCTGCTCACTAACTGTACACTCAAAAAAATTATTGCCTTAACAGGTTTCAGTTTTTTTATCTTTAACACTAAAATATCTATATTTTGGCATATTGGGAGAGTTAGGGGATTTAAAAGAAGGATTCCTAAAATTTTCCTAATGAGTTTTTTCTCATGAAGACATACTGTTAATAATTAACAGTAAAAATAAAAGCTGCCATTTACTAAGCATTCTGGGCCAAATGTTTTGTACAGACTTAAATTTTTAGATAAGAAAACTGAGGTACAGAGGGGTTAAGTAAATTGCCTAAAGTCATATAAATAGTAAATGGCAAACCTGGGATTCCTGCCCACGGCTACTCAGATTCAGGTTCTGCTTTTTAATGGGAGTTCCCATGAGCCACAGGGAAGATGTGGGGTAGTGCCAAGCGAAGGGATGAATCAGGCAAAGTTTTCAGAAGAATGAATGGATCCCGAGACAAGGGTCTCCAAAGAAGAGCAACTCACTTTCTTTTTGGCAAAAAAAAAAAAAAAAAAAAAAAAGCAAGTCTCTATTCCATGTAGGAAGATACATGACATGATGGAAAATGTGGGATTTGAAGTCAGAATACCCTGGGTGAGAATCTTGGCTAAGTTATTCCTTAGCTGAGGAGCCTTGGATAGATTATTTACCCACTCTAAGTTTCATTTTTTTATCTGTGAAATAGGAATAACAATACTTGCAGAGTTGTTTTCGTGGTTAGAAATAACACATGTTAAGTATCTTGCACATAGTAGGCATACAATATGTGGCAAGCAAATATCATATCCTTTCATAAGTATCCTTTCATTTCCCAAAGTGTGTCATTAAGCCTTAGGTAATACAAAGGAAAAGATGAAACAAATTTTCAGTGAGGGGACAGTTAGGCAGTCAGGTAAATCTGAGAGATGTTGTTAAGCAAAGTTAAACTGTTTCTTTACTACAGGACTTCTCAGAACCTTTAAATTGCAAAGATACAATAGTGAGGAAGTATTTTCCCATTTTATCTGATTATATAGCCCCATTTTTTAAGGTGCCTTTTACAGGACCAGTGTTCTTGAGAATACATGTAAGGAAGCACTGGTCTGGTGAGTTTGGGAAGAAAAAGCTTCATTTACCATTTGTGGTACCTCCAGAGCTGTCTCGTGTCTCTATTTATTTCTCCCTAAAGTAGTACTTCTCATTTTTACAAATGTCACAGAATGAAGCTCTAAAGAGTGATTTCCAGCATCCATTCAAGTGAAAAGTTCAGCTTCCAACAGGACCAAGCAACATCCACAAAGCAAACCAAACAAGGCCCATGGGGTCAAAGCATTATTGAGCCTCTCTTGATGTCAAGACACTTGCTCCTTCTTCCCTCCAGCCAAAGTAGCTTAAAAAGTGCAAGTTACTCCACAAACCACCAGAAGGCACCAGCATGGAGAAAAGAGACCCTGTCACTTATCCAGAGAGTAAGAGGCCAGCCCATCCAGAGTGGCCCTGCTTAGGCTCCTGTCCTTGCACTCACTTGTCAAAGGCCAGCCCAGCCCAAGGAAGGGGAAAGAATTAAACAGAGGATCAGCTTTTTATTTTCATGTAAAAAGCACTTGCCCTCAGGTTATAAATGTTATTGCATTTGTGTAGCACTTTACTGCTGCCCTCAGCTTGCAAGCATCACAGGATCCCAGTGGCAGTACTTTTATAACCCTTGATCAATAGCTTATTTCTATCGCCTTCGGTCCCAGCTGCCAATCCGTTCTGTATAATGTGGGAGGCAGACTTCCCAGCTCTCCAGCTGTACATGTTATGAATGTAAACCGTGCGAGTAACATATGTATGTGTGTGTGCACTGAGTGGGGGACATGGGAATTTTCAACAAGGAATGACAAAAATGGGCCCCTTGTTCGGGGAGACTACTACAAAACTCGGAGTTTTCTCACTAGTGAGTCTCTCTCTTTCTCTCTGTTTCTCTCCCTCTCTCTGAAACAAAATGTTTGGTACTATTTGGTAAGTTGAGAGAAATGAGACACGGTTCTCTTGTGCTTGTGTGTTTTTATTTTATGTATATTTGGCAGGTGTGGTGCTGGTGGTGGTGAAATGTGATATGGAAAGGTGTAAGCTCTAAGAAAGAAAGGGCCATGGCTGTCTTGTTTATCACCCCTGTATTCCTAGCACCTAGGTGGAGCCCAGCACAAAATAGGTGCTCAGAAAGTATTTGTGACCTAAATAAATGAATTCTGGTTATCAATGGGAGGGGAAGAGAGTCACTGAACATTCTCCTGGAGCTGCCTGCGCTGGGACCACAAACAGCTACTACTAGGTGCCTGCTTTATTTAAGGCTTGCTGCTAGGCACTATGGGAACCACAGAGAAGTAAAATTACTAAGTGTAACCAGCTTCTGCTGGTCTAATTTCCCATGGAGTAGAGCCAGCCAGACAACTGTTTAGAGGACAGATACCTCACTTCACCTTCTTCCCTCACCTTAGATGCCAGTTTTAGGACCAACCCACTCTAGGAGAGGCTTTGAAGCAGGACCCCAAGGCTCCTCAACATTCTCCAGTGCCAGGAAACAGACACTGGCTCGCAGTAAGGCAGCCAGGCTTGCCCTTGTCTGAACCTGCGTCCTTGAGACTCAGCCAAACCTCTCCTGGCTTGGCGGAGGGATGTTGAGGTGACATTCTTCTCCCTGCCACTCAGCATCTTTTAAACAATCCTCCTCCACCTTGGGAGACTACGCATGAACTCATTGCAGACTAGGGCCACAGAGCTGAAAATTCCCTTTCTCCCTGGGAGGGGAATTCATGGCAAGTGAAAAAACACACCTCTGGTGAAAAATAAGAATCTGGGATGTCTGCAAGTTGTTTCAGGTAAAGTTCTTTTGGTTACCCATGGTAGAAATCCTTGACAGGTGGAGTTAATGAACCAGGGACCCTGTGGGGAGTATATCAGGGTGTCCCAAGGAGCCTGGTCAGTGGCCTTCAGAAGGTCCTGGCTGGAGCTCTGGAAAGAGTGGGAAAGGTGAGCAGCGACTCCCCGTGTCTGCCTGCTGCCAGCTGCACCAGCTTCCTCCTCCTCCCAGCTCAACCGGAGTTCACAGCCTCCGGGGCATGTGGCGAGAGGGGAGCAGGAGGTTGGCACAGGCCCTTTTGGCTCTGGACCATACCGCCCATAGTGCACCATGAATTAATATTTTTTAATAAATCCTGTAATTATCTTGTGAACAGAACATTTTGTGGCACTATATTTTTTGGTGTTAAAAGCATTAATTTGTTCAATATAAACATTAAAAATATACCATAGTTTTTGTAACCAGGAGCCTCACAAAATACAAGGTGCGCTCTGCTGCAAACGTGGCCAGCCAGCCCACAGCCAGCTCTCAGACCCAGCCCTGACTGTCAAGGAGACAGACTATGCCCCTCTCTGCTTGGGCTAGAGGTTCACCCCAGCACAGGTGACTACGATACTGCAAGCACTCTTCGGAGGCAGAAGAAAAGGGCTTGTTATCGGCTGGGTAGACATCCCACAATGTATCTACTATACTATCCTCTTCCTGGGCTCACCTTCCACAGATGCCCAGATGCTGCAAGTCTCCAGCTGGATGAGCAGAGGACCTCAGGGACTGTGGAATTTCAGGGGACTTCACCTTGCAGCTCAACTTTCATAACTGTATACAACCCCGCTTTCCCCTAATTTTGTCTTTCTAGCACAGTGCTATTTTCCTTGATTCTGATATTTTTTCTTTACTTGTAATTTACCGTTTTATCATTTCTTTTGAGTCAAAATCCTTTGTGGCATGACAAGAGACCAAAAAATTAAACAATGTCAGGGTTCGTATTTAATGTCATCAAATCAACACAATTCTTTCTTGTAGGCTTCTCAGCATCCTAGCTGTCTTCCAAGAGAGCTTGGTCCAAGTTAGCCTTGGTTTACCCTTCCTTTCTTCCTTCCTTCCTTTCTTCCTTTCTTTTCTCCCTCCCTCTTTCTTTCTCTCTTTCTTTTTTTTCTTTCACTTTTTTAAGTAACATTTTTCTGTAGAAGCAATATGAATATTATTTTTTATTTTTAAGCAAGGAAGCATGACCAATAAAATAAAAATCATTCAAATTCCCACCACACACCCGCATATGCCCCTCACCCCACCCCAAGAGATAGCAACTGTTAACATTTTGGTGTACAACTTTCCAGGTAATTTTCAACAAAATTAGCCCTCGTCTTAAAATACCCTACTATAACATTCACTTGTATCTTATTTTTATTTTTTATTTTATTTTACTTTTTGTATCTTATTTTTATTGTTTTTTATATATTTTTTAGGTGAGGCAACCCTTGGTTGACCTCACAGATCACAAGGACTTTGTCAGCTTACAACCCCTTATTTTTTTATTTTTTATGCCTACAGCACCTGGTCTTCCTAGGTGGTCTCCCATCCAAGTACTAACCAGGCCCGACCCTGCTTAGCTTCTGAGATCAGATGGGATTGAGCTTGTTTAGGGTAGCATGGCCGTAGACTGTATGTTATTTTTAAATTTAGCAATATATCGTATGTTTCTTTTCACATAATTGCATATTATTCAGGAAACATTTTATTTCCAAAACTGAAATTAACTATGCTATTTTGATATATAAAATATTCAACCAATACAGAGAAATAAAGGTCCCCTCATAATCCCACATCCAAATATTATTATTATTATTAAAAAAGAAATTCTTTAAGTTTTTAAGTATACATAAATACACATTTACATAAGCAAAATCATAACAAGTTTTGTAACTCAAGATCACTAGATCATGAGTATCTTTCCATGTCAATACATATAATGCATTTTCCTTCTTAATGGCTACATAGAATTCCATTCCATTAAATGAAGGCTCGTAATTAAACTAATCACCTGTCATTGGAAACATTTGAGTTATTTTCAACTTTTATACTATTATAAGGAATACTGCATTTGTCACATGTCTGATTATTCTCTTAGAAAAAATTCCTAAAAGGAAAATTGCTGAGAATAATAGAATATACCTTTTAAAATTTGATTTATATTAAGTGACTCTGTAGAAAATTGTACTAATTTACATTTCACCAATATGTATGAGATTCTCTACATCATCTCCAGCATTAGCCATTATCACTCTTTCTCATTTTTACCAGTACAATGGCTGAAAAGTGATATTTTATTGTTTCAATCTGTAAGTCTTTGATTATTGAGATTGAGCATATTTTTATATCTTTGTCAGTTAAATTAATGAATTATCTGTTTATGTTCTTTGCCCATTTTATTTTATCAAAATATTCTCTTTTTTCCTATTGGTCAGTAAAGAGTAGTTTAGATACTAAGGCTATTAACCTTCATATCTACAATGAAATTATTCTTTCACTTAGTTCATTGTATCTTTTGCCATAGAAAGTTTTTGTTTTCATATATTTGTATCAGCCCTAAGAAAAGAAAGTCAAGTGACTGGGGCTTAAACCATAAAATATTAACAATTTAATTGACCTAAAATCCAGAGGTGGGTGGTCTCAGAATTGGTTTGGTGGTTCAGAGATGTCATCAGTCTCTTTACACCTTTAGGATTTGCCATCTACAATGTGTTGACAGTGTCTCTCCCTATAAGATAAGATGGCTGCTGCATCCCCAAGTACTACATTATACTCCAATCAAGAAGGAAGAGGATGAGGACGAAAAATATTTCCATCTCACAGCTCTGTTATCTCACCAGGAAGAAAAATCTTTCCCAGTAATCCCCAGCAGATTTTTATTTACATCTCATTGGAAACCAGTAGTGTCTGCCAAAATAGTCAAACCTGTCAATCCTTACCTCCATGACTTGTGGCTGAGTATCACATAAACTGAAGGCCCTCCCCACCTCTCCAAATTATTTTAAAATATACTCTGGTATTATCTTCATGAACTTTCAAGATTTTTGTTTATTTTGTTAATTTCTAAATCTTTAAATTATCTGGAATTTATTTTGGGGTTTTTGAGATTCGAGATTCAAGATTACTTTTTTCCCTAAAATAGTGATATCAATAACTTTTATTAAATACTCAATACTTTCCCCATCACATTGAAATATCTTTATTATGTACCTAATTATCCTATATTTATGGCCTATCTCCATTATCTGTTTTTCTGCACCAGTACCACAATGTTTTAGTCACAATAGTTTCATTAGGTCATTTTTATATCAGATAGAACAAGTTATTCTTTTTTAATGTTTTTTGACTATTCTCCATTTGTTTATTCTTCTAGATAAACCCTTTCAATAAATGTTCTTTCTTGTCATTTTGATTAGAATACATTAAAATTATAGATTAATTTTAGAAGACTTCACACCTTTAACAATATTTAGACCATCCTTCCAGGATCATGGAGTGTGCCTCTCATTTTTTAAGTCTTCTTTTATGTCCTTTAGCAAGTTTTTATAGTTTCTTCATAAATATCCATTTTCGTTAAGTTTATTTTTATACCAGTTGTGAATGGGATTTTTATGCCAATAGGAAGCTAAGGAAGGACCATTATTGCATTCCTTAAATATACTCTATTTGGTTATGATTATTTTAAATATTGCTTGATTCAGTTTGCTAATATTTTATTTAGCATATATTCCCAAGAGATGCTGGGCCATAATATTTTTATGTTTTGAAGGATATTATAATAAAGCTTGCAAAGTTTATAAATGAATTAGGGAACTTGTAATCTTTACCTTACTCTAGAAATGCGGTATCCAATACAGTAGCCATGTGCAGCAATTGAAAGTTTGAAATGTGGTTACTGCAACTGAAGATCTAAATTTCTAATTTAATTTTATTAACTTACATTTAAATTTAAAAACTGATTCTCAATTCAATTACTGAAAAACTTAAGCATATTTGGAACAACATTGGTTCCAAATTGAATCTACTTTTCAACTGTAAATATCATGAAATCTAACTCCTCAGAGATCAGTATTTCTGATAAAAATTTAGCATCTGAATTAAGATGTACTATTAAATGTAAAATATACACTGGAGCTTAAAGACTTAGCATGGAAAAATAACAGAAAATATCCCATTCATAATTTTTATATAGATTACATATTGAAATGATATTTTGAATGTATTTGATTAAATAAAAATATTTTACTAACATTAATTTCACCTGTTTCTTATTATTTTTTAATGTGTTTATTAGAAAATTTTTAATTACATGGGCTCACGTTATATTTCTGACACAACTGCTCCAAATTTTTAAATAATAGCAATTATCTGATCCTTAATGTTTGCTAGAACTACACTTATTTTTTTATAACTACATGTTGTCCCATCAAATGGATAAACTAAATGTGTTTAATTAATTGTTTAATATGTTATTGTTAAATTTTTAAGTTATTCCTTTCCTGCTTTCTTTATTCTTCCTTTCTTTCAACAATTATGAATAATTTTGTGTTTAACACGTTTTTAGTTGTATCTTTATGTAGGGAAATGATATGATCAGATTAGTTTTTTGAAAATCAATTTGGTTGTATTGTAGAGAATGGGGTATCCAAGGCCAAGCATGGATTCAATCAGTTAGGAAGCCACAGCGAAAGTTCTGGGGAAATGGGGCAGCAGAGCTGAAAAGAAATTGACACTTTCCAGAGATGTTTATGACATGGAGCCAATAGGACTTGGAATGAATCAGATACCAGAATCATGGCAAAGAAACCATCAAGGATGACTCCTAAGGTTCTCGGTAGGCAACAAGAGTTTGGCGAGTCAGTCACTGAGTTGAGAATCCTAACAAAGGACTAGTTTGGGGGAATAAGCTCTTGAGTTCAATTTTTGAATGGTGAGTTCAACATGCTCTGGAGGCAGCTAAGTAAAGATGTGGAATAGATGGGTACAGAGCAAGAGGAGGGGGTAAGATGGAGATAAAATTTGGGAGTTACTGGTATATAGATAATATTTGAAGCCTGAATGGGCCTGAATGGGATTGTTTGGGGAGAGAATGTAGATTGAGAGATCTGTCTGGGGCAGTGGGAGAGAGGTGACAGATGGAGACAGAGAAAGTGACCAGAGGTGTAGAAACAAAGTCAGGATAGTGTGGTGTGAATTGTCACAAAAGCCAACTCAAGGGAATATTTTAGGGAGAATATCAATAATTTCTGAGAGATTGAGAGCGAAAACTTTAAAAAAATGTTTATTGCTCAATCTCATTAATAACCAAAATATATAAATTAAAACAGTAAGATATCACTGTTCAACCACCTGATGGTTAAGATTTTCAAAATTAATAATATTCATTGTGGGCAAAGATAGGGGAAAGGGTTACCCTCACATCCTATTGGTAAAAATGTAATGGCACTAACTTTGGGACTGTCTTGACAGCATCCACCAAAATATAAACTGCAAACACTCTTTAACCCAACGATTTCTCTTCTAGGTATCTATTCTAGGAAAACACTCATGCACGATAGGTTACAATTACAATACTGTCCACTGCAGCACTGCTTTAAAACTAAAAAACTACGAATAACATAAATGTCCTTTGGTAGAAAGAAAACAATGGTACATATTATTGAATACTGGCCATCAGTTTGAAAGAGGCAAAGGCTGTTCCTCCACCAGTTCCAGGAATTTGGCCTCTTTCTCTTTCTTTTCACCTTTTACCATTCTCTTACTGTCTACTGGTTCTATCTCACCTTTTCTGAGGCCTAGCCTCCCTATTATTGAAGACAGAAAAGCCTATAAAATATCTTAAAATGCATTTTTAACTTCATCTTTAGAGCACAGTGAAAGGTAGTCATTGAAATAATTTGGGGCCCAGAGTTTTAACCCTAACTTTAAAATCACACTTCAGAGGTAGCTTCCTCTTCTGCTCCTTTAAAAGTCAAAGGACACTCAGCAGTCTTAATAACTCTTAGGACAGCATCCTCCCAGCTTCGACTAGCCCCACAGCCCTGCCCAGGTCACAGGGCAAGCCCGCCCTGACCAAGGGGAGGCCCAGATGGATACTGGCCCTAGCGAGAGGGGCAGCTACCTTCCAGACCACTGGCTTCTCACTGCGTCTCTCCTAAACTCCCACCTCTTCCCTACAGGCGCTTACAACAAAAATTGCAAATAGTGTCTGGGGACATAAAAGGGCTTGTGTGCATGTTTAATAATAATGACAGTGATGGCAGTTTTTATGGGAGCTGCCTGGGACCCAGGCCCAGCACCTATGCAGGGATTTGAAATATTTCCTCCCCACACATCCTTCTCTCAATTTCTTAATCTTAAAACCGACTTTCCTAGAAGAATGTCCTTTCATTTCATCTGTATTGTTAGATTTGTTTAAATAATGATTATATATCATTACAAAAATAGTATAAATTATTACAAATAGAAATTTATTAAAAATTGTGTAAAATTATACTAAAATTAAAAGTATCATAAAAATTATTAAAAAATAGAGATTTTTTTCCCTGCGCGGAGGAAGCGAACAGACTCTCTAATAGCTTTCTCATCCTTCGTCTTTTACAGCTGAGTTATTTCTATTTTTTTTTTTTATGTTTGCTAGGTGACAGCTACATAGAGTTTAAGAGTTCTTGTCTTCTTATCCATAGCATCTACTATGATTAATCCATTGGTGTAAAATACAAACAATTTTCTATACATTATTTGGAAGGTTTTGGAGTTAAGAGCCATGAATACAATGAGGGGGCAAGAACCCAGCAAATGGGCCCAAAAAGCTGGATAAGAATGGCATTTTGTGTTTGTCTGAAGCTCTCTCATTCTATTTGTCCTAACTTGCCTTTTCCTTCATTTACTGTTGTTGTTGTTTTTTATTATTTTTATTAGTTTTCTATTACTATATGACAAATTATTACAAATTTAGTGGCTTAGACAAGACCTATTCATATCTAAAAGTTTCCATGAGTTGGGAGTCTGGGCATGGCTTAGCTGGGTCCTCAGGGTCTTGCAAGGCTGCAATGCAGGTGGTGGTCAGAGCTGGGGTCTTGTTTGAGGCTCAGGGTCCTCTTCCAAGATTGTGCGGTTGTTGGCAGAATTCACGTCCTTGCAGCTTGCTTCTTCAAGGACAGCAGGATCTTCTTTGATCTCAGGAAAGTTCTGAGCCTTCTTTTAAAGGATTTGCCTGCTTACGTCAGGCCCATCCAGAAATACCTTCCATCTAATTAATTCAAAATCAACTGATTAGGGACTTGAGTTACGTCTGCAAAAATCCCCTCACCTTTGCCATATAATATAACTCATCAGAGGAGTGACAGCCATCAAGTTCACTTATCTCAGCCACACTCAAGGGGATGGAATTATACAGGGTCATTGGAGGTCATCTTAGAATTCTGCCTATCACATTATATTTTTACACAGAGCCATAATAGACAAATGGGAAAATACAAGTAAGCAAAAAGAAAAATAACCACCTAGAGATAACCTCTCTGAGTGTGTTGATTTAGCCTTCCACACTTTTCCCATATGAATATTCTAAAAATGGGACGGTAACATACATACTATTCTGTTACTTTTTTTTTACTCTGCAACATTCTGAATATACTTCTATACTCACACATAAATATCTATTGCAACTACTTCACAGAAAGTTCCCATATACCTCACACTCAACTAAATAATAGTTCCCCTATTAACATTTTACATTAACATAGTACATTTGTTACAATTAATGACTGTATATTGATACATTATTATCGACTTTATTCAAATTTCCTTGGATTTTACCTTGTCTTTTTTGTTGTTGTTGTTCCAGGATCCCATCCAGGATATCACATTTCATTTATTTGTCATGTCTAGTTAAGGCTCCTCTTGGCTGTGACAGTTTCACAAACTGTTCTTCTTTTTGATGACCTTGATAGTTTTGAGAAATACTAGTAAAGTCTTTTGTAGAATGCCTCTCCATTGGGATTTGTCTGACGTTTTTCATGATTAGGCTGGGGTTATGTTTTGGGGAGAAAGACCATTTTCATTACATCATTTCAAGGGTACACACTATCAATGTGACCTATGACTATTGATGTTGACCTTGATCACCTGAGTGGGATTGTGTTGTCATGTTTCTCCACTGTTTCTCCTTTTCTTTTCCCTTTTTCATACTGTCCTCCTTGGAAGAAAAGCACTTGCAGAATGGGAAGTAATACTCCCCCTCCTTGAGGGTGGGGTATCTACATAAATTTATTGAAATTCTTCTATTAGGGAGATTTGTCTTTTCTCCACTTATTTATTTACTTAGTCAACATTGGTACGGATTTGTGGATATTTATTTTATACTTTTGGTTATAGACTAACATTACTCTACATTGTTCCTTAGATTGTTCTACTTTTAGCCACTGGGAGCTGTGTCATTTGGCTCCTGCCTCACTTTGACATAGTCCTATCATTGTGGGTTTAGTTTGTTTCTTTCTAGCACTACAACATTTTGCAGGCTTGTCTTGTATATTTTCTGCCCCAGTCCTAGAATCAGCAGTCTACTAATTTTTGATACTTAGATCACTTCCAGTTTTATTTTTACCACTTCTAAACAAGACTGCAATGAACATCCTTGAGAAGATATAAGTGGGTATATTTATCTGATGACTTCATATGAGTTATAAAAGGGCAGAAGCTAGAACTTAGATAAAGCCAGTGAAAGAATTTAGAGTAAACTTTCCTCTGTCTAGCCACTGTGGAAAATGGTTTGACAGTTTCTATAAAGTTAAATATACACTTTCCATATGACTGGCAATTTTAGTCCTAGATATATACCCAAGAGAAATAAAAACATGTCCACCAAAACACTAATACCGAATGTTCACAGCAGCTTTTCTTTTAGAAGCCCAAAACTGGGACAGTTCAAATGTTCATCAACAGGTGAATGTGTCAATAAATTGCAGTATACCTAGATAATGAAATACTACCCGGTGATGAAAATAAATGAACTATTGATATGTGTAATAACATAAAAACATCTCAAAAATATGATGAGTTAAAAAAATCCAGACACAGAGAGTATGTTCAATATGATTTCACTTATATGAAATTTAAGAACAGATATAACTAATCAATAGGGACAGAAAACAAACCAGTTCTTGGAGTGGGGTGAGATGGGTAAGGGAGATTCCTGCAAAGGGTCTCAAGGGAACTTTTTGGGGTGATAGAAATGTCCTATATCTTGAAAGCACTATTGATTACATGGGTTTATACATTTGTCAAAACTCTTTGAACTGTACACTTAAAATGGGTGCATTTTATTATATGTAAACTATATCTCAATAAAGTTGATTAAAAGAAAGCAACAACAAAACTGAGTCCAGACTGAAGAGGAGTAGGCAGGAAGAATGCAGGTGTTATCAGGGACAGAAGATGGGCCTCTTCTGTCTCTGTCATCTACCCTTCACTACCCAGAGATTCTAATTCTGATTCTGATATGTCTTCCTCCCTACTGCACAGTACTGGGGGAGAAGAGGTCCCTCAGGTTGACTCTGCTCAGCTGCAGGGCCTGACTTGGAGACAATGCAGGTTGTAGACATAAAGGGTGGACCCACCATACCCAGCAGCCCCGAGGCTGGAGGTACCTTGTGACATGTCTGTTTGTTGGGTTACAGGCAAAAGGCTATAACATGTTGGGCCCCAGGCAACTATGCTGCAGAATCCTCTCAGACAGAACTTGGCCAAAGTGAGGGTGCCTCACTGTCTGTGCAAATGGCCAGAGGTTTACACCAAGGACACTTAGGGTAGGCTGATGGCCTGAAATTGCCATGACAAGGGGTGAGCCCTAAGTCCTGGCACAACCAGCAGCAACATGATACCTCAAAGAAGAGGCAGCATTTGGAGCTAGAAAGGACAGCAGGTATAGGTGACAGAGCAGGAACAGTTACTTGGAGGCTGTCAAGGAAATCTGGTTTTGTGGACTTTGGTTTCAAGGAACATGACTGAGTATCCCCCTCCACCAGCTGGCAGTAGTGGTGAGTGATGACCAGGACCAACTTATAGAAGCTTCAGGGGAGCCATAGCAGTGTGGGAGAGCCTAGACCTGCTGCCAGTCAAGCAGAGTTTTGAGATTTGAGGCATTTATGTAACATAAGCTCATCTATTCTTTTGTGAACCTTTGTTGAAGGTCTTCAGTGAGTCAGATGCTGTTTTACTCACTGGAGATAAAGCAGGGGCAAGACAGTCCCTGCTATAATGGGACTTACTTTCTATGATAGTTATATCCTATCATTTCACCTGGAAATGAGTGCTTTGAAGGAAGAGAAGAGAGGGGGAGGAGGGAAAGAGCTTCTTCAGTTGCGGTGGTCAGGGCCCCTCTGAGTGAGTGACACCTGAGCACTGCCCTTTTGGACTCATGGGCTGGAGAAGCCTGGAACATACTGATTACCGAATAAATTCCTAGCAGGACAATTTCTGGGTCGAAGAGCATAAACATTTTAAGGCTTTTGATAAATACTCTTAAATTATTCTCCAGAAAGTTTCCTAGGTTGCTTTTTTAAAGTGAGGAGGGAAATGCTACATGTTTGAGAATGCTTCAGAGAGGGGAGAGAGAGAGAGAGAGAGAGAGTGAGTGTGTGTGGGGCGGGGGGAGGGCAGTGTCTCCTTTTCCAAATGCCACCTCAGAAAGGATGGTCCAAGCCCACTTCCCATTCATGTCAGACCTAAGATTTGAGGAGCTAAACATTCTAGTAGTTGAAACGCCAGTCAGAAAGACCTGCATTTGTCTCCCAGTTCAACCATACACCAGCTCTTGTGTGACTTTGGACAACTAAGCCTAGGTTTTCTCATCTGTAAAACAGGCCTTCTAATGTCTAACTCAAGGAAGGTTATGTGAGGCTTAGGTGGGACAATATAATTGAGGCGCTTCGCAGAGTAGCCAGCACGTAGTAAGTGGCTGTGATTTTTGTTCTGCAGTGTCAGTAGTTCTTGGGGCTCAGGAGGAACCCTTTGGTTTGGGGCAGTGTTCCCCCATGTGAACACAGAGAAGGTGCAGACCTGCTCCGTGCCTGCTTCCAGACATCAGTGATCACAGCTTAATTGTTGTCCGCTAAGATTTTGGATCTGGCTGAGGTTCCCTACCAGGTAAAAGTTAACCTGGCTTTAAAAGACCCCAAATGATATGTGTATGTTTGTAATTTTTTTCTCCTTAAAAGAAACAAAAATTTTTCCACATTCCCCTAAGCAAAACCAGCTGAGAAGGCTTAGCTCAAACTTCTCAAAAACAACTTACTGCTACACTTAGACCAGATATGGAATGTTTCAACCCCAAAATATCCATGAGTGTGTGTGTGTGCACACACGCGCGCATGTTTGTGTAGGGGCTGTCTAGATAACCACAAGTGAGGAAAGGGGCCAGCGTGAAATCATCACGTGCCTGAACACCCTTCAGCTACAGACGTGGCAAGTTTTGATTATTTGCTTTCATCATTTTTTAAAAGCCAAAATATAAATACGACCATTATTTTACCTGGAATTGAAGACATAAAATGTTCTGCCTCTGCTCTCTTCACGTATTTCATATTGTGCACATTAGCCTCTAACATTTGCTCTTGTCTCTGGTCATTCTGAGGTCCCCAGACTCAGCAATCACACCTCAGTAGTTCTTTAAATACCAAAAAATATGCTGCTTCCTCCTCCTCCTGCTGACCGCTCCTCACGCAGGGTGAGAGGTCTACAATAAGGAAACGCTAATCTGGAAAGCCCTTCTGAGTTGTCACTGGACTGCGAACGAAGTTTTTACCCATCCCACGATAGAGTGGTTTTCATAAAGCTAAATGTATTTGCATTTTTAACTCTTAAATGATGTCCTCTCTGTTTTTTTGTTTTCAAATATTCTTTTATGAGATTTGGTGAAAATAGATGGTTAGTGGTGTTATTTTTCTATACTGTTCTTACTTGGCAAAATTGAAAATTGGCAAAATAATAAATTGGCAACTATGTGCATCAAAATGTATTTTGAGATTTTCCTTGTCTACAAACTCCAAAAGTCTGGAAATTACCTGGAAAAGGAGCCAAATGCATGAACTGAAGAAAATTTATATGGACTGGATACCTGCTCTGTGCTGGGCTGAGACAAATCATTTCATCTCATCCTTACAACAAAGCTGTAGGGAGGGCAATGGCATTTTTATATGATGGATCGGTGAAGTGGGGCTTCTTGAGGTGACTTGCCCGAGGTCGCTGAGCTAGGAAGGGGAAGAGGAAAGGCTGAGATTTGAAGCCAGGCTACCTGAAACTAGATCCAGAGTCCCTTCCTTCACCTCACAATGTCTATTTCTGAAATCCCACATACAGAAAAGGATCTAAAATTGAAATAGGTGTAGAGCCTTCTTCAGAAGCCACTGTGAATAAATATATTCATAGATCAAAATCAATCTTTCCATCTAAGACACACAAAGAGAGATAGAGACAGAGACAGAGACAGAGACAGGAAGAGAGAAAGAGAGAACCGCAGTATTTCATGGTCAATAAACACAATGGCTGATATTATGAAAGTGTTAAATGCTGAACAATCAGAGACGAGCTGATTCATAATGCAAAGGGGCAGGGGTGGATCCTGAGCACATTAACCGCCCTCTTCAGAGGCTGAGTCCCCAGAACAGGAACTGGACATGGCAGCAGCTGCCTCATTACCAGACAAATGGAGAGAAAGTGACAGTTTAGGGAAAAACAAGAGTGATTAAGGGATGGCAGAATCCATGAGTAAAGATGAAGAAATAATTACGCACAGCTTGGCTAACTCATAAATCAAGGACATCATTCCATCTACAAACACCAGCAAGGTGAAAAGACTCAAAGAGAAAGATGGGCTATTTAATGTGCATTTAAAAGTGAAACAAGGGCTGGAATTAAGAGAGTGCTAAAAGCTGAAAGTCAGGAATAAGCAGATTCACTGTGAAAATCACCTCCCAAGGGGAAGTGGCCAGACCCTACGGGGGTTAAGACCCCAAGGCAATTGGACAAAACCTCAGAAAAGCCCCAGTAGGGAGCAGCCCAGTTCTGGGCCCAATGGGAGAGTGAGACATGACCTGAGTCTTTTCCCTGCCTTCCTCTTACTGTTTCCACAGGTGCCTCTCCCTCCTTCCCTTCATCTTAGGAAGAAGATGGCAATTTGCAGAGGACAACAGCATCGATAAATATTACAACATGCCATGACATAAGCCTGGCTGGTTTAATTTGGGGCCCTGGCAGAAGAGCACTAATTATCCCCAAGAAACCAGTCCCATGGCAGAACCATCCTGAGGACAGAGCAGCCCCTCATGGTCTCCCCCTGGAGCCCTGCATGGATCTGGTGACCCAGGCTTATTTATCTAAAACCAGCTGTCACAGGATTAACTGCCAGCACACAAGGGGTTCCCCATCACTGCAGGCAGAGGAAAGTGACATTTGGACAGAGTTTTGGCCTTTTCAGTCACTCGAATCATCTTCTGTCCGTGTGCTTTTTAGGAACCCCTGCAAATGCCTTTGGAGTGCCTTGGCCCTGTTACCCAGAATAGGGTAGAGCAGGGGTCCCAACCCCTGGGCTCTGGATAGGCCCACACAGCAGGTGAGCTGCGGTCCAGCAAGCAAAGCTTCATCTGTATTTGCAGCTGCTCCCCAGCGCTAGTATCACCGCCTCAGCTTCACCTCAGTCCATCAGGCATTAGATTCTCATAGGAGCACCAGTCCCTGGTACCAAAAATTTGGGGAGCACTGGGATAGAGGACAAGGGTTTCTACCTGCTTTCCACTAGGATCAAACCATGTGGCCCAACCTGTGACGAACGAGTTCTTGTTTTGAAACACGTCACTGTGGAAAAAGGGACACGTGGGACAGGAGGCCAACAGCCCAAAATGTGGGCTTGGGAGGAGTCTCATACTTAGAAAGAGATGTGAAGAGAGCAGATGAAGGGGAGCTTCTTCATGTAAAAGCACTGAATACCAAGGAAAAAACAAAAAGCAACAGAGAAATGAAAAAACATAGAAACTTAATCGAGCTTGTATTATAAGTCCTCTGGGACCCAATTCCAAGTTTCTTACATTGTCGTGTATATTATTGGTGCTCTGCAAAGGTTTATCATTGACAATACAATTAAATAAACATAAGAACAAAGCAAGGAATAGAAAGGCTCCATAAAAAATGGTACACTGAGGGCAAGCTAGCAGCTAAATAAGGCACATGGCATAAATTATAAGCTTATTGAGGGCAGGGAATAGGTCTACAAATTCTTTAGAATTTTTTCCCCATAGTGCTCCAAGCATTTAAGGGATAAATGATGCCAGTTACAAAGTCAAGCATTTTAAAATAGTGATGACCCCCATGAGGTGTGTTTCAGTCCTTTTTCAATTTCTTTCCTTGGTCTCTTAGTGATTTTTTTTTTCCTCATAAAACAGGCAGTCCATGTATTTAGTCTGACATGCTTCTCAGAACAGCTTGTTGGCTTTAAGTAAGCTACGGAGAAGTAAAATAACACCACTGGTTTGGACCATCACATCCAGCCATTGATTACGTAACAAGTGGCCAAGTGGCCTGACTGGAGAGTGGTTGAATCCTGGGCTCTTCATCTCAGGGGCCACCTTTTCATGTTTGCATTCATTTACCAAACCAGTGATCATCAAGCACAGACTATGGGCTAGGCACAGTGCTGGCCTTTGGGGGGAAAATAAAAATATACAAGACACTAGAAATGGAGGCCCTTGAGGACAGGAGAGGTATAATAGGCATATTTTTCTATCCCTCAGTATCTATTCCTGAGAAGAGGGACACTGCAACTCATCATGAGTCGTTTACTACTTAGCGTTAATAAAGGCTCAGAAATGAGGTTAGTGTAAGGGCTGAGAGAGAGAGAGAGGGAAAGAGTAAGAGGGCATGGGTCCACAGAAAGAGGGAGGACAGGATCCAGGGTGAAGAGGGGAGGGCCATATTGAGAAAACTAGAAGAACTAAAAACAAGCCATATCACTTCATTATTTAATTAAACACAAACACATACAGAAGACTTGCAAGGCACCTTACTGGAATGAAGGATAAAAGATATAGGCCCAGACTCTTAGGGTTATTGTGTGCATGCAAGCACACAGGAGACAGAGAAACATGAACAAATATAAAAAACAATGTGACAGTTGTTACAATAAAGTTAAAGAAAGGAATAATGGATGAAATTTTAAAATAAACTGTGGATTAAAAAGTGTATTTGTATCCATGTTAAAAATCCTGATTTTGACAACTGTGCTGTAAATCTATAAGAGAACATCCTGCTATTAGGAAATAAACACCGAACCGAAGTATTTCGGGATTTTTAAAAAAGTTTATATACAACATCTGAAGAGCACCGAAGACAAAGATTGAAGGGAAGGAGAAGAATAAAAAGAGACTTCCCCAAGGATTTGATGTTTAAGTACAATGTGAAAAACAAAGAAGGAGTTCATTAGAATAAAAGGGGTTGGAGAGACGGCATTCCAGGAAAAAGTCTCAGCATGAGCAAAGGTCTGGCATAAAAGCACAAAGGAGCTTGGCCGACCTGGAACCTTAAAGAGTGAGGTCTACCTAGAGCTTCCAAAGTGGATGAAAGCACAGATGAAACAAACTCCGAAGGAACTTTTGGCTAGTGTAAGGCAGACTCTGAAATCGGAAAGTTCAAAGAAATTCCTGCATGGGCACAATTATTTGCAAAACAACCACTGTTTGTTTATCTTGTAAGACAGAGCATATGCATGTAATGCATGCAAAAAAAGGCTCAAGAACATTTTGAAAAAACAGTTTTAAAAATCAAGGTCAACTGAGCCAAGAAGAGCTCATACTGAGTTGAGTAAACTCAGTTTCACAAACGTCTATGAGCAACTACTCTGTGAAGACGTATGCCAGACCCTGGGGATAGAGATGAAAAGATGTGGACTCTACCCTAAAGGTAAATCATAGGCTGCTGGGCAAAAAGAGATTCTTAGATAAGATGAGTTTTAAATGGGAGAAAGGAGATGTGAATGGATAACCAGACAGGCCTCCAGGGACTTGGCTTCTTCAGGCCTACCACTGACCTCCAGGGGCTGGATTTGGCCTCTACTGTGGCTGGTACTCAGGCATCAGAGCATTGATGTTAGGAGCTAAGTCCAGAATAGAATTTAAAATTATCTCTAAATTGGAGATAACTAACCTGTACTTAACCACAGTAACAAATCTGTTGTAGGAATATAAAAAAATTAAATTGGTTATTCATTCACTTAGATGTGAAAATCCTGGAAATTGAATTCATCAGTGTATTAAAAAGATAATGTATCATGATCGAGTTGGGTTGACCCTAGGAATGCAAGAGTGATTTAACATTAGAAAAGCGATTAATAGAATTTACCACATTAATAGATAAAGGAGAAAAACCATATGATTACTAACCAATTGTAGAAAAAAAGCATTTGCTAAAATTTACCAGGAATTCACAATGAAACTTCCTACCTGACAAAAAGTTTTTACCAAATAATTACAGCAAACATCATTCTTCAAGGTGAAATGTTTGGATCATCCCTTTAAAACTCAGGAGCAAGACAAAAATGTCCACATCAACTCTTCTTTCCAGCATTGTACTTGAGGTCCTGTCCAGTGCAATAAGAAAAGAAAAATAAAAATACGTAAGTTTTGGAAAGGAAAAAAACAAGACTGACATCATTATAGATGATATAATTGTTTACTTAGAAAACACAAAAGACTTTATAGTTAAATTTCTGGAATTAATTTTTTAAAGCTAAACAAGGTAGGTGGATAATACAAATTGACTGCATTTCTTTTATACTCCACCAGCAAACAGTTATAAGGCATGATTTTAAAAGACTCAATTATAATAACCAAAATTAAGGTATTCAGGAATAAACATGATATAAGATGTGGAAGAACTTTATAAAGAAAAAATTAACTTTATTGGAAGAGTACATAAAACTTAAGTCATATTAATGGATAAAAAGTCATAAGGTGAAAATAATGTCAATTCTCTTCAAATTCTCTTTTATAGAATAAACTCAATGCAAGTCTTTATATCAAGTTTTCAAGTAACTTGACAAGCTAATTCTAAAATTTATATGGAAATGTAGAGTCCTAAGAATAGCTAAGACATTCTTGAAAAAAAAGGTAAAAGGACCTTCTCTACTATATATATATATATATATATATATAAAATATAAAGCCATAATAAGTAATATAGTGTGCTATAGGTAATGGACAGAAAAATTGACGAGTGGAATTGAACAAAATGCCCCAAAGCAGACCTACACATATGTGGAAACCTGATTTATGCCAGATGGCACAGCAGATCACAGAGAAAGGATAGATTATCCAATAAATGTTGCCTACAATTTGTTATTCTTGTGAGGTGGAGGCGAGGGGAGGGTAGCTATCTTACACCATATCCAAAAGTAAATTCTGTGAATTAAAAGCAAAATATACAAGGCAACACTTAAAAATGTTCAGAAGAAAACATAGAAAAGTTTATGATATCAGGAGAGAGAAAGATTTCAAATACAAGGTAAAATGTACTGACTGTAAAAGACTGATATATTAGACTATATTAAAAATAAGAACTTTTTCATCAAAATATATCTTACAGAAAGTGAGAAAGCAAGCCACAAAGTGGGAGAGGGTGTCTGTAGTGCATGTAACTGAAAAATGAATGTCTAAGAAATGTCTACATCCATCCACAAGCTCATTTCCTTATCTCCTTCAGAACCTTTGCTCAAATGTCCCGTTTTTAATAAAAACTCTCCTGGCTGCTGTTTTAAAAATTGCAAGCTCACCACCACTCCCTGCCCTGCCTATTGTCCTTTCCTGCCTTATTTTTAGCCATAACACTTATCATAACCATACATGCTATGTATGTAACTAAATGATTTCAATAGAAAATTGAAACTCTTCCCCACAGACTGTAAACTTCCAAATGAGCCAGGGATTTTGGCCTATGTTATTTATTGCTCTGTTCCTAGCACATAGGAGTTACTGGTACATAGCACATTCTCAATAAATATTTGTTGACTAAACAAACTCCCACCAATCAATAATAGTAATATCATCAACCCAACAGGAAAATGAGCAGAAGACTTAAACAAAGCATTTCAAAAAGAAAAAAAAACATAACTTGTCAATAAACATATAAAAAGATATTCAAATTTATTAATAGTCAAGGCAATGCAAATGAAGACCAAAATGAAACACTATTTTACACCATCCAGATTGGCAAACATTAAGAATTCTGATAATGCTAAATATCATCAAGGATGAGTAGCACAGGAAACTCTTAATATACTTGCTGATGGGAATATAAATTGCTTCTCTTTTTAGAAAACAACTAGGGACTATCTTGTAAAGCCACATGTGTACCTAGCCTATATGTTGTTGGTTTATCTGTTCTTAGGTTTGTTTATACCCAGAAACAATGGTACCACTCCCATACTGACTGATCTGTTACAAGCCATCATAAGACAAATGTGAAAAATCAAGGGAAGCATTCAGAAAACTTTATAGTAGGTTGACACTGCTACCCTATATTTATTTTTACTTTTTTTTTTTTGCTTTTAAAAAATTGTGGTAAAAAAACATACACAACATAAAAATTGACCATTTTAACCATTATTAAGTGCATAGTTCAGTGGCATTAAATACATTCTCATTGTTATGCAATCATCATCACCAACTATCCCTAGAACTTTTTTCATCTTCTCAAACTGAAATTCCAAAGCAATTAAACAAGAACCTCCCATTTCCCCTGCCCTGCCCCCAGCTCCCAGCAAACATTCCACTTTCTGCCTCTATTGAATTTAACTATTCTAAGTATTTCCTATGAGCAGAATCCTATAGTGTTTGTCCTTCTGTGACTGGATTATTTCACTCAGTGTGATATACTCAAGGTTCATCCATTGGGTAGTATGTCAGAATTTCCTTCCTTTTCAAGGCTGAGTAATATACCATTGAATGTATATACTACATTTTGTTTATCCATTCATCCATCAATGCACACTTGAGTTGCTTCTATCATTTGTCCTTTGTGAATAACTGCCATACTATATTTATTGAAATATAATTTATCTGTTGAATATAATAATTTAAAAATTGAGGTCTATATTTTGTATGTCTTTGGATTTTTAAAAATTTTATTTTCTAAGTAATTCATTTTTATCATATTTTGCAAAAGTGCCAGTCTGTGACAGATTGGAAATTTTTTTCAGTTTACCCACAAGTAGTTCAAGAAGTGCCACCTTGTAGTAAGGACTTCCAAACTTTTCTAAGAACTGTAGTAAGAAAAACTTTTCACATCACAGCCCAAGACATAGGAACATAACTGAAAGAAAAGTTTTGTGAATCAATACTTAACCATTTCTACATAAAATGCACTAAAGTTGTTACTGCTCTGCTTTATTTTCTTAAATCCCAGTCGAATCTATTAAATTTATTTCACAGCCCAGTAAAGATCATTAATCCCAGTTGGAAAACCAGTGCTCTTGAGAAATTCTTGCACATGTGTGTCAGGAGCCATGTAAAATAATATTCCTAATAACATATTCATAAATGCAAAAAAAAGGAGGGGAAACAACCCAAATTCCATCAATAGGAAGCTAAACAAATAAATTGTGATATATTCACCTAATAGAATATTACATGGGCCCAATCAATGTGTATTGAATGAATTCATAAACAGCTGTGAAAATGAAGTACAGCTACATACAGCAATTTGGATGAATCTTAGAAAAACAACTGTGGAGTGGACAAAGCAAGTCACAGTCAACTTTACACTGAACCAAACTGTTTTTAAAAGCTAAAAAAGCAAGTAAAACTAAACACTATATTGATTAGGGACACATGCATGTAATAAAACTATCCTAAAATGCAAGGGAATGAGAAACACAAAATTCAGGACACTAGTTGCCGCTGAAGGGTAGGTAGAGGGTGGGATTAAGGAGGAATTCACAGGTAGCTAACAGAATTGGAAATATTAAATTGGGTGGTTTAACAAAAGTTTATTTTACCATTATGCTTTGTTCTTTGATGTGCATTGTATGTATAATTTTATCTATCAAACATTTTTTAAAGATAAAAATGAAGTTGATGAAATTGGAGGAGAGAGCATTCTACCCATATTGAACAAGCTCCTGAACTCTTTCATTGATATATCAAAATATCAATAAAATAGGGTACCCTGAGCTTCTGCCAAGACTGTGAGAAAATAACTGATAAGCATTCGAGGATCAGGTTGAAAAGAGCGATGTCAAGATGAGGCATTAAATCAGCAATCATCACTTCCCCTTATGAAGTAAACTGCTCCAGTTTATACTCAGCCAGCAACCTCCACCCCTAAATGCTTCCAACAACCATAGAACATTCTGCACATCCCTAACTATTGGTTGCTCTTAGAGTTCTGAGTTGGGGATCTCGGGAAAGTAATAGAAGAAGACTACAATCCCGTCAAGGGCAGGGGCCAGGCCTTAGTCATCCCCTTATTTCTGATCTGCAGCCTGGTACCTGTGTAGAGTGGGTATTGGGTAGTTGTTTTCTGTATGAATGAATGAAGCACTTGATGACAGAATAAATGACTACTGCAGTTAAGCTAAAGATACTATCATTGCCAATGTATGAGATTATTTTGGGCTGTTCTGACTCATAATTTAACCCGAGACATAGTAACGAGTGTGGCTTCCCAAAAGGTATTTATGAATTGATGATCTTAGGGAGAAGGTAAGATGAGATCACAGGGAAAAAGTGATGAAACAGTCGATTTTAAAATAAAACAAGAAATCTTGGGAATTTTAAGTCCAATTGGGCCTATCAGTAAGTTGGTGATTATCCTTTTTATCCCCACTTTAATTTTTATCATGGTTAATCACAAAGTGTCATGAGCAGAGTACAGTGGTTAACGGCATGGAATATGAAGTCACTGTCCAGGTTTGAATCCTGGTTCCTCCACTTATGGGATTAGCTTGGGCAAATTATTTAACCTCTCTGTACCTGTTTTCTCATGTAAAATGGAGACAGTACTAGCACCTACCTCACAGGGTTGTAGTGACAACAAGTGATTAAGTGAGTTGATATTCATAGAGAGACAGAGCCCGGCACACAGCAAGTACCATCGGTGTTGTCAAATAAAATCCTTATCTAGGTTGACAGGTACACACTCTTGTGCCTTGTGCCTCCTGTACTGTTGGTGTTAGTTGTAATATGCTCAGACTTCACTGTGGGAAACAATTTCTGTGGCCTTCCTTATAAAAATAAGGTTTTCTCTTTATGGAGCTTTGCTATAGGACCCTTTGATTAGCACACGTGAAGTCCTGTTGTCCTCACTGATACCCTAAGACGACTGTGTTTAATGCATACGGATTCCCGGCATTCTTGCTTCATGATGCCTATTCCACCATCGTTCTTTTCCATTCTCACCGTCTCACCCTCTTGGACTGTTACGACACCTAAGCAGATTTCCCTGCCTCCACTCTCTGTTTCTGACAGTTCGTTCTTGGCCCTGGGGATGCATTAAATCTTCCTCACCCCTTTGCACGTCATTCTCAGCCACCCACCTCTGCTCAGAACCCTCCGCTCCCTGCCACTGTGTACACTGTAGTGCTCAAGTTCCTCAGCTTGGTTATCAAGATCTCCACAGTCAACCTTAGCCTCGCTCTCACACTTTCTTTCTCCACTTGCCTTTAAAACTTTTTTTTTCCCTCAGCTATATCAGTCTATTCATTGCTTCTATACTGGTCCTAACTACGCCCACCCAGGCAACACCATTTCCTCCACTCCCAGGCCTGGAATGCTCTCCCCATGCCCTCAAGGTCTCAGAAAGAGACTTTAAGAAGTGAGAGAAAATGGAGATTGTGGAACATCAAAAGCAGACTGCATTTTTCTAACTTGTTCCTCAACTTGGCCATGATCCCAGCAATGGGAGGATTCTCTCCCTCCTCTCCATTCTAGAGAGGCATTAGAGCATGGTAGTTAAGAGCATGCACTCTGGCTCTGTTACTGTCTGGCGGGGCAAGTTGCTTATCTTCTCTGTGCCTCAGTTTTACTCATCTGTAAAAGGGGGGATACTAACAGTACCTTCTGGAATAGATGTGGTGATGTGCCACACAGATCCCCCTCTAAGACTAACACACTTATTCTCTCAGCTGCAGGTGTGTTGGCTGCTTACTGCTCACAAGAACTACCCTCAACCAAAGGAAGCTGTATCACCCAAAACTAGGCCTGCCTCTGGGGCAGCCTGCATCCAGTGATGGGTCCTTAGAGGGTACAAAAGCCTGGCCTCCTTGCCTTGACTGAATAACCTTAAAGTGCCATCCAGCTTCAGCTCTCAACACAAAATCTCTCTAGTGACTGCATTAGAGCCTTGCTTCTCTCTCTGCCCAATCCAGCTTCCTTTCCTTCTCTTCACAGGTGGTGTTCCCAAAACTACTCTCAATAAACTGCCTGCATGCAAATCTCTGCTTCAGAGTCTGTTTCCCAGGAAACCTGACCTACAATGGTTGCTCTAAGAAAACAGCCTCAAAAATGGGATTTTTGGAGCACTATCACTTGTGAGCTGACTGGCATGGAGGACCCCATTACTGATGGTAGGTGGAACACTAAGAGCCCCTGGTGTGTGGTTAGAGTGTAATTGCTAAAACTTTCACTGGTGGTGAACTGGGATGGGACACAGGTGGGTGTTAATGCATGGGGCGTACAGCATGCCAAGCATTTCAGAGGTTCTGGCAAGTACTATTTGTAAAGACTGTAGAATGAGATGTCTGTTGCTGGGTGGTGACAGGGGATTGTTGCATTAGAAAAAGACAATGGAAGGCCCAGAATGATTAATCACCAATGTAAGGCAAAGTGTAAAAGTTTGAGAGTACCTTTGGCAGCATATAAAGAGACTCTCATCTCTTGTACTAGAGGGCAGAGAAAATTAAGGATAAGGTTCAGCCCTTAATGATAAGAACAAAACTCCAGAAGACTGAATTCTCAACTCCAGCAGATCTGCTATGCCAAGGTCGGGGACCTGATTGAAAAGAACAGGACCCTGAGACTCTCATGAGGCTGCAGTCAAGAAACTGGTCAGGACTGCAACCATCTCAAAGTTCAGCTAAGACTGGAGCATCTGCTCACACTCGTGGCTGCTTTTGCAGACCTTAGAAGATCCTTTTTCAAGCTCATTCTTGCAATTGCTGGTAGGCCTTTATACCTCTCCATGTGTCCTGATTGTCCTGTCAACATAGCAGCTGGTGATGAGAGAGAGAAAAGAGAGAGGGAGGGAAGGAGGGAGGAAGGGAGGAAGAGAAGGAGAGAAGGAGAAAGGGAGGGAGGGGGAGAGAGAGAGAGAGAGAATAATATTACACCAGAAAGTCTCCCAAGACACCCACAGTCTTTTTGTACCCTAATCTTGGAAGTGCCATCTCATCTGCCATTTTCTAGTCATTAGAAACAAATTACTAGGTCAAGTCTACACTCAACAAGAGAAGAATGCATGAAGGAGTGAGTACTGAGGTAGGGATCACTGGGGATCACCTTGGAGGCTGCCTACCACAAAATGGCAGATATTTTCAGGTTCTGATGACAAGTTGAGGATAATTGTTTCAACCCATTTACTTAGTGACAAGGAAGACTCAGCTTTTGGTGGGGCCCAGAGCAAAAAAAAAAAAAAAAAAAAAAGGCTCTACAGTAGGTATAGGCTGTGGTGTAAGTACCCTTGTGGTATTAGAGGCATTTATGGTGGGAAAAGACACTATGGATTTATGGCAAGCCCCAAGAGGAATGACAACATAGATCCCTCAGATTCTGGAACAAGGCCAGAATCTGGAGCTCTCTATTATAGAGGATTGCATATCTCATTCAAAAAACAACAACTTGTATTCTACTGAGCCCTGATATACACAGAGCAACTGATTATGGGACATTAAGTGACCGTGCAGCCAGAGCTGCACATCATAAGTTAAGTTTTATCAGACTCACCAATCATAACATAAGATAGAAGTAGTACATCCAGGATCAAGCCTGAGCAGAGCAGGAGAGAACAAGTGACCTTCATGAACAGGTGGCTCGGACTCCCCTACCACCCACCACTTTTGTACCAGTACCTCTCTTTCAGTTCACATCTACAGCCACATGGAGAATTCTTTATGGCCAGCTGAGGAAGAAGAAAAAAGACTGAGCTGGGGTCTCGGATGAGTCAGTTCAGTATGTAGGTGCAAACAGAAGATTGCTGCTGCATTACAGGCCCATTCAGTGAGGGGATGGAGAAGGTGGTGGTCCTCAAAGGTAGAGCTTTTAGATGGTGCATCTGGTCAACCACTTTTGTGCAATGGAAAATGGCCTGAGATTATATATTTAGACTCGTAGGTAGGGATGATTGGCTTGGTTTGTTGGTTAAGAGTCTGAAAGGAGAAAGATTATAAAATTAGAGACAAGGCAATCTGGGAAAGAGTAGGTGGATAAACCTATTGCACTGTGCATGAAGGGGGCAGATCTTACTGCATGTTAACACCCATCAAAGGTCATCCACCATGAAAGGAACACTAAACAATTAAGTAGACAGAATCTTGCAGAGAGTTGATGTTAGTCTCTATCATTAGCCATCACAATGCTGGCATAACGAAGAGAGTACCACAGTGTTAGGGACAGAAGCTGTGCACGGGCCCAATAGCATGAGCTCCCACTCAGCAAGGCCAACCTAGCTACTGCTGCTACTAAATATCAATGTTGGTGAGCACCTCACATGGCACCTTCCTTCCAGGAGAACAACCAGAACTTGATGGGCAACTGATTACACTGTAACCCCTCCACTCTGGATAAGACATATTTCATGCATGAATTTGTCTTTCCTGACTGCAAGACCTAATCTAGCACCACTATCTGACAGTTTACAGAGTGTTTGATACACTGGAACAGACTCTCATGAAATGTTGTATCAGACCAAGGAACCCATATAAAGGAGTTGTGGCTGTGGACATATGATCATAGTGTCCACTGGTTCACAACGTACTGCACTACACAGAAGCTGCTGCCCTCCCAGAGTGATGGAATAGTCTTCCAAAAGTAGAGCCGAGGTACTGGCTTGGAGGTTATGCCTTGTGAAGATGGAATGCCATTCTCCAGGGCATAGTGTAGACCCTAAATCAATGACTATTTTATGGTTCTTTGTCCCAAGTAGATAGAATACATGGGTCTGGGGACCAAGAGGTGGAAGTAGGAGCAGCTCTGCTTATGATTACTCCCAACTCCCAGTGACCTCAGCTCTAAGAGCCTAGGGGTCTTGCTTCCTAGAAGTTTCCTTCTATCAGGGATACGGTGGTCCAATTAAGCTTTAAGCTGCCTGAGTACTTTAAGCTTCTTATGCCAAGAGACCAGCCGGCAAGGAAAGGATTCATCATCCCAGCAGGACAACTGACCCTGATCACCAGGAGGTATTACTGTTATAAAATGGGAGCAAAGAAGAAAATATTTGACACAAGATGATCCACTGGGGCATCTCTTCAAACTCTGCCCCATATCGACAATAAATGGACAAATGCAGCAATGACAGCCTGAGGCCAAGCAAGCTGCCTAAGTTAGCAGAAGTGCTAAACATGGGTCAGAGGACTCTAGAATGCAGAGAGAGGAAGTAGCAATAAGTGTAAGTGCAGCTGTTTGTCCTACCACCCTCTTCTATGTTTCCTCAGAAAAAGAATCCTGGAGAAGCTTCCAAATGAGGCAAACTTACTATTTCAAGCAAGTGGATCTGAGCGGAATGGGTGGACTGTAGTGGACACTGTGGTATACTGTGCACATACTTCTTTCTTTTTTAGAGTTGAGAACTTCATTCCCCCAGTTACTTTGAATTTTTTTGGTGATTAGTGACTTAAATGTAAGACCTGAAACCATAAAATTCCTGGGAGAAAACATAGGCAGTAAACTCTCTGACATTGCTCTTAGTAATATATTTTTCTGATATAACTCCTCTAGCAAGTGAAACAAAAGGAAAAATAAACAAATGGGACTACATCAAACTAAAATGTTTTTGCACAGCAAAGGAAACCATCAAGAAAACAAAAAGACAACCGATTGAATGGGAGAAGATATTCGTCAATGATATATCCAATAAGGAGTTAATATCCAAAATTTATAAAGAACTCACACAACTCAACACCAAAATAAAACTAAGAATCCAACTAAAAAATAAGCAGAGGAAAAAAATGAAAAAGAAAAAATAAAAATAAATAAATAATAAAATAAATAAAATAAAAATAAATAAATAGTGGCCCTGAATAGATATTTCTCTAAAGAGGACATACAGATGACCAATAGAAATATGAAAAGATGCTCAATGTGAGTGACTCTTTTATAACCACAAATATGCTTTTTCCCATCCCTAAACTCTGCTCTTTATTGCTAAAATTTTGTCTTTTACAAACATATCAATAGAATCATACAATTTGTATGATTTGGGGACTGGCTTTTTTCACTCAGCATAACTTCCTTTAGGTTCATCCAAATTGTTGCATGTATCAGTTCATTCCTTTTTACTACTGAGTAGTATTCCATGGTATGGATGTACCACATTAGTTTAACCATTCACCTATTGAAAGACATGTGGGTAGTTTCCTATTTTTTGGCTATTACAAATAAAGCTGCTATGAATATTCATGTAAAAATTCCTGCATGAAAATAAGTCTTCCCTTTTTCTGAAATAAATTCTCAGTAGCGTAATTGCTGAGTTATATGTCCATTTTTCATTTTGAAAGGAACTGGCAAACTATTTTCCAGAATAGCGCTACCATTTTACATTCACACCAACAATGTATGAGTGATTCAGTTTCTCTGCATCTTCACCAGCATTTGGTGTTATCATTATCTTTCATTTTAACTGAGTTCACTTTTATTTATATTAATATTTTATTTATTTATTTTATTCTTATATTTATGGCTAAGGATACTGGTTTTGCTTTTAGATCTGTGATATAAAATTTTACTTAAAAATAAAATTAAATCTTTAAAAGTAAGTTGAAATAAAAGAAAATATTAAGTAAGTAATAGTTTCAGTGTACATGTTGACAGTAAAAAATCATGAACTTGGTACATAAATGTGTGAAGTTCAGGAAACCCTGTGACAATTTATTTATATTATAGGTTAAATAGGGTTTTATGGCCTAGCCAAACAATTGATCCACAGTAAAATTTGGAACATACAACTATATGTTGGAATTCATGCCCACTAACTTGCTGTATTGCTTCATTCTTTCAGAGTATGTTCTATATTATGTACTGAACTAGAAACTTCACAATGACAGTGCCCTTATACCTCTTATAACCCAGCACCTAACACGTCAATAAGCGCTTCATGATTACTTAATAAGTGTATGGTAGGAATTCCTGAGACTATTTGAAATTCCTTATTATGACAGATTGTTACATTAGCAGCCCCCAGTGAACCATGTCTCCTGGTATTTAAGCCTTCAAGTAGTATCTTCACTGTAATACACACTGACTCTATACTTATCCAGAGCCTTAGACATCAGCAAGGGTGATGCAAGCAGAGGCTTGATAAGTGCTCGTACATCAGGGCTTGTTCTCTTGCAACGCCCCTCCTGGAATCCAGCTGCAATGTGAAAGGAAAGTCCAGACTATCCTACGGGAGAGAGAGACCACATGGAGATACATGAAGCCATGTGTGAAGAACTGCAGTACCCCAGTCAAGTTCTCCACTGAATGCAGGCACATTGGTGACCTCAGCCAACATCATGTGGGGCACAGCTGTCCAGCCAGGCCACTGAGTCTTGAGAAATAAATCATTTTTATTTTAAGCCATCGAGGTTTGGCGTGGTCGGTTACATTATCAATAGATAATGGATACACTTATGCTGCCTAGGCTGGGAGGGGCTGGGAGGCGGGAGGAGATCCTTTAGTAATTGGATCAATGAATCCATGATGATACGTTTTGGACAGTTGTAGAAAACTGAAAGCAGAGAAAAACCAGAAAGAGGACAGGAAGAAATACAATCAAGATAGGCTTATTTATTAAAAGTTCAGGATGTTTAAATGAAGGAATCATAACATTTAACAACATAAATTCCTCATGATCATTTAGGCCACAAATGGCCTAATTGTCACATCTCCTCACTTCCAGGCTCATGGCAGACATCGCCAAGTGATCACAGAACTCCTTCCTAATGAATTTAGCATAACCTCTGTATCTTTCTCAGCACAGCTTGGCACAGGGTGTAAAACCAATTTCTATCTCCAATCTCCACCATAATTATTTTACTGATACATGAACCCAGGACCTAAGAGATTTATTTTCAGAGCTAGTCAGAGAGTAGTAAAGTTAGGACTAAACTCCAGGACTCCTGAAGAGCTTTAGAACTGGTCAGATCTGGGTTCAAGGCCAGGCTCTTATTAGTTATGTGATCTAGCTTAAACAAGTTATTCAACCTCTCAGAGGTTTAATTTCCTCATCTGTAAACAGGGATAATATTTGTCACATATTCTACATGCATGGACTCTCAAAGTACAGTGATTCCACAACAAATAACAAAGATTACCTGGAAATACAAAATTTAGTGCTTTAACCCTGACCCGTGGCAATGAGCAAAGGAAAACGCAACATACTTTTTTCACAGCATAGAAGGTGTGTGGTGGGCATTGGAACCAGCAGGGACAGTGAAAAAGTGGCAAGTGGGGAGGGGCACCAGCGAGAGAAGTCTCTGTGCTCTGTGTATTGGGGTGGTCACTATGAATCACCCTTTAATCTACCAGCACCACTCCCCATTCATCCTAATTATCTAATAATTTTACCATTTATCTAAGATAAGACTGAGGCCTGAGAAAGTGACACTGAAGTCTTGGTCTTCACAAAACTCTCTCAGCAAAGTGAAAGTTGTTTCTAAGTTTGGGTCTCATTCTTCCTCCCTGGACCACTCCTGCAGCAACATTCAGACACCCCGAGCCTCCTTGTTCTCTCCTCCTCAAGTCCTTAAGGAGCACCCCAAACCCCCATTCCACTCACATCTTCCTCATCCTGACCATTCCTTTACTTAAAGGCCTAATCAGGCCCCATATTCATGCCGGACCATGAGGTCCCAGGTGAGAAGCCAGCAGGCTGGCACACACTGACCCACTGACCTAGGAGAACACCACAGCACACTCACTCATCCCAGTTATTCTTGAAGAAGAGAGTCCTAGTCTTGTTGAGAGAAGCCAGCTTTCCCATAATTCTTCCCTACTCCAGGTAGGATTCTTTGGTTGCAAGTAACAGAAACAAACCGTGGTTAACTTAAGTGAGGGGATACATTGGGAGGAGGAGCTCAGCTCACAGAATCAAGAGACTGCTGAGGATGAGGATAGAAGAGTTGGGAAAACTGACAGTTAAGGCATCCTGGAATAGGAGATAGTCGAGCATCTTGTTAGGACACTCCTTCTTGCACAATGTTATTTTATTCTCCTGCCATTCTGGTTAAGATCCCAAGTCCTTGAATTTCATTGGCTCAGCTTGAGTAAAATCCCTCTCCTTTGTCACCTTGATTGACAGCCCAACTAAGACTGCAACAAAATTATCCAAAGCTGAAATTGGGGCTGTCACCAAAAAAAAAAAAAGGGGAGCAGGATGTTGGACAGCCAAAGACTACATGTATCCAAAATACCCCCAGTCTCTTCCCACTTACACAATTCATTTTAACCACCAAGATTCCAGGTGTTGTGTATGAATAAAAGTTGACAGAACTGTAAACTAAAGCTCATGATAAACAGTACTGAAATCAGCTGAAGAGAGCTCATGTTGAAAAAAAAAAATGGGTTTTTGAGGTCAGAACACCTGAGTTCTAGTACCAGTCCTGCCGATAATCGTGACCCCTGTTTCTTCTTCTAAGCAGTGGGATAAGCAATGACCTAACCAGCAGGTCATTATAGGCATCCAAATAGATAATGTACTTGAAGGCACTTCAAAGGCTGTAAAACATGCAAACTTGAGAGACTATTCTTGGTCTGTTTGGGTTTTTATAATTTATTTTACAGATCGTATCATATCAACTACTTAACCTGAGATTGCATTTGGCCAGAAGCAGTGCAGTTCTGACCTTAGCTGGCAGACAGGCTGCAGTGAAGCGAGATAAAGAGGAGGAGAACCCTGCAGGTAATGCAGTGGGCAGTCTTATTTCAGCCTATTTTGCAATGCAATGATCTTGAGAAAATATTAGGATGCAGTTCATAGAGAGTTCTTACTAACTCAGAAAAAATCAACTCCAGTGAGAGCGAAGAAATAGAAAACTGCTAGGGTGTAGGAAATAGCCATTTGGAAGAACGCATCAGATATTCAATATTCAATACAGAATTGAGTGGCAATGTAGCATAGTTGTTCAGAACACGAGCTTTGAGTCATGAAGACCTGAGTTTGAACTCTAGCCACTTCCTTTGCGTCATCTATGTAAGTACAATAATAATCCACTCAACAACTATATAACTGAGGATTTATTATACACCAGGTATTATTTTAGGCACTGAAGGTACAATAGTAAACAATATAGATTAAAAATCCCTGCCCTCATGGGCTTTACATTCTAGTGGGAAAAGAAAGTAAATAAACAAAGTAAAATATATGATGTATCTAATAGTGATAAATGCCATGGAGAAAATAAAGCAGAGAAGGAAGCCAGTGGGGTGACTGGGGAAGAGTCACTATAATCTATAGTGTGGTTAAGGAAAGCCTCATAGTGATGGTGACATTTGAAGCCAGGCTGAAAGAAGGGAAGGACTGGGGTAGGCAGATGTCTGGGGGAAGACTATTCCAGGCAGAGGAAACAGCAAGTGGAAAGACCTAGTGTTGAGAGCACACCTGGAAAGTTCAAGGAACAACAAGGCAGCCAGGATGGCTAGAGATTTTGTAGTCAGAGAGAAGATGGAGATCAAGACAAGGTATTGGAGATGAGGCAGGTAATAGAGCCTGGTGGCCCAGTACTTTGGCTTTTACTCTGAGTGAGAGGGGGAGGTCCATGAAAGTAACATAATCTAATTTAAATTTTAAAGTCTCACTTAGCTGCTGTGTTATGGGCAAGGGCAGAAGAGGGAAATCAATTAGGAGGCTATAGCAAAAATCCAGATGAAACTTCAGTTTCAGGTCCAGCTTTGGAGTTGCCACTTTGTCCTTACAAGCAACTAAAAAAGCAATAAGCCTTCTTAGATCTGTCAGACAAGTGAGATCTCAGAGCAGACTACTGTTGCCAAAATTTGAAGAGACAGGCAGGCAAATACATCGAATCGCAATTTATCAGAGCAGAGACCACCAGCTGAAAGCTCTGTGGGAAGCAGTGCTGGGGTAGGAAAACCTAAACTGTAATTAATAAACTGCTAAAGGCTTGGTGCAGACAAGTCTGAGAGGTAAAAACTCCAGGAGGACACAACCATTAAAGGGGTGCCCACACTTTTGTGAGTTTTACCTCTTAGAACTCAACCAAGTTCTCACAGTAAATATCAGAGAAACATTGCCTCCTATTTCCAGCATGGATAAAGAAAGATAAATCATTTTGAAATATGTCATTGCATTCTGTTCTTCTGAACAAAGCTCACCCTTAAGAGAAACAATTTTACCAGAGCCTAAACTACCGGGGATTTTTCCAGAGCCTAACTAATACGGAGGAAGGAAAATACCCAATTCCAGCCCTCTCTAGCCATCCTGTCCCACTTAAGACAGAAAGGGGCTGTGAGGCACTTGTGAAATTCACAGTCCAGAAGCACAGACTCATTAAACGACTGAGACCTAATCATAGGACTATAGAACACTTCCCTTCTCCCAAACCTATCCTATACTACTAAAGGTCCTTTTACTACAGTTCCTTTTACCCAGTACGTGATGTCCAACTATCAAGAAAAAATGACAAGGCACACTAAAAGGCACAGAAAACCAAAGCTTGAAAAGACATAGCATGCATCAGAACTGGACTCAGGGCTGAAATTATCAGACTGGGATTCTACAACTATGATTAATATCCTAAGGGCTCTAATGAATGAGACAGACAGCATGCAAGAACAGATGGACAATGTAAGCAGAGAGATGGAAGGTCTAAGAATAAATCAAAAAGAAATGCTAGAGATCAAAAATACTGTAACAGAAATGAAGAATGCCACAAGGAGCTCATTAATAGACTGGACACAGCTAAAGAAAGAACTGCTAAGTTTGAGGATGTCTCAATAGAAACTTCCAAAATTTAAAAGTAAGGAGAAAAAAGAATGAAAAATAAAACAGAATAGAATGTCCAAGAACTGTGGGACAACCACAAAAGGAGAAAAAAAGAGAGACAGGAACAGAAGAAATATTTGAAGCAATAATAACTGAGAATTTCTCTAAATTAATGCCAGACACCAAACCACAGATCTAGAAAGCTCAGGATAAATGCCAAAAAACTAAATCTAGGACTATTATATTCAAAATGTAGAAAAATCAAAGATAAAGAAAAAAATATCTTAAAGAGCTGGCGGGGGGTGGGGGCGGAATACCTTACCTCTAGAGGAGTAAAAATAAGAAACATCCAACTTCTCCAAAAAATTCATATAAGCAAGAAGAGGTAAAGAAATATTTAGAGTGGTAAGAGAAATAATATCAACTTAGAATTCTGTGCCCTTTGAAATTATCCCTTAAATTAAAAGAGAAATAAAGACATTCTCAGACAAACAAAAAATGGGGAATTTTATGGTTTGCCTTGTAAGACTATCAAAAGAAGTCCTTTAGAGAGAACAAAAGCGATATAGGTCAAAAACTTACATTTACTTAAAGAAAGGAAGAACAACAGAGAAGGAATAAGTAAAAGTAAGGATACAAGGAATATGAGAGAGGATACAAATTACTAAAATCAGAAATGATAGAGAAAACATCACTACAGAGCCCATGTACATTAAGAGGCTAATCAAGGAATATTATGAACAACTCTATGCTCACAAACTTGATAACCTAGATGGAATGTACCAATTATTTGAAAGACACAATCTGCCAAAACTCACACAAGAAGAAACACAATCTGAAAGGGCTTATGTGTAATAAAGAAATAAAATCAATAATTAATAACCCTCTAAAAGTGAAAGCACCAGGCCCAGATGGGTTCACTGGTGAGTTCTGCCAAACATTTAAGGAAGAAACTAAACTAATTCTTTACAATCTCTTTCAGAGGATAGAAGCAGAGGAAATACTGCCTAACTCATTCTATGAAGTTAGCATTACCTTAATACCAAAACCAGACAAAGATATTACGGTAAAATTACAGACCAGTATCTCTCATAAGCACAGATGCAAAAATCCTCAACAAAATATTAACAAATCTAATCCAACAATATATAAAAAGAATTATACACCATGACCAAATGAGATTTATCCTAGGTATGCAAGGCTGATTCAACATTTGAAAACAATTAAGGTAATCTATCACATCAACAGGATAAAGAAGAAAAACCACATGATCATACTGATAGATGAAGAAAAAGTATTTGAAATCAAACACTTATTCACGATTTTTAAAAAAAAAAATTCCTAGCAAACTAGGAATAGAGGAAATTTTCCTCCATTTGATTTAAAAAAAAAAATCTGCCAAAAACCTACAGGTAATACATACTTTATGGTAAGGAACTGGAAGCTTTCCCACTAAGGTCAGGAACAAAGCAAAGATGTCCCTCCTTTCCATTATTTTCAAAATTGTACTGGAAGTCCTGGCTAATGCAATAAGATAAGAAAAGGAAATAAAAGGTATACGTATTAGGAGGAAAAAAGTAAAACTCTCTTTATTCACATATAACATAACTGTCTACATAGAAAATCTGAAAGATTCAATAATGAAAAAAAAAAAAAAACCCTCCCAGAACTAATAAGCAATTACAGTTAGTTGGCAGGATACAAGGTTAATATACAAAAGTCAATCACTTTTCCTATATAGTAGCAACAAACATGTAGAATTTGAAATTTAAAACACAATACTACTTATATTAGCACCATCCCCAAATGAAATACTTAGACATAAATCTAACAAAATATGTACAAGATTTATATGAAGTAAATATATAAGAAACAGAATAGAGTGCTAGGAAGTAGACCCGCATAAATATAGTCAACTGATCTTTGACAAAGGAGTAAAAGCAATAGAACAGAGAAAAGAGAATCTATTCCACAAATGGTGTTGGAACAACTGGACAACAGCTTGTAAAAAAAAAAAAAAAAAAAAAAAAGGAATCTAGACACAGACCTTACAACCTTCATAAAAATTAATGCAACTGATCATAAGTAGCTAGAAACATGAAAAAAAATAGATCATAGACTCAAATGTAGAATGTAAAACTATAAAACTCTTGGAAGATAACATAGGAGAAAATCTAGATAATCTTAGGTTTATCAAGGACTTTTTAAATACAATATCAAAAGCATGTCCATGAAATAAATAATTGATGAGCTAGATTTTATTAAAATTAAAAACTTCTGCTCTGTGAAAGAAGTTTTGTAGAGAATAAGAAGACTGAAAGAAAGTATTTGCAAAACATATATCAGACAAAAAATATTATTCAACACATAAAAAAAGCTCTTAAAATTCAATGATAAGAAAATGAACAACCTGATTAACAAGAATGGGCCAAAGACCTAACAGACGTTTCTCCAAAGAAGATATATAGATGACAACAAGCACACAAAAAGATGTTCCGCATCATGTCATTAGGGAAATGCAAATTAAAACAACAAGGAGATGCCACTGCACATCTATTAGAATGACCAAAATCCAGAACACTGACAACATCAAACACTGCCGAAGATGAAGAGCAATGGGAACTCTCATTCATTTCTGGTGGGAATGCAAAATGTTACAGCCACTTTAGAAGACAGTTTGGCAGTTTCTTATGAAACTAAAATACTCTTACCATACAATCCAACAATCACTCTCCTTGCTATTTACCCAAAGGAGTTGAAAACTTATGTCCGCACCAAACCATACACACAGATGTTTGGAGCAGCTTTATTCATAAAAAGCTAAAACTTGGATGCAATCAACATGTTCTTCAGTTGCTGAGAGGATAAACTGTGATACATCCAGACAATGGAATATTATTATTTAGCACTAAAAAAAAATCACTATCAAGCCATGAAGAGACATGGAGGAACTTTAAATGCATAATTCCTAAGTGAAAGAAGCCAATTTGAAAAGGCTATATACTGTTTGTTTCCAACTATATGACATTCTGGAAAAGGCAAACCTACGGAGACAATAAAATGATCAGTGGTTGCCAGAAGTTTGGGGAAGGAAGGGATGAATAGGCAGAGCTGTTCTGCATGATCCTCTAATGGGTTACATGTCATTACACATTTGTCAAAACCCATAGAATGAACATCAACAGGAGTGAGCCCTAATGTAAACTGTGGACTTGAGGTGATAATAATGTGTCAGAGTAGGTTCATTCATTGTAATAAATGTACCACTTTGGTGAGGAGGCTGCAGGGAAGGCAGGAGGTGTATGGGAACTCTCTGAACCCCATCGATTTTGCTTCAAATGTAAAACTGCTCTGAAAAATAAAGTCTATTCTTTAAAAATCCAGATAAGAGATGATGGTGGCTTGGACAAGGGTGGTGGCTATGGTGGTGGGGAGAAATGGTTGGATTCTGGGTATATTTTGAAAGAACAGTCAACAGAATTGCCAGTAGATTGGATGTGGAGTATTACAGCAAGAGAAGGTTCCATATGACATAGACTTCACATGACGCCAAGCAAATACTAAATATTCAGCAGACACCAAAATCTCATAAAATTTCAAAAGAGATGATGGTCCTTGGCAAGATAATATCTTAATTAGATAATTCATGGAGGTGGGGTTTGGGACACAAAGAACTCAAAAGAATTGGATGGCCATGTTCTAGTCCACTCTAAGAAGTCCTCTTTCATATGCATATTTTCTTGTGGTCAGCAGCTCAGTTCCAGAAAGAGACAAATGGAGGAGGAACAGAGGAAAACAACAATGACTCCTCCCAGCACCAAGACCATGATAATAACTCCACAAGTAACAATTAGTCATCACAGTGGTGATATTAGCTAGACATGTGGAATGTTCTATTGTTTTGAAGCCCTGTGCTAAGCCAGCCTCTTCATTGCAGTGCTTTTAGCATAAGGTAAATGAAAAGATTCAAGTTAAGGTATGAAGAAAAGCAAAAGGATCAGTTCTCTAAACAGTGACTGTCAGTTCCCAAAGGATACAATTCTACTTTAGTTCCCATCATTTGGGGGGCCCCTCCTATGCATTAGACATACATATTTCTCTAGTGCTGAAATCAGTCCAGCAAGGTAAATGTTATTGTGTGCATTTTACAGATGAGAAAGTAAGGCTTATACAAAGATATAACTAGCTAAAGGCTCATGAACCTGAATTCAGACCTAAGCCTATTTCCAAAGTTCATGCACATAGCACACTGCTTCACCTTTGTTTTGTTATCACAGCAAACCTTTATTGAGCACTTCCCTTGTGCTAGACCTTGGTGTCTTATACTTATTTATATGAACTATACACCTATTTATATGAACTATTATCTCCATTTTACAGATGAGGAAATTAAGGAGTTAAGAAACTCACTGTAGATCCTCAGGAAGTGTGGTTTTATGTTGCAGGGTCCATACTCTTATGTTAAATTTTTGTTTGTTTTTTTTAAACATTATAGTAATACATGGTAACAATTTTAGAAAATATGACAAAGAGAAAAGAAAAAGTATCACCTCTAATTCTATCATTCTGAGATAATCATGATTATCATTTTGGTAGATAGCCTTTTAATCTTTTATACGCACATACTTTTTTTACAAAAATAAGATCATATTATTTTTGCTTTTAACCTATCTTTCACTCTCTCACTTAATAATTATTATGTTGTCGGCATCTTTCTGCTTTAAATATTTTCTACAATGGTGATTGACTCTCTTGCATCATGCACTTATTTAAGAATCTGTAAGAATCTTCCCTCCCATTCAAAATATGTACAAATACACACACACACACACACACACACACACACACACACAATTTTGCATATAAATTCAGACATTCCCCAAATCGTGGTCCCTAACTGAGAGCCTCAGTTCTACAATACCATTTCTAATGCCTGAGTAATATTCCATCACGGAAGGATGCCCTCTGCATTATTGAACCGACCTAAATCAGTCCTCTATGGTTGGACATTTAGATTATTTCCAATTTTCCACTATGATAAACAACATTGCAATGACTATTCCTATGGATAAATCTTTGAGGATAGCCCTATTTATCTCTTTGGAATCAATTCCAAAAGCGCAATCATTTTTAAGGCTTTCGATAGTATTTCCAAATTGCCCTCCAGAAAGGTTGTATCTATTTACGTCCCAGCAGCAGTGTCTAAGAAGGCCCATTTCCCCACATCATTGCTCACATCCGGTCTCACAAAACACTATATTTTGTACCTTTTTAACCCTGGCAGCAACTTTTGGCTCAAGAAACTGGAAACAGCAATCTTTGGGGAAGACTCCAGATTGAGAATTGCTCTTTCCCTGCTTCAACAAAGCCCCAAAGGCTGTGGTTTCCTAGATTTAGCAGAAGACCCTTCTTGCAAATCTCTTTGCCCTTGTCTTTGGTAAGAAAATCATTGCTGGGTGGGAGGAAACAAAGATTTTTTTTTTAAATCTTGGTCGATTTTTAAACATTTATATTATGAAATGTTTGTCCCCAAAGGAACTGAGAGGGTTCCTTTTAGTAGATCTTAAAATTCATAGACAAGTAATTCTGTAATGTGACTGCTCCTTCTCTCCCACTTTAGATAGCCAAATCTGGCTCCTGATATATAAAATATACTGGGGGAAAAAAAAAAAGCTTAAGTTTGGCTCAAGAATTCCACAAGAGTGGTTATAAGGACAAATTTCTTGCATACAATAGGCACTCAATAAATGTTTGTTGAATTGCTCTTGAAGACTTGGACATGCACCCTGGAGTAATAGGGGATTTCGTGTACGTGTTTAACTACTAAAGCTTTCATTAATTGTGGCAGTGTTAAATACAGTCAGTACTAATGAGGGGGAGTGGTGACCTGAATACACCAAAACAGAGGGAAATCCCAGATCAACTCTATTTAGTCTTGAAATGCAGTCCATGGGTTTTTTTTTTCCCTGTAACAGATGTACCTTTCCAATTCTGTCCAGCTTAGGCGAATATTACAATGAGCTTATCCTCTACGAGCCCACAGACAGAAACCACTGTAAAAGGCAGTAGTCAGGCTAGAGTTTAAAGTAGCCAAAGAAATTTGCATATGAACATATTAAATGATATAAAGGAAATATTGTTAATGTATTAACTGTGATATTGATATTATTTTAGCTACCTTAGGGATATATTCCTTTTTTAAAGATACACACTAGAATTAACAAATAAATAAAAGTTACTTCAGACCATCTGCAAAAGGGATAACAAAGATTTGATTATATTGTAGTAATAATTACTGTTGACTGGAAGTTTTGTGTGCAAACCAGTTTAGATATGTTAACTCGAATCCCTACAACAAACCTCAGCAAGGCAGGCATCATATCCCCATTTAACAGATGAATAAACTGAGGCTCAGAGGCAGTAGTGACTAGTCAATGCTTCCGCCCCAATTCTACTTCAGGGAATCACGCTCCTTCATTGGATAGTGTCAAAGCACCCTGTCCTCCTGCCCAGAGGGTGTTGTGACATGCAAGCCTCTCCTGTAATCCTCGGCCTGCACGAAGTAATACTCAGACCAGCAATGGTGGACATCAGCTCATCCTTCCTAAGGTCTGGATCTATGGCTTTTCTGCCCATTCTATGAGCTGCCTCTGCTCAAGGCAGCCACAGTTGGTTTCCACTGCATGCCAGCAAAGAATGCTAACTGACAGAGAAATGTTATCTGACTTGTCCTAGACTGCCTAGAGAGTAAATGACAGAGTGAGGATTTGAACCTAGGGTTGTCTGATGTCAAAGTCCCATGTCCCTTCTCAAAGGACATGAATAAGGTGTCGAGCTTATGCTACTTCCAAGTCCCAACTTTCACTTTCCCTGCCATCTGCTTCTTCTCTATAAAATTCCTACACACTCACTTCCATGTCTATCTACACACAGGGGTGTAACAATACATCACTGCACTAATATAGCCACACCTCCACACTGGGTACCCAGTGTGTAATTCAGTGATCACTTTAATCCATATTCCCCTAGACTAACAAGCTATTACCACTACTCACACCATCTCTTTGTCAATAGAACAGCACTGAAGGGGAGGCTTGAACAGGTCATCTGGTTCAACTTCCTGCCTCAAAGAAATGCTGCCCCAAAATTTTTAAAACTTCGTTCATGTGATAGGAGTCACTTTTGCCATCACTGTTGTCACAAGTCTACTCGTGAAGCCCCATGTGCTATTTTAAAATCAGAATGTGTAAGTCCTAAAAAGACAGACTGGAAGAAAGAGCCTCAGAACCCCTGAGGGGGTGAAAAGACCACAGGCTGTGTCATCAGAGACTCATCTCACAGCAGTTGTGTGACTCCGAACAATTATTTACCTCCCCTGAGCCTTAGTTTCTTCATCTGTAAAACGGGAATACTAATAATGGTGTCAACTTCATAGATTCTTGAGATGCTTCATCAGATGACAAAGTTAAAATGCCTGATACACTGTAGGAGTCAATAAAGCCAGTGATTCGCTTCCTAAAGAATTTAGGACAGTCGATCGCTTATTCCTATTTTTAAAGATCTCCAAGGAAAGAGAAACCATAGCATCTCTTGGTAGCTAGTGCCTGTGTTTCACAACCCACTTAGATGATGTGTGAATATAGCACAGAGGCCCACATCCAAAGAGGCTGGCGGAGGCTGGGAGGCCTGCCAAGCAGCTTGCTGGACTGCTACCCATCCTATCGCTTCCCCCGGCATTGCCTCCTAAATATATATATTAGCTTAGCCATCCTTCACAGGCCCACCTCCTCTTGGAAACCTTCTCTGACAATCCCCTGGTTCGAAATCTTTTCAGCCTTCCAACAACTATAACACCTGTTGGCTGTAACATTCTTCAGGCATTTATAGAGATCAGGCTAGTACTATACCTATTTAATTACCTCATAGTTAATTCAATCATTATACATTGGATACCTTCTACATTGCCTAGGCACTGGGAATACAGCAATGAAAAAAACAGATGAGGTCCCTATCCTCATAAAGCTCGCATTCTAACAGAGGGAAGGGGGACAAAAAATAAGTGTATATTACATCAGTCAATCAAAGGTGCAACGGAGGAAATTAAGACAGTACAGGGTAGGTGGCTGTTCTGTGTAGGAGGAATGGTGATGCCGGGCTCCTGCCCACCCCACACTAGCTCCCTCTCATTCCCTCACGCAGCTGCCCTGACACAGGCTTTCTCTCAGCTTGTCGAATTCACCGCACTGCTTCCTGCCCCAGGACCTTCACACATACCTTTGGCCTGAAGCAGTTGTCCCTCTCACCTTATTAACCCCCTCTTGTTTATGTGACATTCGAGCAAAGACCGGAAACAAGTGAGGAGACTACTCATATGTGCTTGGCTTCTCTGGGAAACTATAAGCTCCTGGAGGGTAAGAGGAGGCAGTGGAGAGCAGTGGCTAGAGATGCAAGCTCTGGAGTCAGGACGATCTGGTTCAAATCCCCGCCCTACCATACGCTGGCTATATGACAAATTCCTAACCTCTCCAAGTCTCGGTTTCTTCTTCTGGAAAATAGAGAAAGAATAGCATTTATCTCAAAGGAATGTTATGAAGATTTAATGAAATCATGAATGTACAGTGTTGGGCATCAAAGGTGGATTTACCCTGAAGCTTATGAAACTTCAAGAACCACCCCCCCACACACACACATTTGCATGAGCCCTTTCCAATGCCTTCAGAGGGGCCCTGGCAATGAGTTCACACAGTCACATGTTTCTGTAAAATATGTTCACAGGAATCGGTTTAGGTGACTGTCTCTTCCCACTTTGACTTCCCTCCTGTCATTCTCCTCCTGATGTCAATGGCAATGGAGAGGACATGGGCCTTTTGTGTTCATAATTCTGTAATCTTCCTTTTAAAGAGGCTCTCTCCAAATTGTATAAGCTTCAGACCTCACAAAACTTGAACCCACTCCTTCCTGGCATATGATGGCAGCACTGTGGTCATTACTGGGCATCATCACCTCCTTCCCAGTGTCCAGTTGAATGACCAACACAGAGCAGGTATTCAGCGGTTGCATTATGATTAAAGGAATGCTGGAGATCTGTAGCCTTGGATAGCAAGGGGCATTAAAACGCCAACTGCCCTTCCTTCCCTCTTCCCCTACAAAATTGTTGGACTGTCAGGACAAATGAAAGATTTCTAGAAGTAACCACATTAGGAGAAAGGGAGCAAAGCAAGCACTTTCCAAGAAGGCCAATTTCCTGTCCTCTTAAGGTGAAGTAGTTGAATTCATCATCTGAGGATCCCCAGGGTGCTGAGGGCTGTGGGCAGGTGCTAGGGTAGCCTCACCCACCCACTGCTGCCCCCATACCTGGAAAAGGAGGTTCTGGGAGAGCAAGACAACACATCTCCCAAGGGACTGCCAAGTGCAAAGCCTCATACTCAGACCTCAGGACACTTTGGCCTTCCTGAGTCATCACCCAGAGCTGGCCTCAGGGTCTGGCAGTTCTCATATTTAAGCTGAAAAGCTCTTGAAATCTACACCAGCATGGGAATGAGCTGTTTTCCCCTCCTAAGGGCTGAAAACAGCTCATACCCATCTTCCAAAGGGAAACCTTCTCCCTACTTGAAAGCAGTTATAAAATCACGTCTCAGCCTTTTATTTCCCAGGCAAATGATGCCAATTACTAATACCAAAGGGAAGGAACGTGACTCATTGATGTTCCCAGTTCTGACGGCTGATTGCCATAAATCCCCCAGTCCCTAGAGCTTGCTCCGCCTTCTTTCTGACAGTTCTCCGCAGTCATCGCCCAGAAAGTCACCCTCTCTTCTTGCTTTTCTCCAGGAGACTTCTAGAAGGAGTTGCCAAGGCCCACTGGTCCTTTTGCAAGGTCACACAAAGTCCCTTTGCCCACCTCCCAGCCAGACTCAGAGGACTTGATTTTAGTGTCCTTGTGTGTATTTCTGTATTTACAGACACACAAATTTCTAGTGTGTATTAACCAGAGAGTCTTTGTTCTCATCTGTCCCTGGTCCTACCCATTGTCCTCTCCTGCCTTCCCTGGGATTGTGTCTCCAATTCATAAACTTAGTGGATTTTCTTGTTCTTTTGTCATCAAAGTACACAACAGCAGCAGGCAGAAGCATATTAGCCTGGAATATTTCAGCGAAGGGACATTCTGCTCAGAATTGGCCCTGTGAGTCTTTGGTTTCAGCCTTCCCTCTGCCTTCCTGCCCACCCCCCAAAATAAGAATAAGACCTTGAACTCAGAAAAGTACTTGTCCTTTTTTTGAGGAGAGGAGAGAAAATAACTTTGGATGACTTTTTAATCATTGTCATAACATATTGAACTTATAACCCAACACACATATCATCTAAAAGTGAGTTTGTGTTTTGGTGGGGATGAGGGGGTCTACCTTCTGTAATAGTTTCTCCCTAACTTTCTGAAACAGCCTCAATGGCTAGGCATCTTTTTATAATCAAGGCAGTTTGTTAAATGTATAATTAAATGTGATTGAAATGTATAGCTTTGTATATGCTTAAAAAAAAAATCCTTTATCAGCCCATGTGCTCTGATTTGGGATTCAGAAAACATGGACCCCGTAACAGAAGAACACTGTATCCTCAAGCCTGACAGCTTTTGTTGATGGATTCAAGAAGCTGAGACTGGAATGGAGGATGTGAAAATACTTTGAAAAGACCTTTCACTATACAGATGCAAGCATTTATCATCATCATCATATCATCATTATTAGCAATAATAAGTAGATCAGGGGATCTTTTCAAATGCAAATTTAATCACATTGTGCCTTTCGTCCAAGACCTCCCATTGCTCTCAGGACAGAAGCCAAGGCTGTACCAGCCCTCTAGGCCCAGCATGGGCTGGCTCCTGCCCACTTCACAGTGACTCCCTCTCATTCTCAGTGCACCCACACAGGCCTTCTTTCAGACTATCCAATTGCCATACTCCTCCCAGCCCCAGGACCTTTGCATGCTCCTTTTATTTGAAACACTTGTCCTTCCCCACCTCACCTGTTTAATCCCCTTTTTGTTCAGATGTCGGTGTAATCACACTTCCTCAAGGAAGCTTTCTCCACCTTTCCTGACTTGGTGAATCCTTCCCTTCTCCAGCCTCACAGAATCATGTATAGCTCCGCTCATTAATTTATGCTTATTGAGTGTCTACTATGTGTCAGACAGTATTCTGGGGGCTGGGAATACAATGGTGAAAAAAGAATCCCCCAGGGAACTTCCATTCTAAGAGAAGAGGAGACAATAATCAAGTCAGCACATACTTGTATAACAGAATGTCAGGCAGTGATAAGTACTGTGGATGAAAGTAAAGCTAGGTAAGAAGTAATGTGGTGGTAGGGGTAGGGGTGACTGTTACAGGTAAGGGCGGCAGAGAAAACCTTTCTGAGCAGATGACATTAAACAGAGACCTCAGTGAAATGAAGGAGCAAACCATGCAAAGGTGTATGGAAGGATGACTGCAGACAGAAGAGTAGGAAGAGCAAAGGTCCTGGGGCAGAAATGAACTGGGTAAATCAAAAACAAACAAACAAACAAACATACATACAAACAGCAGAAGGTCAGTGTGGCTAGAGTTGAAAGAGCCACTTGGGAAAGTACTAAATGAGATTGGAGGACATGTAGACAATCTTCTGAGGAATTTTGCTGCAAGGAGCAGAGAAATCAGGCAGGAGCCAGGGGAGCACATGAGATCTGTGGAAGGTGTTTCTGCTTTGTTTTTCATTTTGTTTTAAAATGGGAAATATTGCAGCATATTTGTATGCGGAAAAGAATGCCCCAGTAGAGAGGGAGACATTGGTGATTCATGAGAGAGGAGATTATTGCAGTCAGATCCTTGAGTAGGTGAGGGAGAATGAGAGCCAGGGCCCAAACAGAGGGCTTGGCTTTACACAGGCACAGGGATGGTTAGTCATTTGCAGCAGGAAGGAGGGCAGAGCATATATGTATTGATGCTGGAGGTTGGCAAGTTTAGTGGTGGGTAATGAGCATTCTGATAACCTCTATTTTCTCAGTAAATAGGAAGATGAGATCATCAGCTGAGAACCAGGCAAGTTCAGAAGGTCACTAGAGAAAAGAGAAGGTACAAATAGCCATCTTGAAGAGAGGCAGAGTGACCAAGGACTATATAGTAGGATTGCAGGGTTGTTGGGCAATGTTGAGGCTGTCCACTTATTTGCAGACTTATATTTAAAACAAGACCTGTCCAGGCAGTTGTGGGTGTTTTCTCCAACTATGTTTCTGTGCCCAGACACAGATGTAAAAGAGGTATTCCACTGAGTTTAACCAAGGCTGGGATTTTGGCAGGTGGATACAACAATGCAAGAAAGTCACAGAGCAATTATAACACTAGGCCTTGGAATCCAGCCTGAGTAAAGAGGAAGGGGTGGTGAAGAACAGTGAAAAACGTGCTGGGTTAAAGATTTCAATAGGATCGAAGGATTTTGGGAGTAGGAGTCCAAGGATAACCGAACTCGGAAGATAATTGGTGATGGTCCAACGGGGATGGTAAGAATGAAACTTCAGAGGTGCTGTAGTTATGACAAGGTCTGTTTGTGACTCTGTGGTTGTGGTGGAGTGGAGAAAGGGGATCACGGCATTAAGGCATCAAGAAAGGAGAGGCAAGGTGGTGGATGGTCATCTACGTGGATCTTAAAGTCACCAGAGACGATGGCAAGAGTAGAGGTGCAGAGAAAGTCAAGGAGCCAAGTGGCCAATTGTCAACAAACACATGAGCCAAAGGTAGGTAGGGAGCACAATAGATGGTTTGATGATATGAGCTCATACTTTTCATGTTTATATTATTATTTGATTAATGTCAATTTCACCCACTATACTGCACGAACTTACAAGGGTAGGCGGCATGTCTATTGAACAATTTGGTATGCTGCTTTTTTATCAGTTATCATAAAATTATTCTAGCTTTATTTTTAAATGAATTTATCTAATAGTTACTCATGGTAGAAACTTTGGAAAATATAGAAAATTATAAAGAAGAAAATTAAAATCATCTATAATTTCACCAATTAGAAGTAATCATTACTGACATCTTAGTGTATTTTATTTTGTCTTTTTTTCTATGAGTATGTGTCATTTTTAATGGCTATATAATAGGCCATCCGGTATCATAGATTATTTGTATTGTAATATAGTTAGGTTATTTCCAATTTTTCTCTATGTAAATGATGGTATAATAAATATCTTCGTGCATGAAGCTTTTTCATATATTGGGTATTTCAAACTTAGCTTCTCAAAAATGGACTTACTGGATCAAAGACTGAATATATTTAAGCTCTTACAATGTATCCTTAAACTGCATTCTAAAGTGGTTCTATTAGCAGTAAATGAGTTGCTTGTTTTCACAGCATGCTCATCAGCACTGATGATTATACTTTAAAAAATTCTCCTTGTTGTTTTCATTCTAATAGAGATTCCACAACAAAGAGAATAGCAAACTCAGGTTTATTTTTTAGGTGATAGAGAGGCTGAAGAGAAGTGAGAGAGTGCTGGTATGGAAACCAATTAGGAAAATGGGGCACTAGTACAGGAAAGAAATGACACAGCCAGGCAGTGATTAGAAAGACATTTCTGAGAAAGGATGGGTTGGATTTGTGACTGATCTGAAGCTAGCAGGAAGGAAGCGAGAGGTGTCAAGTTCGACTCCAAAGTGTCTAGATTTGGAGGTAGAATGGAGGGTGATGGCATTAACCAAGACAGGGAAAAGGGATGGAGGAGCAGGTTTAGAAGGAAAACAAAGCTTCCTGTTTTTTTAAATAGGAAAATCAATAGAAGTTTAATAACATGTATACCTCCTGTTTACATGGGAAAGATCCAGAAAAACTGAGTAACTCCAAGCTTTCTGTTTGCAACCTGTTACTGTGGGTACCTTCCAGAGTTCCAGGTGGAGATGTCAACATATCCATTAACAACATGAGTCTGAAGCTTGGGAGAGGATGGCACTGGGGATACAAGTTTGGGAATTGTCTGAATGTAAATGGTAATGAATGAGATCACTGGGGAATGAGAAATGACTTCTAGGGAAAATCTACATTTTAAAGGTAGAAGAGGAATGAATGAATGAGAAAGTGTTGCTTAGAAAGCAAGAGAGGAACCAACAGACACTGGAGCCAAACGCCAGGGGAATAGAAAGGTTCAAGGAGGGAGGACGGTCAACAGTTTCAAAAGCTTCCAGTGTCTACAGGAATTATGGTGAACCATGATGGAGAGTTCTTGGGAGAGGCTGAGAAAGAAATAGAGGATGTGAAACCAGAGGATGTAGAATTGTCGCATGGGCCATTTGGAGGGTGTTCAGAAAGTGTGAGAGGGAGCACGAGCCTCAGTGAGAAGTCATTCTCCTCAAGTTTCTCTATCCTTTCATTGTGGAAAGAGCTAGTCAATGTCCCCACACCGTACTGCTCACGTGAGTGTACCCAGATGGTGCAGACTGAAAGCTGGGAGGCCTGGCTCTGGATCCTGGCTCTGCCGTAATCTCAGACATTAGATTTTGGCTCAACCTTTGATTCTTTACCTATAACATGAAGGAGTCAGTGAGTAAAAGGGAGCCTGAAGCTGGCCTTAGTTTGGTGTTGGTTCACAACCAAGATTTCACGTAGCTGCAGTGAACTGAGAAAAATAAAGTCAAAACTGCATTTTCATGAATGTAAATACCTTTATGCAATGTAAAAGGCTGCTGTTTATTCTGAGATTATATCTTTCCTACTTTTTTGATGGTAAGCTATCCTTTTGTGAAATGATGGTAGATGGTAGCTGAGGGTTTTCTCCTAGTGTTTCTTTTTCATGTCTTTATTTAGCAAATAAGAAGTTTGTAACCCTGCTAGCCCACCAAGTCAGTTTGGGAATGTTACTGATTTATAAATTGCTAAAAATGTAGAAGTGAGTGGCCTTGATATTTTTTAGGGTTCTAACCTCTCAAATCCTAAAATATCAGCCCTCTCAAGATAGTCCTAATGGTATAGCTCAGCCAGTATAGGGTGGATCAGGCACCACTGCTCCACCCCAGCTCCCCACTCCCCCACCCAGTACAAGAGCTTTGAGTTTGGGCCTTTGCTCCATGATGCCATATCCTGGCCTCTCTTTATCCCACGGTCCACTAGTGTGCTCTGAGTATCTGGCCACCCAGAGCCCAAGCCTCAGTCACCACTGCTCCTACTCAGCAATAAGGCTCCATGCCAGGCTCCTGCACATAGGAGATGAATTCCAATGAGGAAACTAACTCATCCCCTTCCTTAATCTCCCCCAGGACTGGGATGTGTATCCCCAATGTCTAACAGTCCTATGAGTGCCCAGGTAATATTGGAAATTTGTTATTTTCCTACCACCACTCAGCTAATATACGGCAGAAACTAAATTCGAAGCCAAACCCTTTCAGTCCAGTCCATTACTCTTTCCCCACTGGCACCACAGAATGGTGGAACATCAGTCATCAGTAGGGGTGATATTTGCAATCAGGACAACCTTTGCAGCTCCTCAAATCAAACTCAGGGAATGGTGCAAACATAAGCCAGGTCTTACCTCCGGTGGCAATTTTATTCTGTTCACACTGGCTGATGACGAAGGGATAAATGTGAACTGTTCATACATGAGACACAGACTTTATAAACTTCCTCTTTATTTTTCTCAAAGTAATGACTGCTCTTAGTTTAAAAAGTTGAATTCTACTAAATACACCTTTAACGAAAAATGGCTCCTCTTTGCCCCTGATTACTTTTGTACATTTTTTCTCCTCTTTGCCCCTGATCACTTTTGTACATTTTTTCTGGTATGCACCTTCATCTATCTAAACAAGCTTAGATGCTATGTCTCCATTTGTTGAGTTTTCCCATCATCTATTGTCCAGCCTGATGAATGAGTTAGATTTCTAAAGCGCTACCTGTTCCCCTTTTCTGTTCAATGTAATTACAACTTCTTAACACTTAATGTTTACTTTATCATAATTATATGATTTTTAGTCATTGAGCTGGTGTACCAAGATATGTTTCTCTTCTTGGACAACTTTTGTTTACTCTGAAGTTAAAAATGAGCTCTTTTTTTTTTTTTCATTTGCTTAGTTTTCTGGATATCAGACAATAACTTTTCTTAGAATTTCTAACAGCCTTTTAACATTTCCACATACCAAGCAATTCAGATAATCTACCCATTTCATTTTTTCTCACAGATCTCCCTCTATGAACTCACCATTTGGACTGGGTGCTTCTATTTTCCATTATCCTGGGAGTTTCCTTTGCTGCTGTCCTGATTTGGAACCCATGAATCCCACGTCGTCCTCTTTCTGGGTTTATTACGAGGAAAATAAACTTTTATGTATAAAAATGTCTTTACTTCCCTTCAACACTTAATTGATAATTGAGCTGAATACAGAATTTTTGGTTGGAATCATTTCCCCTCAGGATTTTGATACCTTGCTCTATTTTCTTCTAGCTTCTGATGTTTTTATGGAGCAATCTGAGGCAATTTTGATTGCTGATCCTTTGTAAAAGCCTACTTTGTTTGTGTCTCGGGAAAGCTGTTAGGATCTTTTTATCTGAAATTTCACAATGACGTGCCTCAGTGGGGACTTTTGTCCGTCATTGGGCTTAGCACCCAGGGGACTCAGTCAAACTGGAAACACAGATCCTTTAGCTCCGGGAAAATTTTTCATTTTACTTATTTTAATAATTGTCTCCCTACCATTTCTCTGTCCTCTCTTTCTAAAATTAGGCAGAGTGAGGGCGTAGAGTGTAATGGAAGATACTGTTTTAGGTAGAGTGGCCAGGGAAATGTCTCTCTGGTAAAGTGACACTTGAGCAGAAATTTGAATAAGTATCTTTTCATCTATCAGAAAAAAATTATTATATTTTTCTTTTGTTCCTTGCATTGTCTCTTTTTCTTGTCAGTTTCTTTTGTTCATCTTTTTTGGTTTTTTATCTCTTCTGTCAGGAAGTTTTGCTCACGTGTCTGGTGATCTTCAGCTGAGCGTTGACATTGAGAGGGAAGCACTAAAAACCATGTGAAGCTCTGTCTGTGTGCCTGGGGCTTGTCAAATTAAATTAAATTCCACTTAATTCTCTTCACTCCACCTTCTTCTGTCACTCCCTGAAATTCCTGGGCCTTTCTGGAATTCTGCAGGGCAAACTTTTTGGCTCCTCATGGGCCTCTCTCTCTGTGGGCCATGCAGTTTCTGCATCTTCCATCCCATCTCTTGTCTGCGATGTCTCTTTGTCCTTAACACTTAGATGGGATTTTAAGAGGATATGCGGATAAACATGTCTTCAACACACGATGCTAAATATGTTTAACCAGAATGTAAGATATTCTGTGAAATAAATGCTAGCAAACAAATCAGCCCGAGAATTTTTTTTTTTTTTTTTTTTTTTTTTTTAAGAAAAAGAAAACCCTTGCAGGGTATCCCTGCTGTACTTGACAATCATGGACTTTTATGGGTAAAGTGACCTCAGACATTACCTATTCTCACCACCTCATTTTACAGATGTAGAAAAGGAAACCCAGACAGCATGAGTCTTTCCCAAAGTCACAGCAGAGAAATGGAAGGAGTCCCTGTATCTTATACTTTAATCTATGCCTTTCCCACTGCTATTCTGGCCTCCCTGGAAAAGCCCCTCAGGCAGTAGAAAGATTTTCCTCTTGATGGGGCTTCCAAAGCAAATGCCTTTTTGCCCTCTGGGCCAGTCTGACCCGGATCAGTCCCATCTGGAGAAATACCTTGACAATGAATTAGATGTTGTTTCTCAAGCAAGACCAGGAGTGTTCCTTAAAGGACAGAGTCAAGATAACAAATCCGCCTTAAAATAAACCTCAAGTCAGTTTACCAATTAACACCTAAACGTATTTAAGAAAATAAGTTTAATTGTCTAATTAATTTTTCACGAATTAAGTCCATTTTTATATGTTGCATTTTATATTGCCTTGGCAATGAAAGTAATTGGATCCCTTTATAACTATTTTCCACTTCCTAGTTTGCTAAGTCGTTCAATGCTATTGTCTACAAAAAATATAAATCACCCCAAACCAGTCTCATTACAACCTTATAAAGTTCATAAAGTACTTCTGTTCAGAAGGTGAAGCGTGGAGGGTAGCTGCAAAGGTGAAAACAAGAAAAGGTAGAATCCAGTGGAAAATATGCCCGTGGTAGGCAGCCTAGTGATCCCTACCTCTTGGCATTCACACCTTTGGGAAGTCCCCTCCCCTAGAGTGTAGGCTGACCTACAGAGCAGAATGTGACAGAATTGATGGGATGTCATTTCAAAGATTAGGTTGTAAGAAGACTTCCATCTTGGTTGCTCTCTCTCACATTCTCCCTCTCCGTCTCTCTCTTTCTCAGATCACTCAGTCAGGGTAAACTCTGTCATGAGTATCCCAACAGGGGATGCCAAGGAACTGAAGCCTCCTACCGAAAGCCACATGAGTGAGCTTGGAAATGGAACCTCCAGCCCTGGCCGGTCCTTCAGAGGCTGCAGTCCCTCCCCTCCAACAGCTTGAGAGCAACTTCATGAGAGACCCTGAGTCAGACCACCCAGCTAAGCCACTCCTGGGTTCCTCACTTATGTGAGAAAATGAATATTTACTGTTTTAAGCTGCTAAGTTGAGAGATAATTTGGTTTACAGCGTTAGTAGAAGAGAACTAAGCACAAATTCTGACTCTTCTACTTTCCTGCAGAAGCATCTTGTATATGTCCCTTAACCTCTCTTAATTATGCTGGTTTCTTTGTCTATAAACTGAGGATAAAGACCTTAACTACCCCACATAGTTGGTGTGGGGTTCAAGGAGAAAAACGGAATTTTAAATGATTATGCGATATTCAGCATTTTTATCTACACTATCACATTTAATTTCTTTCAAATGGAAAAAAAAAAACACATGTGGAACAAATCTAGTAAATTGAAAAACCATACTAGTATTATTAGAGCCAACTCATTTTATGATTTATTAAAACATTGTTTAACTAAATATCAATCTTGGATCAACCTTAAATAAACCATATGCCTTTTAGAACTGATGGGTTTTAATTAGTTTCTTAATTAGCATGTGAGAAGTTTGTAAACCTGTTAGTTTTGCTATCAAAATCAGAAGAACAAGCTCTATATGAGCTCTTCAGGGCTAGGGCTAAGGCCCACAGTCCCCTCAAGTTAACGTGGCCCAAGCACAACTCTCTTCCATGACCCCCTTCTCCACAGTCAGGGCCTCATTAATGAAACCACCACCCTCCTCCTCCTCAATCTGGAAACCAAGTCATCCTCCCAGAACCCTCCCCTTCCACTCCTCACCCCACATCTTGTCACCGAATCCTGCAATTCTAATTCAGAAACATTTCTTCCCTTTCACCCCGATGCTGCTGTTCTAGTTCAAATTCATCTCTTCCACATTTAATCATTAATATTATTATAATATTCTATAACATCATAATAGTATACTTTAAATATGATACTATATATAATTATACTATTATAATATACATTAGTAGATAATATTTCATGATGGTATATTAGGTTTCGGGAGTTGAGCTCTGCACTGGTGATCAGACTTATGGGTCTTCATCCAGCTTGCAAGAGTTAAACTAGATTAAAGGTTAAGAGTAGGGTCTAAATCTCTGCTTTCTATTTACTGTGTGCCCTTGGGCAATTTCCTTAACCTCTCTGTGCTTCAGTTTTCTCACCTTGAAAATAGATAATAGCATTATACCATAAGGATTAAAAGAGTTAAAATATTTTAAATGCTTAGGCCAGTGTCTGGAAATCAAAAAATGTTAGCTATTATTATTTCTGGTCCACATCATGTTTTCTCCAACATATCTCTCTCTAGGGCCAAACCATACTTTACAGAGCAGTCTGACCCTTCTTCCTAAGGAACCATCGACTTGTCATTCTCCTAGCAAACTTCAGTAACGTGTGCCTTAGCATGGCCCACCTCTTCAGCTCACCTCTCTGGCCCTCAGCCTCCAATTATCCCCATCCTATCCCCCCTCTGCCTGCTCCACAGAAAGTCTCACCATTCCCAAAATACGCCAGTCTGAGCCTAACTCTGTGTCTCTGTGCCAAGATAAATGAGGTACAGAAGAGAGAGTACAAGCTAGTTTAGGTGGTGGCAAAAGACAACGCCCAAGATGGTAGCTGGATGCTCCCATGTCTTTCATGCTTACGTAAAAAGAAGAGATCAAAGAGGGCTGGCATGTAAGTACTTCCCATGGCAGCCCTCCCCTGGCAGGCCTTAAAATGGCTAGGGATGTTGGCTATCAAGAAAAATCAGTTGAAAGGGAAAGGAATGATACCTTCACTAGGCTTACTTTCCCTGTGAGCATAGAACTCTGCTATCATCAGAGGAAACAGAAAAAAAAAAAGAAAGAAAGAGTTTGGACTTTAGAGTAAGTACCACTTGTGTGCAAATCCTGGCTCTACCTCTAGCTAAACAAGCATTTACCCTAAGTTTCCTTGCCTGGAAAATAGAATAATAATGGTTCCTTTGCAGAGCTGATGTCAGGAGTAAATGAGGAAACTTGTGTGAAAGTACCCAGCACATCACAGCCCTAAATTAAATATCACCTTCCCATTTTCTACTGTCTTGTTCTCTGCGCCCATGAAGGCTCCCTAGTTGCCCCAACCTGTCTTCCTGGTGAATTCCTACTCAATCTTCAAGTCTCAGCTGAATGTCTCCCTCCCAGTGAAGTCTTTCCTGGCTTTCCCAGGCAGAGTTTATGGCTCCTGCCACTGGACTGGGAACTCCTCCATAGCAGGAATCATTATCTAAACGGTAATTTAGATTACCATTTAGGATCCTCAGAGACTGGCGTTATTCAAAAGTAAATGTCTCTTGGATAGTATTCAGTGAAAATGAATTATTCTTAGGTGCTCACAATATTTTCATTACAGTACTATTTGTAATAGAGAAAACTGGGAAGCAACAAAAAATGTCTAATAATTAGGAATTAAGTAAATCATGGTTCATCCTCAAAATGTGGTGGTATGCTGCCATTAAAATCATCTTGTGGAAATGTGCTGTTGACATTAAAAAATGTTCTCAATATACATTATGAGAGAAAAAAAAGTAGGTTTCAAAACAGTACTATGTACAGAATGATCTCGTTTTGTGATAAAAATATAAATGTTTATGTATGCATAAAAAAGGTCTGGAAGGACCCAGTGGTTGTCTCTGAGTGGGTGGAATTTGCATGTTTCTTTTCCCTCCTTATGCTTATATGTATTTTGTGATTTTTTTTATAATGAGCATAAATTACTTCTGTAGTAAGAAAAAAAATTTTTTAGCTACCAAAAATTGTTTTTGTGATTGTAATGCATTTTCATTGTAGAAAATTTGGAAAGTCTGTAAACTATAAAAAAGAAAAGATAATTATGCATTTGTTCTACTGAAAGTCTATTAACATTCTAGTATATTTCTTTCTAGTCATTTTTTAAATCATGTATGAATTTTTTAAACTACTTGAGATCAAACTGATCTATAGTTTAATATCCTGCAATTTTTATTCCATTGTGAATATTTTCCAAAATTATTACAAATTCTAAATATTAGATGTCTTACAAAGGGCTAGAACGATCAGCTATCCCAGGGAGAAAAAAACAGAAGAAATGAAAACAGGGTTAATGGCCTCCCAAGTACAGCAGAAGGCATTTTAAAGACTTTCCTAGGCCCTAGAGAGGTCTTGTATTGTTTAAAATACTTTAAAATATTTCATATTAACAATTTTAACTGTAAAATTTTTGAAAGGGCTTTTTATACATTTGCTCTTAAATCTGGCTAAACATATCCATTTAATTTACAACTGGTGAACAACTTGCCTAATTTACAATGGCTATAATTTTTCAGTAACCATAATGCATATTTGAGAACTCTTGCAAAGTGAAAAAAATCCAACTTAAAAATTGTTTTCAAATATAAAGAAACACCAGATTTTTAACAATTAATAAAGTTAACGCGATATTACATTTTATAGATTTTTAATTAAACATATCTTGACTTTATGGTTTCCTTTTCATATTTTGGTGCCAATAACTTTTTTCAGATCTCAAACCTTTTCCTAGGCCCTAGAAAAGTACCTAAACCTTGGGCTCTGAGTCCCTTCAGCTGCTGGGCAGTCATGGCAGACAGACATCAGAAACTTCCAGCAAGGGTGGGAGCCACTGCAATGGCCAGCAACGGGAGAGGCCAGAATTTATTCGGCAGTTTATTCAGCAGAATTGTTCTTTCTGTGCCAACCTCCAAACACAAATGGGAAGGTTTGGACAAGAGGTACATGCACTACTAGGTTATTGCTTCTCAAATAGAACAAATAAACTAGGGACAAGGAGGAGGGGAAGGAGGGAAAGACAGAAAAGGAAGAAAAGAAAGGAGGAGAAGAAAGAAGGGAGGGAGGGAAGAAGAGAGGGAGGAAAGAAGGCAAGAAGCATGGTAGAAAAGCTTCTACTCATTAGTTGCTTATTACTACCATGCACTGAGTTGAGTGCTTTACATAATGCATTTCATTCAATACTCACAGCAGACCTATGAGATGGGACTATTGTCACTCTTATTTTATAGATAAGGCTCCTGAGGCTCAGAGAGGTTAAGTCATTGACCTAAGGCCACACAGCTAAAAAGTTACAGAGCTAGCCCAAGACTGTCCAACTCTACAGCCTGCACACTAATCCCTACACCATATGGCCTCCCCAAATACACCTGACCTATCTGGCCCTCCTCCCAAGTTCCAGAAGGATGGAATTTAAAGCTAGAAGAGCCCATGACATTGGCTCACCCTTCCTGTCTATCTTTATCACAGCACTGCTCTCAAAGCAAGTCTGGTTCCCTGTAGACATCCCACTGGGTCGGGCACTTCCATCCCCAGGGATACCATGCCTGGCCCAGAGAATGTACTCAGGACATATTGGCTGAATTAATAAATTAAATAAACCTCTTGTTTTGCTGAGAAGACCAGAGAAGGTAATATAGAGACCACACATGGAGGTAATATGCCAGGGGGTCACCTAGCAAGATAGTGACGACAGACTCTGGATTAGAATCCTGGCCAACTTTCTTGCATTGTTTTACCTGAATTTTATGGCTCTTTCTACTTTAATCATCTCATCTCATCCTCACAACAACCATGTGATTATCGTATGTTGTCAAATCTAATACCATCAGTAGGACACACCACTATTTCATGTAACAATAAGAAAAATTTTTTTTAAAAAACCCTGCTACGTATACTTGAGAGACACCATCAGCTGTATATGAAAAAATATATGATGTTATCCACATATTATAGATGTGAAAACAGAGGCCCAGAGGCATGAAGTGGCAAGCATTGGTCACACAGCTATTAAGGGTCAAATGTATGAGTCAAACTAGTCCTGGGCTCTCCTTACAATTGTACCTGAAGGCTCCATGATTTATTTGATGGCTGAGTTTTTTTTCCTGCTATTTAAATGAGAGTCTTAATTTAGCTGGTGACACAGCTCCTTCCTACATTTCAGAGTGTTTTCTCAGCATCTAGCACTGTGGCTGGCCAACAAGAAGTCCTCAGAAAATATCTAAGAGATGGGGCAGGGGGAGCTGTCACACTATGAGGCACCTCAGAAGTCTGAGTTAGTGGCCACTTCTGTGTTGCTGATACTAGGGGAGGTAAAAGGAAAATGCAGACAGGAGTGGGGTGGGGTAGGAGGCCCTGTACTTAGATTGGGTCCTGAGGCAGACGGACCCGGTCAGAATCCAAGCTTTGCCAGCTTCTAGCTGTGAGACCTTGTGTGAGTTATTTAATCTCTGTGAGTCTCTGTCTCCTGGTTGGCAAAATGGGAATAATGCAATACTACCTATCTGGTGGTATGGTGTGAAAATTAAATGAGAAAGTGAAAGTAAAGAGCTTAGCAGTGTCAGCACCTGGCAAACACTCAATAGATCACAGCTAAAGCCATGTACAGGAAGGAATGTCTTGTCCCATATCATCTCGAACAAAACTAAACTGGCTAGGCATTGGGGGATTCATGATGGAGGACCCTCAGCCTCGGATTAGCCATATAACGGGCATATAAATAGCAGAAAGCCTACCACTAGTTTTTTAAAAATCCAATACAGAAAATAAGAAATGAGAGTTGGAAAATCACCACAAACACTCAGCTAATTAATCAAATCATAAGCATTTACCTTGGTCAATCTAGGCAAAAATGTTTAAAACCCTGAAAAGAAGAGATGATTTTCTAGGAAAATAGAAAATATGACAACTAATTCCAGAAGAGTTTTTAAAAATACACTGAAAAAACCTGAAACATACTAAATACCATAGAATAGATTGACAATGTTTTGAAAGAGCTGTATCCCAAAAAAAGTGTCAGGTCCAGATGGTTTCATGGGTGAATTCTACCTGCTATTTCAATTGTTCCAGAGCAAAGAGAAAGCAGGAAAACTTCCAAATTCTTTTTCTGAAGCTAGAATAACAATATATGAAACCTGACAGAGAGACAATAAAAGAAAGATTCAGAAAGAGATGCTGGAAGCTGCCTCTCTGCAAAGTCTGTAAACATTTCCCATAGACTCAAGAGCAAAATAAAGATTTCCACTAACACTATCATTATTTCACATTGTTCTAGAAGTGCTGGCCTATATAATTATAGAACAGAAAAAAGCAAGAAGTATGAAAATGAAAAGAAAAAAGCAAAATTATCATTATTTTTAGATGATATGACTGTAAACCGAGATAACTCACTCAGGAATTAGCAATCAAATGATTCATTATCAATAAAATAAGATGATTGGTTATATGACTAATATACAAAAGTCAGTAGCTTTCTTACATGCAATCAGCAACCTGTTAGAAAATATAAGAAATGATTCCATTCAGATGAGCAACAACATGAAACACAACTATTTCAAATGTGCCTAATCCGTAAGAAGAATGCTGTGGAATGCTACCGAGGCACTTCAT
>CM053510.1:9557073-9675841 GCA_028627145.1 Eidolon dupreanum | reverse complement strand
ACAACATGTAAATAATAGAGGAAACTGTAGAGGAGCAGGGAGGTCTGTGAGAACACTGTACTTTCTGATCAATTTTTCTGTAAACCTAAAACAGCTCTAAAAATATAAAGGCTATTAATTTTTTAAAAACTTGCACTAATCATTGGTGGTAGGTGTGTAAATTAGTACAATCCCTTTGGAGCAAAATTTGACAACGCTTCCTAAAATTTTTAAAACACATACCATTTGCACAGACAGTCCATTTCCACTTCTATATATGTAAGACTTTATCTTACATATATAATCACAGATAAGAAATGACACACAAAGACATTTATCAGTTCTGTTTATAACAGCAAAAGACAGGAAATACTGTCGTGGTAGGCAGAATAATGCCCCCCCCCCCCCACACACACACATCAAAATGTCTACATTCTAATCCCTGGAACCTGTAACTATGCGTGGCAAGGGGGAATTAAAGTTGCAGATGGAATTAAGATTGCTAAACAGCTGGCCTTAAAATAGGGAGATTATCCTAGATTATCCCAGGCAGCTCAATGTAATCACAAGAGTCCTTAAAAGTGAAAGCAGGAAGCAGAAAAAGAGAGTCAGAGTGATGTGGTTTGAGAAGAACTCAATCTAGTTTGCTGGCTCTCAAGATGAAGGAAAAGGACACAAGCCAAGGAATGCAGGTGGTCTCTAGAAGGTAGAAAAGCCAGGAAACAGATTCTCCCCTAGAGTCTTGAAATGAACACAGTCCTGCCAACACCTTGATTTTAGCTCGAGACTCATTTCGGACTTCTAAACTGTAAGGTAATAGATTTGTGTTGTTTTAAGCCACTAGATTTGTAGTAATTTGTCACAGCAGCCATAGAAAACTAATACAAACCTAAATGTCTACCCGTAGAGGACCAGCTAAATAAATGTAATATTGTGCAGCCTTAAAAGGAATGAGGCACCTCTATATACTGATAGAGAATTAATTTCAAGATACATTGTTCAGTGAAAAAAAATGCAAAGTCTAAGTAGAACATATATAGCATGTTATCTGTGTATAAAGGAGGCAGTTTTAAATTCACAAAAACCCTTATGCATGCATAGAATATCTCTGGAAAGATCCACCAGAATTTGGGAATATCTATTATCACCAGGGAAGAGAAACAGGTGACACTAGGTTCCAATGGCAGAGATGCTCATTTTCCACTGTTATGTTTTATTGTTCGTTTGTTATCAAGTATAAGTAATGCTTAAAGAAAAGAAAGAAAATTGCTTTAAAAAGTAAAAGGGGTGAACTTTTCTCAGTCTTAAATGATTTTTTAGTGTTTTAATCTTTTTAATGAGTATTGATTGAAACTCTTCTACCAGTGGCACACTGTCACATGTCTTTTCTCCTTTAATCTGCCTACTAACTCTGACAGGTTGGTGTTATTATTATCCCCGCCCACAGCTGAAGCACTGAGGCTCAGAGAGGTTTAGTAATCAAATTGCACAGCTGGTAAGTTTTGCAGTTGGATTTTAAAGCCTGGTCTGTCTCCTTGAACTACCACATGTTATTGCTGGTTCCAACAGCCACAGTAGGCGCCAGCTTAACCCTCTGATGCTGCTATAAGGAGCTGTCACACAGAGATCTCAGCCCTCCTCATCTCATTCTGTCTGGTCTATTCCCAGATCTTTGAGCTGAGAAGGTCAGCCTCTAAAGGGGCCTACCAATGCTGCTTTCTGGCTTAGACCACCTTCTCTGGTTACATCTCCCAGCAAAGCTTCTTTAGGGCCTTCTGGGGAGAGACCTCTCCCGGCAGTCACTGTGGCTCTGTGCTCTCTGGTGGGCTCATATGGCAGTGGATGCAGTGCAGCCACCTGCTTTCCTCAGGCAGAGATGAAACCCTAGAGATGAGGGGCCTCTGTGCAGTGTTACATCTTCATGAAATGAGGCTGCCCTGAGATTCCTTGTTCCTGCAAGCTCGAAGCCAGAGATGAAGGGGGTTCTCCCTGTCAGCAACTTACAACTCAAGGTGAACAAATCCACTTCCTGAACCTCACTTTCTGGTAACATGGAGATCAGATTCCTGGGTTGTATTGACAGATGTTGCTAGGCCATTTATTTGTTGGGAGAGCTGTTTAAATAAGGCCCAACTGCCTTTCATGTTGAGGATCTCAAAGCATTTAAAGATGAGTAATTAATAAAGTTCAACCTCCAGAAAAAGCAAGAATTATTATCTTCATTTTATAAATAGATCAAAGGTCACACAATCAATGGCAGATGTAGGAAACAGATGTAAGAACTCTGCTTTTGTCCCTGGCTGCAGACATTAGCTCCCACCCCTGGTATCACTGACAGACCTCCTTTCTGCTCTCTGACTTCTGGCCAAAGACGTGGAATTGGCCTTTATATGTTTCCACTTAAAGGTTTGAATTCTATGTATGGTTCATGTGCCTTTGATATGTCTGGAATTTATAAAAGAAAAGGAGAAGAATGATATTTGATGCTTTTCAGAGATCGTGTTGGGACTGAGCCTTATGTAGTAGGTCAAATGCCAATAAAGGGAAAAAAAAAAACTGCTCACCAGATCTTCAGGAAGTTCACTTTTATTCTCTCTCTAAAAGAACTTTGTCTGTTAAAATCAAACAGAGCTTATCTATAGTCACCAAAATGATTATTTTGGGAATAACAAAAGTCACCATTTATTGAGTACCAACTGTGTGCTAAGCACTGCTCTACTTACCTGCATACACTATATTGTGTGATTCTCACAAATAGCCAAGGAGGTTTTTATTATTTATTCATTTTATAGATAATAAAACTGGGCTTAGAGATAGAACATGGGTTAAAGAGAAAGAGAAAAAGAAGGAAAATGCTCCAAGGAAATAAATCAAGCAAAAATGATTGGCTATATACTTTGTGCCAGAGCTGTTATATTGCAAATAGATACAAAGACGGAGATACAAAAGTGAATAAAATCGCTCCATAATCCTGCTCTCAAGGAGTTTTTAGCCTTATGGGTCATTGAGGGTGAGTGCTGAGAAAGCAAGCATCATAAAAAGTCAAATAATGTCAATACAATTCATTCCAGAAGTATTTATTGAGTTACTGATATGTGTTAGGCACCGTATTAATTTCAGGGCATGGTCCATCTTCTCATGGAGCTTATGGTCTAGTGGGAAAGTCACAAATTAACCAAATCATTCATACAGATTTAAATTGGCAATTGAGTAGAGTAAAAGACACCAGATGAGCTACAGCCTGACAAAAGATTAGTATCCAGAATATATAAAGAACTCCTACACATAATAAGAGAGAATCCAATAGAAGCACTGTCAAATGAACCAAGGGGCAGTTCAAAAAAAGACAGAAGACAAATGGCCAATAAACAAATGAAAGTATACTCAATCTATCTTGTAAACAGGGAATTGCAAATTAAAACATGAAATACCATTTCATACCCATCAGCTTGGCAAAAATTTTAAAATCTGACATTACCAAGTGTTGTTGAGGATGCCAAGCATGGGAACTCTTATATATTGCTATCAAAGAGTAAATTGGTACCACCACTTCGTAAAACCTTTCAGCCATGCCGAGTGAAACTGCAATTTCACATGACCTTAGCCCAGTAATTCCACATCCAAGTATCTACCCAAATGGCTCATTTTCACACAAGGGGAAGGGTATAAAAATATTAATTGCAGCACTGTTTCTAATGACAACAACTATGACAGAAACTGGAAACAAGCTGAATGTCCTCCAGAAGGAGATGGGTAAGTAAAACATGGTGAACTTGGACAATGGGACCCTAGTCAGCAGTGAAAATGTATGATCTAGAATTGCATGTATCAGCATGGATACATTTCAAAATCCTAATGCTGCATGAAAAAAAGCAAGTTGCAAATGATATATTCAGTATAATGCCATTTCTTCAAAGTTTACAAGCATGCCAAATAATTCTATAAAATGTTTATAGGCACAAATATAAGTAGTAAAAATACAAAAGTGTGCATGGGAATGATAAACCACAAATGCAGAAGAGTGATTACCTTAGGGAAAGGACAAAAATGGCTTCTGTGGGCTCCACCTAGATCTGTAAAGTTTTAAGTCCTTAAAATTTTTTAAAGAAAATATAGCAAATGTTACACTTTGGCAAAGAAGGGGGTAGGGGAGGAGCAGAGAATAAACATGTGTTAATGATATTATTCTGTGTAGGTTTTTATATGCTTTGATCTATCAAAGGAGGATTTGACTGAAAGGGGGGGTCGAGGGTGGGGATGGGCACAGACCATGCAGGGCCTCATAGGTCATCTTGAAGGGTCAGGTCTTTATGCCCAATATTATGAAAGCAGTAGGGATAGAAAGCTTTGGGAGGCCAGAGATACCTCACTCAGCTCAATAGTGGAACGGGGGAAGGCATCCTTAAAGAGGTGACTCACCTCATGAGTACTGGAGAATGAGTAAGAGGAAGCCAATTAGGGGAGGAAGGGAGATGAGATGCAAATTCCCTGGATAGGGCCCAACAATAATAGACACTAAGAACCTTCAGTATTGTGGTCCCAGTGGGGTCCTATACTGGGTGTTAGGTAGAAAATGGAAGACGATTGTGTCCACGACAGAGGCTTTGGGGTCCCAGGCTGGGTGAGCAGCCTTAAGCCAAGAGAGAGTTGGCCAGACATGGGCCGTAGGTGGCTGCTCAAGCAGTGTGTGGAGGACGGATGTGAAGGAGGCAGGAGTGCAGACAAGGAGATCTTTGAGGGGAATGTTAATAGCCTAAACCAGGCCAGCCGGAATTAGGATAAAGAATGAAGAGTGCCTAGAGAGGTATTTAGGAAGGAAGGCAATTAGGAGGGAAGGCAAGGTGTCTAGGACGATAGGGTGGGTCTCGGTGCCATCACTGAGACGGACAATAATAGTAACAAGACGCGGCGAGTTGGGGGTTCGTGCAGGGCAAGTCAAGTGGAACTGTCGGGCAAACAACGGGATGGGCGCGCCGGGGCTGCGGACGCCAAGCTGGGAGCGGGAGGCGCCTCCTGTGGGTGGTATTAACCAAGCACAGCAAATGAGTTGGTCCAGAAGGAGGGCAGGGGAAGAAAAAGCTGAGCGGGGCGCTGAGGGACGATAAGGAATGGGGTGGGGGTTGGAGAACAGGAGGGGAAGGACCACGCAGACTCTGACCAGCCGCTGGGAGGTCGGCCCCGCGTCTGACTGCGGGACCTCAGGCCCGGGGCAGATGTGGGCAGAGGTTAACATCTCCCGCCTCCCCACGGGACTTCAGGCGGAGCCCGAGCGCGCCGGGTTCCTGCAGGCGCTGCAGAGCCAGCCCAGGCAGGGGCCTTCCCGCAGCAACTCCGGCTGCCTCGGCCGCAGCCGCTGGGAACCGCAGGGCACCCGCGCTGCCGGGGCACCCGGGCCATCCCCGCCACCCCAGGCTCCCCGCGTATCTAGGCCCCTCCTCCCCACCTCCCGCGGACCTGGCGACGTCACTGCGGCTCTGACGCGCGCTAATGGAGGCACCGGCGTCCTCCGGGGAGGTCCCGGTCCTTGCAGCCCTCTGCCGCGTCCTTGGCCCTCCTCCAGGAGAACCTCGATTTTCCAAATTCGGGAAGGCCGGCTGTCCTTTGGCTACTGATAAGGACGTGAGCGCATGGTAAAAGATTTTAACAATGCCCGGAAAGAAATAGCTGGACCCAAGAAAGAGACTAATAATAGCGGCCAGCTAGAGTTCTGCTCGCGTGTTCAACGGTCTTAAGAACAATAATAACGACAACAACCATAATAGCCACCATTTATTGAGCGCTTACTCTGTACCAGGCACTGTGTTAAGCGCTTTGCAGGCAACAACCCTCGGAGGTAAGTACCGTTATTATCCCTATTTTGCAGGAAACCAGGGCACAGAGAGGTTAAGTAACTTGCCCCAGGCACACAGCTAGCCGATGTCAGTGCCAGAATTCCAACCCAGGCTGTCTGATCCCATGTACTTCTCATGTCACCCCACTAAGGTTGGGATCATCCTCTGCATCTTAAAGATGAGGAAACTAAGGCACATGGAAATTTTTAAGTACCTTGCCCAAGGTCACCTAGCTGGAAAATGGATGAGGCAGAAAGCGAACCGAGGGCTCCTCTCTGTCCGCAGTACCCGCGGTCTTGGCCATAAGCGATGCCACTTCCAAACTGCCTCCGACAGCCCAGCAAGCTTTGGCCCCGGGTCCCAAGAGGCGCAGCCTCTGCCGTATTTGGGTGGGTTTCCGCGGCCTCCGATCCCCAGGTGTGAATCGAATGTTTCCGAGCATCGTCTCTGCTCTGCCCGCAGGCGTCAGATACAAACGCGACTCCAAGAATCCGGTCCGGGACGCGGCAGCACGGTGCTCAGGAGGGATGGAGCGGGGGCGGAGGCAGCGGGAGGGATCCCGGGTCCCACCTGCAGAGCGGCGGGCAGGCGCGGGGCTGATGACTTGCCCGGAGCGGCCGGCAGAGGGCGCTGCCTCACGCGCTTCGGGTCTCAACAGTCACCAGACCCCTGGGCGGGCTAGCTTCGACCTGCAGACCCATAGACTCAGAACGCCGAAGGAAGAAGCGGTTTGTCCCAGTGGCTGGCGCCCCTCTGGCCCCTCGCCTCAGCTGTGGGTCTGCTTTCCTAATCGCTTTTCATCTTCTGTGCTCCTGCCACCCCACTATCGGCCTCCCAAGCTTCCCCAGGCCCTGCACTGCTGGTTTAATCACCTTTTGCTGAGAGGCAAGAACGCTGATCCCATCCCTTTAAAAGGCCCAGGTGTTTGCAGGTCAAATGTGGCTTTCTCTCTCCTCATGGGATAAATCGTTCATTTGGAATAGATAAATTTCCTTCTTTCTCCAAAATAGCAGGAGAGGATGGTTAAGGAAGGAGCAGACAGATGAAAGGATCTATTTTCATAATAGCTACAGTGTATTAAGTGCTTGTTTTGTGCTGAGCCCTTTCTGTGTCTTGACTTCTTAATCGTCGTCACTGCAGCCCCGAGAGGTGTGCATCATTATTCTCATTTGACAAGTGAGGTCACAAAACTACTAAGTGGCAGTGCTGGGAATCCACCAGGAGAATGTGACTTTAAAGTCATGCTCCCATCACCCAGAACGTACAAGCTGATACAGTTGAACAGAAGACGTAAGACATAAATCATGCCAAAACAAACCAAAATCTATCTACGCAGAGTACCTGGAAATACCACATGTGAATTAGGGGCTTCAATAGCTTTCTGAGCCCCCATTTGGGATTCAATTGTCTAAAAAGAAAAACAAAACCTAAAGGTGCAATGAGAGAATAGGCATGAGGCTTTAGCTTTCTCTTGGAAGAGCATCCGGAGAGGCCCACTCACTTTCTAAGTCTGGGCTCTGAGGAAATAAAGGTGGTTCTAGGAAAATCTGAAAAGTATGAGAGGAAAAAAAAAATCCCTTCTGTGGTTTTTACTTTAACCAAGCCTCATTCTGCTATTTGTGTTTTATTTTAAAATTAATGTGGCTCTCTCCACTCTTTAAATTGGCACGTAAACAGCAAAAACAGAAGGAAGGCCAGCTACAAACTTTAAATGTGGTGGGTTTTTCAGGAAGGAGGTACATGACTTGAAGTGGAAATGCAGATTAAATGAGGTGCCTTAAACATTTCAAAGACAGACTTTCCACAAGGAATTTAGATCATAAGCTCTTAGAACGGGAGCTTTGTCTGGGTTTGGGCTCGGTATAGTGTCTAGAATCTGTGAGTGCCCAATAAAAATGGAAAACGAATCACACTGTTAGTCTATGTCTGCATCATCTAACCATCTGGGTCACCACTTTGCTTATGGTTTTAAAGTGTGGCTTCTGGGGGATTTTCCTGTCCTCTGGATCTTAGTCACACACCCTCCCTCAGACCCCTCACTTTTCCAGAAGTATGCTCTGGGAATCCAGTCAAGGTGAGGGCAGTTGTTGATGATGTCACTAAGCCTGGTTAAACAGAATGACTGCACACTCTGGAATCACCAACTGGAGGCTTTTCCAAACAGGGACACCAAGGCAGAAGGGACCACATGAGACTTGTCACTTTACAGTTCTCAGTCCCTTGCCCTATATCTTTGAACTAGAAGAATTCCCCTCTTACTCAACACAAGAGAGCCCCAGGCATCCCAAGCTGCCTCCTACAAAATCCTTGGGCTGCTCTGACCTTTCCTCCCTCTGCTACTTCCCTCGTTCTTTCAGTGCATTTATTCTACCAACATGCTTTGAGAGCCCACTCTCTGTAGGTCCAGGGGTACAGCATAGAATCTAACATGAACTTATGAGCTCACTTTCTCCTATTCCCACCTGGCTCCTGACCTCATGGCTCCACTTTCATGTCTAGAGAGGCCCCACAATAGTAAATGACTTGCTTCTTCAGGTGAGAACTGCTACTCAGACATATCTGTCTAATATTCTATCAGCTCCCGGCAGCTTCCTGAGACCACGCCCTCTGATCCCATATAACAACTGGTGACACCCATTTGGCAGAAGGTCTGGGCCCTGATATACCCTCATTAGCAGGGCCTGGAAAATGCTCCAGCTCCAGCACTTGCCCACATTCCTTTCCATCCTTTTCTTGTTGTCACTCTTTCAATTCACAAGATAACTGTTGATGACTGAAATTTCTTGGGCCATATTTATGAAGCATCTACTACACTGAAAAAGCCCATAGTGCCATAATACCCCACTGTTCAAAGGGAAATGTTAGTTTAAACAGTGACTAAGTAAGGGATGTGTTGGATAATGCTTATGAGTTTTTTGGGTCATTTTTAAATTGAATATTGGGATTGAGTGATTCATAATAATGAGGGGAAAGAAAAACACTAGGCCTGTTTTAGCTTTCAAGATTATTCAAATGGAATAGATTTTTAACATCAACACCCTAGAAAAGACAGAACGCTTAAGGTAAATTGCAAGTTTTTGTCTTTTTGGAAAACCTATTAATACTGAATGATCTTGGTCTTGACCCATCCAAAAAAAATGAAGAGGATTGAACCGTAGTATTCAGATTATGTCCCTGGAAATCCCTTTAGAAAGTAGATTCCAAATCAGTACTCTTATTCTTCTTGAATATCCCACCCCTTAAGACTGTCCCATCCTTTCTAGATGCAGCATTATTTTCTCTCCTCTCGAGGAAGGCAGTGGCCCAGAGACCAGAAGAATGACAGAGAGTAAGGGGGATAACTTTTCCTTACCTGAGTTGCAGTACCACTTGAATCTAGAGAACTCATTATGTGTGGTATCTGCATGAGTTTGTGGTTGTGCATTCTCTGGCTCATGTCCAAAGTCTCCATAACATGGGGGTCTGAGATATGCCAAAAAGAAAGCCTGTCCGTGGAAGTCGAGTCCACCCACCACGAAGTTCTTGGTGGTCAGTGTCTGCGTGTCCGGCTGCTCGAGTGAAGAGAGTTGGAAACCACTGAGCATTCCTGCTGGGATCTGTCCAAGCCCTTTTGGGAACCGGCAACAAGCACTTGTCTGGGGAAATTAGTTTTGCACTTTCACAGAGTGAGAAATTCCACAGGGGCATTCTTGTGCTTGGGAAGAGAAATCAAACCCAGCTCATTCCTTCAGAGCCCATGCCATTAATAAAGCCGACCGAGTTCAGTTCAGCTGATCCAGCCCGGGGCCGTGAGGTGGGTGGGGCAGGAGCAGTGCAGTTCAGCGAACTTCACCTGTGGCTAAGGCCCCTCCGGACTAGCCCAAGCTTGAGATTTCAGGGGATCCTGTTACCAGCGTGTAAACACCGTGAGTGACAGCCAGCACTCCCAAGCGACCACAGAGGATCTCAAACCCTTCCTATCTTCCTAGAAACCCTGGCGGCACGGCCGGCTGCTTGCTGTCTGATGCAACAGTTTGCAACGCTAATCTGGGAGCCAAGCCTGCCGCGGGGCGCTGGGCGCCCTGCCGACGCGCATGCGCGGGACGGGGGCCTGCGGGCCCGGCGGGGAAAACGCTTTGCACCACTGTGCTGGGGGCGGGGCGGGCAGAGAGACCTCTGGCAGCCCGCGCAGGCGATCTGAGCTTAATTAAACTTCTCCCGAGGCATTGGCTGACTGATTGACCCAGTGCTCCAAAAAAATCAGAAAGGCTCGAATCGCCCTAAACGCGACAAGAAAGCGAAGTTGGAGAGTTGGCTTTTGGTTTCCAGAGCTGCTGTGCCTTTGAATTCAGCATCCCTTCCCTGCGCACCCCCACACACAACCCCACACCCCCCCTCCAATCCACAGTGCTGTCAAGGCTCAAAACCTCATTAGGGCTTCAGGCCTCCTTGCCTGGGCCTTTGTACCGATTTCTCAAAAAGGGAGGAAAAGTGGTTATAGAGGGGGAAAGAGACAAAGTTTGGATAACATCTTGATCAGTACCTTCCTCGTCTACTTTCTCCACCCATGTGCCTTTAAAGGTTTTATTAGCAGAAGGAAACATGACAACAGATTATTTTCAAAATTTTTCAACCGTTCAGGTACATGATTTTCTTTCATAGCCACATTCTACCTATATTATATATTTTAATCGACTTTATTTTATTTACTTTCCTTATTCTTTAAATTGACTTTAAATCTACTCCCTTTTTCTACATAACTTTGCCCTAAGCAATAACATTAGTGAAACCACAGCTATGATGTGCTAGTTGCATATTTTAATACACTTGAAAATGAATTCATAACTATCCAAATAAAAAATATGTTAGCTAAAAGTGGCCTATTACATTTGGAGAAAAACTCCGGAGGTAATACTAATAATAGTTAACATATGTTGAGTGATTGCCAATGTCCCAGGCACTGTTCTAAGCACTTTAACTATTCTAAGCCCTTTTGACACCTTAGAAGGTGGCTGTTCTTTTCATTTTACAGTGGAGAAAAGTGAGGCACAGAGAGGTTAAGTAACTTGTCTAAGATCACTAAGTCAGTATGTAAACTCTAATAGCCTCGCTCTAGAGTCTGTACTGATGGCCTATCCAAAGAGGCTGAGTTACTGCTGGAGATCACCCAGGTGGGTTAGTCAGTCCACATTTGAACCTAAGTCTGGCTGACTCCGGAATTGAGCTCCTAACCAATGTGTGAAACTCTTTCCTGCCTATTTTCCAAATCTCATCTCCAACAGCCTTTTTATCTCTGTCTGCCTCCTTGAAATCCAAAAGATGCTTCCAAGTATTTCTCCTCTCAACCCCTACGTCTCCCCTTCCCATTCTCCCTGGGTGAGACAAAGGTTCTCAGTTCTAGTGTTTCCTTCTGTGAACTAAAGTAACCAATAAATCTCTGATTTCCTTCAAATTCCTACTTTGAAAGTTCTATCTATTCTCGTTTATAGGCCATGAAACTGCCTATCAGCACCACCAAACTACATTTCCCAGACTGCCATTCTCACCTGGAATGAGAACAAGAATCCTATGTCAAACCATGTGGCTCCTATTTTGGGGTTGGAAAATCTGGTTACTATCTTGGATAAAGATTGGTATGCCCATGGACTAATTCTTCTGGCCCAAGGCAGACATGAATTTCCCAGGCCTCAGTGATTGGGGGGCAGGGGTAGGGGCGGATTTTTCAGCAAACAAAACCTTCAATTAGAGGCATAAATGAAGACTTGAACTAAGACTTCTAAAAGATAGCTGACCCCAGCCCTAGATATATTTTCTTTCTGCAATAGCCCTTACCACCACCTCCCCTTCCCTCACTTCACTTCCTTTTCTGTTCTTCCATATTCTTTGCTTAATTGTACCATCATGCCACTCCCTTGCCCCCCCTCCCCACTCCATGCCCACACCCACTCTTTAACTGTTTAGTATAAAATCCAGCCCACCAGACTGAGGTTTTCTTCGACCCAAATGTTATTTTCAGAAGGAGCCATTGAGGTTGGGGTGTAATTGCAGCGTTGGGCCTCTGCAAGCCAAGCTGAAAATAATCAGCGAGGCAGATGGGGTGGGAAGAGAGTGTGGTGGCCGCTTCCACCAAAGAGTGAGAGAAACCCAATGGATGAGTCAGAAAGAGGCAAGGTCCAGGCTGGGCCTGCTGGGCATACAGCTGGGAGTTCAGTTAAGGGGATACTGCCCAAGGTGTTGGGGCCTTTGACTGAGGCCCAGTCCAAAGTGGTTCCTGGCTGTACATCATAAGTCCTGTCCATATTTCCTGTGACAGCACTAAGCTTCTCTTGCTCTTACTTAATTGGACCATAGCAGCCATGGGCCAAATGGGAACTGAGCTATCCTGTTGGCTCACCCATCTCTAGAAGAGGGTTTTTCAGCCTTGGCACTATTGGCACATTGGGCTGGATAATTTTTGTTATGGGGAACTGTCCTGTGCATTATGGAATGTTTAGGAATATCCTCGGCCTCTTCTTTCTAGATGCCAGAAGCACACACACACACACACACACACACACACACACACACGGTCATGACTATCAAAAATGTCAGACATGCCAAATGTCCTTGGGAGGCAAAATCGCCCCTGGTTGAGAACCACTGGTCTAGAGTGATCCAGGCCTCTAAAAGATCACATCACCTATCCCCACTATGACCTCACTGCCTTGCATCACATCTGAATGGACCCGGATCAAAACTATTGGCCACCTCCCATTTCCAATGACAACCACTGAATGCCTCAAACCCAGCATGAGTGCCTGCCGTGTGTCTCTTTGTCTGCACTGCCCTTCACCAACCAAAATACGAGGTATTGAGAATGAAGTTGTGAACAAGACAGACATGTCCCTGCCTTCATGGAAATGACAGGCCGAGTGAGGAAAGACAGGTATTACACAACCCTGAGTGAGAGGCATGTAAAGAAAAGAAATAGGCTACTATAAGAACATCAAAGAGGCTTTCTCACCTAGGTTAGGGCATCAAGAAGGGCTCTTGGAGGAAATGAGGAATTAGCCACTTGGAGACTTGAGGGTGAGGGAATGTTCCATGGAGCAGGAACAGAGTATTCAGAAGCCCTAAGTTAAGAGAGGATGCCGTACATTCAAGGAACCCAAAGAAGTCTGTCATAGATCAGGCTCAAGACGGTGGCAAGTCATTTTCTCCTCTCGCCCCAAAGCTTGCTTTTCCTGTACTCCTCCAGATTTCTAGCACAAGTGTGTAAACTTAGGATAATATTAAACCACATTTACTCCCCACCTTGTCCTTGCTCAACTCCCCTTAGTCACCCAGTTACCAAGTTTTGTCAGTTCTACCACCAAAGTCTCTCTGCAAACTGTCTCCTTGTCTCCATTCCCACCACCACAGCACTGATGCAGGCTGTCCTCATTACTCAGCCGAATTTGTGAAATAGCTTCCTAACGAGTCATCCTCCAGTCTCTACCACTGAGAAAGACATAGCTCTATGTCTCTACTGGCTTAAAAAACCCTGCATGGCTTCAGAGGCCTGTCAGAAAGGCTGCTGCCTCCCATGGCTTTTGGATGCCCTTTGTTAACTGCTCCCAGCTACCTCCCACCCTCCTACTCTCTAGCCACCTGGACCACTAGGCACACCTCTTGGGCCTTCACACCCCTGCGATTTTGCTGTTTGGACTGGCCTTCACCAACCAAAATCACTTGGGGAATCCCCACATATTCTTTAAGACCCAGACAAAATGAACTCATGATTCTCTTCTATCCCTTCTTAGAAGGCTTCCCGTAATTCTTCCCTCTGTTTCCGCTGGGATTTGTATATCACTGCTGACCATTTGTCACATTGACCCATAGTTATCTGCTTAAACCCATCCCTTCCCCAGAGTGGGAGAGCCTCAAAGGCAGATAATGTAGTAGAAACCGTTGGCTTATTACCCAACACCCATTCTTTCCCTTCCAACTTCCTAAGAGAAGCCGAAGAAATGCAAGGCACAGTATACTATTTAGTGTTGTGTATTAGTATACTATTTAGCTAAGCTGTTGTAACAAACAGATCCAGAGTACAGAGGCTTAAGCAAACTCTCACGCTTCCTTGGAAACTGACCTCTTGACCAGCTCCCAAGGGTAGGCCCACCACCCTATCTAAAAATTGCTTCAGGAACCTGAGCCTAAACTAATCAGTGTGCAGTAGTGACTTCTCTGGGTCCCTCATATGCGCTCTTCCCTTCTTTAATAACAGAACTCCAGATTTTGGGCCAAGCAGATGGCTGCCTCATGAGGACTACATTTCCCAGCCTCCCTTGCAGCTAGATGAGGCCATGAGTCTAAGATCTCACCAATAGACTGTGAGCAGAAGAGAGTGTAACACTTCGATGCTGTGCCTTCAAAAGGACTGTGCATGCCCTTTCCCCTGTCTGGGAGATGATAGAAACTAAAGCAGTCTCCCTGAACCTAGAGAAGAAAGCCACATCTGGAGGATGGCAGAGTCCTCCTAGCAGTCTTAGACAGCTATTTTCTGAACTCTTATATGATATGAAAGAAACATATATTTCCATTTTGCTCACAATTCTGTATTTGTGGTCTCTTTGTTACAGCAACTTTTCCTGTACTCTATAAATACGCAGCACCTGGCTTCCCCAGGCCTCAGGGGAAGCCTGTGACCTCATTAGGGCCAATGAGTTACAAGGAAAGGTTCAATGTGGCAGGGTGCCTGGAAAGGGATGTATTGTTTTTAAGAGAGAGCATCGTGGAGCAACCTTCTCTCCTCCTCAGGACATCGCCAGGCCTGGAACTATGGCAATTCTTTTGCTAACAGACTAAGAATGGGGATACACACACAGGAGGGCAGAGCCGAGAGAACCACAGGGAAATGGAGTCAGAGTACCTGGACTCTGAAGCCCACTCTCTTAGTCTACTTGGACTGCCACAGACTGGATTGCTTAAACAGCATAAGTTTACTTTCTCACAGTTCTTAAGGGCCAGAAGTCTAAGATGAAGGTGTCATTGCATTTGGTTTCTGGTGAGACCTCTTCCTGTCTTGTAAACAGCCACCTTTTCACTGTGTTCTCACATGGCCTCTTTGTGTTTGAGAGAGCTCTCTGGCGCGTCTTCCTCTTCTTATAAAGACACCAGTCCCGTTGGATTAGGCCTCCACCTTTATGACCTCATTTAATCTTGATTACCTCCTTAAAGACACTATCTTCATATATAGTCACATTGAGGATTAAGGCTTTAACATATGAATTGGGGTGGGGGGGTGCACGACTCAGTCCATAAAGCCCACCCTATCTCTGGGCTTCCAGTTGTGAGAAACAATAAATATCCTTTTGTTTAAGCCAGCTGGAGTTGGTTTTCTGTCACATCTTACCCTACAGTGTTTCACTCTTCTTCATATGCCCGCTGGGGCTAGAATGAATGCCCAATCGCTATTTCTCTTCCTTTACCTGTAACGACTACCTCACAGATAAGCTATAAGTATTTCTCTTTCTCTCTGCCCCAGCCTAAACACCTAAACACTTATACCTCATCTCTCGAAAATTCTTCTCAGACCCCACAACTACAGCATTGGCTACTTATACAGACAGCTAAGGTTCAGCAATAAAATCAGAGGGTTGGATTAGGTGTACCCCAGCATACCTTTCAACAGAAGCATTCCCTGAATCCTTTCCAGCTCTAATGTCCCATGGCGCTGCCTTAGGCTCTCTCTGAAGGAATCATTCTGTGTTCAGACAGACCAGTCTGGCATTAACAATGTAAGTTTATTGAGGGGTCCCTCTGGGCTCCTGCCCCAACTCCCTGTGGTTCCACAGGAGGCCTCTTCCAGCACTCACTGACTGGGGTTCTGTTTGAAGCCTTTTCAAGCTCTGAAGTCCCAAAATTCTGTGAGACATGCTATATAGGCCTTCCGCTGCAAACACAGAATAGAAAGCTCTGGGGAGGGCCTGGATTGTCACAACATTGTCCAACCTTCCAGATGAGACCAGAGGTTGGCCCTGCTGAGAAACAGGCAAGGGGGAGGGAGCTGGGAGGGGGCCTTGCAATGCTCAGACATTCAGCAGGTCCTGCAGCAAAGACACTCAGGTTCTTGTGCCCATGGCTCAGCCATCTAGACTGCCATTAGTGGTGCCCAAAATGGAGGTCCTAGTCCCAGGCAACACTTTCCTCCTTCCAGTCTTGAGAACTCCACTCGTGCAAACTGGGGAAAGGGAATGTGGGAGAATTAGATCTCAAGGGAAATGACCAGCGACTGGACCCTGGTCAGCCAGGACCTTGAGGGTCTAGAGGTGTTACTCCCAAGTCTGCAGTGATTCCAGGCTTTCCTTCTATGCCTTTTGAAGTGACCATTTATAGGACACTCATTATGTGCTGAGCTCTATGTTCTATGCTCAACACTCTAGCTATATTACTTATTTTGTCTTCATAACACCCTGCCGATATGTATCATCACTTGTCCTGTTTTACAGATAAGCAAACTGAGGCTCAGGTGAAATTACTTGCTTGGAGTTAAAAAGCGACAGAGCTAGATCTGACGTCACATTCTTAAACAGAGTGTATGATGGGAGGCCTTTGGAATTTGGCAGCATCTTCTCTGGTCTCATAGCCTGGGCAGGCATGGGGAAAGGGCATGGTGTGGTCCCAGGCCTGCGAGGCCAGTGCTGATGAGAAGGAAGTTAGGACCAGAGAAACGTGGTGCCTGGAATGAAGGACAAAGTGGGCAAAGACCACCAGGCAGTCCCGGTCAAGTACAAAGGAGTGTGGCCAGGTCTTCAGTTAGGGTCTATTGGACCTAACCAGAAGTGAACAGTAGTCCTCTTCATAAGTGGTCAGCAGCATCAGGAGTCTACCCATCCCCCCTCCCAGCAGGAGCCCTACGGCAGGTGGGGGATGGCCAAAGGAGCAGGAGGCCACCTTAGAGAAGCCTGTGTCCTGGTTATTTATTTTGTTTGTTGTCACATCTGTTCCTTACCTGTGTGTTCTACTCAATATCTGGGAGGGCAAATGACACACCCCAGCTATCCTTTGATAGCTGGCTCTGACTACATTTACCCCATGAAAGGTGCTGGAGGAAGACAAGAGGCGGGAGAAGTCTGGGTATTTCTTCTAACAGCCCCCCAACTTTGGTGGCATCTCTGGTACAACTCCCTCCTCTCCATGGCTCCAGCTCCCAGTAGGCAGCCCCAGCTCCTGGGCTACCAGCCCCTCCTCCCTTTGTTTTCTCAGCCTCTGGGGTAGTGGCAAGCTGCTGCTGCTGCTGCTTTATATTTTGCCAGCCCACTCCCCATGTGCTCTTCCAGCAACTTCCAACCATTCCTTCTACAGAGCATGACTTCTATTTCCTGACTGGACCTCGCCCTCTCCAGCTGGAAGGAGACAGAGTCTCCACCTCCCACCCCAGCTGTGGATGGGGGCAGGCAGGGTCTCTCAGGCAGAGCAGCCATGTCTTATTCCTTACAGGCTGCTATAACAAAATACCAAAGACTGTGGCTTATAAACAACAGAAATTTATTTCTCACAGTTCTAAAGGCCAGAAATCCAAGACCAGGGTGTGCCAGCCTAGTTGGGTTCCGATGCAAGCTCTTTCCCAGGTTGCAGGTGGCCCACCTACTGTTTAGTGGATACACAGGCCAGGTTGCTGGGTGGGGGTCCCTTTTATAATAGCACCAATCCTATTCATAGGGCTCCCCCGTCATGACCTAAGCACCTCCCAAAGGCCCCACCTCCTAATTAAATCACCTTGGGCACTAAGATTTCAACAAACGAATTTGGGGGAGGGAAGACACAAACATTCAGACCATAGCAGGAAGGAAACCGCCAAGGATGAGGGTGAACAGAAGCCCCACCCTTCAGCCAGGCCACCAGAATGCCAGGTTGGGTGACAGAGACAGATCTGAGCAGCCCCCAGCAGAACTCCATGGATCCCAGGCCTGTGCCCCCTTTGAGATGTGTCAGATATTGGAGACAAGGGGCAGGGCTGAAAAGTGTAGTCCACCGGATGCTGCCACCTGCCCATCCTCAAGCACATGTGTGTGTGAGCCTGTGCGAATGCACCCACATGCACACAGGCCCATGTGGACACACTGGCTTGGCCTCCACCTTGGCCCAGGAGAAGATGGTGAAGGGCTATGCATTTGGCAGGTGAGGCGGGAAGGGCTGAGTGGTTTCAGTCACAACTCCCCCACCCTGCCCCCCTGCCAAGTTCCTGGGAGACTCTCTGATATTTCCCTGGAGAGCTGTGGTCTCAGAGGCCCTTGCCCTCCACAAATGTCAAGAAGAAAGGACACTGGGAAACTCTTTCAAAATCAATTCAGACTTTACAAGCCTCTCGGAGCTTCTAAGCCAGATAGTGGCCGATGCCCTTATGGACACACACCAAGAGTGAAGACAGGCTGCCTCAAACACCTCATCCCCAGATCCCACCACCTCCTGGAACTCAGCCTCCAGATGCCCCCAAGTCTTGCACTGGGCTCTGAGCAATGCAGAATGTTTCCCTCATAATAACTCTCACAGGACATAGCCTGGTGTGGCCACATGACAAGCATGAGCCTTGGAGTTGTCTGAATCTCAGCCTGGACTGGTAGGAGGCTACGAGGCTCTGGGCAAGTACCCCAAGTTCCCTTCTGAGCCTCAGATTCCTCTTCTGTGAAATGGAGGTCATAGCTACATGGAAGGTCTGACAAATGTGAGTGTGCCCGCCTCTTCCCTCTTTCCTTCCTCTTCTGGACCTCCTTAACCTCCACTGACCACTCTACCACTGAGCTGCGGGGCCCTCATTTCCCAAAATCCTCTCAACTGCAGCCCGACCTCTGAGCCTCGCAGGAGACAGTGGTTTCGCCACCCTTTGCTTGTGGCCTGCCGTGGGCCAGCTCCCCTGAGAGCAAAGGCCTCAGAACCGGGTGATTTGGGCCCCACCCTCTTCGTAAATACCAGTTGGGCACCAACTGACCTCAGGAGGAAAGTGCTCCACTGGGACCCTCCTCTCCCAGCCCTGCCCTCTGCTGTATGTTCCAGGAGAAGTGCCAGGCAAATCTGGCACCCTCGTACCCAGGCCACCTCCATCCTGGAAATAGTCACTTAGAGCCAAACATTTGGCTGAAGGTGGAAGGAAGTTAAAAGTCCCTGAGTGCTTCTCTCCTGCCCTCCCACAGCACCACCCTGGGCTGCCCCAGACAGGGCAAGCTCTCTCTAATTTAATTTTTGTAATGATCATGATAGACATACATAAAGAGGACTTTACTGTTATTCATTTTTCTTAAAAATGAAGATAGGGATTAAATTAGAACAAAATATTAATCATTTTAATTCTAGGTAATAGGAATGTGTGTTTTATTGTTCTTCGTAACATCCTTTTCTATCTCTAAATAAAAACATTTTTAAATAAATAAGATTAATACAAGTTCATTGGGAACGTTTTTTGAAAATGCTAAAAAGTGTAAAGAGAAAAATAACCACTAAAACCTCTCCTTTGGACCGTTTATATATTGGGTTATCTCCTTCTGGTCCTGTTCCTAGCATATATTTATGTCATTTTATTCCCTTTTTGTTTTAATTAAGATATAATTGACATATAACATTGTATTAGTTTTAGATTCATTTTATTCTTTTTACAAAAAAAGGAATCACATTGTTTAATAACACTTTTTCTTCTTAATGTATTTTGAATAGTTTCCCACACCCTTGAATATTAATAGCTACTTTAGTAAACTTTTTTCAGTCTTTTTTCTGTGTAATAATGAATAAGGTATATTTTTTATGATTAGGATCCATATGGATCCCATTAGGATCATACCATTTATGCCTTTTATTATTTTTTCTTATTTAAAGGTACTATATTTTTGTTTTGCAGAAAAGTTAGGAAATACAAAAGACCATGTAAAAATCCTTGTGGCCTCCCCACCCTGAAACAACCTCTGCTAACATTTTAGTTTGAAGTCTTCCTCTCCACTTTTCTATGTACATATATAAATATATATAAATATACATTTTAAAATAAAATTAAAATCATAGGGCTTATACTTTTATTTTTAAGTTTGATCAAAGCTATTCATTTCCTGTGTCCCCTCCTCCCCCCCCTTTTTTTTAAAGGCCTATAGCACCTGGCATTCCTAGGTGGTCTCCCATTCAAGTACTAAACCAGGCCCGAACCTGCTTAGCTTCCAAGATCAGACAAGATCAGGCACGTTCAGGGTGGCATGGCTATCTATAGACTCCCCTCTCCTTTGTATTTACTTTAGATGCTAGGCTTCTGAAAGGTACTAATTTTTTTTTCATTTATTTTTCAATTACAGTGGACATACAATATTGTATTAGTTTCCAGTGTATGATATAGTGATTAGATATTTATATACTTTACAAAGTGATCACCCCGATGAGTCCATACTCTAATACCATACATAGTCTGTTCGTTCATACTATTTTTAACTTGCGTTTTTTTTGTTGTTTACTTAACAATATATCTTACACAGATTAGGATTGTTTCAGCTACAAATGACAGAAAACCCAAAGTAACAGTGGCTTAAACACATTTATTTCTTTCTCTAGTAGATGATGTTGGAGGTGAGCAGTCCAGGCTGGTGTGGCAGCCCCCTGACCGTTAGGGACCCAGGCTCTGTCTAACTGGAGCTCTCCATCCTTAGCTAGTGCTGTCCACTCCAGACCCAAGGCAGCTGCTCGAGAAGGCGGAAGTAGAGAGCCGCTTCTCTCAAAGGACACTTGCTGGAATTCGTGCCTCACTTCTGTTTATACACCACTAGCCAAAACTAAGTCCCACATTCCACAGGAAATAGGATATTACCTAAGGAGGGCTTCTATTACTATGGCAAAAGAGGAGAACAGATATTGGGGGATAACTGGCTTCTTTGCCATGTATCACAAACATCCTTCCATGTGTATAGTTTTGTATCCTGTTTCTTTTTTTGGTAAACATCATACATCATTAAATATTCTTCAAAATTCTTAATTTTTAATGGCTGCTTAAAATATATATGTAGCCCTGCTTATAGATCCAGTGCCTTATTACTTGATAATTGCATATTTTGCTCTCATAAATATGCCTCTTCTATGAATAAAACTTGTCAGAGTAAGAGATTCCAAGCTTTCCTCTACACCTTGGGGGTGCCCACATAAGACATTTTGCAGGGGAGTCAGGGTAGTATCTGCCTTGGAAGCTGGCTTACAGGACCAAATTGTTTTCTATTAAGAAATGAAGCTTTTAAACAAAAAGTATAGCCCGCTGCTCTCATTACAGGAGAAATCACAGAAGTGGAAAGAACCTGGTAGGCAGTCCTGCCCAGGGTCGGGGCTGGAGTGGGTGGGAAGGTGTTGGGGTTGGGGGAGGGGATCGAATCAGAAAAGACGTGGAGTCTCAGGAGCCAGGGCAGGGCCTGGCCCTGAAGAGGCTTGGGGGACTCCATAGGGCCCAATTCAATCTTTATTTAGGTTCAACAAATGCTTTCTGAGCCTCTACTCAGGGCCATGCCTGTGCCAGGCCCTTGGGCATGACTCACAGAGCCTAGAATCTGCATCTCTTTCAATCTCCACAGGTGACCCTGGTGAGGGTGATCAGAAACCATTTGGCGGGTAAGAGTCAAGGCTCTGGGAGGAAATCTCCTAAACCAGGCAAGCCTAGAGGCTCAATTGCTCCACAGGTAGCTTGAACCTAGACTAAGCCTTAGGCTATAACAAAGCAATGAGGACACCTGTCAGACATACCTGTAAAATCCTTGTTTCAGGGTAGGGAGGCCACAGGGATTTTACCAGATCTCAGTTCCAGCCTTTGGCAGCTGAGTAACTTCAGGCAAATTAGTTAACCTCTCCAAGCCTCAGTTTTCCCATCTGTAAAATGGGAATAATCATAGTGCTTCCGATGTGAAAGTAGAAATTAGTGCTTAGCAAAGAGTCTGGCACTCCATCAATGCTAAATATTATTAAAGTACTTTAAATTAATTTACTAATTAAAATCACCTCTAGGTAAGTAATTACAGCAAGAGACTGGAGACAAGGTGTATAAAGCATCTCATATACTGCCTGACCTGCGGTGGTAGGCATTCATTAAGTAATTATTATTATTAACATCCTCACATACATTTTAATTAGAGACCTTATTATCTTAGCAGCTCTACCCACTGCACAATTTTATCCCCCCAAGAGAAATCATGGATTTTCGGGCTCCAAAATGTGGACTTAACATCTACCCCTAGATCCTTTCTCAGCTCCTTCGGGAAGTATGTACAAGGGACAAGCAGGTAAGATGAGCATGAGTGGGAACCTCCCAACTTTCCCTGCTTTTGAAGGAACCCAGTCCTAGTCCTGGACCATTCACCCACCAGAGGGTCAAGGAGCTGTGGAGGCCAGGAGCTCCTATGAGGTGAGAAGAGGCAGGGTCCCGGTTGATAATTACATTTTTAAGTGCTGAAGATGGCCACGTTACCATGGTGATGCTGATGGCTCTAAGCAAGCTGAGGCCTCTTCTGAGTTGTGAGTCAGGTTCACCTTTATTTATTAAAAAAGAAAATCAACGCCCTGACCAGTGAAGGATGAAGCAAAGCTCCAGGTGGAGGCCACAGTATCTGCTGCTGGGGGCGAATCAGCAGCAGTGCTCACAGTCCATCAGTCTCCTGATGTCAGCTGGCCCAGCCCACTCTGGGGCCCAGAAAAGTCCACAGAGGTAAGTGGAGATTCAGCATCTCAAGCTGTGGCCCAGGAGAGGAAGCACAAACAGAATCCACAGTGCTGGTTGAAAACCACTTAATAGGAAGCAGATCCCATTTTCTCAGCTCTGGTCCGAGAGTCAGACTCCTTCAGGAGACTGGCTGCTCCACTCTGGTATGGAGGTCTGCAGGGCCCGATGAGATTGGCATCCCTTGGCCCGCCCTCGGGTAAGTGAAGGCCACAGGCTGGCCCGGAGGTGACCGGTTCTAGCTGACCCTCCCACCAGGGTGCACACGACGGTGGTGCCCTCTGTAGAGGCCAAGATTCCGAAAAGACGGGGGAAACTACAAAAATGTTCTCCCAGGGCCTGAACTGGGGGGAGTTAGCGGGGCTTTTCCCAGAACTCCTCCGGGGAAGAAGGGAAAGTCCATGATGACTCCAGCTGTAGCGAAGGCCTCTGAAGGAGCCCAGGGTCACGTCAGCACCCCATGAGGAGGCCCACAGTAATGGTAACAGTGATGTGCTGGAATCTTCTTCCTGAGCTTAGACACTGCCACAGAATCCCAGACCTATCACTGGAGAGGTCTTCAAACCTACTTGTTTGTTTGAGTTCACCTTTGATCTCACTGACCCGTGTCCTGATGAGCCCACCTCCTAACCAGCTCTGGGCTCCAAGCCCTTGTCGTCACCCACTGCCTTCATCAGTTCATCCAGTGCTGAAGCCAGGGTGGGTGGATTTAAGTCCTCTTTCTGCCACTCACTAGCCTTGTCACTGAGCCTCCTGTATTCCCTATCTGTAATATAGAGGTGATAATCACAAGAGCACCTACTCACCAGGTAGCTATGAGGATGAAATATTTGCAAATGTTTAACACAGAGCTTGATTGGCACAGAGTACGTGCTGGATAACTGTTAGCCACTGTTAACTTTGTTCAGGTCCTTATCATATTCTGCCTGGATAACAGCAGCGGCCTCATAATTCCGCCTGCTGATTCTAGTCCTGCTCACCTCCAGTCTATTGTCCATACAACAGCAAAGTGGTTTATCAAAAAATGAAATCCTGATCAGGATATTTTCCTCCATAAAATCTACCAGTGGCTCCCATTTGCCTTCAGGATGGCTCTTAGAATTCCACAGAGAGGCCTGCAAGGCTCTACATAATCTAGCCCTTGGCTACCATCTCCAGCCTTATACCCACCGCACCCTCCCCACCTTGATAACCGTCAGCAGCATCCCTAAGGTGCCAGGCTCTGCCATACCTCCAGGATCTTTGCCATGTGTTTCCTTTGCACAGAATGCCTTTTTCTCTTTTTGTCCACTTAGTAAACACCTACTCACCCTCCATGACCCGCACAAAACCCCCCTATACTGTGAAATCTTCCCATCCTCCCTCAAATGCAGAGCAGACTATACACCCTCTTCTGAGCCACTTCAGTGCCTTCCATAATTGTCACTTTACATTGCAATTATTGTGATCCATGCCTGTGACATCTTTCAGCTTCTTGAAAACAGCACTGATTCTAATTAATGTCAGCATCCCCAGCACATACCACAGTACCGTAACATTCACAAGAGATGACTGGGAATGAAGGAAGAAATGAATTCACTCAGACAAAAGCTCTGTTTATAGAAAAGGAAACTGAGGCCCAGATGGAAGCAGTGACTTGACTGAAGGAGAGTCCAAAGCCCAGTAACTCCAGGCCCCTTTCATTCCAGAGACTATGGACCATTCATTCATCCATCCATCACTTACTAAGCACTAATTATACACCAGACATTGCGTTGCTCCCTGGGATACAAAGAACAAGGAGTAGTCCTGACCCCAGGAGCCACAGGCAGGTGGGATAGAATGGCAGGTACACAGACAATCCCCACACCTTTCACTATGAGTGGAAGGGAGGATGTAGAAGCAGCTATGGGAATTCCAGCAGCCCCAATATGGATGCAGGTATTTCTGTCTTCTACTCCCTCTCCCCAAACTCTGGAGGTCAAGTTCCCACAGACCACCAGGCCAAGGCAGCTGTTCTCTAGGTGCTGTCAGCACAGGTGAACAGATATATACAAATACACACATACCTAAGACAGGTGGGAATGTTTTGCCCCAGGGCAGAACAAACAGTCACAATGACACATTTGTTCCCCTAAGCAGTCATGTCAAGAGCGGTCATGGGAGACAGGACAGATGAAATCGGACAGCAGAGCATTTTCTGACACTTCACACTTGCAGGAAGCCCTGTCACACGCCAGGTTTCGTTGGCTCCCCACCAAGAAGGGTCCTAGAGACAAGGCAGTTATTGTTTCCTCCCCGATTTCCAGATGGACGACTGAGACTCAGAGAGATGTAAATGACTTGCCCAACCCCACTGATTGGTTAGTGGAAGTACCAGAACTGACCCATGACTCTCTAAGCATTTGCTGGGCATGTAGTCTGTGCCAGGCCCTCTGCTAGGCACAGGGGACGCCAAAGTAAATACGGCACAGTTCCTACCCCTTGTGGGAGACAATAGCATAATGGCCATCCTCCTGTCAGACAGAATCTGCGTCTGAATCTCAATTTCACAATTGACTAGCTGTGTGAGCCTGAGCTAGTTGTTAGCCTCTGCACTTACATTTTGAGTCTCCGATTCAACATAAACTAGATTAAATCAGTCTCATGCTCAAACTCTCCAGTCACTTCCGACACACTCAGAAAAAAAATTCTGAACTCCTCAGCAGGGGTCCACATGATTCAGCTCTTGCTCCCTCACCCACCCACTTCCTGTCACTGTCCCACTAGCCTCCTGGCTGTGCCTAGAGCGAAACAAGTAACTCCAGCCTCTGACCTTTGTCCCTTCTCTTCTTCTCCTGGACACTCTTTCTCCAGATTGTCACAGGGCTAACTGCCTCTGTTGGCTTAGGAAGACATCACTGAGTCCAGAATGATGGCCCTGTCACACTGGACAGTACTCGTCTTCAAGGCACTATCTTTACATTGTATTTGACCATTTGGTTATGAGCTGTCTCCCCATCTAGCACAGAGAGAAGGAATGTGTCCATTTTGTTCACGACCACATCCTCAGTGCCTAAAACAGTGCCCGGCACATAGTAGGAACTCAATATATTTTTACGAACGTGAATGAATCGATAACCCTCGCTTTCCTTCCTGTAAAAATGATACCAACAGCACATAGTTATAAGGATTAAATGATGTTATAAATGGAAGATGCTTAGCCTGGTGCCTGGAGTTTAGTTAGCACACAATAATGCTACTGTTGTTGTTATACTCAGTCATATGGGGGAGACAGGTATAAAAATAAATTACACGATGTGAAAACAAAGTTCTTACTTCTGAGCCTTCTCCTCTACTTCTGGGTCCAGGCAGCAGCCCCTCCATCTGCCTGAAGATCAGGGCCCAAAGCCCTTGTCCTGTCTGCTGAGGTCACCCTTGGGGTCTGGCCCTGATGGCTGGGAGACCTCTGGGCCCGCCCGGGCTGGGGGCAGTGGGCAGAGTCCAAACCAGGCTGCAGAAACCCTTGATTTCCCTCCTGAGAGCAGGCCCCACATCAAAGCCAATCTCAGAGGGGTGAGTCCTCGAGATAAATGGAAGATTAAAGAAGGCAAGGTCTCCACAGGCCACAGGGAGCGGCAGCCGGCAGGCGACCACAGAGGGAGGCCCTGACACAGCACTAGTAGCAGCCATTTTGGGGGGCGAGATGAGAAGGGGGCCCAGCCTGGGCAAGTGGAGCCAGTGGTGGAGGCGGCAAGGGGACCATACCTTAGCCTGGGCCTGGCCTCTCATTATTACACTTGAGCCTGTCCCTCTAGTCCATGCCTACTTAACCTTTTCTCAGCTAGGCAGCCACAGGGAGACTCATCTGAGGAACCCCTGGGTCTCTCTTCAAGAGAATTTGTTTGGTCATTGGGTTCAGTCATTGGGGTTTGCATCCTTCAGTGAGGGAGCCTGTAATGAGGACCTCCTGGCCCCAGCCTTCCTCCCCAGGGAAGGTCTGTAATTACTGCAGAAGGCGAGGCTGGGGAAGCTCAGACAATGTCATTTGAACCAGGATGACACAGGGCTCAATTGCTAGTCTGCACATTTTTTTTTCTGGTGCCATTTCATATATAAAACTCTGACAAGCTTAACCCTTTTTTGGCTGGGCCCTGATGCTGGGGTTTCAGCTTAGGTACCATCCATTCCTATACCTAATGGGTGCTATCCTCACCTCACTGCACACACAAGCCAATTCAGACAAGCCACGGTTTCCAACTTCTCTAACATCCAAAAAGCCATCCAAGATCAATCATTCAACAAGCCTTCACAAAGTGTCACCAGATGCTAAGCACCAAGGGGAGGGGACCCAGAAGAAAATCTCTCATTTTGCCATCAGGGAGATTTCAATCCTCTGAGCAGTGGAGGAATGCACACTAGAAACAGGTGACAAGCAATGCAGGACAGGGTAGAATCAGATGGCAAGGAAGGGGCCACATGGAGAAAGAGTAGATGAGACAGGCTCATGGATTCTGTGAATAAATATTGAGAGAACCATCTTCCAGGATCACAGCATTTCTGCCATCGGGATCTGAGGGCTGAACTCACAGGGAGAAGGGAGGCAGGCAAAGCCTCAGCAGCTCTGAGCCAGCCCCAGGTAGAGACAGATGTCAGAGTGTATTGGGACAGGCAGGTATTATGGCTTCCTTCCCCATACCCCAGAAGCACTCATTCTGAATCCCTGAATTTCAATTTTATCTCACATGGACTGCAACCTCTCTGATTACAGATCTGGTACCCCACTAGACTTCAAGCAACCTGAAAGCTTTGTCTATTCACCTCTGGTCTCAGGTGCCTAAGCACTGAGTCTGGCACTCAGGAGGTGCTCAATAAATGCTTGCTGAGTAAATGGTTAGGCTTGGGTGAAAGGGTGGAGGTGTGGGGAAGAAGCTACCTCTACAGCATTTCCCAGAAGTGATGCCAATTGTGGCCTCACTGCCCCTGCAAATCAATTATCACAATCTTCCTAACATATAAAGTTCTTTTGGAAATCAACAAGACAAGACCAGCCACCCATTTTAAAAAGGTCAAAGAATATGAAGAGTCTACAGAAAAGGAAACATAAATTGTTCCAGGACATCTAAAAAGAATCTCAGCCTCACTAATAATAATAGAAAAGCAAACTATAAACCATTCAAAAGTTTGATAACATCCTCTGTTTGAGAAACTGTGGAGAAATTGGCAGTGTCATATATTGCTAGTAGGGGTGTAAATTGATACACAATATTTGACAATATCTATCAATATTACAAATTCACATTCTCTTTGACCCAGCACTCCCACTTCTGAGACTGTATCCTACAGATATACAGTGCTTGAACAGGCTATCATTATAGCTTTGTCACGTTGTTTGTTATAGCAAAAATTGGAAATAATCCAAATGTCCATCACTTGGGGACAGGTAAATAAATTATGGTACAGTCATACAATGGATAGCTATGCACCAATTAAAAAAAGGATGAGGAAGTTCTCTATGTACTAATGAGAAGATCTCCAAAACAGATAAAGAGGAGGGAGGCTATAGAACAGTGTGTATAATATGATCCTTTTCAATTAAAAGGGAGAGAGAGAGAGAGAGAGGCATACATACACATCCATGGAAAGATGCACAAGAAAATAATAAAACTATTTATATGTTGGTTGAAGGGTGAGAATTTAGTGGTTAGGATATAGAATATAGAGATGGGAGGACAACTTTTCATTGTGTTCCATTTTTATTGTTTTGAGTCACATGATGCATTATCTATTCAAGAATTTTTTTCTTAAAAAAAAAGCCCCTCTACCTAGATATTAAGGGTTCTAGACTTCTTCCCAAATTGCTGGGTAGAGAGGATTCCGTCCCTGCTGACTGCCTCTCCCTCACTTTCCCTCCCCAGTCCCTGCCAGGTTTTCCTAAGGCTTTGGGTCCCAGTAAACGGTGGCTGTCATCCCAACTCCTACCTTATAAACATAGACTATGAAGTCAAACTAAGTGACTATGTGACCTTGGGCAAGTGACTTCACCTCTCTGATCCTCAGAAAAACCATAATCATGGTATCTGCCTCCAAGGATTGTGGTGAGGCTTACATGAGAAAACACATAAGTGCTTAGCGTAGATCCTGGGACATAATAAATGTTATCATATAAATGTATCAGACTCACACCTCATATTCTTTGCCAACATTTTTATTCAACTGTTGGTCTTTGTTTTATTGATTTATAGGAGCTCTTTATAGATTCAGAAGATTGAGATTGTCACTGCATACTGGCAGAACACTGAAGGGCAACTGGGCCACAGTAAATGGCAGTTTGTGAAAATCATTATTTCTATGATTATTTCTCCTCCAGGCCATGCGTGCTGGCATCTGAAGGCATCCCATACTGGAGGGTCCGGACTTAACTGGACAGTCCCAAGGAATGGAGTCTTTTTTCATTGGCTCTGTGTTACTGTGCCTCTCTGCCAGCGTCCCCTGGGTTGTCAGAGACTGTCATTCTCCACTGTAGCTCTCAGAATAACAACATCCCCTTCCATTCTAGATGCGATTCATTCTTTGTGCCTTCCACAGGGGTCCCCCAGTTTGTGCCAGCCCCTGTAAGGAATCAATTCCCTAACGGGCAGGTGTAGGTCCTACACTGGGAACCCCTAAGTCTCCATCCAGGGTCTCCCTAGGGGAGACAGACGCTGGGTGGATAGATCCAAAGGGGTAGAGCAAGGGATTGGACCACAAAATTCACACCATTGGGACCCCTCATTCTGATCTTTAAATCCTTTCTTGCCATAGAGCTGAGGACGAATGTGGCTCCCCTGGGCCCTCATTCATTCGTTTTCTCCAGGGAGTCGGTCTGCCCTTCAGTTCTGGAAGCTCCAGAAACGTTCCTTGGAGCATCTGGAATATATATTTACTTTAACTGGTGATTGCCAAGGCCAGCTCTGCTTTTCTGTTTATTCGGCTTATACTCAGGGGCTGGGGCTGCTCCTTGAGGATGGGGGATGCTCAGGGCCCCCAGAGGCCCCTCTTCATGCATGACATAGGATGGGAGCCTCCACTTGGATCTGCTCTTCAGGGAGGGGAGTCTGGATGAGGGCAGGTGAGAGTTTAAAGGCTTAGTCCCCAAAGGCCCCAGGCTCCTCCTCACTCCTCAGAAAGCCCCCCGATTACTGTACAACATGTCCAGTCCTAGAGTCTGGTGTAGTGGAAAGATTAGATCAAACAGTCCCAAGATCAAATTCTCAATTCTCTTGCCTAATAGCTGTGTGACCTTGGACAAATCACATAACCTCTCTGAGCCTTATAAAAGTAAAAATATTTTTGTATTTACACTTCGTCTCACTTTAGGGTGTATTAAAGGTATTAGAGAAACTTTACAGACAATGGAATTAGATGGTGTTTAACAGAAGAAAAATAATATGGAAAAAGGACATAAACACCTAACATGAAGCCAGGGATACAGTTAATTTGTGAAATGCATCCCCATGAGATCCTGTTGCAAGAAGTGGGCCCCAGCAAATTCAACTCTAAGCTTCCTAATAGGTTAAGTAAAGAAGGAAATGCAGTGAGTTACAAAATCCAGAGCATCCATTAGATTAAAAATAGACCCACCGCTCAGAAGTAACCAGCTTTTCTGGGACCTGAAGACAAAGAAACATTTCTCCCCTGGACCTTCCAAAAAGGGCAAGTTGGGAAGGAGACAATGTGTGTGTGATGAGGATAACACTATCTCCCAGGGCATTTGTGTATTTGAAATAAAGTAAAATGGCTAACTGTGACTCTCAGAGTGATCAGCACATGGTAGGGACATAATAGGTGCCTACTCCTTTTCTTCCTCCTACTCTGTCCTACGTCTTCTCTCAGGTATGGAGTATCTGTGAGGTCTGCCATGTGTACGAGCTTTTCAATCATTCAGCAAATACTTATTAAACATCTACAGACCAGGTCCTGGGTGAGGCAAACATGGGAATCACCCTAAACCTAGTTAGTATTTTCCCTGCTATCCCCCGATCTTCAGCTTCAGAAGCCCTCTCCCACCCCTGCCACCCACCCTTTTGAGTCTCAGGGCTCTGCCTTCTCCCCAGCAGGCCTATAAACCCCAGGGAACCCTACTCCTGTGGCTTCTCTCTCATTCCCCACATAGCTTCATGCTGCTCCCTCCGACCACCACATTCATGGAGCTTAGCCACGTGCAAAAGCACAATTAATATTCTGCTCAGTCTCCCCCAGCCCTGCTGCCTATTGGAAGAAGATGGAAACCAGATTTGCAGCCGCACGCGCTGGCATGGACGTGCACGGAGGGGTGGGCCCGCTCCCAGCAGAGAGCTGGCATGTTCTCCTCCAGAGGCTCTCATACATGCACAAATGACAGAAGCCCCGCATGCAAGCCCACACCTCCAGACACAGGATCGCCCACCCGCATGGTGTGTGCACGCACCATTGCACCATCATAGGCTACACACTCAGCTCCTCGCCAATCGATGACCAGAGAACATGTGCACACCTCACACACAAGACCCACATTTGCTTTCTGGGCAGAGAGAGATAATCATCACGGTTCAGAGCTGCTAGGATGGAATTTGAGAGATGATCTTGTCCAAAACCTTCATTTTACTGGGAAGAATTTGAGGCCCTAGCTTAACTTTGACTGTTATCAGTCCCCACTGGAACTGAACTGTGCCTGGTTACATTTTAGCAAAGCCTTGGATTTAAATACCTGAGGCTGCCTCTCTGCTTCCTGGTGAGGAGCTACTTCGTCTGCACCAGACTGGAGGTTGGGTAAACTAAGGCACAGGAAGTGAGACTGAGGAAAGACTTGGCAAACCAGATCATAGGCAGAGTTAAGCCTCTGACTTTCCATTCCCCTGCCCTTCCTCTTAATCCCATATTTTGAGCTCTGCCAGCCCTGGTAGGGCAGGATTTTCAGGGTAGTGTCCCCAACATCATGAGGACTCACCAAGGCAAGAGGACAGTCTGGCTTTGTTGATTTGTCTACCTTGACTTTACACATAGAGAGCCAGGGGGAGTGAAGGCTGAATGCCTAAATGTATGTCTTCGGGGTTGGAGTCAGCAGCTTAGGCTATATAGATGCATCTAAAAGCAGTGTTGGCACAGGTGGTTTGAGGTAGAAGAAAGAAGGGTGAGTTCAGAGCAGGACTGAGAGCAAAGCAGGAAGCGGGTGGAGCTGCTCCCCAGGCGGCAGGCAGGCAGACCGAGGGCCAAGGGGCGGGCCTGCTTCCAGTCCAAGGATGGGACAGCAGAGCAGAAATTCAGGGAAAGAGAAGCTAAAATAATTACCAGGAAAAGGAGCTGGAAGGGAGGAAAGTGTTTTCTTAGTTCTTAAGGAACTTCGGTCTTCAGAGAATTTAAAAGGGGAAAAAATCTATCTTTAAAGCCCTTCTTCAAGGCAAGGTGGCTGGTGATTCACTAGCTGCTGAGGAAGGCTTTGGAAGGCCCGCCCCTCGGCTCCTGCTTCTCCCTGGTGAGCAAACCCAGTTCATCTGGGGTGAGTGGAAAGGACTCAGGGTGAGGAGAATAGAGGCCCAGATTTCAGTGTTATCTCTGCCCCATAGAAGCTGAGCAAGCTAAGGCAAGCCTCCTATGGCCCTAGGCCTCGGTTTCCTGTAAGATAATGGGGTGGTAAGTCATAAAAACTCTCTGAGCCTTGCTTTTCTCATCTGCATATTGGGGACCACCAATAATATTATCGGTGTGTATGAGGGTGGGGGGCTTGGCTGGGGACTGCCACAATTTGACACCCTTGGATAGTCACTGCCTTTCATACACACCAATAATATCACATTTCATTGAATCTAATATGTCATCAATTGTGTGATACACAGTTATTTAATGTACATTAAGAAGGAAAGAACATTATCCATTCAACTATAACATACCATCGATTATAAGACATATTCTGATTTCAGAGATGTTAAAATGTGCATCTCAGAATCAGTGAATATCATACTTATCTCACAAGCTTCTTCCAATAATTAAACAAGATAATATAAATAAAGTATTTAGTGCCTGGTTCAAAGCAAGTAATCAATAAATGTCAGGCATTTTTATGGTTCAAGGTGGAGCAGGGAAGGAACCATAGGCCAAGGTGTTGGAGAAGTGTGAGAGCCAGGGTCTGAAGCCTACCCCAACCCTCCTGTTAGGGTGCCACCCCAGGGATTTTGCATCTAGCCCCAGCGGGGGGCACAGGGAGAGCAGCCATACAGCCCAATTTAGGGAGCCACGGGAGAACAAAGGGCTCCATCTGTGCCCCGGAAGTCAGCGTAATCTCCAGGATGAATATGTTTTCATTTCTCAGAAGTTCCTGTTAGAGTGTGCCAAAGCCTTTTTCCCTTTACGAGCCAGGCAAACAAGGCAGGTTTACTTTGGGTGACCTTCTCATCACCACCAGGGCCTGCCTGCTGAATGTAAACACCCACCCATGCACCCTCCTGGAGGCTCCAGGCGGGAGCCTGGAAAATGAGAGTGCCAGGCCTCCTAAGGAGGCAGGTCCTGGACCTCACCCCCTCACCCCCTCCCTGCCAGGCTCTGTCCTGGTAAGGGCACATTTGAAAGGCCCTTGGAAAGGACAGGACTGCACAGGTCATTAACCGCTCTCTCATTTTATAAATGTGACAGTTAAGGCCCAGCGAAAGGCAGTGACTATCCAGGGGTGTCAAAGTGTGGCAGTACCAGCCAAGTCTCTCTCTGTCTTTCTCTGTCTCTTTCTGTCTCTCTGTCTCTCTGTCTCTCTGTCTCTCTCTCTCTCTCTCTCTCTCTCTCTCTCTCACACACACACACACACACACACACACACACACACACACGTGCATGCACGCCCACAATTCATACACCATATCTGCTCACAGCTCAACCTGGCAAGAGACACTCTCTCCACCTGACCTTCGGTGTCTGGGACAGGCAGGAAACTTATCTGTGTCTGTTCTCTCCTGTGCATCACCGCCTAGATCGGGATGTCTATGCATTTCACTTCACAGCTGGAGCAGCTGCTGGAGAGCAACAACCAGATGTTCCCGAGTCTGTAACAGGAGGGGCCACAGTCTGTGCTTTTCTTGACCTAGAGCCTTGGGGGGTGTTTGCAGAACCAATCTTGGCCTCCTTCTCTTGCCCTTCAGGAATAGAGAAGGGGCCTGAAAAGGGCTGGGTTGTGGGACCAGGCTCAGGATGGCAGGAGGGAGTAGACCCTCCCTGTTGAGTCAGAAGCCAGACCTAATTTCAGCTGTCTAATTTCCTCTCCCAGTAGAGATGATATAGGAGGGATGTGCTGCTACAGAAGACTTCAGGTGGGCCCTCTAATCGGAACTGGTGCAATTCTTTTCAGTACTTAAATAGAATAGAGCATCGAACTTCGGTATGACCACAACTATGGGGTTTGTGCAGGGCATTGGGGTTTTACATTCATCATTTCATTCTCATGCCCCTCCTAGTCTTTCTCTCTCTCTCCTACTTTCTGTTTCCTCTACCTAGAATGCTTTTCCCTACATTTTACACCAAAGTGATTCCAGTTCATGATTCAGGTCTTAGCTCGTATGTCATGTCTTCAGAGAGGACTTCCTTACGCACTCAGTCATGTTACACGATTCTACTTCCTTCATAGTCCTTACCACTATCTGAAATCATCTTAATTTTTTTTTTTTTTTTTTTTTTTTTTTTACCCAGGCTCTCCTCATTCACTCTGGAACATACCTTCTTAATCACCACTGTGTTTCCTGTGTCTGATGCTCAGTAATACCTGGTGCTAGGGACATAGATGCTCAATAATACTTGTAGAATACATGAATAAATCCTCTGCCATTCTCATCTTTGCTGGACTTTGCCATACCCTCATCCCAGAAAACCAATGACCATGCTCCTACTCCATGCTGGGCTCTCCACTGCCCATTTCCTCCTCCCTCCTCCTCCCCACCCCTTCACCCTCAGGATTTTTCTTGGAAGATCCTGCCTCTCAGACTCCACAGGAGGTGCTGGAACCAGAATGTCTCCCCAGGATTATTTTCAATGGTTTCCTGGGGTGTTCACCTGGGTAAGAATCAGGAAAGAGAGGACACTCTAATCCTATTTATCTAAAACTGTATAATCTTCCCCAATCACTTAAATGGTGCCTGTGTCTCTAATTACAGAGCAGGCTGGGAGGAACACAGGCACAATTTCTAGCCAACCTCAGGCAGATGGGCACTTTTGTTCCTTCTGGGGTCTTGTAGGGACTCCAGCTCAGGAGCCAGGACTCCAGACACCTGCTGACACAAGCTCACCCACCACAGACTGGTATGTTCACCCAGCCAGAGACCACTACCCTTCCCAGAAAAGGATCGGCCACCTCTCAGTGTTCAAATGTCCCCCCGTTGACCAGATGTGACACATTTCAGAAAACCCATGGTCTCAGCACCCTAATTCTATTCACCACTGTTTTTAGAGTGAACTATTTCTTTTGGGCCCAGACTAACTTCTCAGAGTTGCATTGCTAGTAAACTGGTCCCCAGAGCCTGGGCTCCATTCCCAGCTTCTCAGGAACAAACTCTCCAGGAGGCCTGGGAATTAACAGTCATGTGACAGCCTGGAGCGTCCGAACTGCATTCTCCAGAACTATGTCAACTGGGTCAGGAGATGGGGGAAAGCCACATACCTGCTTGCCCGCCCACCGCAGGCAAGCAAACAGTTGCTGTCTCAGCCTCAGTGTGTACCCTTCTCCCCCCATGGCACTGAGACAGCTATTTCAGTGACATCTCTGGCTTAGCTGCAATGACATCTTCTGCTTCTTAAAGACCTTTTGGCTCCTGAGCTAATTAAAAGCCCCAGACAGCAAGGATACACTTAATCCTATTAATGACTTCTGACCAGGAAACAGTGTGCCCAGCCCTCTGAGGGAGTGCCTTTCTGAACCACCTCCATTTGTTCAGGTGCCTGATGATTGTTTACCAGCCCTTTCAAGAGATTAAGCGGTAATCTGGAGCAGGCCACTTAGGTATGGATCAGGGGACCTGGGAGTGTCCCATGACCATGGAGTATGTAGCCAACCAGCATCTTGGCTCATGCAAACTCCACGGCCACTGTTCTCCAACTTCTTGCTCTTAAGAGCCATTAGGGGGACTTGATAATTGATGAGAAGAGGGGTCCTTGCCTCATCTCTGCTGTTCACCTGCCCCTTTCACACTCAGGAAAGATGTATACAGTCCTATCTAATAGAACCACATGAGCAAACAATGACAATAGCACATTAGACTCACCCCAATGGAGATAAGCACACGGTGATCTGTGAGTGTATACTGGTGATAACTACTTCAACCTAGGGGCCAAAGAAGGCTTCCTGGTGGAGGAGATATGTGAAAATCTCCACATTGAGAGGTGTGCTGAGGGCCTGTGAGATGGAATTCTCTGATTTTGGATTTGGTTCAAGCTCTAGTATAAAGCTGGAAGAACGGAAATAACTCAGCTCCCTCATGAACTTATAGGAGAGTGGTTGGCAAAGACTTACCAAGATGTGGAGATTCCAGCAACACAATTATTGGCTCCAGGACGAATTTGCTTCAAGCCCCCCTATCTTGAGTATGCAGAGAACAGAGATTGGCAAAGACTAGCTTGTCTCTTTAAGAGGAGGGACAATTCTTCGGGCCCCGCCCTCTTCTCATTAATATGAAATTATTGTGAATATTGATGTGGAGGCGTGGCGCCCCGGCCAGCTGGGCTAACCGGCCAGGGGTTCCCAGTTTCACAGAGAGAAAAGTGACAGAAGCCGAGCCGAGCAGAGGGAGACGCAGAGAGAACAGAGCGCCCGGCCGCCACCCATTATCGGGGGAGCGCTCAGCTCCCCCACCCCGGGCTCCCACCCTGTCTGGGGGGCTCCTCAAGCCCTCAGCCCCACTCCCAGGCTCCCCATGGAAGCCAGCTGTGCCCCCGGAGGAGCCAGGGGAAGAGGAGTCGGCTAAATGCTCGCGGTGCTCCCGGGGCTCCTGAGCCCAGCTCGCTGCGCGCAGCTGCCCTAAGGCCCCCGCACCCCCTGCACCCCCTACCCCTGCCGTGCAGCCTCCGCCCGCCCCTCCCCCGGGGCTTCGCCCCGGACCTGCCCCGCCCGCTTGCCAGAGCTCAGGCAGGAGCTCTGGGCCCGGCGCGCCGCCGCCCTGGAGTAAGGGAAGCCCAGCCGAAGGGGGTCTTCGGAGCCGGCGGCGATGGACGCCGTCTTAGAACCCTTCCCGGCCGACAGGCTGTTCCCCGGATCCAGCTTCCTGGACTTGGGGGATCTGAACGAGTCGGATTTCCTCAACAATGCGGTAAGATAAAGGGTGTGCGTCCCCCTTCCACCACTCCGCACCCCTTTTCGATGCTTGCCTGAGCCCCGAAAGATGGGGCTACACGTCACTGGGCAGAAGCGAAGGAAGGGGTTTACTGCAGGGTCCTCCGAAGGGACACGTGCTTAGAACTCTGAGATTTAGTGACTAGAACCCTCGACACCTCCCTAGTCCCCGAGCCTGGACGGGAGCCTCTGAGCTTGCGCCAGTGCGCGCCGCTCCTGGGGGGTCCATCGGTGGATGCAGTGGCCCCCGCCTCCTAGCGGAAGGGAACGTCGAGGCGTTGGAGCTATCCGATTCTCAGATATGAGCTGAAGACACCAATTTTGCCCCAGCCCGGGGTTCCAGGACCAGGATGGGCGCATAGTGGACCTGCAGCTGGTTCTCCGCTGGGAGGCGCACAGGGAAGTGTTCCGAGGGCCAGACACCCGACGCCCCTTGGGGGTGAGAGGCAGAGCCAGACCCAGGTTCCAAGTCAGACCCTTAAACTTAGGGGTGCTGCTGCGGCTACCCCAAAGTCAGACCTGAGATACCCCCAGGGAGGGACCTGACGCTCAGCTGGTCAGAGCAGCACGGGGCGATCGCTCAAGAGGAGGAAGGTCTTTCTCCCCATCTCTGTGTCTCTAGGTCTGTTTCTCTGTCTCTCGTGTCTCGCTGACTTTGTCTCTCTTTCCTTGACTGTCTCTGTCTCTGGATTTGTCTTCTCTTTCTTTCTTCCCTTCCCTCCCTAAGGAAACGTGGCTTCTCTCTCTTCTTCCTTCCCTCCCTCTCTCAGGCTCAGCCCAGGGAGGGGCATGGGCTTAGTAACTGGGAAAATATATTTGGGTTCAGAAGGGCCTTCCAGGTTGAAATGTGGGCAGTTTGGGGTTTGGGGAATCTGGTAAGATCCCCCCATGCAGTGACCCATCAGTTTGGGTGCACACACATACACACACACAAACACACACATTCAAATATCATCTCAAGGATCTCTACTTGCTGACTTCTACCTACTGGAACTGATATAAACTTGGCCAGACAAGAGCCAAGTGAATAGACTTAAAGGATTGGGTATCTTGGACTGCCACCTAACTGTCCCTGGTCACTAGACTGATGGTAGGGAAACCAGCCACAAGATAGGAACCTAAGTCAAGGCGGCATGGGAATGAGGTCTCCTTGTCCTTCATTAGGCAGCAGAGCTCGGTCACCATGCTCTCTGAGGAAGGCTCCTGGTCCCAGTCACAGAGAGCAAACTCCAGCAGACAGGCCAAGTAGATGAGGGGAGAGGGCTTGAACTGGTTGTGGGGAGAGCTGGGTTCTAGTCTTGCCTCCCACTGTGAGCCTGGGCCATACCACCTGGCTCTGGGCCTCAGTTTCTTTGTCTATGAAATGGGCAAAAGTTGGATCAGGTCTTTCTCAGGATGGCCCGGCACAGATCCTAGGAATAAAGGGACAGGGATCTGGGTTCCACACGCCCCTCCTGGAATTGATAACAGATACTGGTCAGAGGGAGGGAGTTTGTTGTACCCTTGCAGACAAGGGGCTTCGTTGAGACCTGAGGTGAGGTTCCCTCGCCCTCAGCAGCTCTCAATTGGCCTTTCTTCTGAATGAACTCTGCCGCCTACAGCCTCTTCCTGCTGCTCCATTCAGCCTTGCATTCCAGCTGCTCATCTGGGCCTTAGTCCAGAGCAGGAAAGGAGGCATGATCAGACAGTGGTATCCAGTGCTGGGACCGGGTAGGGAAAGCCCTGCTGGGGAAGTTCTTGACCTGGGGCCTAGGCCAGGCCAGGCCAGGCAGGGGAGAGGAATGGATTTCTAAGAGGAGAGAGAATGAACTCCTGGGCTGGGAATCGGGAAATTTGGTTCTAGCTGTACTTCTGCCACCAGCCAGCTGGGCAGTTCAGACAAGCAACTTTTCTTCCTCTGGGCCTTGGTTTGCTCATCTGAAAATGGAGATATAGAACCTTTCCCCTAGTGTTATTGTAGAGACTTAGTAACAAACTTAATTAAAGATTAATGTAGGGTGATGCCTGTCAGGTAAGTTTTCATAGTTAACTTGCTCCAGAGACTAGATGGGGTGGCAGTAAGGACTACTCGGGTAGGGGTTGCTGTGTGACTTTGAGCAAGTCACTTTCCTTCTCTGGTGCTTCCATTTAGACGTGTTAGGTCTCTTCCAGCTGGGACCCCATGCCAACCCCACCCCCAACTCCCTCTTCCTTCTGCATGAGGACAGGAAAATATTTCCAGGGTTAAAGATCAAAAGGGATGGAGTCTGTGTGCTTCTCAGTCTGGAAGATAAAGAGTAGGGTATTCACCATTCTTCTGAAAAATCCAGATAAAGGCCATAAAGTCGCATGTGCTCTGTTGCTCTGTGCAAAAAGCAAACATCAAAAAGTACGCTCACCCTGAACACTACTATGTGAGAAACACATATTCTCTTGGACAGAGACAGGAAAATAAGTAAACAAAGTCAAGTCAAGTGTGCTTGGAAATGGCCAGAGGTACTTTATTTTTCCTTCTGTGGAGATATCTTCGTGCTGTTGCAATCTTGTCTATGTGATTCTCAGAGAACCCCTCAGAAGGGGCTGCCCTTCCTGCCAGATGTGGGGGCCTCTCCTCTCCTCCCCATCCCACTCTCCTACAGTTCCCCACGTGGCCACTCTAGAGCCCTCTTCCCTGTACCCTGTGATTCTTCAGCCCTCAGGCAGGTATGAGAGGATCTGGTGCTCAAGGAACTGGGATAAAGGACCAGAGGGAGAACAGGTCATGTCTCCAGATAGAGACTAACTAGGTCTGTGTGCTTCTTGCCTCATTCCTCTAGCTAAGGGGAAAGGATGATTCTGGTTTCTTTAGAGGAAAAATGGCATTAGATCTCAGAGAAGCCCCAGCTGGGAGGGTGTGGGGAGGAGAAGGAGGAAGAGTTTTGTTGTTTCAGAGGGGAGCAGCAGGAAGCTTTGAGGATGTTTGCCCAGCACACTCATATACCTCCCAGCAGCTGGGAAGGCCAGGTATGGGAATGATAGGAACCCAGGGACCAGCCCAGGAGAAAGGAGGTGTCAGGGCTAAGCTTGACCACTGCTCACCAGCCCCAAGACTGGCTTCTCCTGAGCTAAATGGAGAAGCAGAGAACCACCATCACCACCACCTCAGGCTTGGGGGGATTTAGGGAGATTAGAGAAGTATGCGAGTTTGAGTGTTCCTATGTCTGTGTGTGGGCCTTTCACAGCCTTTAAATGGGGAAGGGTGTGAGTGTGCGTGCTCATGCATGTTTCTGTTTAAATTCTCACCAACAGGAAAGAGGACCCAAGGGCCAAGGCACTCTGGTCTCAGAGTAGAACCTACTAGAAAAGAGCTAATGGAGAAAAACTAATGGAGGAGCCCAAATCTCAGGGCTCCTATTCAGGAAGAGAGAATCTCCCTGGATACCTACATCTTCCTCCTCTAAAACGCTAAGTTTGTTTGGGGCAGGGGGTTTTAATTTTGTTTTTGCTTCCCCTACTGGGATATGAGTTCCTTGAGAGCAGGGATTTATTTGTCTTGTCCACTGCTGTATCCTCAGTGCCACACACAGTGCTTGGCACAGAATAGGCCTCAACCAACCATTGCTGAATGAATGAAAGGGAGCCCAGGCCAGACCCCATATTTTATAGTGGGGAGGAAACAGGGTGCTTAAGCTCATCTACTTCCAGCCATCAGAGTCCTGCAGCCTGCACTGTTTCTGAAATTCAGGAAGAGCTCTCCATGCTTTCCAATGAGTTGTCATTGCCTTGAGCCATCCCCATCCTATGTGTGTCATAGCCACCCACAAGCCCCTGGTCCAGGACAGCCTAGAGCTGACTGAACCACAGTAGGTTTGACCTTGTGGCTTAGGCTTCAGACTTTGGCATTGGCTTCCATTTTTCCCAGTTTCTTCTTGTTCAGATTGCTTTGAGACTCCTGGATCAACAATCACCAACTCAAAACTAAGTCTTTTTTAGTCTTGCCTCAGGGCCTTTGCACATGTTGTTCCTGACATCTAGAGTGCTTTCCCTTCAGTTCTCTCCATCTCATCTTCCTCAGCTCAAATGTCACCTCTTTAAAGAAGGTTCCCCAACCACCTCAAGTGGGACCCTCTATAATGTTCTGTTTCAGTCCTTTGGTTTCTTCATAGCCCTTATCTAAGTTTGCAGTTATTGTATTGACTTATTGTCCATTTCCTCTGTGAAAAATCACATTCCATGAGAATAGACATCATGTCAGTTTTGTTCATTGCCAGAAACCTAGCATAGTGCCATGGCACAAAATAGTGTGTAATATAGTAAAATTCCACCATAAAGCAATAAGCCAAGTCTCAATTTTCAATCATGTAAAATATGCAGTTATGGTATTATAGGATCAATGAAAAACAATATTTTTAGTGAATCTGTACTATCATAAAAAGCACAAAAGTAAAAATTGTGAAAACTTACTGCTTGTAGCAGACCACACTGAGAAAGTTCCCAAGGAGCATGAAGCAGTCAATTCTTTATCAACCCCACAGATAAGAGTTTCGCCCACCTTTATTTGAGATGGGCCCCAGGTGTAGGACAGAAGCCAAGGTTTGGTCACATTGTAGTGGACTTTGCTCCATTTCAAAGATTTACTGTATTTGTAGAGAAAACTACTTCAGACCGGGACAACCCATGTAAGGGAAAGGAGAGAATGTTTTTTTTAAAAGACAGGCCTGAGTATTTGAGAAGCATACTGATAATTCTGGAAGGGACCCTGAGGTTCTGGGTCTGGCCCTGAGGGTGATGGGGATGCTGGATCCCAGAAAGATGCTGTCTGTGCCCCAATCCGCTCTGAGGTCCCTCCGGCTTCCCTGGACCAGCTGGGGATTCATTTGGTTGTTCCTCAGTACACACATCTTGTCCTTTAATAACTGGGCACCGAAGGAGCACCTATGCCAGTCACTATATATAGTGACCTGTGGCCACTCGCAGCTAAATGAGAGAAACAGAGAGGGAAAGAGAAGAGGCACCACGATGTAGCATTGTGGGAGCCTGAGGAGGAGAAGCCAGCTGAGCTGGAGGTCACGGAAGGTTTCTCAGAGGAGGCGACCTCTGCACCCTCCCTCCCCAACGTCCCCATCCTTATTGGAAAAGGAATTACTGGAAAGCATTTCAGCAGGAAGAGCTGAAGCTATGTCCCTTTTATTGAGGCATTGTTGTCCCCTGTGCAGATGAAAACCTGAGAATTAGAGAGGAGGAGACATCTTCACTTTGTTCTTGGGGCTGGGGTCCCATGGAGTGAGTCAAAGAAGGGACAGAACCACCTTCTCTTCTGCTCTTGTACTGGTGTGAACTTTGCTCTCTAGAGGAAGGAAAGTTTGGGATATCAGATATGAGAGGGGCCCCACCTTCATCCTTACCCACTCCTACCCTCGGGGCACCGTGGTCACCTAGAGAGTTAGAAGCAGAGCCAGCAGGTTGCCTGGCCAGTGAGAGGAGAGGCCCCATGTCCCATCCAGTGCCCTCTCCTCATGCTCACTCTTGGATGCTGCTCCCTAGCCCATCTGGAAACTCAGACCTTTGCTCTCTGCAGCTCCCAAGACCCCCCAGGAGGGTCCATTTACATCTGGCCTGGCTACTGTGCCAGGAGAGAGGAAGATGAAGGACACCCTGCTTTGTGACTTCCCTCCCCATTTCACGTGCCCCCCGTAAGTCTTGGTACTGAGGCCCTCCCAGAGCATCCCTCTCTAGAGCCTGGCTTGCCCTTGAACCTCCCTCAAGAAACCAGCTCCAGATGCTGGAGAACAGGCTGTTCTTCTGGAAGTCTCAGCACTCCAGGGGGCAGGATGGAGGAGGAAGATTTGGGTGGAGTTATAGTCAAGACTATGAGCATTGCTCTGGCTGGAACACTATGTAACCCCCTTGAGCAGACTAAGGGAAGCCAGAGTAAGTGGCAGGACATTTGACCAGGACCGGGGAGAAGGTAGGGGTGGGGGTACCTGGTTCAGAAGAAGCTGGGAGAGGCAAGATATGGCCCACAACTCCAATCATCAGAGAAAACATGCTACAAGTATTGATTTCCTTGGACTGTCAAAGATCCTGATCCTATGACCTCAACACACCATATCATCCACACGGCCAACTGGACAGCTGCAGCAATAATCGGCTTCCCTGCTACTGAGTTCAATGTGCCTCCTCTCCCAACTCTCCTGGGACAGAGCCCTCACTGCAGCTTCCTTGGCCCTTGGCTTTCGGCCCAGGAGCCACTTCACCCATCACCGAGAGGCTGACACATCTGGGCTGGGCTCTGTGGTCCGACATAACAGCTGGACAGCAGCAGCTGTCCGCCTCTTCCCCTTCCAAAAGAATAACAAAAATGAAAGCAGCAGTGGAGTAAGACAGGCTCTTCAGGCCCTTGAGGAGAGCCGGGAGGCAGTTCAAAAGCAGCGATTGAAGGGATTGCTTCAGAGGCAGACAGGCCCAAGCTTTTGCCCATGTGTCCCCCTCTGCCTGGAATGTCCTCACCTCTCCTCCCTTCATTTCCCTAACTCGCTGTGTGACCTTGGGCAAATCACATCCTCTTTCTGGGCCTTAGATTCCTCACTGCTGAACTAGACTGAGAATTCTTTGAGGACAGGGAGTCTCAGGCAGTTATTTTTGTCTATTGGCTAGTTATAGCTATAGCGACCGAGTGCTCAGGAAATGTTTATTTATTGTATGGCTGGATGGATGGATCTAAGGAAGGAAGAAATGGTGAGGGTGATGAATGGATGGATGGGATAGGTGGATGAATCATGGAAGAAAGGACACTGTCACACTTACAGCTTCAATGGCACTTTTTTTTTTAAGTGAAGTTTATTTGTTTATTTACTTGCTTATTTATTTACATAGTGAATATTAACCTAAATCCCACATCTACCCTCACTTTACCATGATGGCCTTTTCTATTATGAAATAGATTGTTCCCATAAAGGAATATATATAATGCATGCATATGAATCATAAAGCAGAAGAAAATGGACGCCTGTGTCTTCACTGCCCAGCTGAAAAAATAGACTCAGCTTTGAATATCTTGGTGTCTCAAAGCCACATGAGTCGGAAGAGGTGAGCTGGAGGCTCTGAATCCACCCACTCTGGGCAGATTCTGAATAGGAATGTCTGGAGACCTGGTGTCTACTCCCAGACCCGACCTGACGAGACAGCAAGTCCACAGGTCAAATGGCAGATACCTAGACAAGAACCAGGGAGCTGAGCCTCATCTGAAGTGGGGTGGCATGGCTACTCATGGTCACCTTCAGTTGCTCAGACCCAGGAGCAAATCCTGGCTCTCACAGTTTGTCATCTGCGTGAGCTTGGACAGGTGCCTTCACCTCTCCCAGCTTATTTTCCTCCTTCATAAAGTAGGGATGATTGTAGAACACAGGGTTCTGATGAAAATTCAATTAGATAACTCTTGTAAAAAGCCTAGCACAGTGTGTGGCACATAGTAAACCCTCTCTAAACAATAGTTGTTGCTGCTTTTATTCTGATTGTTGCTGTCATTACCTGAAAGGAAGGTCCCCAGCCCTGGAAAGCCCTTGAAGGGATGTCCCACCTTCTCCATTCCTGTGCTGAGCCCTGGTTATAGGAACTTTACTTTCTTATCTATCTGACCTCTCTGGAGCTTGAAAACTCTTTTGGACAAAGCCAAAAGATGCTGGGCCCCTTCTCAGGGATCCGTCTTTCAGGCCATCAGGAGAAAGATGGCCAGGGATAAGCAAAACCAGGCCCCCAGTGAAGACCGAGTGCATGGAGTAGGAAGGGGGCCCATATTTTGTTTCTAGTACTGTACTAGGTGTTAGGATGGGGCAGCAAGATATCAACCATTCCTTCAACAACCATTGTTGTTGTGTGTGCCTAAGGGCACAAGCTCTGTAATCAGAGCTTGGGATTAAATCCTGGCTCAACCTCTTGCTAACTGAATGAACCTGGGTAAACTACTTAACTTCTCTGTGACTTAGTTTTCTCAACCACTAAGGGGGGCACTAATAGTACTTACCTAATCTTCTGAAACTTAAATTAGATAGATACTGTATGGAAGGAGCTAGAATAGAGCCTAGGACAAAAATATTAGCTATTATTATTATCATTACTATTAGGTTTTACTATTAGGCATAGCATTTCTATTAGGCCCTGTGTGAGGCCCTGTAGATGAACTCTATCCTATATCTTACCCTCAAGGAGGTTCAAATTTAGAATGAGAGATGGGTCCCATTGTGCATAATTAGAGTTCAAGGCATGATATTAGCCAGTGACCTAACAGTCTATAAGTGCTATAGTGGTACAAGAGGGAGAGGACGCTTACAGGTGGGTGACCAAGGAAGGCTTCCTGGAGGAAGTGGCATTCGAATTGGGCCTTATAGGATGATAGGAGTTGGAATAGGAAGATAAAGGGCAAGGGCATCCAGGCACAAAGAAGGGTACAAGCAAAGGTCCTGCAATAGTGGAGCTCACAGCAGGTTGAAGGAGCTGGGAGTAGTCATTCAACCAGGCTGAAGGGAAGACAAAGATGAGTGGCTCCAGCTATAGTTGTAAGTCAAGGTCCTTTTACAACAGACCTTGAATGCAGTACATAAGAGCTGGGAGTTTTATCAACAGGCAGGAGGCAGCCAGTGACAGTTCTAAGCTAGACATAGTGGTGGTCCCAGCAACTCTGAACTATCTTAGTGCTGGGAGAGCTAGTGTCCATTAGGGGATTGTCAGCTGTCAGCCTGTCTGGATGATGAAAGACCCTCCCCGAAAGGATATAGAATTGTGAGCCCTCCCTGAGCCCAGAGCAGCCCAAGGCAGCAGCTGACTTCCACCCTCTACCCTGATGTGACTTTCACAATGGGCCAGGAGTACCAGTTTCCTTCTGGCTCTTTCATCCCCAGCACTCAGGCCAAGCTGACCTGGGGAGGTCTAAGGCAACTCCGCCTTTGCAGAGGGACAGACTGTCCCTCTTCATGCTGAGAGCCCTGGCCTGAACCATGTCCTTCCTCCTGGTCCAACCCTGGAATACTGACCGGGTTCCCCTACACCTCCTATAGCTCAGGACCCTCCACTATCAAGCAGAGCATACCCCTATTGGCTCCAGGAGCCTAGAAGGATTTGAGCCCTCCTTCTGAGCCCAGCCCAGCCTGGCACCTCACCTCCTTGGCTTTCCCACCCATCAGCTAAGACTAGATGCCCAGAGCTCCTTTCATCATCCTCCCAGAGAAGAAGCCCAGCCCTGCCCTCTGCCGCCCTAAAGGCTTCACCCCTTTCTCTCCCAGGGCTGCAAATCAGTTCCACATTTGGGATCTGGCATGTACTATCTGCTCAGAACTTTCCCCTCCCAGTTAGCTCAGGCTCCCATTTCCCCCCACCCCACATGGTCAGCCCCTGGGGTCTGCAGAAGAGGAAGGGGTCCTACCTTCAGTGACCCCTTCAGAAGTCTGAGAGGGAGGCGGACTGTGGCAAGGTATCAGAGGGACAGTGGACCGAGGCCCTCCCAAGGAGAGATGAAAGAGGAAGGATAGAAAGGGGGAGGGGTAGTGGTGAAGGCAGTGCTTGAGCAAGCATATGAGGGGATGAGGGGTTGGGGGTGGTGAGGAAAGGAGCGAGGTAGTTCCCAGCTCAGCACATTCCTGAGACATCTGGACGTGCTGGAAGGGCCCCAGCTGGCCTGCATGGCTGTGGCTCCAGATTCTCTGCTCTGTGATGTCAGGACCCAGCATTTTCCCTCTCCTCTGAGTCCTACTGGCCCGGGGTCCACCTTGGGGCTAAGTGCTGGGTTCTCTTCCCTGAACCCCTCACCCTCAGTGAACAAGAAAGAGGCCCCTGGGGCAGCAGTGGAAATGCCTGCCCCAGAGGAGGGCCTGGGCTGGTGGTAGGAGACAGACCTGGAAGCCCCAGGGGTTTGCCCATGCAACTAGCTCAAGGAGACTCCTCCTTTGGGCAGATGCCAGCCCCTTCCCTTCTCCTTGGAAGGGAGATGGAGACAGAGGAAAGACTCTGGAAATTACTGCTTACCTTGAGCTGTGTGATCCTGGGCAAGTCCACTCCCTTACTTGGCTCTCAGTTCTCCTCTCTGTAATAATAACAGCTACATTTAATGAGAGCCTTCTATGTGTCCTGCACTGTATAAAGCTCTTTCCAAATGTTATCTCATTTCATCCTCACAGCAACCTGGTAGGGTAGATATAAGTGCCTCTATTTTATAGCTGAGACTGAGGTTTGGAGAGGTTAAGTAATGCACCCAAGGCTACATAATAGGTAGCAGAGCCAGGATTAAGACTGAGTCTGTCTGTTTCCCTTGCTCATAACCATTGAACTACACTGCCTCTGCAAATAAAAGGAAATGGACCTAATGATGCTAGAATTCCTTTGAGCTCTAAAATTGTAATGATTTCTTTTGGCTATCATGGGGATCTTCAAGAAGGGCAGGGGCAGGCATTAGTCATACATTGAGTGGGGGAAGGAGGGCAGAGGCATCTGGCTGTGAAGCATCAGATGGGGCAGGAGTCTTTGCAAGTCCCCATAGAGGTCCAGACCCCAGAGGCTGGAGTCACAGCCTGATCCCCAGCCGGGCCCAGGGGTCCCACACCTTCCCTAAAAGAAGGGAGTAAATAAGGAGAGAGAATGAGCTTCTTCCAAAAATAAAACCTGAGGACAACTCAGACAGGCCAGGACGCTGAGGAAGCCAAAGCTTGAATGCTGAGTGAACTGAGGAGAGGGAAGAGGCCAAGGGAATTCCAGCCAGAGCCCGGTGGCAGGCTCCAGCCAAGGAGGGCCTTCCAGCTGGCCAAGGGCTGGGAGAACAGTTCAGCCGATTGGCCACTGGGCTCTGTTTATATTCTTGGACCTGGCCTAAGCCTGGGGCAGCTCCTCCAGTGCTGAGTAGGGGGCTGTAGTTCTCATGTACCTGGTCTAGCTGGGGCTTAAGAACAAAAAGGCCTTGAGGAAAAAAAACCTGGAGAATGGGTACAACAAGCCCCAATAAGGAGGAGCCGAGGGAAGGAGTCCAGGCACATGGAAACTCTGCCTGGAGCGAGAGCAAGCTGGCACCAGAGTGGAATTCAGGGCAGTCATTCTTGGAGGCTCAGCTGCAGAAAAAAAGGCCTCAGTTTGTTAGCTCACTGGCACATTCCTTCATTTAGCCACTCATTCAGTCAGCCAGTCAGTCAACAAACATCTGAATATCTACAATGTACTGGGACCAATGCAAGGCTTTAGGGATACAGATGAGAATGGACACATCAGGACATAAAGACAACATGGCTGGATCATTTCAAGCTACACTAAGGAACTGGGAAACCATCCTAAGGGCAATAGGGAGTCATCAATGCATATTGAGCAGAGGAGTCCCATAGTCATATTTGTGTTTAAAGATCACTCTTGATGCAAGGTGGAGAATGCTCAGGAGACAGATCAGAGGTCAAGCCTTAGACCTACCTTCACAAATAGGGTAGTCACATCACTAGTCAGAAACCTTTTGTGAGCATGAATTGGGCTTTGTTTATCTCTGTATCCACAGGGCTGGGCACATAGTAGGTACTCAGTAAATACTGAACAAATGTGTAAGTAATGAATAAATAGATGTGATGAGATGCCCTTATCCTCTCCAGAGGCCCACAGCGCCAGCCCTGGCACTTAGTCTTCAGTGTCCTGAGCTGTCCCATAGGGATCCTCTGGCCACTGCCTATAGACCAACATCTCCAGCAGCCAAATCGTGGGCTGCTGTGTCCTTAGTGGTGCCAATCACAGCTAATCCCAGCCCTGGGCGGCGGCACTCACTGCCATCACTTCCTCCTGCCCACATAGTACCTGGCATCCATGCCAGGTTGTGCCACAGCACATGGGCTGCCTGGTCATAAGATGCCAGGGGCTGGGCAGGAACCTGCAGGCCAGCTCTCCACTTTCCTGAGGGATCCACATCCTGGTCAGGGAAGGGTTACTAGTGTCAGAAGGGGGAGCTAGAAAGCCAGACTAAAAGGGCTGGGGACTGGAGAAAATGCACACCCTCCCCCCAGGACCCTGCTCTGCACAGAAGAAACCTCTGGTGGGTGCCAACCTGCCCTTTCCTCTCTCCTTCCCTTCTCGAGTGTACATGCACAGAAAAGCTCAGTCCTCACATTACCCCTTCCTCCAGTCCCAGCCCTCACTATCTCAGCCCCAGGCAAGCCTGAGACTCCCAAAATTCCCTTGCTGGGGGTCACATGATTGAGCCATCTCAGGCACGTGGCTTGGCGCAGTCAGCATTTAGTTCTGTGGTCGTGTGAGATTTTGCGGGTGTTCATGTGAGAGCACGGATGTCCACATCTGTGCCTGTGTCTGGGGTGACTGCACATGTGTGCACATATGGGAGCCTGTGTCTGTCTGATCACATCTGAGGAGTGTGCCCTCATTAGGTCTGTGTTAGTGCCTGCCTGTGTCCGCCTGTGTGAGTCCATGAATGTGCATTAGCACCTATGCCAGGCTGTATATGGAACTGTGTCCATGGGTGTGTATCTTAAATTGGGTGATATTTCCCTGTGTAGGTAGGAACCTCACAGCCCATGTCTGTATAGCATGCGTACATGTGCATGCACGCGTGCGCACGCGCACACACACACACACACAGAAGCATTTCTGCTTATTTGGACTTGGGCTCTGTGGTGAATAGTTCAGTAGAGAGAAAATATGAAACCTCAGCAGCCGCCTTCCCTGGGCCTGTGGGGAATGGGGGATGAGTGAGGTCGGAGGTTGGAACAATGTGCTCCCCTTAAACCCCATGCCCTGCCAGGAAGGCTCAGGGAGGGGCTGGTTCCTGAGACAGGGAAAACTGGCTCCATCCCTTCCTACTTCTCCAGAAAGTCCAGGGCAGTGGAAAAGAGCCCACTCTCTGAGGATTAGTTTACCTCATCACCTGCCACGCTTGCCTCAATTGGAGCACAGACGGTAAGAGATGGGAGACTGAGATCTGGAAAGGAAACACCACCTGCCCCTGGGGTCACCTGAGTCTGAGTCCAGGGCCTTTCCCCTTCACAGGACAGCCTTCCAGTCTAGCTCTGAGAAGGCAACTCCCAATGCCTAGGTGGTGACGCTTAAGGACAAGAAGGGCCTATCTGACAACTGTATACCTGGGGCCCACCTCCCCTTCCCCAAGCCCTCCGTGCTCGCTTGACCTTACCCACCACACACACACACACACACACACACACACACACACACACTAGGCATAGCAGTGACTCACACTTATGGCCCTTTAGCTTGTAATGGGGGCAATTTTCTAGTGACCACGAGGCAAGTAACCGTCCAGGAATGTATGGGTCAGTGTGTGTATGGGGGGGGGGGTGAAGAGTGGGGGCCCAGCCTGCGAGGGAAGGGAAGGGAGAAGTGTAAGAAGACTCTTCTCCCATCTCTCCCTAGAGCTCACTGTCTCAGAAGGAATGTCCCGGCCGGGACTGCTCCGACTCCTTACCCCACAGCTCCACCCAGACCCACTCTGATCTCCCTCCTTTCCCCAAGCAAAGACTGAATAAGCCTGGGTCAGGGGAGGGGCAGAAATCAGAGATGGGGGTGCAGGAGTCGAGGGGCTAGGGGCGTGAGGGAAGGGGACTCTGAGCCACCACCTCAGGTCAGGGGGAGACCCTTTCTCTCACACACATTCTCGGCAGACAGCTGCACCTCCAGAGATTTTCCCTCTCTGCATTGACCCCAGTGGAGGAATTAGAGGAGGGAACTGAAGGAAGCTTCAGACAGTCCTACTGCCGGCTCGGTAGTGTCCCCCCACCCCCACTAGGGACTGAGACCCTGCTGCTGCCCCAACAATGCTCCCGGTGGTAGGGTTATTAGTGAAGGGGCAGAAGTTGCTGAGCAGAAAAAGCTGCAAGATTTGGGGCCTGGAGCCGGGGCGTCCAAGGAGATCCTCCCTCTCCACTTCCCCCTGCTCGCAGTGCGGGGTCGAGGCCATGCTACTGATACGGGTCTTAGGACACCGTGGGACCTCCGGGCCCACCCGGACGATCATTTCTGCCTCTGCCCCAGGCGCAGAAGGGAGCACAAGGCCAGATCCAGTGTACCCTGCCCTTCCTGTCCCGGGACGGTCTGTTGGACCCCCAAACCTCCTCCGCGAGAGCCCTGCCCTCCTCCCACCTCCTCCCGCAGCCGCGGCTCCTGCAGCAGGCTTCTCGCAGCTTCCTCCCATTGGCCAGGAGCTCCGCAGGTTCCGCCAATGAGCAGGCCAGCTTTGGGCGCGGGGCGGCCTCAAGTGCACGGTGTTAACCTCGGGTGGGCTGCGACTAGCGCGGGCAGGTCTCAGGTCCTACTTTAAATTTAAAGCGCGGGCGATAGAGACCGGCTTAGGGAGGGGCTGCAGATGAGCGGGCGGTGGGGGGAGGGAGAGTCCACGCTGGAGAGCCCGCGTCTTCTCCTCCAAGATAGTGGAGCCGGCGCTGGCTGCGCGTGGTAGCTCAGAAGGAGCTTATATTGGCATGACTGTAGGAAAGTCTTTAACGAGGAGGGAAACAAATCATAATGCAGTATTTCCTTCTCTGGCTTCCCATTCCCCCCTCCACACACACACCCCAGTTGCCTGGAAAGGCACCTCTATAGACCGCTCATCCCCAGTAGAACCCTATCCCCCTCAGAACGACGACCCACGACCCCCTGCTGTTTATAGATTTTACTGCTCCCCCGCCCCCAAGAATTTTCATCAGTCTGAAACCTGAACTTTTTGTGTGTGAACTGGAGGGAGAGCTGGGTGTGGCTACGGTGGGAACGAGGGGTCCTGCCGGGACTGGGGCTGAGGAGACCTGAGCTCTCCAGAGAGGGCTTCCCAGGGTTGGGGGGAGGGTGGGTAGACAGAGAGGAAGAAGTGAGAAGCTACCCCACATCTTATCAACCCCAGAGCTACGAAGAACCCCCTCCTTCCGCATTACCAGCTCACTCTGTGACCCTGAGTAGGTGGCTTTCCCTCTCTTGATCTCAGTTTCCTCGTTAGCAAATGGGGGAGAAGGACGTGGACCGTGAGCTTTTTCAGGTCCCTTCTGCCTCCAGCTTGATGATATAAACCAACCATAATGGAGCTGCTAAAAGTTCCCTAAAGGGAGTCCCTTCTGGCATGCTCCCATGAGCAGGGGGTGGGCCCAAGTGGGGAGGGGGGAATGGCACATGACCACTGTTGCCACCAGAGGTGGGCCCAGCACACAAGGAAGCCCTGAGCAAAGACTGGATTTTCTGAGTGTCTTCCACCCCCATCCTGCCTGCCCCTTGGCCGCCCTCCCCTTCCACTTGGCTCCCACCCTCTGGAAGCTCCATCCTGCTGGGCCTTGGCTGTATTTCCAGCAGGTGAGGTGGGGGCTGCTCACAAAAGGGGACCAACTGAGCTCCCTTGGCAGGTTCCTATGGGCATCCCGAAAGGGGTCTCTGAGAAGGACTAGGCCCATCTGCCTGGAGCCAAGGCCTTCACAGACCCCAGCTCAGACTGGAGGAAGCATCTTTCCTTTCCCAGGCCCCAGGAACAGGCTTGGCAAACCCTTATCGCCTGAGAAGCAGCTGCTGGAGAAATACCTTAGCAGCTGACTCACTGCCCTGTCCTCTCTTCACAACCCCCTCCCACTGAGCCCCATAGCAGGCCTTTGAGAGACCCTGAGAGAGAGAGAGCAGGGGCAAAGCTCCCCCAGCTGGACTGGCTCAGGCTCTGCAGAGGGTGTGGCTAGCACAGTCCCGCCTGTCTCTGCCTGGGTGGTTTGGGGGGAGTGGTTGTACCCTGTAAATGGCCATCATCTGGGATCATAGTTATTCTTCTTAGAGACGTGTTCAGCTGAGGCCTCTGACCTCCTCATACTACCTCTTCACCCCAAGCCTTGATGGACAGTTGATATATTGATGGCATTGCCTTCTGGGATACAAGGAAGGCCTTGTCTCTCCAGCAGGTGAACAAGATAGACACCCTGCCTCAGGGAGTTTACTGTCTTGCAAAAGGCAGTGTCAGCCTCAGTTGGGGAAAGACCGAGCAGTGAGTAGTGGTGTGCTTTTCCCAGTTCTACTTGCCTTCTTGGGTCTCAGTTTCTCTATCTGTCAAATGTAGATATGCGACTTCCTTATCTCATTAGGTAACTGTGAGGATTGCATAAAATGGTGTATATGAAAACACAATGAAAGTGTAAGATAGTAATGATAAGCTCTGGCAAACTGGAAAGAGGAGAGAGAACCTCAGTCATTTTTTTCTGGATTCTGTGAGCATGCATTGCTTGGGGAGAAGACCAGACCACCTCCCTACACTGGCTCCGAGCTCAGCTCACCTTGGGCCCAGAGTTAGGCTTCTCATCATAATGGATAACAATTATTGAGCACTCACTAGATACTAAACATTATTCTAAGTGTTAGATGTATCTACTGCATTCATGTATGAATGTGTTACATATATATACATATGTTTTAAGTATTTACTCATTTTATCCTCATAATCCTATGAGATAACTTAAGTATCTAACAAATATTTGATCCTCATGACAACATGATGAGGTAGGAACTATTATTATTCCCCCTTCCAAATGAGGAAACCGAGGCACAGAGAGGTGAAGTAACTTAGCAAATAGTGGAGCTAGAAGTCAAAAGGAAGTCTGTCTGCAGAGCGTGTGCTCATTCCCTGCTCCCCACAGACAGATGCACACGTGACTCTGAACCTTATTCTCAGATGTCTTTTCTGCTCATCCCTTCTGGACTGGGACAGGCTCTGAGTATTCCAAGTAACTCTAGACTTCAACCAATCCCCCAGAAGCCAGTCCTTAACTACTCACCAGGTGGAACCCCAGGAAACAGAAGCAAATCTCCCCCACCATCTCTTCCAACCCACCAGCAAATTCATTCGGTTGATAAATAATAAATGAACAATGGTAACATTTACTTGCATATTTATAATTCTTTAGAGAGAGAAAAAATAAGTGCCTACATGTACCAGCCATTGGGTGCTTTATTAACAATAAGAGGTAACGTGTTGAGTAATTACTATGTAACAGGGATTGTTATGAATGTTTTACATGTATAGTTGGCCCTTGAACAACATGGGCATTAGGAGCACAGCTGAAAATCTGTGTGTAGCTTTTGACTCCCAAAAACTTAACTACTAATAGCCTTACTGTTGACTGAAAGCCTTACCGATAACATAAACAGTCGATTAACACATATTTTGTATGTTACATGTATTAGATGCTATATTTTTACAGTAAAGTAAGCTTGAGAAAAGAAAATGTTATTAAGATCATAAAGAAGAGAAAATACATTTACAGTGCTTACTGTACTTATCAAAAGTTTACGTCATCTGTTTACAGGATGAAAAATATCCACGTATAGTGGGCCTATACAGCTCGAACCCGTGTTGTCCAAGGGTCAACTGTATGAACTAGTTTAATCCTCACAATAATCCTAGCAGAGAGGAACGATTATCATCCCCACTGTACAAAAGAGGAAATGAAACAGAGAGAGATTAGGTTAATCGATTTTCCCAGGATCACGAAGACTAATATTTTTCAGACTTTTTTGTTTCTAAGAAATATATTTTACATCATTACCAAGATGTAATGATGTAAAGACACACACATAATGGAGTTTTTTTTAAAAAAAAAATGACACCAGGTATTTAACTTTTCCATCTGCTATGCACTCTGATGCTTTCTACTCTATTTTTTCTGTTTTATTTTTTCTTAAATTCTGGTCATGACCTACTAAATTGATTTCACAACTCATTAATGAGTCACCACCACAGTTTGAACGGCACTGAGTCATAGCTAGAAGTACAGAGACTAGGATTTGAATCTAGATAATGATGCCAGAGCCTAATCTCTTGGGATAAAGAATGACTTGGAAAAGGAAAATGCTGGAGGTATGAGGACAGGTGGGGACTGTGCTAATATGAGGGAAGTAGATGCCTCAATAATCCCACCACTATGCATCTCAGCAAAAGGTAATGCAAAAGTCACTAATACTGCCTTTGAGGTGCAAACTTGCCAGCGTGGGCACACAATTGTTCTTTTACTGAGTCCTCTCATGAAGGAAGTAGGGTGGGCCATGGGACAGACTCAGGCAATCTAAGTGATATGACCAAAATCACAGAGCCAGAACTAGAGCCCTGTGCCTGTCGCCTGGTCTAGGGATACTTTGACGCCATCCACAGCTTGCTCTTGAGGTTAATGACAGTGAAGCCAGAAATGGCAGTGGAAGTGGTGGTGGAGGTCATGTGATGACAGTGGTGCCGGTAATAATAGAAATGATAATAGTTGGTACTGGTGATGTGGGTAATGGGGAGGTTGGTGGTGCTGGTGGTGGTATTAACGATGGCGGGAAGAGTAATGGGGAAGTTGCAGGGACAGTGGTGTTGGTGGCAGGGCTGGAGGTACCACCACTGCAGTGTCTGCACCCCCTTCTCAAGCTAAGCTGACTCCCCTCCTCTCCCCTCCTCCTTCCGCAGCACTTCCCTGAGCACCTGGACCACTTCGCAGAGAACATGGAAGACTTCTCCAACGACCTGTTCAGCAGTTTCTTTGATGACCCTGTGCTGGATGAGAAGAGCCCTCTACTGGACATGGAACTGGACTCCCCCACGCCAGGCATCCAGGCTGAGCACAGCTACTCCCTGAGCGGTGACTCGGCGCCTCAGAGTCCCCTTGTGCCCATCAAGATGGAGGATACCACCCAAGGTAAGAAAAGGTGGAAGGGCCCAGGGACAGCCTGGAAGGCCCACAAGGGAGGGATGCCTTTGAGTGAACTGCAGAGGGGGGACTGCAGGCAGAGACTCCCAGAGGCTCTCAGAGGAGCCACCCACAAATGCCTCTCAGGGAGGCTGCCCCCTGCCTTTTTGTTCTCCCTCAAATCAAACCCACATTGGCTTTCTCAAAAAGAGTTTATTGCCGACTTCGGTCAGTGGTGTGCAAAGGATGGTTCCCAGACCAGCAGCATCAACTGGGAATTTGTTAGAAAGGCAAATTCTCAGGTCCCACCCAGACCTGCTGCATCAGAAACCCTGTCAATAGGGCCCAGCCTTCTAGGTGATTCTGAAGCACATTTGGGTCTGAGAACTACTGCCTTAGAGAAACAATGGCTCGGTGGGAGTGGGGGATTAAACAATGAATGTGGACAAGTTACCAAGACATAGAACCGTCCCACCTCCTCATACTGTGATGTCCTGTGAGATGCTACCTGGGAGAGACTCCTGTGCTTACTTTTATTACTGAAAATAGGGTTCTTTAAAGTTCCCATCTTCCCCTAACTCCCCTGCTTTTAAGCAAAGGGCTCTTTGAGTCTTTTCTCTCAGGTAATCAACATTTGAGAACTCCAGACTGTGCCCTACCTAGAAATGATTGGTCCCTTTGGGCATTTCCTACAGGCCGTCCTGGCCCCGTCATATTTGGCTGGGCCACCATGGACACATCTCTTGACCTTGATAAGTCTTAGTTTCTTCACCCACAAATAGAAATAGCAATAAATATTTCTATAGCACTCTCCAGTTTACAGTGTTTTCATGTTAATTATCTCATTTAATTTTCACAACTTATCGGTAAAGTAGGAATCACTTTTATCGTAATCCTCATTTGACTGATAAGGAAAATGAGACTCTGGGAAAGCTGAGTTGTCTATGTTACATAAACAATAAAATTCTGGGTAGAGACTTGGGGGCAAGCAAGCCCCCTGATTCCAAACCTCACATCCTTGCCACCACCATATTTGCCAGTCTTGAAGGGTAGCAAAGGGTACTGGGTTTGGAACCAAACAGACTTTGATGTGCATCTCGGGGCCTCCACCAGCTGCTGTGTGATCTTGGATAAGTTGCTTAACTTCCTTGGGCTTCTGTTTCCTCAATTATAAAATGAAGATAATATGTACCTTGAGAATTCTGGACATGATTTAAAATGTATATATATATATATTACTCAGCTCAGTGTCCAGCACATAATATATATCAATAATTAGTGGCTATTTCATTGCGCTTTAAAAAGTCCTATTAATACTATAGTGGTTCTTATTCCTCTTTCCTTTCAGAGGACAATGGTCTTGAGTGATTTTCTTAATATTCTTATCCATTAACTGGGGAAAATTACAGTGCCTGCCCCATAGGATTGTCGGGATGAATAAATGAGTTCATATGTATCAAGGGCTTAGAGCTATGCTCAGCACACGAAGTGTGAGCTGATTCTGAGGGTCTTTGAGATTCCCCGGGGCCAGAGACAGGCCTCTGTACTGCTCCCTAACCTCACCCCTGAGGGCAGGGACACCTTCTGGGCTTTAAAATGGCTCCAGAGCTTGTGGTCAGTGAGGTCTCAGCTTCCCTTGGTGCCCTGGCTTCAACCAAGCCTCTGAGTCACCTTAATAAGGCTTCAGGCCCCAGCCCAGGGAAGGGTAGGGTGTGGGGTGGGCTCCCTCCCAGTGCCCAGCAACTCCTTGGACACCCCAAGTCTATTTTTAGTGTAATTTGTGGGCCCTTTGCAGGGGGCAGCTTCCCGGAGGCCAACAGGCTGGCCCTATAATTTGGGAAGATTGTGGGTGTTCCCGGAGCCCAGGGGCAGCCTGTGGCCCAGAGCTGTGGCACTCAGGCTCCCAGCAGGGTGGGGCCTGGCCTCTGAGGTGGGATCAGGCAGCCGCTGACCCCTCTACACACCCATAGAAGGTCCCAAAGGCCAGAGTCCCCTCTAGCCCTACCCCTGAAAACTGGCTCCCCAGACTCCTGCCTTACCACTGCTTCTCTGGCTACCAGGTGCTGGGGCCACCATGAGCAGGGCTGACTTGGGGTGGAGGACTGTGGGCACCCGTCAGCAAAAGGGGTGATGTCTGCCAGCCCTGTGGCCCAGGTGAGGCCAGGAGGCCCATAAAATGGACAGGAGATAGATGCTCGCCCCCCACCTACTCATCCCACGCCCCAGTCTCCAGGTCCTATGGATCCTTTCTTCTAAATTTGTTTTCAGTGTGTTCCATCCTCTCTGTCCCTACTGCTACTGCCTTTGCTCAGGCCTCATCTTCTCTTGCTGGACAATTTTAACAGACTCCAATCATCTCCCTGCCTCCATCCCTCCTGCATCCAGTCCAGTCTCCACATAGAGGCAGAGCGATCTTTTTTAACACACAGATATGAACATAACTTAAAACTCTTCAGTAACACCTCATTACCTTTAGGACAAAGTCACAGCTCTGAGCCCAGCCTCCAAGGCGGTGCCACCCCTGCTGGCCTCTCTGACCCCATCTTCCCTTTCCTTTCCATTCCAACTGCACTGAACTGCTTATGGCTCTCTTAGATCCCCAGCACCCAGCACGGTACTCAGCAAATGCTTGCTAAATTACAACAATCGTATTAACAATAGCTACCATTTTATTAAATACCTTCTTCTCATCAGGCACTTTCACGGATGAGGAAGCTGAGGCTTCAGAGAGGTTAAGCAACTTGCCTAAGGTCATAGAGTCAGTCAGGAGGGGTCCAGGTCTGATGTCCAAGCCCATTCTGTAAGCTGCTAAATGAAGAAGACACCCCTACTTCTTCTGGCCCCAGCACCGCCCCCCCCCCCCAACTCACAAGCGCTGGCCAACTCCCTGCCCTGTCCTGCCTGCCTTACCACAGGTATACCCTAGCATCCCTGCTCAATCCAGTCCAGCACAGCTCCCAGGGGACAGGATGGAGGCTAAGCCCTCTGCACTGGGAATCCTCTGAGCCTGGGTCCTGCCCCCTCCCCCCAGACATGGAACATGGAGCCTGGGTGCTGGGACACAAACTGTGCTCCGTCATGGTGAAGCAGGAGCAGAGCCCAGATCTGCCCATGGACCCTCTGGCCGCCTCCTCAGCCATGGCTGCTGCCGCCGCCATGGCCGGCACCCCGCTGCTGGGCCTCAGCCCCCTGTCCAGGCTGCCCATCCCCCACCAGGTGAGCCTGGGAACTGTTTGTAGGGGATGAGGGAGGGGGGAGGGGTGGTGGGTCTCTGTGGGAAGAAGTGGGCTCTGTGAACTGGGAGCAATGTGACCCTAGGGACTGAGGGTCGGAACTCCCGGATGGGGCCTCCACCTTCTGCTTGGGCTGCCCTCGCACCTTCTAGAATGTGCACAAACCACAGAACCCTCAGCCGGGGCCATCACTGTGAGTGGAAAAAGGCTCACAGGGCCCCAGGCAGGGCTGGGTGTCAGGGGCCAGATTCAGGGTCCCAGAGGTGGAGAGAGCCGAGGCCACTTAATTTTCTCAAAGTGACAGCATTTCTTTTTTAAAAAAAGAAGAAAGACCAAACTGGAAATAGAAAATCTGTGCTGTATTTCAGTTGTTTACATGCATGAGATTAATACTTTTAGCCCACACTCTCATGCCACCAGCACCCCGCACCCACGAGTGTATAGATAACAGTATTAAGCCATAGATCAATCCTAAGTTGACATCTGAAGACACTTCTGGGAATGCGAGGCTCAGAGCCCTGGCGCCTGGGAGAGGCCCTGCCTGGGTCCCAGCTTGGCTCTCTGGGTGCATCGCCTTCCCTCTTTCTTCCTCAGCCTCCTTCCCTGTAAAGTGGGAGCATGACCTACCTCTAAAGAGCTCCTGGCCCTCAATCTATACAATACAAGGGTCATCTCAAGTCCCCAGAGTGGGTTAGGCCGGCCCTGCCCCCTGCTGGCCACATGGCTTATCTGATTGGAATGTGGCCGCAGGCAGCCAGGTCAGCCTCTCCCCACCTCCCTACCCCACCACTGTCCCCAAAGATCAATGATTGGCTACAGATGTGGAGGATCTTTAGTGACCAGCTCCAAGTCTGGCTCAGTGACGCCTGAGGCCTTGGCAAAGCAGGAAAGGAAGGTGGAAAGGACGGCGGCCGCCAGGGTCTTAGAGGTTGGGCACTGTGCCTCAGAAAAGAAAACTGAGGCTCAAGGAGTTAAGCAACTTGCTCCAAATCACACGGTCAGAAATAGTGACAATGTGCTCCACACTCGGCCGCCAGACCCCAAAGCCTACACCTTCATTCCAGTGAGGTCTCGACATCCTAGCAGAGGCACAGGAACCAGGAGGTGGCATGGTCAGCAGTGCCATCATTCTTCTGCATCGCAGTCCCCTCATCCGTCACTTGAGAGCTGAGCTGGGGTTTAGACCAGGGAAACTCCCAGGTCCCTGCCAACTTTTGTGATTTTTACTCATCTGCCTAAATTTGGGATTCTGCATGCCACCCATAATATCATCCTCTCTCTGCTGGCTTTGGACTCTGAAGGGAGAGAGTCCTGAAATCCAGCACCCGCCATGGTGCCTTCCTCAAAGAGAACACCACTTACATGCGTGTCGTCAGTCATGTGTAGGAAGCCACAAGTGATCCCGAAGTCCTTTCTGGACCAGCAAGTTGGAATACAAAGAAATAAGAATGCATGTTTATTTAAAGTGTTAATCGAATTCTTTCAGTCCCTTGCTTAAAACTTACTTAGGGCTCCTTACTGCTTCAAACTTCTCTGTCTGATTTCTACCACCACCCCCGCCCACCCCCAATCTTCTGGTCATTTGCTGCCACTCCATTCCTGACACACACACACCCCGCACTCTGCACACCCTGAACACTCGCAGTTTCCAGAACCAGTCATGCTCTGTCTGGCCTCTGTGCCTTTGCAGATGCTTCTGCCCCTGCTTCGAATGCCTTTCCTCTCACTCACTTCCTGCCCGTCCTTTATCTGGAATACTCCTAAGTGTACCTCAGGATTCATTTCAAACTTCAACTGTCGGGGAGCTTCCTCAGCCCCCAGCCAGTTAATGCCTCCTTCATCTCTGCTGTTGTTACCACTTATTGAACAGCTACAATGTAGCAGACATTGTATCTCTTTCTCATGGCAACCACGTACCAAGGCCTATGTGGCCTTCACAGGCGACACAGGTTCAGTCTCCACCAGGAAGATGGCACTGGCCTCAGAGGCCACAGGAAGCCCTCCTTCTCTGAGCTTAAGGCCTAAATGATACTACTTAGCCATCATTCTCTTATCTTAGGTCTGACACAGATTCTCCAAGCACAATTTACCCCTGCTCCTTCTGGGCTGTGGCCAGAACTCTGAGCCCAGCCACCTCCCCAGCTGTGCAAGACAGACCACTAGACTCAGGGAGGGAGGTGGGGTGAATGGCATGTTGGGGACAGCCCCAGGGGCAGCTGATGAAGTTGGACCCATTTCTTCTTCAGGCCCCAGGAGAGATGACTCAGCTGCCAGTGATCAAAGCAGAGCCCCAGGAGGTGAATCAGTTCCTCAAAGTGACACCAGGTAAGTGTGTCTAGGGAGGGACTCTTTCCTGTCCAGTCTTGGGCAAATAGCATCCCTGTTCCCTTGGTCCAGCTCACCTATCTCCCTTGACAGCCCCTACTCTCCCCAGAATATCCTCTCCTCCCTGCCTCGCCCACCCTCCAGCGCTCCAGTTCCTTTCTTACCCAATCTCTGACTGTCGTCACTGTTATCAATGCACTCTCACCCTCTTTGCTAATCCCCATCCCATCATTCACTAACTGAAGCCCACTCTATTGCCATCCATTGACCTATCCATCTGTCCACCTGTCCATCTATCCTTTCATAAATCCGGACACTCTGTGCTGCCCTGGGTGCTCTGTGATATCCACACCAAGAAACAGGCTTAAAGGAGCCATGGGGTGGCACTCAGGAATCAGCTTCCGGGGTGTCAGCTCCCATCTGACACTGCGGAGGGCCTCCTGGTGTTACAGCTGGTCAGGGTCTCAGCAGTCTTGATCACCACGTTGGGCTGGCTTAGGCCCCTGCTCTGCTGAACTCTGAGGTCCCAGCAAAGCTGGGGTGCAACCCTGCTAACCTGGCTTCCCCTGCTCTCCCCAGAGGACCTGGTGCAGATGCCTCCGACGCCCCCCAGCAGCCATGGCAGTGACAGTGATGGCTCCCAGAGTCCCCGATCTCTGCCCCCCTCCAGCCCTGTCCGGCCCATGGCCCGTTCCTCCACTGCCATCTCCACCTCCCCCCTCCTCACCGCCCCTCACGTAAGCAGCTGGGGGTGGTCTGGGGCAAAACATTGAGTAAATCCACCCTGGCACACAACCAGCAGGGAAGGGTCTAGATGCTCCCTCCCACTGGAATTCAGGTGCCTCCCTGGCAACTGGGAGTGAGGGTCTTTCCATGCTGCCTCATGGTGGATAGGAAGCAAGTAGAGGTCCTAGAGGCCTGCTGAACCCACACTGTTACAGAGTCAGGACTAGAACTTGACATTACTGACCTCCAGGGGGATGACCCAGGCTGCCTCCAAGGAGCACTATTTGGGGAGCAGTGCTCAGGAGGCCCAGAGTCCCCCCAGGAAAAAAAAGGAGCTAGGCCCCGATCCCGAGGATGGGTGCAGAGCCTTCCAAGTCAAGATTTTAGGGGTCTGAGGGGCTACTGTTTGGGGGACCCTAGAGAAGTGGGCTTTGAGGCAGTAGATTCCAGGATGGGATCTGGGAAGCTCCCCAGCAATGTACTGTGTGTCCAGCGTGCTGGGCTCCCAGCACTGTCCTAAGCACTTGAGATATGTTACTGAGTTTAATTTCAGATCCACCCATTCTTCAGATGAGGGAACTGAGGCTCCAAGAGTTGAGTGTTTGGCTGGGTCACACAAAGAGTAAATGGCAGAGCATGAATTTGAACCTAGGCCTGTCTGGTTCATAGCCATCATGTCCTATTTCCCACAGAAATTACAAGGGACATCAGGGCCACTTCTTCTGACAGAGGAGGAGAAGCGCACCCTGATCGCTGAGGGCTACCCTATCCCCACGAAACTCCCCCTCACCAAAGCTGAGGAGAAGGCCTTGAAGAGGGTCCGGAGAAAAATCAAGAACAAGGTAAGGCATGAGCTGGACCCAGCCCCTGCCCTGGGGCTTCCTCGGTGCACAGAAGCCTCTGATGCCCTGGCAATGCCAGCCCTTAAATTGGCTGTGGAGGGGGCCGGGGCGGGGGGAGCAGGAAGTAGATATGTAGCCATGGTAACCCCTGTTTTGGGGTCTTTCCCCTCCAGATCTCAGCCCAGGAGAGCCGCCGTAAGAAGAAGGAATATGTGGAGTGTCTAGAAAAGAAGTAAGGGTCCTGGGTGTGGTGGGGGGCCTGGGCCCTACTCTCCAGCTTGCCCTGCTCTCTTACAGGGCACCAGGGGCAGGAGCCACGAGGGGTGGGATCTGAGTAAGCAGGGCTGGGGGGGCAGCAGTGAGTCTGGGAGCGGCCCCTGAGCCCTGGCCTGCTTTTCCCTGCAGGGTGGAGACATTTACATCGGAGAACAATGAACTGTGGAAGAAGGTGGAGACCCTGGAGAATGCCAACAGGTGGGTGGTGCCACCTGCACCCTGCCCTGCCCCTGCCTCTGTACCCAGTGCCTGGCATAGCTCTGGGAGGCACGAAAAAGGAGAGGTAACTGAGCTCACGATGACAAGAACCCCAGAAACAGGGACCTTGCAGCCCAGGACTCCTGGCTTCCTATTTCTCTTTACACATAGCTCTAGACACCTGACAAGGCTTGTGAGATGCTTAAAAGAGGTGGCACAGAGCAGCGGTTTTCAGAGTAGTCATAAGAACAGCAGCAGCAGCAGCAGCAGCAGCAGCAGCAGCAGCAGCAGCAGCAGCCGCCCCTGGGAACTTATTAGAAATGCTTATTTTCAGGCCTTATGCCAGGGGTACTGAATCAGGAACTCCAGGGAGAGGGCACAGCAATCTGTGTTTTAATTAGCCCTCCAGGTAATTCTGACGCACCCTAAAATTAGAACCATTGATGTAGATGTTTGCCACTCAAAGCAAGCTTCTTGAACAAACAACATCAGCATCACCTGAGAGCTTGTTAGAAATGCAGAATCTTAAGACTCTCCTCGGACTTATTGAATCAGAATCTGCATTTCAACAAGATCACTGGGTGACTCACAATTAGTGTAGAGCCAGCACAGCCCTGGCACGAAGCAGTTACATAAAGTCACAGCTCTGGATTCCTATCCCACTCTGCCATTTTAGTGATTCTGGGAAAATTGTTAAACCTTTCTGGGCCTCAGTTTCTTTGTGTAAATGGAGATTATAGAAGCGCCATGTCACAGGATTCAAGTGAAGATTCAATACGATAGTGCAACTGAAGGCCCAGCACTGGGCTTGACATTTAAGAATGCCCAATTCATGTTAGTGTTTCTTTTTCCTTTGTTGTTATTATTCTGATTCTTGATAGTGCCCAGCCACGAGCCCACAGTAGGTCTTTAATGATTATTTGCTGGGATTAATTAAAATAACACAGACAACAGTTGGTATGTAGCAAGTGCTCAACAGAAGGCTTTTTCCTTCTTCCTTCTCCCCCAGCTTCTCCAGCGGAATCCAGCTACTCCCCTGATTGACCTGGAGAATGCCCCCCACTCACCTCTCACTCCTCTACCTCTGGCCCAGATTCCTCTCTGGCCCCAAATCGGGCCAGGCCCTTGGAGCTATTTCGCCACCTGCTGTACATTATGGGAACTGCAACCCCACCACCAGGCTGGGTGGAGGACAAAAACGATTGAACATTTGTTCACCAAGCGTGGGTGGAGCACCCTCTGTGGGTACCCGGAGGATTCCACACCGGGTGGGACCCAGTCCTGACCCTCAGGGAGCCCAGAGTTAGCTGAGGAGACTGACATGGAAATCTACGAATAAACAAAGTGTGACAGGTGCTATGATAACTGCAAAAACGGTAATAAAATTAACAAAAGCGGTAGCTTCCATTTACTATGTACTAGACAGCTGCCAGATGTGCCCTTCTTTTCATGCTCAGGATGTTGTGGGGTGCAAAGGAGGGAAGGTCAACTTAGCTGTGGCTGATGCAAGGTAAGAAAGAGTAGGTGGCCTCAGCCCAGGTGGGACAGGCCCTCCTCCAGCCCCACTTTGGCTAGGAACATCACAGGGCACCCTTGAGCTCCCATAGGGTGACCCAGCTATTTGCCGTGAGGCAGGCCACAGGTGCCTGAGCTATGCCACAGAGAAGCCAAGCAGGAGGTGACCTTTTCTGTCTTGCCTGAAATGGGCACCTGGTGTGGAAGCCAAGTCTGGAGTCAGCCCAGGCGCTCCCCCGGAGAGCTCCAGGAGGCAGAGGTGCCTGCTGGGTCAGAGCCTGCCGGTGACAGCTGTGCCCTCCTCAGGACCCTGCTCCAGCAGCTGCAGAAACTCCAGACTCTGGTCACCAACAAGATCTCCAGACCTTACAAGATGGCTGCCACCCAGACTGGGACCTGCCTCATGGTAGGTGGTACCCTCTCACCACAGGGCCACATGAGGACACGTCTTCCCCAGGCTGGATTTCAGAGTGGGGGAGGTCAGAGCTTTGAAAGATTGACGATATTGTGAGCGACATCACCAGGGCACACCATCCTAGTGCATGGTTGGCTGGCTCTAGTAGACCTCAGCCTCTTTCACCAAGCACATGGAACTTTCTAGAACATGACCTTCCCTGAGCAATTCTAACACAGTGTGGCTGGGGAGTGACTTACGTGAACCTAGCTAGGGGATGGCAGGGCAAGTGCCTTGAGGTGACAGCTTCCACACTCTGTGGAGTGAAAGGCTTGGGGAGACATGGGGAAGTATGGACTTGGTTCTTTCTGGAATGAATGGTGGGCAGAAGGCTGAGCAAATCTCTAAAAACCCAGAAGAGTGCCCAGCTGGTCCCCCCTCCAGCCTCTCCTGGAAACAGGCAGCCGGTACATTCCCCAGGCCCTCTGAGGTCCCCTTGCTGCCAGGTAGCAGAGCCATGATGTGGGCGGGGATTAGTTTGGGCTTTGTGACTCAGCTCCTCCTGCTGAGAATCCGGTGTCATTCTGTTGTCACTCTCCCTTGCCCCAACCCCAGCCTCCACCTACCTTTTTCTTCCTTTCCTGAGTCCTCCACCCTATAAGTGATAACTGCATTGGCCACTTCCCTCTTTTTTCCAGCACTGCCTATGGTTGTCCCCCTACAACGGGCTGAGAAGGCCTGAGCAGTCTCCTCCACCTTCTCCAGAGAGGGTGGGATACCCCACATCTGGGGGTGGGGGGTAGTTGGTTCTGGGAGCTGCTTTCTTGGAAAAGTACTGAGCCTTTTGCACCCATTGGTTTGGGGGAAGAGGACTGGGGGTGGCCAGGTTGCAGCCCTTCCCTGCCTGGGATCTGACCACTGCTCTCTCTCCACTGCCAGGTGGCAGCCTTGTGTTTCGTTCTGGTGCTGGGCTCCCTCGTGCCCTGCCTCCCTGAGTTCTCCTCCGGCTCCCAGACTGTGAAGGAAGACCCCATGGCCACTGACAGCATCTACACAGCCAGTCAGAGTGAGTGCCCCAAGCCAGACTGCCCTCCCCGAGCCCCAACTTCTGGGCAGAAGCCAGATACAAGAGAGGAGCCAAGTTTTAGGTTGACATTGTCTCATCCTATCTCCTCATTCCGCAGATGGGGAAACTGAGGCCCGAAAAGGGTCTGTGATTTGTTCAATGTTAGTTGTGGAATTAGGACTACAATTCAGACCCCCTGATTCCCAGCCCACCCAAGAGTGGTTTGGGGGCTAATAGGAATGTTCCTGCCCTAGCCCCCATCTGTCATGGTGCCCATGGTTATGGGGCCTCTGTTAGCACCTTCAGTATTTCACTACTGGGAAAGCAAATAAATTTCAGCTCAAAGGCCATTTTTAACAAGATGGTAATGGCTTCGCGAAGCACTATGTTAAGGACTCTGAGGCATCACTCACGACCAACAGGAAGGAGTGCCGTGGTCCATTGATAATGTCTGCCCTGGGTGGAGTAGGGGTAGTGGTGGTGTGGGCTCAGATATTTACCATCTCACAGAGGACTGTGTGCAGTGCAGTGGTTAAGAGCATGGAGCTTCAGTCAGTCATCCTTGTCACTGCCACTCGCTAACTGTGTGACCTTAGGCATGTGCCTTAAGCTCTCTAAGCTTTAATTTCTTCATCTGAAAATGGGAGTTACAGTTCCACATTTACTGAGCATGGTTGTTGTGAGACTAAATGACATGGCGTACAATGCTCTCAACATAGATAAGACATGTGGGTAGCAAGGGGAGAACTGGTATAGGGCACAGCGAAGAATAGAAGGAATCTCCAGAGGCAGAAGATACTTCAGGTAGACCTACAGAGGAACTTCCTGACTGTGTCTTGTCATTTGCCAGGTGCAAGTTATCTGGCACGACAGGAGGAGGAAGAGGAAACGGATGGGCAGTTAGAAAGCAAGGAGATGGGAAGAGGGAGTTTCAAGGAGGGATATGCAGGGAGGATGAGCTAGGTCTGCTGGACTTTGAGTATTAGGGGAAAAGGAAGTGGAAGTGGGGAGCGAGAACCACTCCCTGCATATGCGCAGCCTGAGCAGAAGAGAGCAGGAGAGTTGCTAACGGGTGTTGGCAGTGGAGGGGCAAGGTCTTGAGAGACACGTGTCTTATTTCCAAGGCCAGAGAGACCCTTGTGTATTTGGTGGTTATAGGCCCAGTGTCTGGGCAGGGCAAAGAAGAGGACACATCTGTGGCAGGAAATGCTTTTGGAGAGGCTGGCGTACAGAGCTGGTACATTGCACAAGTCCAGCTTTCACATAGTCACATAGACTTTCACATAGGTCAGGGCTGCAGGGGCTAGAAAGGTGGTGGTGGATCCTGGTGGGTTTGTCCCTCACCTTCAACTCAGACTAGTATGGGAAAACTAGTGTGGAATCTCAATGACCTGTTCTGTGACACAGGGCTAAAAATATCTGGTTCCTGATTTTCTGTGAGATGTAAATGATTTCATATAGGTCCGAGGGCTTTGCACAGTGCCTGGCACATAGGAGATCTCCAATGAATGGGTCTTCTTTCCCTTCATTGTCCTGAAGAGCACTCTAGGGCCTAGAATGGAGAAGAAGTTTATTCCAGGTCTCATGAAAAGTGAGTGGTAGAAGTGAGATTAGAACCCAGCTCTCAGATGCCCTGGCCTGGTACCCTCTACTTACGAAGAGCTACTTTCTCTGGATGCTTATTAAACATAGTTTCAATCACTTCTCCTTTATTATCTCATTTAAACTTCATATCTACATGATGTTGGTCCTAGTATCCCTATTTTACAGATGAACAAACTGAGGCTCAGAAAGGTCAAAACAAAGGCATGACTCACCTGGAATTGTTAGAGCTGGGATTCAAATCCAGGCCTATAAGATTCCAGGGCCCATGTCTGTACCTATGAGGCTATGAATGTGGCCAGGATAGAGAGGGAGCCTCTTGGCACTTTGGCTAACCCCAAGCTCCCTCTCTAGTGCCCTCCCGAAGCCTCCTGTTCTACGATGAGGGGCCAGGGTCCTGGGAGGATGGCCGCAGCACCCTAATGCCTGTGGAGCCCCCAGATGGCTGGGAAATCAAGCCCGGGGGGCCAATGGAGCAGCGACCCCAGGACCACCTGCAACATGACCACCTGGACAGCACCCACGAGACCACCAAGTACCTGAGTGAAGCCTGGCCAAAAGATGTCGGAAATGGCACCAGCCCCAACTTCTCTCACCCCAAGGAGTGGTTCCATGAGAGGTAGGCGAAACCACGAGAGGTAGGGTGGCCCCTTCCCCTCTTGAGTTCTCAGGCTCCACCTGCCCACTGCTCACCCCATGAACCCATCCTTCAGTCACACCCTCCCAAGGCCCATCCCTCCCATGTCTGGATCCAGCTTACAGAGGGGTGAGAGGGTCCTCACTGGACAAAGTCGCCCCTGACTTCTCTTCTCTTTCCAGGGATCTGGGCCCAAACACCACCATCAAGCTCTCGTAGGCCATGCCAAGACCCAAGACACAGGATGTACACCCCCTGGCACCCGGAAGAGGGGTTGTCTTGCTTACTAACCCGGATCCGGCTTGTACTCCTGAGTCCTGGGGTTTCATTCCAGGAGAAAGGGTTCCACTTCTCCCCAGTTCTTCTTTGCCCCAGATCTTAACTGGGGCTTCTCCTCTCCCCTTCCCACATTTGGACTATTCCTTGGGCCAACCACTCCATTCCCACTCCTCCCTCCTACAACCATCCGTCCTTCTCAGATAAACCACTCACTGGGCTATCTCCTCCTTTCTCACAATGACCATCACGACCACTGCCTCCCTGCCACCATACACACACAAACATACATGTCAACATACCGCCACACACACCCACGCGCGCACACACACACGCACACCCCTCACCCGCCCCCCACTGTACAGAGACCAAGAACAGAAATTGTTTGTAAATAATGAACCTTATTTTTTATTATTGCCCATCCCCTAAGATATTGTATTTTACAAGTCTCCCTCCCACCTTCACCCCTCTTTTGTTTTATATTTTATACAGTTAGTGCGGGCTTTGCTGCTCCCTGGCCAGGAAAAGAGGCCCCCCACCCACCCTACCCACTGCCTCACCTGGCCTCCCCTTGCCGCTGCCCAAGCCGCTGGGCCTTTATAATTGCCAAAATGCTTCCTCTGTCAGCTCAGCATATGCTTTAAGAAGGCAAAAGTAAAAAAAAAAAAAAGATGCAGCATCAATTCCTGACTTTGTGCCTTTCTTCATTGGGCGGAGGGGTAGGTAGGACTGAGGGATGGGGGAGTGAGAAGGTAAATTCCTTTGCATTCTGATGGAGGTGATTGGGAGTATGGGGGTGTGGGGGTATGGGAAGGCATTTCTATTGGGTTCCCTCTTCTAGCCAGATGTAGAATTCATCTAGACTGACAAAGAATTCTGCTGTAATTGCCCTACCCCAAGGCTTTTCCTATTGCTGAGTATGGAATCAGAGAGGTATATAAGCCACCAGGTTGGCCTTCAGGGATGGGAACTGCACGTATTGAGTGCCTACTGAACCAGGTGCCATGTCAGGCACTTGACACGCAGTACCCAGGTGAGTCCTTCTAAGAAGACCTGCCAGTTTCTTCGTTCTTATACTCTTTGCCTCAGCTGGATTAAAGGCACAGACTTCCAAGTAAGAAGAGTTGTGTTGCCTCCTGGAGCTGTCACTCGCTAGCAGTGTATGGAAGGCATAATTCTAACATGGCCCCCAAAGCTCCCGGCCCTGGAGTACACCTCTTCCCCTAGAGTATGAAGGGGACCTGTGGAAACGAGCGGATGCCATTCTCATAATTAGATGACCTTTTAGGGCCAAAGTAAAGAGATTTTGCAGATGTAGTTAAGGTCCCAAATCAGTTGATTTTGAGTTAAACAAAAGGGAGATTATGCCGGGCAAGCCTGACTTAATCAGGTGAAAGCCTTTAAAAGAAGGACTGGGCTCTTCCTGAAGAGAAAGTGTCTCCTGCTGGCCTCGAAGAAGCAAAGAGCCATGTTGTGACTGCATGGAGATGGGCCACCTGCAGGAGCTGAGGGCCTCAGTGTCACAATGATGAGGCACTGAATTCTGCCAAAACCTGAACAAGCCTGAGAAAGCACCCCAACTCCAGATGAAACCCCAGCCCAGCCAGCACCTGGACTGCAGCCTGGTGAGAGCCTGTGCCCAGGACCCAGCTAAGCCGTGCCCAGACTCTGAACCCTGGAAACTGAGATCATATGCATGTTGTTTTAGGCTGCTGTGTTTGTGATGATTTGTTACGCAGCATAGGAAACTAAGACACTATGTAACCTGAATCTCTCTGAGCCTCCATGTCTCTATTTCTAAAACCAGGATACAACTAACACCCAATGCAGGAGGCTATTGTGGGGATTCAATGAGGTAAATTATATAAAGTGCCTAGAACAGGGCCCAGCACATAATGACTCGAGAAAGATTAGCTGTGCATTTAGAGGCAATATCAATACCATGTGCTAAAGGCCAGGAAAGGGCGCTGTCCTAGCACAGAGGAGCGTGCCTCCCCCAGACTCGAGCAGTGAAGGCTTCCTGGAAAGGGTGACGTGAAGGACTGTTGGAAGTAGGCAGGAGAGAGAACAATGTATCGGAAGGTAGAGGGCCAGGATGCTAAGAGTTGAGGCTGGAGAGCTGAATGCCTTGCTAAGGCACTTGGACTTTAACGTGCAAGCATGACGCGCTCGTGCGCAGAAGCAGGGGCACAGTGGAGGGATGATGCCTACACCAGCTGCCTGCCAGAGGAATAACACTGGACGAGACCAGACAGCATCATGGAACCTCAAAACTGGCCATGAGGCCTCATCCTCTATCCCCCTTCCTCCCACAGCCTCATCTTGACCTAGTTGCCTGTGGCACCCTAGTTTTTGACCTGGATGAAAAGTATGGCCCTTTCAGGGATTTAAAGGAAGAACGCTTTATCCAGAAGGTGATGGGGAGCCACCAAATATTTTTGAGCCAGAGAATGAGATAATCAGATTTGCCTGTCCCAGGGCTCTGCAGGGGATATAGTGAGGATGAGACAGATTCCAGAAATAATTAGAAGGAATTACCAACAGGCTTTGACATCAAATTGGCTGTGGGGTGCAAGAGAGAGGACAAAGCCTAGGATGACATTTAGGTGTCTGACTTGAAGGCCTGGGTAGATGATGAGTTCATTCACCAAGACAGGGGATTACAGAAGGAAAAAAGGGTTTGGAGAGAAAGAACTCATTTTAGCACATCCTGCATTTGAGTTACTGTAGAATGTTCATGTTAACAGGCGAGTCTAGGGCTTGAGAAAAAGTGATCTCAGGTGGAGATCAGGAAATTGTCAGCGGGAAAAGAATCGCAGGGAGGATGGACATTAAGAGACAGTCAAGGGAGAGGTGTGAACAAGAAGTCTGAGAAGGAATGGTCTGGGAGGAGAGGAAAACCAGGAGAGGTGAGTACCCCAGAAACTGATGGAGGAGAGAGCTTCCAGGAGCCGTGTTCAGGGGTCTCAAATGCCATCTGAGAGTTTGGGAAAGATAAGAAGACGGAGTGTCCATTTGCTTTGACGAGGAGGAGGTCACCACTAACCTTGGTTGGAGCCCTGTGGGGGAAAACTGGGGCAGAAGTGAGAATACAAGGGACTGAGGTGAAGATAAGGGATAGAGGTGAACTTGTTCAGGGAGCTCGGCTGTGAAGGAACAGAGGGTGATGACTAGAGCGGAAGTAGGTGAGATCAAGAGCAGTTTGGCACTGTTCTTTTAGATGGGAGAGGATCGACTTCAGTTATTTCTAGAAGATAAAGAGCGAACACAGTGAAAATGTTGGATGACTGGGGTGGGGAGGGGATCTAGGGAACAGGTAGAGAGATTTCCTTGGATATGAGTAGCCTTGAGAGAAAGGGAGAGCATTCTGTGAGTAAAGAATGTGGGGAAACAGGAAACCGAGGGAGCCCCCCAATGGTTGTAAAGTTTGAGGGTGGGGCAATGGGGATGATTGGCATGGGAGCTGAACCACAGGGAAAGCGGAAAGTGTGAAATAGTTACTCGGAGGAATGAGAAACGAAGCTGACTTTTCGTTTGACCCCTCCCCACTCATTCATTCAACCAACAAATATTTATGGGATGTCGCCTATGTTCATGGCACATCGCTAATAGCAGAGCACAAACAAGACCCAGCTCCTGATATCAAAGTGCTTGAAATCTAGCCCTTAATTTTCTCGTTCTGTTATTGACTAATTTACCCTGTGCCAGACACTGGACTGAGAATTGTACACGTCCCAATTAGGAATCAAAATAATCCTAAAGGGTGGATATTTTTACGGATGAAGAGAATGGGGTTCAGAGAGGTGAAAGGACTTGGCCAAGGTCATGCAGCAAGTAGCGGCAAAGTTGGTATTTGAACACAGGCCTGTTTGGCTTCAGGGCTCATGCCGTCCCTCCAGCCTTCCATCTCTCACCCCAGCACCCTCTCCTTTCTCCTCCGGTGCCTTCCCCCTGTGGCCCCAGCTTTTTGTTCTTGCACACAATCCAAGAGCGTTTGGGCTTCCTGGAGCAACTACCCCAGAGAGCCCAGGATTTGGCGAGCTGGTCCAGGTGTGGTCATCTGTGACCATCATCCTATGCCGGTCCATCCAAGGCAGTCTTACCTGCCTATGTTAGGACACAAGGTTAATCCACTCACACAAACCACCTGTTAACACACCACCTCCTCCAGACCATGTGTCATTGCCCCTGAGAGGGTGCATCCCCAGTGTGTCCCAGGTGCTGGAGCTACAGCCTCCACACTCTATTTTCAGCCCTGGCAACCGGCTTTGTCTCATGCACACATGTGATGGCTTCCACTCTGCCAGTCATCCTGCTCAGAATGCCACAACAAACCCTTTGTTGCAACAAACCCTTTGAAACCAAAGCTCTGGAGGCAGGGAGAGCAGCTGTGGGCAATGCCTGGAGCTGGGATGGGCCAGGGCAAGGTTCCAATTCCAGAGGCCAAATCAGTCACATATCTGATGTAGGTAATAGGTTCCCCTTAGGTCACTGGGTGGGAAGGAGTGGGGGGAAGAAGACAGGCTGGAAACTCCCCTCCAAAGGAGCCTGAGTTGCTTTGTCTTCAGAGTGGCAGTTAACAGCATGGGCACTGATGTCTGTGCTGCATTTCAATGTGTGCTCTTGGCAAGTTACCTAACCTCTTGAAGCCTCAGTGTCCTCATCTGGAAAATAGCACCCACCCTCATAAAGTTGCTGTGCAAGGTAACCGAAAGCTTGCACATAAAGCTCTTAGCACAAGGTCATTTATGCCGTAAACACTCAAAAGGCATTAGCTATTATTTTCTTAGTGAAGCCCTGGGCTTGAGATGTTCAGAGGACTGAGCTGCAGCTGGGAGAGGCTGCAGAAGGTGGTCAGGGAGGGGGCCCTCATTTTTCCCTTGGATTCCTCGGAAGAGGGCGGAGCCACAGCTAAAAAATAATGCAGTCAGCAGCTGGTCCTAAATGGGGGCGGTGTGAGGACAGAGGAGAAAAGCTTCACTTATAAAAGGATTGAGTGGGGAGCGCTCAGCAGGAAAGAGCTGAACAAAACACCAACCTGGAAACCCAGCAGCTGGGCAGCTGGTAAGGGAATGTCAAACCCAGCCTGACTACCATAATTCATGGTGTAGGAGGCTCCCCTGGCCCAGGCTGCTTGGAAATCAGCAATCTCAAGGGCAATCTCAGGGGCAACAACTAAGAGACGGAGTGCCTGAGTGCCCTGCCCACCTCCTCCAGCATCTGGGCTTCTTTAGAATTAGGCATTAGGGAAGAGCTCTCCTGTGGCCAGGAAGTTTAATGCAATTCCATTTATTTCATTTATTCCATTTATTCTATTTATCCATAATGGGATTGCTGGACCCAGAGAGGTGGGGGGCAGAAATGAAGCAGGCCCCTTCCTGCCCTTTGGGAGCTTATAGAGGAGAGTAACAAGCAAATTTAAGGCTGCTACTGTGTGGCAGCCAGCATGGAGGAGTGGAATCGACATGAGTTCTGGGGCCAGAAGACCTGGCTTTAAATCCTGGCTCCATCACTCACCACCTGAGCCATCTTGAACAAATAAATCACTTGCATGCCATCTCAGTGTCCTCATCTGTAACATGGAGGAAATGATAGTATCTACCACCTAGAATTGTGGTGAGAATCAAACGAGATGTTAGTTATTGTTAGAGTGAGCAGGGGAGTGCCAGGAGAGAGGCCCAGGAAACAGTTATGGGGCTGAAGGAGGAAGACAGCATCAGTAGTGGAGTATCAGGGAGGGGTTCATGGGGGATGTGGCTTTTGAGATGGGCCTTGATGATGGACTGGATTTCCATAGGCAGGACAGAGGAGGGCACCAACTCCAGGCGATGGCACAGAACAGACACCACTGGATGAATGGTGAGAGTCGGAGGAGTCATGAGTGGCACAGCTGTCTCCCTTTATAGCCGATTCTCTATCTCTGTTAGTCTGGTCCCTCCCACCTTCCTGGGCTCATAGTCAGCAGGGTGAGAGGAGGCACAGACTAGACTAAACACCTGGTGCAGAGGGCAATGGGGGCTCGGAGGAAGGAGAGAGCCCTTTGACTAGAGCTATCCAGGGAGACTTCCTGGAAGAGAAGGAGGTATTTGCACATAGCCTCAGAATTTGAAGTCCATCAACAGAGACTTCCGGCAGAGGAGACAGTCTGAACAATGCTATACAAGCCTGATGCCAGTTCCCAGAATAAGGAGCACAGATAAGTAGGAGGAAATGGATGGAACCAGAAGATAGGATGTGGAAAGATCAAGGCAGGCCTTGAATGCCAAGCTAAAGTATAGGCAAGGGGGAGTCCTTAAATACTGTAGGGGGAGAATAGATGCCATGGTCAAAGGTCAACTTCAAAAAGATGAGTCTGGGTCAGTGAATAGGCCTTATATCTGAGAAGTTAACCAGGATCTCACCATCGTTCAGAAATAAGGTTCAGGTGAGGAAACACTCCAAGGACAAGAGGAGATGATTCAAGGAGGAACCATAGGATTTGGAGGGTTAAGAAAAGTGGGGAGTCTGAAATCCAAGAGGCTGATTCAACCTTCTGGTAGACCCTGGCCCAGGAGCCTCAGAGGAGCAGGTCATAGAGGGCAGCCAGGCCTTGAGGAGGCTTAGGGACTCCAGCGTCAGGAAGTTCTCCAACCCACACCCACGCCCAGCTGGGTCATTCCCCGGTCAGGGTCCAGAAAAGCTCCAAGTCTAAGGACAGTGTTATCGGCAATCAGGCGTCCCTGAGTGTGTTCCCCTTCCTGTGCCTCTTCACCAAATCCAGTTGGGCCTCTAAATTCCCGTGGCGCGGACTGGGTTAAAGACCGCTCCTGTCACCGCCCCCGCCCCCGCCCTCCACCTGCCCGCCGCAGCAGCGAATGCGGAGGCCGGAAAGCGCGGGACCAGGGTTGGAGGGGTGGGCATCACAGCCGCTGAGTGACGGACGAGAGGTGATTGGCAGCTGCCGAGCGGCAGGATACCGGGAGGGGAGCGGAGGACTCTGGTGGGCGCCCCACACCCCCTGTTTTGCGCCCGGGGCAGTGTTCGTGCCCACCGCGGGCTGTGCCGGGCTCTCTCCTTCAGTGTTCCTAGCCAAGCTGGCTGGTGGGGCGGCGCCCTCCTCCCGGACCCCAAGGGCTGGCGGGTGTCTCTAAGGTGACACTCCGGTGTGCGGCAGCGGCGGCGGCTGCAAGAGCGCGCTCGCCGCGCCGGCTCCCGCTCCACCCGCCCTGGCTCCGGCTCCAGCCGTCCGGGGGCCGCCCCAGGGAGCACGACGCAGCACTCAGACACCCACCGAGGACCCCCCGAGTCGCGGGAGGATCCCAGCGCCTTTCCCAGGCGCAACGCCCAGCGTCTCACTGCTCACGTCGTCTGAGCCCCGGCGTCGGGAGGGACGCGCGGCACTTGGCGCTCCCTTCCTTCCCCGCCTCGCGTCCTTGGGCCCAGGAGGAAGGGAGACTGAACTTTAGCAGGGACTGTGAAAGGCCGCAGGAGCCGCGGGAAGAGGACAGCCGCAGGATGGCCGAGGGGCCAGGCGGCGGAGGGCCCCGCGGGGACAGGGCTGGCGGTGGCTGGGCAGCCGAGGAGGAGGTGGTGCGGCGACGCTGCCGGAGGGGGGAGGAGGCTGAGGTCTCACAGCCTTGGCCCGAGGGACCCCGGGGCATGGCTGCTGGGCCCCCGCTGGAGGAGCGGTTCCGCCAGATGCACCTGCGAAAGCAGGTGTCTTACAGGTAAGGAGAACGGGGGCAGAGGGGAGCGCCTGGGCCCACTCCCCTTTTCAATTGATATTCATTGAATGGCCGCTGTTTGCCTGATGTTAGGGACTCACGTATGACTACCAGGGGTCTCAGCCCTGCCTGTGCATGGGGGAAGGGGAGCATCTGGGACCCCTTTCCTGTATAAACCGTGAAGGCACTATTCATCCAGCATGTAATTACTGATGCCAACTGCGTGCCAGGCACTGTACTGGGCAGCGAGAAGAGACATAAGCAAGACGTGAGCTCTACAAACCTCTAAAGATCTGAGGAGAGCTGGAAGAGCTGGGAGAGCAGGGAGACACCCCTTGGCCCTTCTTCTGGGGGAAAGAGGAACCCTTATTCATTCATTAAGCCTTACTTGAATTTTCCTGTGGGCTGACCCTGTGCTAGGTACTGGCTTGTGGAAGTGACTGAGATGCTTCCTGCCACTACGGTTAAGACCCTGCTGCCTAGAGATGGGGAAAAAATCCCTTCCTGGACCCCTTTGCCCTAGCAGGCCCTCCCTGGCCTCAGTGGTAGACTGTACCTCGCACCCTACCTGGCATCGTCTTCTGCCTGTGAAAGATACGCAGCCTCCCTGGTCCTGCCATCTCTGCTTAGGGGCTCCTTGGAGGAATCAGCTGAAGTGGGTCCCAGAAACCACTTTCATTACCTGGGATGGTGTGAGGGAGGGCTGCCCCTCAAGCAAGTGTAGGTAAGTTACATAGAGAGAGAATCTATGGAGGGGATGCAGGCAGAGCAGAGGCAGCCCTTACCTTCCTCCTCCTCTCCTTGCTGCCCTTGTAAAGCCCCTGGACCAGAGCGACCTCCTTTGGAGGGTCCAGCAGGGACATTGAGGCATCTGCAGTCCTTGGAACCATTAGCCTGGATAGAGAGGACAACTTTCCCGTCTGTTTACTACCTCGAGAACTTAGGGTGTGTCTGAGGCTGCCCTGCTTCTCCCTGGGGCTTCTGGGAAAGTGTTTCGTAAAACTGGCCCAGCCCAGGGAGCTCCAAGGGCCCCAGTATTCTTAATGGCTATGAATCATCGGGCCTCCATCACTTGCAGGCAGATAGAGGAGAAGGGGAGAGAACTTCTTCACCATCATGAAGTGAGATGCTCAGAATAAATGGGAAGTAGGTTAGGTTCCCATGAGCCCTACCTTCACTTTGAGGGGGGTACATAAGGGGTACTCTGGGCTCCATTACCAAGTTCTTCCAAACACGACACTGAGAGGAGGGCATTATCTGTCCCATGCCTTCTGGCTGCGGATAAAAGAGCCCCTGAAAGTGCTTTGGTGGAGGAGAGCGTGCAGAGGTGACTGATGAGGGTGGAGGGGGTGGGGGAGCCATAGAATGTAGAATTCTGGAAAAAAAAATTTTTAGTCTGGAAATCAGGAGACCTGGTTTGAATTCTCATTTCTGCCAGTAACTTGCTGTGTGTCCTTGAACTAGACAATATCTCTCTGGGCCTCAGTTCTTTACCTGTAACATAAGGAGGTGACCCCAGGATTTTCTTTGGCTGTGGATCAGGGACAAACAGCATCTGGAGCTGGAAAGGAGGCCAGAGTGAGGTAGATGCATAAAGGATAGGGAGCAGAAAAAAATTAAAAGGCTGAGATAGAAGAGGCCACACACACACACACACACACACACACACACACACACGCACATGTGCACAAAGGCAGCTTCAGAGCTGGTATTCTCCCAGGTGATTCCTGAATGGAGGCCCCTCCACAGCCTATACTTGAAGCCTCTAGTCCCCAAGGATGCGGTTGACCAAGCAATGACTCCTCTTTGGCTGTGAAGGGATCAGTAGACTTTCAGGTCACCTGTGAGAAGGTTGCAGAAGATAGCACCAGGGTGAGCTCCAGCTGTCACCCCTGGTCAGATCAGGTAAGGCACTTCCTCACACCTGGGTTAGACCAGGAGCCCAGTCTTAGAACCAGAGCTGGACAAGGCCTGTAGACAAGAAGAAACCCATGGGGAGAGGGCAAAGGAAGCCCTGTAGAAAAAGAAAGCAGCCCTGGGTCCTCAAGGCCCAGGGGACCCCAGTGGAACAAGCCGTGCTTTCTGGCTAAGCCTTCCCATAAGGCTGCAGTTCTGAGTGGAACTGATGACCAATGCAAGCTCTTCCTTGCACAGGCCACCCATGGCTGGCAAGAGCTCAGGCCCGTGGTGGCCTTTTTCACATTTTCTGCTTGCCACAATCCCATGCCACACAGGCTCACTGCTAAACCTCCCACCCTGCTCTAAGGAGTTGCTAAGAAAAGCAGTTGAAAACCCTCCACAGAGAGAGCTTTTGGACAAAAATGCTGGGGTACAAAAATCTGAGGGCCAGGGGTGGAAGCAGAAGCAAGATTGAGGCCTGGCTACCTCTGATGTAGGCGAGGACAGGGACTTTCAGTGGACAGTAGAAGCTTTTAAGGATGTGGGGGTTTCTGGAACAAATAGGTTTCTATCACCCCACAGCCCCAGTGTGGGCTGGAAACAGCCCTGACAGCTGCTTTACAGGTCTGTACCAATAGAACTCTTGCAGGGGGAGGGGACAGGGGGACATTTTGAGCCTGCATCTGGTTGCGAGGAAAGGTATCTCCCATACACTTGAGGATGTTCTAAACTATCAGGGTTGGGCTCAAGAGCCCTTTGGAGAGATGTCCAACCTGAAAATAGCCAGAGGGGTGCAAGGGACACTGGGTAGGGTCTGAAAGAACCAGCAAGAAGACACAGAGCTTTGACTCCCTGGAAGCCCAGTGCTTCCCAAACCAGATCACCTGGAGGATCTCTCTTAAAATCATTTCTAAAGCCCTATCCCTGGAGGCCCTGACACAGGTAATCTAAGGTTGGGCCTGAGCATCTCAACTTTAAAAAACCTCTCCCAGGTGATTTTGATAGTCATATAGGTTTGGAAACTACTGGTTTTACCTGTGAAAAAGCTGAAGGGTGTGAGGGGGTATAAAATGTGAGCTGAACCATTGGTGTGTGGCTGATAGGGGCCTTTCCTGTGGTGGACCTTGAAGGAGGACCAGCACCTCTGCCTGGGGGTCTGACCCTGGGCCATGCATTGTGTGACATGGAAGTATGGGACATGGTCCCTTCCCTTGACAAAGGTATGATTCAATACATGGCCGGATGGTAAATATTTCAGGATTTGCAGGTGACATACTCTCTGTCACTCTGCTTGGCCATTGGACAATATGTTAATGAGTGAGCTTGGCTGTGTTCCAGCAAAACTTTATTTATAGACACTGAACTTTAAATTTCCTATCATTTCCACTGTCACAAATATTATTCTTTTGTTATTTTCCACCCATTTAAAATTGTAAGTATCATTTTTAGCTCATGGCCCTACCAAAACCAGGCAGCAGACTGAAAGTGGCCCATGGGGCCTGGTTTGCTGATCCCTAATCCAGTAGATGGGACAAGACAAAGACGTGGGAAAGACAGCTGATGGTGGCCCTTGAGAATCAACCTGAGCATTGAGCAAAGGGCACGTGCATTCCACCGAGGGAGGCAGCGCAGGTTTTAGGGTCAGAGAGACCTGGGTTCAGATTCCAGCCCTGCCCCTTCCTGGCTGGGTAAGTCACTTTCACCTCTGACCCTATTTCCTCATATGGAAAATGGGGACAATAATACCTGCACAAGAGGGTGGCTGGGGAGATTCAGGAAGATAAGTGATTCCTGACTCATAGCAGGGCTGAGACACAAATTAGAAGATATTTTGCCCCTGAGAGCTGGACCTCCTTGTGGGTTTGGGGGTCCAGGAAGGCCCCTGAAGGAGACTGGCCCTGAGCAATGGATATTAGTAAGACCTGGGGGTGGCAGAGCTTAACAGAGAACTAAGAGTGGGGCCTGAGCCTGTGTGCATGTCTCAGCCTGCACTCCCCCTTCCACCCCCATGGAGGGGCTGGGGGAAAGCCAGGGGCCGGCGGAGGGGCGGGGGCGTGACAACTGGCAGGGGAGACTGCCCCTGCTGCAGGCACATAGCAAGCTGGTACACAGCTCCTCCTGGGAGGGGTACCTGATCCAACTCTCCCTGCTGCTATTTACCAGAAGCTAAAAATAACTCAAGAGTGACAGGGAGATGGGGCCGATTTGTAATTTAAATAGCAACAGGATAAAGCAAGGAGCTGCAAGAGATCACATTCTGTCCTGAATTAAAAATGCAAAAACCGGGGGCAGAGAGCTGAGCTGGAGCTGGAGGAGGGGGACCGCTGCCAGAGGAAGTCGGAAGCCGGGGGTCTATCCATTTTCCTTCCTTTGGGAAGGGTGGGGCTCAAGCCCAGCCCGGAACTCCTTCTTCCCCGCAGGGAACTGAGGTTCTTGCTGACGAGTGAGTCAAAGGCCAGGGAGGGCAGTGCCTAGCAGTGGGGCCAGGCTCGTCCTAAAGGCAGCAGTGCAGGGATTGGGATCTCAAAGAGAGGGTCTTATCCCACCCTATTTTGACACAGGGTGTTTAGGACATGTCCCCCAGCAGCTCATGCTCTCCACTGCCAGCACTAGGGTGGACACAAGCCATTTGGGCATTTGGAGAAGGCAGGGAGGACCAGTTCGAGCAGAGGTGTTTAAACAGCTTCTTCTCTGGTGTGCTGCTGAGAATTCAGACTGTGGGCCAGGCAACAGGAAGCCTGGGCTGGCATCTTATTTTTGGCTCAGTTGGTGCAATTTCGGAGCAGAGCATTTGAGAGGCCCCTCAAGGGTCCAGGTCCCAAAGATAAGGGTTAGCACAAGCTGGGGAGACCTGTCTTCAAAGATATACAAAGTGGGTTGGGAAGGCACTGGGTCTAAGCATGGCTTCTGCTGGCTCCACTATGCTTAACCAATGCTCTTGCCTATAAATGTTTAGGGAAGAAAGACTAAGCAGGGTGCATAGACTAGATGAGCATTTGAAGGCCACTGGGCAGTATCTTACACATGAAAAAACTGAGCCTCAGAGAAGTTTAGCAATTTGCTAGGTAACACAGCCAGTAACTGATAGAACCAGGATCCAGACTCAGATGGGTTTCACTCCAAAGCCCTTTTTACTCTGTCAGGCTTCCAAGGGCCTGGACTTTCATCTTTAAGGATCTTTTCTTTTGGCTGTATGCTAAGTGCACATATTCCTGGGAGGGACAATACGATAGGGAGTGTGGCAGCTGAATGGTGGTGCAGCATGTAGTCAGGGCTTATGTGCCAACAGATGGGGGTGGGAGCTTTGGAGGGCAGGAGGCCTGCTGATCCTGCTTTGGGGGCTTGGTGTTACAGTCCACCAAAGAAGCAGAAGGAAGTCAGCTCTTCGGGGCAGATCCAGCTGACCCAGAGTGAGGGGAGAGCCCCCACTCAGGCTCCTTACACCTCCAGTCTGGGGACCTGGGAGGTGCCAAAGGACAATTTCCATGAGAGATGATGGTTTGAGGGACCACTTTTGACTACTGAGCTCCTACAGCTCTCTTGACCCATTGGGAAGACGAGCCCCACTTCCAGATGTCCTCCTGCTCACGACTTTGATGAGGCTGCGCAGAAGGAACCTAACCAAATTTCCATCCATCACTAGCCAGCGGCACCTGCAGGTGCCTCTGTCTCTTCTTTGGGGCAGAGGCCCAGCACCTGGGCAGGGCCTGCAATTAGCAGGTGTTCTTGGGTTCTGGGTCACTTCCAAGGTTTCAGCAGGTATCTGGATCACAAGCTTAGCTGCTTGTGAGGGATTTAAACTAAAAAAACCCATGTCTCACCACAGCCACTCATGCAAACAGGAAGCCAGTTCCCCTCCCTCTGCTCAGCTTGTTGCACACCTGTATTCAGCTCATTTCAACTTCCATAGGAAGTTACTGAGCACATACTTGCACTCAGCACGGAGCTAGGGGCAATGTAGGGTTCAAGAACCCTGTAAGGAGACAAAACTAATGTACACAAAAGGTCACATAATATAGAAATATTGCTGAGTGAGCGTCAGAGATAAATCAGTGGGGTGGGAGCACTAGCTCTGGAATAGCATTTGACACTTAGTAGGTATTTATAAAATATTTGTCAAATGAATGAATGAGTGAAAACCTACAGATGAAGGAAAGCAATTCAAATGAAACTGTCAGAGCTAAAAGAGATCTTAGAAATCATCTGGTTTATCATCCAACTCAGAGATGTTAAGTGACTTGCCCAGAGCAAGGGCTAAAGTTTGAACCAATAGACTCTGGTCTGGCCCTCTTTCCACCTCCCCACTTTACATTCTTGAGCTAGGGTTTTAAAGGATGGAGATTTTGATTAATTGAACATTATGGGCAAGGGGAGCAGCATAGGCAGAATGGAATAGCAGAGGTGAGGGTGGCATGTTAAAGGAAGTGTGAAAAAAGAGGGAAGAAATGTTTATTGAGCACCTACTATGAGCAAGCATCAGCATTGTGTTAGCTGAGAGAAAATTTCTGCATGGAAAGCCTGGATTTAGAGACAAAAAGAAAGGAACCAGAACATAAGAAGCCTTGAAGGTTAGGCCAAGGAGTCTGGCTTGGCTGATTTTGAGAGCAGAGGCTGTCTGGATCGTGGGTTGAGTGTTTGGTGCCCTGGTACATTTCTTTTCCCCAGCTCCCACTTGCTCATCCAGGCCACAGAAAGTAGAACACCTCACCCTCTGGGGCTTCAACAAAGCCCAGAATAATTTTCTTACCCAGATTCCTCTTCCTGTGCGTATCTGGGTGGATTCTGAGGGGTCCCCAGCTCCCCAATGCTGGCACATGTTGTCCTAGGAACTGCCAAGGGCATCCTCCCTAGCCTTGTGCACCTGTTCTTTCCAACCTTGTCCTCCCCCACCCCACCTGGAAAATATTGACAGCTTCAAAGAGTACAAGCCCAAGGGGACCTTGGTCCCACAGTTAGGACTGCTCTGCCTCTCAGAGCCTCCAGCCTACCCACTTCCCCTCCAGGAGCCACATTTCCTGCTCTCTGCTGCTCCAGGGCTGCCAGAAGCCTCAGATGGAAAACAAGCCCAGCCCCATTTCCTCTGTTTAACTGTTCGAGCTACTTGCAAAATCCCTGAGAGAGGAGCACAGGGCTCTGCAACAGCCTTCTTCCAGAAGAGTCCTTGGCCTGGCTGGCAGAACCTCTGATGGGCCACAGCATACAGTACCCACCTTAAGGGATTTATAGATGATGGGCTGGAGGGAGAACTGCTAGAAAAGGTGGGGTTAAGCCTCAGGGAACATCATCTGGACATGTCCCCAACCCTAGAGGGATAATGGGATGTCTTATTCAAGGGCATAGATTCTTACTCCTACCATTTACCAGCTGGGTGACCTTGAACAAATGAGCTTAGCAGTCCTGTACCTCAGTTTCTCCATATGTAAAAGGAAAATAAGAGAATCTTCCTCACAGGGTCATTATAAAGATCCAAAGGTTTCTGGCACAGAAGTGTCCAAGAAATATTAGCTATTGTTCTATTATCACTGAGTACTAATTATTAAACAAATATTTATTGAGAAATATTATGTTCCCGTTGTGAGGGACACCAGATGGAGGTTTCTAATGGCTGGGATGGCATTGTGTACATTCCTATGTCTGCAGGTTCTATAGTGTAAATGTTAATTAAACTGAACTGAACTGACATTGTTTCTGTCCTCAAGAAATTTACAGCTTTCCTGGGGTAACAAACACATATAGAGCTAAAAAAAAAAAAAAAGCAAAAACTCTACCTTATTATAGAGCAATGTGATTAAGGAGTGCTGTAAGAAGGTACAATGTCCATCCCAGAACCACCTCTAATCATAAAGAATAAGTGTAGGCCTTATTATATATATTTGCCAAATCTTCATGATGGCCCCAAAGTCCAGCACAGTGTGGCCTTCTTGCTATTCTTCAGGCATATCAACTACATTCCCTTCCTCAGGGCCTTTGCTCTTACTGTTCTTTCCACCTAGAATGCTGTTCTCCTGGATAGTCACATCATTTCCTCTTGATTCATTCAGGTCTGTTCTCAAATGTCACCTCCTCAGAGAGGCTTTCCCCTATCCCCCCTAAGTGACACCCCCACATCATCATTCCCTTCTCCTTTTATCTTGGTTTCACTTTTCCCTATAGCTTATCCTGTTACCTGACGTTATTCTGTATATCGATTATTTGTTTTCTAGATGTCTTCCCCACTAGAATCTAAGCTCTGTGAGTTAGGGCCCTGCTTCTTTGCTCACTGCTATGTAGTCTGATACAGTGCCTAATACACAGAAGGCACTCAATAAATATTTATTGAATGAATTAATTTATAAACCCTTTCATCTTACTTAATCCTCATGAAATTCCATGAGCTCAGTTATTACTATCGCCCCTCTTCCATTTTACAGATGTGAAAACTGAGTCTCAGAAAAGCTCCCTAGCACACATATTCATCAGTTTATCTGTTTATGTCCTACCTTGTTCCAGGCAGGTTTAAGGTGAGTCAGAGAGGTAAACCTCTCTGACCTGATCCAGGTCACACAGCTGGTAAGTGGCAGAAACAGAACATGAGCCCACATCTTCTGGCTCCATTATGATTCATCTTTCCACTCTGCTACTGTCTCATGTGCCTGACCCTTGTTGCTTATTAGATGGTGTGATGCTCACAGGGGTGTTAAGAAAAGAGAGTTATGTGTGGGCTGTGCACCACCCCACAACGTACCCAGTAGTTATGATAAAGTGGGAGACCACAGCTGGACTAAGAGCTGAAGATTGGAGAGGTTAAATAGAGAGAAAGGCCAGGCTAGAGCCGAGGTTCAGATTCCAGCCCGGGCAGGCCTAGCGGCTGCCTAGCAGCCTCTGACTCTTGGGGCTGTCTCCTGGCTGCTGGGCTGGGCTTGTCCTCACCTGCCTCTCACTCTTCCATGTAGTTCTTCTTCCCGGCCAGCCTCCTGTCCCAGCTAACTGAAGGCGCCTACGAGGACTGTGGTCCTATACTGGGGCAGTCGGCCGGCCTCTCACAGGGCCCCCTGGTCAGGAAGTGCCAAAAGAGGAAGAGAGTCGCCGGCAGGATGAGCGTACTGGGGGCTGGCCACAGTACTGGGGGAGGCTGCGATGAGGCCACAGCTCTGGGCCCCGCTGAGGCTCTGGGGACAGAAGAAGGAGAGCGGCCGGGGGCACTGAAGCAGATGTGGCGCTACCGCTCCTGGGACGTGCCACAGATCCCAGCTGAGGCCCCCCAGACACAGTAGGTATTCAGGGTGGCCCGGGAATGGGCACCTCCAACCCTCTATGAGTCTTTTATCTGGAATGGGGCATTGTGGCAGAAATGGGATTACCCACTGGCTGTCCAGCAGCTCAGCAGAGGCTCAGAAAAAGGCAAAGACGTCCTTGGCAGGGTGAGGGGAGCTCTGATGTTTTAATTTTGGGGGGGCATGTGGTGGAGGGCTGAGCTCTGCAGGAGGCTAAGAGTTGAGGGCACTAACAGCTGGGCGATCTGGGAAGAAGAGGCTTCACAGGAATGTGGCACTGGATCTTGGAAGCTCTAAGGCCTTGTGCAAACTCAGTGGGGTCTTCAGCAGCCTCTGGTCTCCTCCCTCAGAGCTTAGGGTCAGAACCATAGGGAAACTTCCCCAGAGGGGCCCATGCACCCCAAGAAGACTGTGTCAGGCCCACTCAGGGATTTCATTACCCTCCTCTTCACCATCCTAGCATCTGCTGCTGGCTGGAGGGCTAGTGCCCCACCTATCTGGTCAGACGTCCAGGCCCACGGGAAACTTTAAGGAAGCTGAAAGGTTTTGAACTTCTGTGTGCCGGCTATTTCTCAAAATCACAGGCTTGACACAAGTCACAGCTCCCACCATTGGCTATACATGGCTGGCTAAGGATGGAAAACAAGCTGCCAGAACCCCAGAGGAGAGGGTGGAGTTGAAGGTGACACAAGATGTGGCTTTGCAGAAGGGAGTGCTAACAGAAACAGCGGGCAGCTGATGTGGGCATCAGGGTGGCCGAGTTTGGGAGGGAGAAGACCACGTACCCCAGCTTCCTGATCTCCCTTTGTCAGCCCAGCAGAAGCTATCAGAGGCTGCCCAAGCTACTGATTCCCAAGCATATGTGCTGGCTGTGCCACCACAGGCGACTGCTCTGGTTCCAATTGCTTTCCTTATCTTTAGAGAGGACAACCTCTTCTGCCCTTAGGGTGTGTTTGAGTGTGTCTGAGAGGCCTACTTCTGGTGGGTGATGTGTGTGTAAGAGATGTGGCAACCGGTGTCCTGGAGGATATTTGTGCATAGGAGAAAGGTGTGTATGATCTGTGTGAGTGTGTGTGTCACTGAATGAGAGTGTGCTCCTTATGTGTATGTATTTATGAGTGTGTAAGAGGTATGCAGGCGATTCTAGTAGTGTAATAGATCTGCAGGTTTTGTTGGATGGGAAAATACTATTTGTTAGGCGTGTGCAAAAGGATTGGAAACAACTGAATAGCTGTGGAAAGATGACTATATGAGAAATGTGTATGTTCTTTGTTGGTGTGTGCGAGGGTCACTTTGGTGTGACTTTGGTCCTGGTATATATTTCGGAGTGTGAGAGGCTAGGGTGGGAAGTGTCAGTTTTAGTAATGAATGAGTGTAATTGTGTGAGAGGCGTGTTTGTTCTGTGTGTATAGGGAGCATTGTTTGACTTTTATTCCCGTCGGTGTTATTTTGGAGAGCCAAGGGGGTAAGGTGGAATTCTGGGAGTGGCTGTGAACGGGCTCTGGGTGTGCAAGAAAGGTGCCACCCTCACGAGTGTTCACTAGTGAGTAAGTAGGTTGTTTGTGGGGGGAGAGGGTTAGGGGAGGGAAAGATGGTATGTGTCTGGATGGGCACAGTGCTGCTGTCAGGCCGGAGATTCTGTGAAATCCAGCAAGAGATCCAGGCGGACCTGCCACTGTGGAGGCGGGGCCTCGATTGCCCCGCCCCCTCAGCCTGGTCCCCTCAGGCAGACCGAAGCGGGTTGCTGCGCGGCAGGCAGCCGGCAGAGGGCGCCGCGGGCCAGTGTCGCGGCGCAGCCGAGGGGGCGTGCTTGGCGGCGGGCAGGCAGCAGCCCGGCCAGCTATGCGGGGTCCTGCTGCCGCGGCTGGCGGCACTTCCTGGAGCGGCGGCGGCCGCTTCCCGGGCACCTGGGCGTGGGGCGCGGGGCCGCGCGGCGCGGGGCGGGCAGAGCGAGCGCGCGCCATGGCCGCAGCAGGCGGCGCCGAGCCGGCGTGTTGAGCCCCGGCCGCCGGCCCGGCATGGGCGTCTCCCGCGGGCCCGCCGCCGGCCGGGGCTAGGGCCGGATGGAGCCGCGGGACGGCAGCCCCGAGGCCCGGAGCAGCGACTCCGAGTCGGCCTCCGCCTCGTCCAGCGGCTCCGAGCGCGACGCGGGTCCCGAGCCGGACAAGGCGCCGCGGCGCCTCAGCAAGCGGCGTTTCCCAGGGTTGCGGCTCTTCGGTCACAGGTGAGCTGGGCGAGCATCGCAGCACCGGGCGGACAGCGCGCCTGGCACCGGGAGGCATTCTTGAGCCACCTCGGTGCTGACACCGAGTGGAGGTCACCCCCCGGGCACCGCCGGTACGAGCTGCCTTGGCGTTGGCTCCGCATGAGGGTCATCTCCCAGCGTCTCGGCACTGGTACCGAGCGGGGGTTGTTCCCTGGCAGTGGCAGCTTAGCGCGTCTCCTCCGTGTTACCGAGGCAGGGTGAGCTTCCAACTCTCCAGCAGGAAGACAGGATCACCTCAGTCCCCTAGCACCAGCAGGCAGAGCTCCATGACTTGTTACTTACCCCTTCTTGGCGCTGATAGAACAGGGCTCCCTCGCCGCCCCCCTGGACCTCGGTGGGGCCAGGTTGCCTACCACCACCGCATGACATCTGCAGAACGTGGCTTCGCTGATACTGTCAGGGCACATGCCTGTCCCGGAGCACTGGTCACTGATTTAATCGCTCAGCATTTTAAGCCTCTCCTTGGAGTTGAGGGTGTCTGGCCACCTTTTCTACGGTGGTGCTCTTGATTAGCAGGGAGGTCCCAGCAACAATCACTGCTTGGCAGTAGGCATCTCTCCCCCTACCCCCTTCCAGTACTTCCCTTGCTGGGAAAGGGATCGTGTGGGCTGCAGTCTGGAATCTATGCGAAACGTTCAAGCTCCATCATGCCCCCTCCCCCAGCACGCCAAATCTCACCATTTTGTGCCTGTGACAGGGCTTTGACCAGGACCCTGGTGAGGAACTAGGGGGAGAAGGTGGAAAGATTGAGTGCAGGCAGTCCATGGCATGTGTGCGGAATTGGCTGGGAGTGCTTCCTGCCTGTGCAACCTGGGTGTAAGGTGAGGGAAGGTGGAGCCCCATCAGTACCCCAGCTGGCTCCTTGGCGTTTCTCCTGACTGTCCCCTGCCCTCCAGTGGTGTAAGAGCTTGCAGCCAATCAGCTAAGGACCCCAGAGCCAACTCAAACTGGACTCTGACCACTTGGAGTCTGCCCAAGGCCTCCCTCTCACTTTCCTTCAGTTGCTCAGGTTTTGTGGCATTTGGCCTCCCTGAGCTCTACCCTGTCCCTCCCCAGGGTAGACTGTACCACCAATAATGTGGGCGGTTTTCTCCTATTGGCGTCTCTGTAATGCTGACCTGTATCCTTTGCCTGCCTTGCCCTGACCAGGGCCCTGCTCTTTGTACCTACACTATGTTGCCAAGCACACTCAGAGATTTGGATTGTCACACTGGCAGATGGAGCTCCGTGGGCTCTTGTGAAGCCACGCAAGCTTCAATGTCATGTAAAACGGGACAGGGAGCAAAGCTTCCAGTACCTCTGTTTTGTCACCCACAGCCCTACAGGATGGAGCAGTTTACACCCAGCTCTGCAGGATGTAGCCTCCAGTGTTCACAGACTTCTAAGGGGGAGGGAGGAGCTCTGTTGGAGGCTTCCTGTCTCTGCCCACAGGGTACCAAGTATTGGGCTCTCCTGACCTGTGGCTGTGCCCCTTCTGAAAGGCACAGGTTTGTGCACATAGGAGTGAACCTCAGGCACATTTCAGGAGGAAGAACAAGAAGCAAGAGAACCAAGAAGTACCTTTACATCAGCGGTCCCCAACCTTTTTGGCACCAGGGACCGATGCTCCTATGAGAATCTAATGCCTGATGATCTGAGGTGGAGCTGAGGCAGTGAGGCTAGTGCTGGGGAGCGTCTACAAATACAGATGAAGCTTTGCTTGCTCACCACTCACCTTGGTACTGGTCCATGGCCTGGGAGTTGGGGACCCCTGCTTTACATAAGTCTCTAAAATAAGCAGGATAGGTGTTATTTCTCCATTTTTTTTTTATTAATGAGAGAAACGGGGGCCCCCAAAATATAAGTAGTTTGTCCAGAGTCACATAGTAAGGGGCAGATATAGAGATTGAACTGTATTCTTATTCCAAAACCCACATCCCTTTCTCTGTACTAGCTTCCCAAACAGAACATCACAACAACTTAGGGAGCTTCAGGAAATAGATTCCTAGATCTTACCCTTGGCTTGTGTGACTCATCAGGTCTGGAGGTGGAGCTTGATGTTTTTTTACCTCTTCTCAAGTGTTTCTAATGTGCTACTAAGTTTGTGAACCACAATATTACATCACTCTGGGGATGCTAAGTGATTCAGGAGGATGCTTAATGAGAAGAAAATCGAACAGCACCTCCAGAAGCATGTAAGGAGTGTCCCCTGTGTAGTAGCTTTGTGCTCTGGCAGTGAGGAATTCAGAAACGAATTATTTGGAGAACTCAGTAGAGTCAAGGAGAGGGCAGTGGAAGAATAGACTTTCCCTTGCCAGGCCTGGGAGCTCAGAGAATCAGATGCCCGCTGGGACTGACTTCCCTCCCCTTTCTCTGATTGGAGGGCACCGGGACAAACATTTGTAACAATGCACCTGCTCTAGGCACTGCCCATTTAATGCTGTTTATTTGGTCCTGCCACCTTTACTGGTTGCCAGTCTCAGGTAAAAGTCCCTAGTGTTCCACCTGGAACCAACGCTCCATCTTTTTCCCAGGCTCCATGCTCATTTTTAAACTGTCTTTCTTCTGGTTGGGTGTCCACCCTTTGCAATTTCCCCATCTTGCTCCCCTCCCCTCCCATACACACTTCAAATCTTGGGACTGAGGGGCCTGATAAGCAAATAGACAGTGGCTAGAAGGGAGCATCAAGGATAAGATAGATTGGGTATTGACCACTAAAGACATGTTGAGAAGTCTGCATTTGGATCCAGCTCAGTGGTAGAGTTCTATAATCAATTAGCAGTCTCCACTGTGGGCTTGGCGGGGGTAGGTGGGGGAGTGATGGTAGTTGGGCATCATGTTTGCCTCCCTGGTCCAGTCAGGTAGAACAGTCTCTGAATGGCAGCCTCTTTGTAATCTACTTAAGAGACTTTTCCTCAAAGCCAACCTCAGCTCCCCACAACTGATTTCACCATCTTGTAATCTGGGGAGCAGTTTGTCATCTCCCCTTTTTTAGCCCAGTAAGAAACAAAGCTGAGTCATGATTTTCCCCAGCTCCGTTCTGCCCCACCTGTCCTTGCTGGGAACCATCATCCCCGTCCTGGGAGAGGAGGTACATGCTGGGCCCTAGTCCCAAGAGTCTGGCTTTTCCTTTATCCTTACCATTCAGATTCCACTGGCCTAAGGGGTGGTCAGTCAGAAGGGAGGGATGTTAATTCTGCCTCCTCTTCCTCTTCTAGGGCCCACCTAGAAGGAAGACTTGCTTATCTTTTGGCCCAGTCCTGGCAGCCTGACCCTGGGCAGGTCACACAGCTTGTGGATTAGCTGGTTTTGCACTCTAGGGGCATCAGTAATTCGCTGGCAATTTACACATCTGGACATAAAGCGCCTTGGCCTGCAGAGCTCCTGCAGAGCCTGAGCGCTGGCTCTGCCACCCCTGCCCTTCTTTAGTGCTCAAAGTCAGTAGTTCTCAGAGGGCAGGAAATGCACCTGTGGAACAAGTTTGAGACAATAGGTCCCTTTTAGAGGTGATGCCACATGGCCCCGAGTGAACATGATCCCAAAGTCTAAGCTGGCAGAGGGTGCCTGCTGGGCAGCCTGAGTGGAAGCAGCCCTGGTCTGGGTTGGTTTTGCAATGATTGGGAGGGACGTGTTGAGGGACGCCTCACGCTCAGAAATGAGAATCCCTGTCCATGGCACTAAGATGCTTAGAGGAAAAGGAGTCTCTCTGAGTGGTTTGTCTTGCTCAAGCTAATACTGGGGGCAGCCCAGGTGGCCAAGGGAGGTGGGCACAAGACAGTCCCTGGGTTCACACCAGTTTGAGAAGAAAAAGGGACCTCAGTGGCTGAGCTGTGCATCAGTTCACCTCACTTGGCCAGCTCCTCAAACAACATGTGCCAGTGTGGAGCCGGCCAAGATCAGGAATTAGGGTAGGCCTCTCTCTTCCCTCCGCTGCCACACACCCACCAGTCTCTAGCTTACAGGTCCGGGAGTGGTTGGGCAACTCTTGTCATTTTCTTTCCATGCCATATTCTGGAAAGATCAACTCTCAGGATGCAGAGCCATCCAGGACTCTCAAGTTGGCAGAAGAGAACATGAGAGTGGGTGTCCTCCAGTCAAGGACAGAGGAAGGACTGAGTGGCCCTAGTTAGAGAAAGCTTAGGCTCTGGGCAGCTGGAAGGGGGCTGGGGGGAGAGAAACAGACCTACCCTCCTGGACTTCTTGGAGCCCTCTCCAGAAGTCACCAGTTGTCACCTAAGCAGAGATGGAGGCGAGTAGGCATGCTGGCCCTGAGGCTTGGCCTGTGCCAAATCATAGAAGCAGAGGTCGGGTCCCTATACCCCAACAAAGGCAAGAGAGAGAGTTTCAAGGTCCAGAAGCTGATGAGGGAACTTGCCTTGCAGTATCCTAGAGCAACACAAGGGGGCGACAGCCACCATTGTGGGAAGGGTAAGGGAAGAGATTCTTTCTGGTAGTCCACTTGCACCAAAGACCTACTGTGGGTGGACCCATAGACACCTCCTACTAGTGAGTTACCTGATACTCTGGCTGCCAGGGTGGAGCCAATCAGAATTCAGCAGAAGGCAGGCTGAGCAAGAGCTTCCACATTACCTGTCCTAACCCCTCCTCCTCCCTGAAGGTTGAGGCCTAGAGAGGTGTCCTTGACTGGGCCAAGGGGCTATCTGGGACTCCCATGCTTGTTTCCTAACTCCAGGGTCATGTCAGTTTGAACCACATCACAGAATCCCAAAGCCTTCCCTGCTCTCTGAAAACTCCTCATCTGGAACCTTTCAGCCTGCCCTCCACCTGTCATCCTGGAGGCTGCTACTGCCACCTGAGCAGTTCTATAAGTCAGCATTGGGGGTGGGGGTGGGAGTGGGAATAGAAGAGGTACTTACTATACCTGCATCTACAGTTACACCTGCATCTAGGCTCACCAGCTCCCCTTGTTCCTGGGTGGGATTAGTAGTATGCACCTCTGGATGGTGCCAAGCACTCATTTCTTGCTCCCTTGGATTGCTTTCTCTGTGTTTCATGTGTGGAGCCCCTGATATCCTTAGTATCGGCCCCACATAGAGCCTGCAGTTTGATTCCCCACCCCCATGGTTCTCAGCACAGCCTGGCTAGTAGTCGGTCAGTAGTAGGTAGGAGCCTTGGAAGGCAGTTTCAGGTGGGGAAAGGATAGGCCAGAGAAGCACCCAAATGCTCATGAGGACCTGTCATTCTGCAGTTGTTCCTTTTTGCCTTCTTCCTTGGCTTAGACACCAGAGACAAGGTTAGGTGATGGAGAGGAGTTTCGAATGAGACTAAGGGCTCTGTGGCCCAGAGAGAGGAGGGGGAGGCTGAGACGGGCACTCCTATCCCCCCACCCTGTACTCCCACCCCCCACCCCGTACTCCCCTGCATCCAGTTGAGCGATGTGCTCGCTCATCGTTCTTGGACGATTAACTGTTGCCAGAAGCTTATCAATCCATCAATTTCAAATAATCACAACAATCTCGTAGTTGGTTTTATTCCTATTTTGCAAATGAGAAACCAAGGCTTGGAAGGATTGGGGCATGGCCCAGGATTGTGCAGCTCTCACTGGAGCCCAGACCCAAGGATCTTTCCACTACACCAGGCTGCCCTGCTTACTAGCACTCTTTTCTTTTATTCCTTTATTTTCCCATCCCTAAGCTGGTAGAGCCTGAAAAGAGGTTCGCGGGCTCCATGAGATTCGGTGAGAGAGACTTTGTCTCACATGGGAGTAGAGTAAGACCCATGAAGTGATCTGCTCCTGGACTACCAGGAAAACTGCCACCAGGATCCTAACTTCAGGGACAGCAACACTGGGCTGCGGGAGACTCTTGAGTAGGGAGACTGGGTTGTAAGCAGATTGTCACATAGCTCCCTGGCTGGATCTGGAATGGAGGGGCAACTCTGTGACCTTCCTTTTATCTTGTTTCAAAGTGCACTGGACGTGTTTAAAGGAGCCCCCGATATCACCCAGGGGTCAGTGGGTAGCCTCTGGCCTGGGGAGAGGTGCCTTAAGACAGCACAATACATGGGGTCTCATTTGTTCCCAGCACCTCTAGGTGAGAGGTCTGAAGAGAGAGGGAGGGCCCCAGAGCCCTCCCCCTCCATTTTCAGAGGCCTCCTCCCCCTTGCCCCTGGCAGAGTGCCAGTTCAGAGCTCCCACAAAGAGGCCTCTCCCCTGCTGGGGCTGAGTCCAATCACAGCACATGCCAAAATAGCTGTCTGGGAGCCTGGGCCTGCGCCTCCCACGCCCCAGCATCTCTCAGGTTAACAGCTTGCCTGTCTCTCCGCCCCCCTTCCCCAGCTTGCTGACATTTTACTGAGGCGGGGGCAGTTGTGAAAGGGGGCAAGCTGGTTCCTGCTCCCCAGCCCACACAGACACCCCACTGACACAACCTACCACCCACTTGCCCTCCTCTGCAAGACATACTTTAAAGGGAGACCTTCCTTCTGGCCCTGCAAACATGGGGTTTCTACTATGAGACAGTTTGAGGAACATACTCAGACTTCCATGCCATCCTCGGAAGACCCAAGGCAACCTCAGAGAACTGTTGTCCTTCTGGGGGTCTTTTTAAAAAAATTATTTAAGAATCTTTTTTAAAGCATTAAGTATTTTGCAATAGAAAAGTATACAGAATAATGTAACACCGCCACTTAGCTTGCTCAGATGCTACCATTATGCCATCTTTGCTTTACATAGAGCTGGAGGCCCCCATGTTCCCTCCCCCAAGGAAACCACAATCCTGGTTCTGGTGTTTGAATTCGCATGCCTGTTTTAAAATTTTTCCCTACATAGATATGCATCCATAGCAACATATAGTACTGTTTTGTATGTGTTTTCTCTTGATTTGAATGGTGTACTGTGCATATCCTGAGTTTAGATTTTTCTCTATATATTGTTTTGGACACTTAACCATCTTGAAACAGCATTAGTGAACTCTTTTAACTGACATCTACTATTCCTTTTTGTCATTGCACAGCAGCTTATTTGCTTAATATCCTGTTGATGGACATTTAGGTTGTTGGCAGTTTTTTTTGCCCTTGCAAGTAATCTTTCACATCGCCTTGTATTTCCTCTCCATCAGTGCTTGGTTATAGACAGGGTGGGAATATCTTCAGCTTAGATAGTTGCCAGATTGCACACCAAACTGGTGGTCCTAATTTTTAGGCCTCTGGAGTTATTTTCTTTCTTCAAAGTTTTGGTAAACTGAGGAATTGGTTATGAGCAAACACTTTTTTAAGCTTGCAACAGTCTCACAAAAGAGACAAGGTAGATGTTACCCCCATTTATCAGATGAGGAAATTGAAGCTCAGACAGAGTAAGAGACTTGGCTTGACATCAGATAGGTCAGGAGTCCCCAACCCCCAGGCCGTGGACCTGTAGGACTGTGGCCTGTTAGGAACCATGCAACACAGCAGGAGGTGAGCGGCAGGCAAGTGAGAGTGAGCAAAGCTTCATCTGTATTTGCAGCTGCTCCCCAGTGCTAGCATCTCCACCTCAGCTTCCATTCATATCAGCAGGCATTAGGTTCGCATGGGAGCACCAGTCCCTGCTGCCAAAAAAGGTTGGGGACCACTGAAGATGATCAGAGGCAGAATCCCTCCTATGGACCTTAGAGTCCAAATCCTCAGAAAAGACCACTCAGAAATTTGAGGCACAGTTTCTGCCTCAAAGGCAAGAAAAACCCTCGTGCGGGGTAAATGGGAGGTTTGGGGGCCAGGTGGAGCCTCAGGGGCTGACAGCCAATTATGAGTTCTTCTAGGGGATGGAGGCGGGAGCAACATCAGCAGAAGTTTCAGAGGGGGAGTTAAATTTTGAATGAAGGGTGAAGGGGAATACTGTTCCTGGCCGATAAGGAATGGGAGCCTGCTACAGACATAGGAGAAGGCAACAAGAGGGATTGGTCACAAGAGAAGAGGGGGCCAGCAGAGGGTTTGTAACACTCCCAGCAGAGGGTCGGGAGACTCCTAGAGAGACATATCTGGCATCCCATCAGGAATCAGGTTCAGTATGTGCCCCTGAGACACGAGCTCAGCCCAAACCAGCAACTTGTGCACCTGATATACCCGCTGCTGGCAGGAAGGCCTTAGGAGCTAGCCAGCTGCTGGGTCACTGTGCCAGCCTGAAGTCCTTTGCTCTAGCTTGATCCATGCGGCTGAGTGGAGACCATTTACTTTTCCCTCCATTCACTCTTTAAACTGCTTCTGGCACTTCTAGACCCTGGGGATGCAATTAGGAGCAGTGACGGGCTTAGTGGGATGGAGGGGGGAGCCTCACAGTCTAGTGGAGGATACAGACTTATAAACCAGTGCTGATGGCCCAGAATAACAGAGAGTCAGGAGCCAGAGCGTGGGAGCAGCTAACCCTTTGGGAAAGGGGGCTGGGGAGAACTTTACAACAGAGCTGATGTCTGAGCCAACTCTCGAGAGGAAATAGATGAAGGCAAGTTCACTAAGCAAAAGAGGGGAATGGTGTTCCAGGTAGAGAGATGACCGGGTGCCAAATGTGCAGGCACCAGGAGACCCACAGTGCTTTGTTTGACAGAAGCAGCTAGAGGCTGAGAGTGAGGGGGTGAGAGCTCAGACCTGGAGCAGGCTCCTGGGTTGAAATCCCAGCTCTGCCACTTACTAGCTGCACAACTGTTGGCCAGTTATTTTATGTCTTTATGCCTCAGTTTCCTCATCTATAAAGTGGGGATAATAATACTATTTTTATGAAATTATATGAGTTAATATTTATAAAACTCTTAGAACAGTATCTGGCACAGAGCGAGTTATATATTTTTCAAATAAAATGTAAGAAGTATGAAAGGGAGATAGGAGAAGATGCTGAGAGGCCTGTCGACTGCCAGGCCCAGGTCTTTGCATTTTGCTCAGCTGACAATAGAGAGCCAATCAAGGGTAAGGGGACACTTTAGAATGAATTCTGGTGGCAGTGGGAGGATGATGTGGAGGAGAGGCTCTAAAGGAATGAGTTATTCTTTCCACAAATAATTCTCCAGGGCTTACCAGGAGCCAGACCCTGAGATAGCTACTCAGAACATGAATGAGAGACTGTTTCAGCAAGGAGCTCAGAGCTAGGGTCCTGGCCCGACCCCCACGCATCTGATGCAGCCCTCCCTTTCTCACCACCCTCCCCCTGTGACTTCATGTCACCAAATCCTGCAGTCCAGGTTCAAAAGGAAAGCCATAGAGAACATGGAGTGGCAATGGCAATGGCACCCAGTCCAGAAAGGGACCTCAGTTGTTACTCTTTGGATCTTTTGGAGAAGAGAGGAAGGTAACTGATAAAACAAAGGCTGTTGCCATCCCCTTGTACCCAGCAAAGAGAAGTGGTCTGGGCCAGTCTGGGCCTTGTGGTCAGCCCTTGGGTGCAGTACCCAAAGTGGAGGAAGCCCTTCTCTTCCCTTATGGCTTTGGCCCCTCCTCCACGGAATTCCCTGTTCCTTCCTCCTGAGCTGATTGCAGTAAACACTGACTCAGTGCTAGCACTGAGCTGGACATGCCCAAATGCACTAGACCTGGTCCCTGCCCCACAGGAGCTTGTGGTTTGGTGAGCGAGAGGAACGAAGCATATGGACTTGAAAGGATCATGACTTACAGGGGTCTAGTGGCAGAGGAGCCACGTGGGTGGTGTGAAGCTGTCAGCGAGAGGAGTGTATTCTTGGCCGAGGCAGCTATGAGCAGGTGGGATTTTGATATAGGGTGGGGAAGGAGGCCAGTATTCCAGGCAGAAGGTAGGCCATGCGCAGGGACACAGCAGTGAGCTCGGGCACAGCCAGATTGGGGGGCAGAGAATAGCTTGAGTTGGTTAGAACCAAGGGTCTGTATCAAGGCATAGGAGGCCAAGTTAGTGCCACACCGCAGAAGCCACATTTGTCAGCCTGGAGGATTTGGAATTCATTCTGAATTAGCGGTTCCCAAAGTATGGTCTGGGGGAGGTGAGGCTGGACTCTCAGAGGATTGGTGAGGTCAAAACTATTTTCATAATAGTACTTTCAGAGCTGCCCTGGTTCAGGCGCTTTTCACCGTGTTAACATTTGTACTGATTGTGCAAAAGCAATGGTGAGTAAAACTGCTGGAACCTCAGCACAGATCCAGGCAGCAGCCCCAACATAAACTGTTAGCCATTGTATTCTTGACTCCATGCTCACAACAGTGACAAAAAATACAATAAAAGTATTAATTTCATTAAGCCTAGACCCTTGAGTGTGTGTCTTTTTAAATGTTCTGTGAAGAATTGTGAAATATATATAAGGCACTTTAAACCATGGTGGATATCTTGAAAAGCACTTTTGTGCGTTACAAGCTATACTAGTCACTTTTTTTAAGGAATACCATTTTAACTTGAAAGAACACCTGACAGACAAAATTCTTTCAACTTGGCTGTTTAGTAGACATTTTTTCAAAATGAATGAAATGAGCTTGTCAGATCAAAACAACGGTATCAGTGTTTAGTATTGATAATAAAATTTGAGCTTGTGAGGGGAAAATTAGAATTTTGAAAACCTTGTATCCACTATCTAGAGGCTGACAACTTCTCAAGACTTAAGGAGTTTTTTAATGAGATTGGTAGTAATGTTAGCAAGTGTGATTTCTTTGATACTGTATAATGAAATGTGTCAACACTTGGAAGATCTGTATAACTCAGTAAACCAATATTTTCCAATGACCAATACTTGATGTTACAAGATTCAAAATGCAAAATGGACCAGTGAAAAGTTCATTGGTATAGTTTCACATTCCACATAGCCACTAACCTTTAAGAAAGTACCACGTATCATATTTTGCTGCAGTAGCAAAGAAGAATATCTGTAATTGCCTGAACAAGCTAGTAAAATACCCCTTTCTTTTCTAACTACTTGTCAGTGTGAGGCAGAATTTTCTTCATATACTTCAGAACAATATATTGCAACAGATTGACTGGCAAAGGGAGACATGAGAACCTAGCTGTCTTCTATTGAGGCAGCCATTAAAGAGATTCACAAAACTTAAAATTTGCCACCCTTCTTGCTAATTGTTTTTTTTAGAAAATATAGTTTATTTTTCATAAAAGTATGTGATTTATATTAACATGTAATGGGTATTGTTTTTAAACAAATTAATAAATATTTTAAACATTTCTCAGTTTTAATGTTTAATATAGTAAATATGAGTAGCTATAACCTGCATAAACAAAAACTTCTTGGGATCTTCAATAATTTTTAAGGGTTTAAGGGGCTCCTAAGACCAGGAAGTTTGAGAGTTGCCACTCTAGTCCTTAGGGAGCCAGGAGCATAAGGAGGAAGGCATTCTAGGTGTGACATGGGCTGGTCTCTCCTGAATACAAGCCAGGGCAGCTCTGACAGGACCCCTTGGCAGGACTGAGAGACGCAGAATCAGGAATCCCAGCTCAGCCACTTTTGAGCTATAGGCAGTCACTTGCCTCCACGACCCTCTGGGTGTCCTGTTGTTCAGCGAGGACCAGAATGCTACTCTTGAAGGGGAATTATAAGCCTCCTATCTGATAATGCTTATAAAAAAGTGTAAGTTGTGAAACCCTTGATATATTTATTTTTGTGGTTATTTTGTCAAGCCAGTGCTTAGCTATCTCAGATGCTTTCCCCAGATCCCAGAAAACCTGTCCAGAAGATGTAAGAAGGCATTAGGTAGCCAGGAGAAAGGGAAGCTGGCCTGACCTCCACTTCTTCCTCCCCAGATTCTCCCCCCGCCCCCCGCCACCCCCAGAGCTGAGGCAGGGGCTGTGCTATAAGGGGCACCAGGTAGAGAGAAGGCTACTGGGCGATCGCTCACCCTGGCTCTGGGACTTCGGGGAGCTAAAGCCAAGAGGCAAGACTCTTGCGTGTGTGGTGTGTGCGCGCGTGCGTGCATGTGTGTGTGTGTGTGTGTGTGTGGGTGGGTGTGTCCGCCCACCGGCTGCCTGCTTACTGCAGGGCCGGGAGCCACTGCTGGGAGAGGAAGTTCAGTCGGTTACCAATTGGGTTATTTTCATAACGGCTGTCTCAGGCTGGGGGGGGGAAGAGGGTGGCGAGGGGGAGGGGGCAGAGGAGCAGCCACAGCAGCTCGCTCTCCAAACTAGGACTTGCTCAGCCAGAGCCCGGCAGCCTGGAGCTGGAGCCAGAGCCGGGGGCTCGCCTGCCCACGGGGACCCCAGCCCCCACCATCTCGCCCACCTCCTGCCTACAACCCTGCCTTCCAGATCAGGTCAAAGGGGGCTCCCCCAACCCTTCCTTGCCTTCTGCTTTCTCTCTCCTGTATCTGTCTGGGTGGGTTTGGGGAGGGGTGGATCTGGATGGGCCCAGGCACCACTATCCCTAGAAGAGGCTCCTGAAGCTGATGGAAAAAGAAAGGAAAAGGGAAAGTGTAGGTGGGCTGCCTGCCCTCAGCCAGGGCAACATTACTGGCCTGATCTCCTTTATTATGCAGACCCACCTGCTCCCCGCTACGCATTTTTGTTTGTTTGTTTCGTTTTGTTTTGGCAGGATCCCCTTAGTGAGTAGAGAAGTGGAAGCGTTGGGATCCTGCCTTCTTGCTGTCCCCGCCTGGGAGCACAGTAGCCAGAGGTGGCTTCTGAGCAGCAGCCCCTTGGGGAGATAGCTCCAGGCTCTTGCTCTGTGGCTGCTGGGAGTGGGGCCCTGCTCACAGCATGGAATGGGCACTCTGGCTAACCCCACAGGGAGTCCTGTTCAAGCACCTCTAGAGGCAGAGGAGTCCCTGGGGGCCAGGCCTGGTACCAGAGGCAAAGGACAGTCCTCACAGTATGAGCAGACACCCAGGTACTTCTGGTTGCCAGGTTCTGTTCCTCATGTGGTGGGTGGTGGCACCCTGGGTACTCCTGCTTCCCTTTCTGGGTTCCCACCCCCACCATGGGCAGAGGCAAAGTCCACACGCCTTGTGTCTGCTGTGGGTGTAGGCCCTGCCACACCCCTTCTCTCTGCCAGGTGTTATATCATCAGGTACTTTATACCATCATGCCACCAGAATGTCTGTTATACCAACCCTCTGAACTAGGGTGGTATTATCCCCATTTTATAGATAAGGACATTGAGACTCAGAAAGTTAGTTGATCAGTCCAGGAAAGCAATGACAGATGCAGGATTTCAAAGCCTTTGGGCTTTTCTCCTTGAACTAACAGAGTGTGAGATAGCCTGGGCTGGGAGGTGATGAGTCCTGACCTTTCTAGCTGGAGCACACATGCTGCTCACCCCCACTGGCAGCTGCCATGGCTCAGCTGCCCGCAGCCACATTTACTGCTCTTTATCTAAGGTGCATGGCCAGATACTACCATATGTGTCTCTCCCGTAGTGTCTTTTGTCCTCCCTAGGCCCCCACAAGCCAGCTGGAGGTTGATGGAGCCCATGAGTCCTTTCCCAGCCTGACCCTTCTGGGTGTGAGAGGCTTCCCCCAGGCCCTCCACTGGGAGGGCAGCCAGTTTGCTCTGCTGTTGGTGTCAGAACCCTGTGGGGCTGGGGCGTCCTTCAGTGACCTTTACACGTACTTCATACTTCATGGTGTGTTGAAGGTGACAGCATGAGGTGAGAAGAAGCTACTGCTCAGAGCTGTGCTATGGGAAAAGTCTCCAGGTCCAGGCAGGAAAAAGGCTGGGACAGGCCTGAGGCCAGGATGGGCTTCTGACCAGACCCTGGAGAAGCATCAGCAGAGATAGAAAAGTCAGAAGTCAGGCAGTTGCTGACCAGAGGACAGAGATTTCTATGGAGATCAGAGGAACAGGAAGCATAGCGTCCGGGGGAAGGGGGTGTTTGGAACATAGGAGCTTGGGTGCCAGGTAGGAGAGCTTGTCATAAAATGTCAGATCAACCAGTCTGACAGCCTCCTTGGACAAATAAAGAAACTGAGGCCTGTGAACGGACAGCTTGGCACATGGTCACACAACACTGGCCTGGCCTGCCTTGCTCCCATCTCTGAGTGACTGTACCTAGTCAGACGTGGACCTGGGGCTGCCCGGCAATGTGTGGGCCAGAGCACTGTGGGAGCAACCCGTAAGCTGGCCCCGTGTTGTGAGGCAAGGCGTGCAGGCGACCTCATCCTTCTGGTCCCTCTTGTCTGTGGGGCTCTGGGGCAGCAGGCCGGGCCCAGCCCTGACGGCCGCCCACAGAGTGCCTGCAGCACCTCCCCCTCCCCTGACTGTGGCCTTTTGTTTTCTGAGCGACACTAGCATCAGGCGGTATGTCCGGGTGACTAATCTCCTCCAGGCTGGGCAGCTGTCACAGGGCAGCCTGACCAGACGGGCGGAGAAAGCTGACACCCTGGGGGAATGCTGGCAAGCCAGTGCCCTGGCAGCAGTGGGCAGCTGGGCCTTCAGGCTCCTCTTCCTGGGTGCAGAGCAGACCCTAAGTCAAGGAGACCGGGGTTCAGGTCCTGGTCCTGCCACTGACCAGCTGTGTGGCCTTGGGCACGTTGCTCTGCCTCTTCAAGCCTCGGCTCCATCACCTCTATAATGGAGCCATTCGTCCTGCTGCCTCACGTGGTCGTGGCGAGGATCCGATGAGATGGTAACTGAAAGTGCTCAGCCCAAGGCCTGGCACTTAGGTGTTCAGTAAATGGGACCATCATGGTTCTTATTATGGTTCCCTTCCCTACCCCGTCCCACTTTAGTGTCAGCCTCGTGGTCCAAGGGGAAAGACCCTACTCCCCACAGCATCTCTGGAGCGCAGACTTTGCCTTCACATAAAGTTGGGTTGCAGCACTGGCACTAAACTGACTAGCTGTGAACTTTAGGCAAGTTACTTCTTTGTGCCTCAGTTTCCCATCAGGAACGTGGCATGAAACAATACCTATTTAGGGTTGCTATGGCTTTTTTAATGATATACATGTTTGTAAAGAGCTCAGCCCAGTGCCTGACACATGGGGGAACTCAGTAAATGTTAGCCAAGATGATATTGATTTTAGGAGGCAGCCAATAGCTCTCTTCTCTGGTCACCCACAGAGCTTACCTCCTGCCTTCTTCCCTAACATTTGCAGGGACTGGGACTATAACAGGCAGAGAACAAGAGCCAGTTCTCAAACACTGCTCCCCCAAGCATGGCAGCCTCCACTCCTCACTGATCACAGGAGCTCAGACACCTTGGCTCCCATCTGCCTCCCCTTCAGTATCCCTGCACCCATCCAGGCTCTGGCCTGACACTGCCTTCTCAGACCCATGGGGCAGTAGAAAATCAAAGGGGTTGGGTGGGTAGGTAGGTGGGTGGGTGGAGTAGATGATAGACATGCAGCGAGGCCTTACTCCTCAAGCGCCTCATCTCTCGCTGTTTTTCCAGGGCTCCCACCCACCATGCCTAACTTCTGCCAGACCCTCAGCAGGCAAAAGTATTTCTCCTGTAGCCCCAGGCAGATGCCCCACAGCCATGACTTGGACCTCCCTGTGGCTGGCAGAGTTCTGGAGAGCATCCGATGGAGTGACACACACACCCCTAGGTGCTCCAAGGCATTGCCCCCACCAAATCTTACCAGGCTTCCTGCCCTTCCTCCACTGTTAGGGAAAGACGGGGCACAGGTGATCCCAGTGGCCTGTGAAGAAGAAGTAGCAGAAGCAGGCGAGCTGGCGAAGGAAGCAGAGCACGTGTTCAAGACTAGTCAAGGGGCGATGGTTTGAGCAGGGATGGTTGCCAAGGACCCTGCCTCCCTGGAGGTGGCTCAGGGCAGCTCAATTTGCAGTTGTGAGATTTGGGGCTTCGAGCATTGGCCCCTAGGACGAGGTACAGTTCACAGGCAACCTCAACAGCAGAGCTAGGAGGGTTTTCAGACATCACCCAGTACTTTCACACATGGGATGATGTCTGTACTGTATTTCAGAAGGGTGAGACAGAGCAGTCTAGTTCCAGAAAAGTTCTTACATTCTGCCCCTCAGAGACACACATAGGCATGCGCTCACACACAGAATCCGGAAGGCTTTTCTCTTGGCTCAGGCTTCTTGTTGCTTCCCATACAGAGCCCCCCTGGGTGAAGACTGGGGTGACTTCTCTCCCTGTGCGGCTGCCTCTCCAGGTCTCTGAGTGTTTTATTTCCCCACGGTCCTTTTATCCCTGAGGCAAATGTCAGACCCTCTCCATTTTTAGGTGCCACTCTCAGCCTGACCCCAGGACTGGGGCTGAGAGAGTCAGGGGGTCTTGTCAGGACTGTTTCTTTTCAAAGAACCTTGTTTTATTACCATGGCTTGGTTTGTGCCATGTCCCTGCCTTATGTGAGTGCAAAACAAAGGCCTGATGAGAGGAAAAGCCTTGCTGTTGGCCCCTCAGGACTCCAGACTTCCAGTTTCCTTTTTCTTTTTATCAGCTTCAGGCAAGCAAGTCTAAGTCCTTTAGGCCAGGACTTTGTGGATTATGGTGCCTGGACAGGATAAGCCAGGATGGGTAGCCGGAAGCCCCTCCTACCCATTACTCCTGGGCAGGCAAGGGGTATAACTGGGGACAACGCTAGTGCTTCCAACAGTGGTAAATGTGGACTCCCCTGAGAATTCTGTGGTGCCCTCGAACACCCCATTTACTGAGTCAGAGGCTATAGTCCTCCCACCCCAAGTGTCTCCTCTCTGCTCAAAGGGCAGAGGCTGTACCTGGGCTCCTGGGCACAGGACGGGCCATGGCCTGGCCAGCTCCTGATGCCCCTGGTCTCTGTGCCCAACAGCCACCCGCCCGCCCCTACATGGCGACCTTTTTTAGGAGACATTTCCAGCGGAAGGCCCCAGGCCCTGGAGAGGGGCAGCGGCGTCCCAGTGGTGTGGGGCTGCCCACAGGCAAGGCCCGGCGCCGCTCCCCGGCTGGGCAGGCCTCTTCCTCGCTAGCCCAGCGGCGCCGCTCCAGCGCACAGGTCCAGGGCTGCCTCCTGGGCTGTGGGATGCGGGCCCGGGGCACCAGCCGCCGCCGATCCAGCACTGCACCCCCCGCCTGCAACCCCCGCTTCACCGTGAATGAGGTGCCCATCCCACCGCCTGCCAGTGTGGGGGCCCAGCTTCTGGGTGCACCCCTGCCGTTGGCCAAGCTTGTGGGCATGAGTGAAGAGGAGGAGGAGGAGGAGGAGGAGGAGGAGGAGGAGGAGGAGGAAGAAAAGGAGGGGGTCCAGGAGGAGGATGTGACAGTTGCAGCATTGAGTTCCACCCAGCAAGGCACCAAGAGACCAGGGCCACCCCCGTACCGGAGCATCCGGCCCCTTCTGCCGGTGCCCCGTTGCCTGCGCCGAGCCTCCTCCCACCTACTCCCTGCCGACGTGGTGTACGACCGCGCCCTCTGGGGCCTGCATGGTTGCTATCGGCGCCTCAGCCAGCACCCTGGCCTTGGGAGCCGAAGAGCCTCAGGCACCACAGCTGGCCCCGCGATGCCCGCCCGTGTGCGCCCGCTCTCCCGCAGGCGCCAGGTAGCCCTGCGGCGCAAGTCGGCCGGACCCCAGACCTGGAGCGCCCTGCTCGCGTAGGTATAGCTGCGGCCGGCAGGGCGAGCAATGCAGCCTCCAAGGGGGCTGGCATGGAGCAAGGGCCTGGAGGCTGCCTGGCCTGAGGGCACCCCACTTCAGAACAGTGCACCCCAAAAGAGCTGTGAGGAGGGATGAGTGTCTTGCAGGAATCCTCTCAGAGTCTCAGGCTGCTGTAGAGGGTCCTCTACCCTCCCTATTGCTGTCCCTATCTTGGCCTTAGGTTGAGGTCTGAGGTCACAGTGAGAGCAGAGGTCCCAGGTGAGAGGGGAAGGAAGCTGAGTCACCAAGTGCTCAGCTGGCCTCAGCTGTCTCCTCTTCTGTAGGAAAGCCATCACCAAGTCAGGCCTCCAGCACCTGGCACCCCCTGCTCCTGCTCCCGGGGCCCTGTGCAGCGAGCCAGAGCGGCAGATCCGGAGCACTGTGGACTGGAGCGTGAGTGGCTGGTGCTGGGAGGGGCAGAAGGGTACCAGCCCCTGCCGGGCTGTGGACCACATGAGCAGATGGGGGTGGAGGTGCTGTGGGCAGCTGCGAGAGGAACCCATGGGCCTATGGGGTCAGGGCGAACCTCTTGGGGAGTGACCATGTTACAGCCATGCCTTCAGTAGTAGGGACAATAGGGAAACAGGATAGAGCAGAGTAGATCAGGGTGGCTAGAGCAAGTTTGTTTTGGGGGAGAGAGGGTTGGTGGGCCAGGGCAGGGCTGATTAATGAGTTGGGTGGCAGGTTGCGCTAAGCATGTTCATCCCACGGTCTAGGAGTCGGCGACGTATGGGGAGCACATCTGGTTTGAGACCAACGTGTCAGGGGACTTCTGCTATGTTGGAGAGCAGTACTGTGTAGCTAAGATGCTGGTGAGTAAGCTGTGTGTGGCTCGCTGCCCCCTGGTGGTGGAACCAGGTGGGTCTAGAAACCTGTAGGCTGACCCCTGCTGGCTGGATGGCTTGCAGTCCCTCCAGGGGAAAGAAGGAGCAAGACTCTCACCTGAGCAACCCCTTCTGTGGGTGCCTGAGGATGGTGAGAGAAATGGGAGTTGTGTCCTGGTGCCAGGAGCCAATACTGGGGGTTCCTGGTACACACAGAGGGCAGCTGTGCTGGTGCAGATGGGAGAATTTCTCTGCCTGCCCTAGAGCAGCATCCAGGGATGGAGTTACCTGGTGCCTCAGGGGCCCTTTCTTTCCTGCAGCAGAAATCAGTGTCCAGGAGAAAGTGTGCAGCCTGCAAGATTGTGGTGCACACACCCTGCATTGAACAGCTGGAGAAGGTGAGTATGGTTGCTCAGCCTTTCTTGCCCCTCCCCTTCGGGTGCTGAAGCCTCTCAGAGCACACACGTGTGTCTGTCCACACAAACTCATGTTACACCAGCATCGCCTTCCAGGAACACCCCAGTGAGTGTGGTGTTGAAGAGCCAAGGACGCTGAACCCTAAATGCTTGCGTTTGAATCTTGGCTGCCCCCTTTATTAGCTGCTACATCCCTACTGCCCAGAATAAGCCTGACACAGACTGGGGCATATTCACTGACTTAATGAATGGTGGCTGTGACACTATTTTATCAGTATCCAATCTAACACTTAGAAGGGAGCCATTGCCTTGCTGAAGCTTCATAACTCAGCTGTGGCTGGCTCAGTCCTATGTCAAAGCTAGGCTCTGTCCCTTACACACTGCTACTGTACAGTCCTTTTTGAAAAGCCTAATGTCCACAGTGTGTCTGCAGCTGGGGGCTTGTCTGGGCCCCGTGCTTCTAGAGGGAGGTGGCAAGAACACTGGGCAGGAGGATCCAAGCAGAGGGTGGGAGGGCTCCCCAGGCAGTAGAAACATAGACCAGCATACGGGAAAGCCTGGAGGACTGTGGATGGCATGAACAAGGCTGCTGTGGCTGCATCCCACAACTCCTGACTCATAAGATGAGGCTTCCCTATAACTTTGCTAAGGCTGCAGTGGGGACAGTTAGGAAAAGAGAAACAAATGCAGCCCCAGGTGTTATTGACCCATCCCCACCCCCTAAAGTGAAAATCAAACCAGGGTTCTACAAATTAGCTGAAAGTCTCGAGGAACCGGGCAGCGCAAGTCTGCAGGCAAAGGACCAGGGTGGCTTCGTGTGCTTAGGTTGGGAGTGCTAGAGGTCGAGGAAAAAAACATAGGAGAAGGAAACCATGGTGACATTCTAGTGGAGGAGATGGACAGTAAACTCCCAGTCTCTCTCCCACCCCAAGATACTGGGCAGAGAAAGGAAAGGTTCTTTCTGGCTGTTGGAGAGGAGGCAAGATGCAGAAGGCCTCTGAGAAAAGGTATCCCACATTCTGAAGGCTCCCAGGATGATTTGGGGCTATCCCTAGCTTGCAAGGATGACTCTGAGTGACCCTTTCCTGCAGGGGGTGGCCATATGCCTGACCCCAAAGGAGGTTCTGATGTTTTGGTGGTCACTGCAATCTTTCACAGATAAATTTCCGCTGTAAGCCGTCCTTCCGTGAATCAGGCTCCAGGAATGTTCGTGAGGTAAGTGCCCAAGGTAGCTTAGGGGCAAGGAAACCCCAAGTTTCCTGAGTGGACTTCTCTGCAGTATCTCCCAAGTGCCACCAGTGCACTCAGCTCCTTCTAGGCTGCTCTGGGGCCCAAGGGATGAGGCCCTGAGACCATTTCAAAGGCAAAGGCCTGGCTGGCCCTGCCTGCAGATGGGGTGGGGCACCACTGCGTGCCTGTGCCTCCTCTGAGCCTTAGCCCTGCTCCAGGCCACAGAGAAGTCTTTGGCTCCTTCACCTCATGCACAGGACTGCGGAGAGCTTCTTGCACCCCCCACCCCTCATCACTGATATGTTGAGGGAGGCAGGCCATGCTCAGGGCTTGTTCCCTCTACCCCTTGCTCACTCCAATGATACTTCTCATCCACCAGCCAACATTTGTGCGGCACCACTGGGTACACAGGCGACGCCAGGATGGCAAGTGTCGGCACTGCGGGAAGGTGAGAGTCCCTGCCCAAGGAGTTGCCTGGCCTGCTGCCCACTAGACCCAGGCCCTGTGGCCCCCTAGCCCCATACTGTGTGTCCAGTGTGGCTTGAGGCCGTGAGTGAGCCCTCTGAGAATCATGTAGACTTACTTAGTCATTAACTCAGTGGATGTGTTCTTGAGCACCTGATGAGCACCCGATGGGTTCCTGCCCTCTTGGAGGAGGACATGGCTCAAAGACAGACTACAAACAGGCTTCGAGCCCCAAAGCCACAGTGGTTTTGTTCACTTATTTGTTGTTTGCTTCTTGTCTGTGTCCCGCCATAAGCATAGGCTCCGAAAAGGACTCTTGTCCCCCTTTCGTCTGTTGACTCTCAGTGCTCAGCACAGTGTCTGGCACATAGTGGGCCCTCAATAACTGTTTGTGGACCAGGCAAGGGAATGACATGATAGGTACTATAAAGAAGTGTAAAGCACTTTGAGAGAGAGCCCCCCAGGGGGCCCAGCAGGGTCTGGGGTCAGGAAGGAGGGGATGTGTGGCAAGCAGGAGTTAACTGTGGCCCTCTCCAGCAGATCATGTGTGCACACGCAACACTTTGCAGTTAACTTTAGAGTCTCATGAGCCCCTGGCTAAGCCTCCCTGCTCTAGGGGTTATAGTTGTTGGTTTGTTTTTTTTAATTTTTTAAAAATGTGCTCAATTTGCCTTGGTGGAGAGAGGTTGGCAATAGAAGATGGGCTGGGTCTGCTGCTCTGGGCCCAGCCTCTGGTGCCCCAACTGCTCTGTCCACCCTAGGGCTTCCAGCAGAAGTTTACCTTCCACAGCAAGGAGATCGTGGCCATCAGCTGCTCCTGGTGCAAGCAAGCAGTGAGTGGTGCTCACCCCACCCCACGGGCCATCCCCCATGCTGCGCGCTGGGTTGGGGTCCCTGGGCACAGCTCGACCCAGCTTAGCCACAACCTACCCCCCCTCCCCCAGTACCACAGCAAGGTGTCCTGCTTCATGCTGCAGCAAATAGAGGAGCCGTGCTCCCTGGGGGTCCATGCTGCCGTGGTCATCCCGCCTACCTGGATCCTCCGCGCCCGCAGGCCCCAGGTGAGACTTGCCTGCATCCTTGACACCCCCACACAATTAGGGTCTGCCAGCCACCCCAGCCCACCCACCTTGTCACCAACACCCCTTTCTCCCTTACAGAACACCCTGAAGGCAAGCAAGAAGAAAAAGAGAGCATCCTTCAAGAGGAAATCCAGCAAGAAAGGGCCCGAGGTTAGACCTGGGGCCTGGCGGGCAGCTGGAGGGGCAGGAGAGAGAGGCCTGTTCCTTAGAAGAGCCCCTGGGCTCATGCTGCCTGCTCAGCCTTTGATGGGTCGGTTTGGGCTCTGGGGCCCTGAGGAGTGTGGGAGGTCAGATCCGAGTTGCTGCCCTATGGCCAGGCCCCCCAAAAGGTCTGACCCAGGGGTGGTACATGAGGGGCACCCAGGGCACCACTGAGCGTGGGGGTAGACTTCTCCGGGACAGGAAGGAGTCTTACGGGCTCTCTCTGTCTCCAAGGAGGGCCGCTGGAGACCCTTCATCATCAGGCCCACCCCATCCCCCCTCATGAAGCCCCTGCTGGTGTTTGTGAACCCCAAGAGCGGGGGCAACCAGGTACACACAGCCTCCCCACTCCACAGAGGGCCTGAGGGGATGTGTGGGGTCAAGCTCCCTCTACACCCCCCCACCCTCCCACAGCTGTTCCCATTGATTCTGAGAAAAATCCAATCCTGTCTCCACCCCTTACCCCTTATTGGGCCTGGTTCCCACAGCCACAACCTTCTCCCTGTGCCTCTTCCCGCCTCAGCCCACCACGCCTGACTGCCTTTTCCCTGTCCCTCTTGGCTCCTGTCCCTCACAGGGCGCTAAAATCATCCAGTCCTTTCTCTGGTATCTCAATCCTCGGCAAGTCTTTGACCTGAGCCAGGGCGGGCCCAAGGAGGCGTAAGTACTGGCTAGGGCTCCATGGGGACAGTGGTAGGGACTTGCCTGGCACGTGGGGTTCATCCCATATGCCCTGACTCCACTCCTGTCTTCTGAGCCCAGGCTGGAAATGTACCGCAAAGTGCACAACCTGCGGATCCTGGCGTGCGGAGGCGATGGCACCGTGAGTTCTCCCGCCTCTCCCGGGCCTGGGCCTGGGCCTGGGCTGAGCTGGCCTGACCTGGCCTCTTCTGCTCTGCCCCCTCCAGGTCGGCTGGATCCTGTCCACCCTGGACCAGCTGCGCCTCAAACCGCCACCACCTGTTGCTATCCTGCCCCTGGGTACTGGCAATGACTTGGCCCGCACCCTCAACTGGGGCGGGGTAAGAGCCCACTGGAAGTGGGGCCGCTGGGGTCAGCTGTGTGGTCGGGGAGGCCTGTCCTTGGGAGGGGCTCAGTTTCTACTTCCTTCTGCAGGGCTACACGGATGAGCCCGTGTCCAAGATCCTCTCCCACGTGGAAGAAGGGAACGTGGTACAGCTGGACCGCTGGGACCTCCGTGCGGAGCCCAGCCCGGAAGCAGGGCCTGAGGAGCGTGATGAGGGGGCCACTGACCGGGTGTGTCAGCTGGGGCAGGGGCAGTGGGTGTCAGGGGGCCTCTTCATGCCTAACTGTCTGGGATTCCCAGAAGACCTGGGCTAGGCCCCACTTTCCAACTTGCTGGTTCTGGGACCTTGGGCGAGTATCTTCACTTCTCCAAACTCTGGCTTCTTCATCTATACGATGGGACTGTGGTCCTCACCTCACAGTATAGTTGTTACTCAGCCACTCGGCAGATACTGAGTACATGTCACCTGCAGCCACTGTTCTAAGCAGTGAATGAGACAAAGTCCCTGCTTACACAGCTCCTACAGAATATGACACTTCAGGGAAGAAGTGTCATAGGGGAGAGAAAACTGGGGAAGAGACTGCCAGCAGGGTGTGGGCTGCTCTTGTGTCCAGGGCATGTAGGGGACCCGAGCGGGCAAGGCCTGAGTGGGGCGGGCGGGCTGCGGAAGAGCTTTCTGGTGGATCTTTTTAACTGTGGGAAAGGCCGCTGCAGACACACAGGCTGAGCCAGCGTGGTGCCCCTGGGCCAAGAACAGGGTGGTGTCTGAGTCGCAGTCCTCATGCTGGACCTTTGACCTTTTTCCAGCTACCTCTGGATGTCTTCAACAACTACTTCAGCCTGGGCTTTGATGCCCATGTCACCCTGGAGTTTCACGAGTCTCGAGGTTGGCAAGCTCTTGCTGAAGCAGCCTAGGGAGGCTGGGGAGGGAAGGACACAGGAGTGTCCCCCAGAGGGTCAGGCCTTATCCCCCCAACCCACCCCCAGTAAAAGGCCTTCATTCTCAGCCCTCCCACTCACCCCAGCCTGGGAAGCCACAGCAGGCCCAGAATGACTGACTGTCCCCATTTCTTGTCGCCACCCAGAGGCCAACCCAGAGAAATTCAACAGCCGCTTTCGGAACAAGATGTTCTATGCTGGGGTGAGTCTGGAGTCTGCCAGCCCGGCAACACCCCTCTTCCCAAACCCACCTATTCTACCACCTGTACCCCCTGCCCGCTTGTGTCTACCAGACCACAGGACCCATCAGGCAGTGGCGAGGGAAGGTCCCTGTCACCAGATGGTGATGCCTCTGTCTCTTACAGACAGCCTTCTCCGACTTCCTGATGGGCAGCTCCAAGGATCTGGCCAAGCACATCCGAGTGGTGGTGAGCAGGCAGAGTGGGCAGGCCCAGATGGGAGGGAGGCTGCCTCGGTACCACACAGGTACCCCCAACACCCTCCCTCATACTTGCCTCCAGTGTGATGGAACTGACCTGACCCCCAAGATTCAGGACCTGAAACCCCAGTGCATTGTTTTCCTGAACATCCCCAGGTGAGGAGGGGAGGGCTCCGTGTGGGCCCAGCTGTCTCCATCCTGCACGACAGTCCTCTGAAGCCTGCCGTGCTGCCTTCCCTTCAGGTACTGCGCGGGCACCATGCCTTGGGGCCACCCAGGGGATCACCACGACTTCGAGCCCCAGAGGCACGATGACGGCTACCTCGAAGTCATTGGCTTCACCATGACGTCCCTGGTGAGTGGGCCAGCATGGGACCTGCCTGGATCCCCGGCTCTACTTAGTACCTGGCCCTGAGATATAGCCCAGAAGCATGGCTTCAGGATGGAGGGGGGGCGGGTCACCAAACCTCTTCTCTGGTGGGGAGTTACTGTCGCCTCCTCTCTCTGTGTCTAGGAGAATGCTTTCATCAACCTCTGGGGAAACACCCTCATTGTCTCTGTTTGGATCTTGCCCTCCTCTCTCCTTCTTGTTTGGGTTTCACCTTCCCTCCGCTTTCTGTCGGGATCCCTCTCTATTTCTTTTGGTCAGAGCCTCCCTGGGCCCCACCACCCCACCCCAGCCCCTGATGTGAGCCCTCTGTGCCCACAGGCAGCGCTGCAGGTGGGCGGGCATGGCGAGCGGCTGACACAGTGCCGTGAGGTGGTGCTCACCACGTCCAAGGCCATCCCAGTGCAAGTGGATGGCGAGCCCTGCAAGCTCGCCGCCTCCCGCATTCACATCGCCCTGCGCAACCAGGCCACCATGGTGCAGAAGGCCAAGCGGCGCAGTGCTGCCCCCCTGCACAGCGAGTATGTTCCCCCACACACTTCTTGTGCCCTGGGCCCAGGGCCAGACTCCTCCCCTTTCTGACCCCTGGTTTCCCCACCTGGAAAGGGAGCTAACAGTCCCTCTGCCCCAGGGCAGTTGGGAGGGGACACTTGTTTTGGTGCCTGGGCAGGGCCCTTGCTGAGTTCCCTCCTATTGCTCCTGCCCTTAGCCAGCAGCCGGTGCCCGAGCAGCTTCGGATCCAGGTGAGCAGGGTCAGCATGCACGACTACGAGGCCCTGCATTACGACAAAGAGCAGCTCAAGGAGGCTTGTGAGTGGCACACAGGGCTGGAGTTGGGGGCGGGGGACACTGAGGAGCCACTGAGTCCCCTGAGGACCAGGCAGTGAGATACGGCCAGCTGCTGACAGTCTGCTCTGTCCCCAGCCGTGCCACTAGGCACTGTGGTGGTCCCAGGAGACAGTGACCTGGAGCTCTGCCGCGCCCACATTGAGAGGCTTCAGCAGGTGAGGGGCAGAGGCCTGCCCTGTGCTGTTCCCTCCTACTCCAGGTTCTGTTCTCACCCAGCCCTGGCCTTTGCTTCTCTCAGCAGGACCCTGAAGGTGCTGGAGCCAAGTCCCCGACATGCCAGAAACTGTCCTCCAAGTGGTGCTTTCTGGATGGTGAGTGACCTTAAAGGGCCAGCTCCTGGCATTCCTGGGACATGTGCTGCCCCCTCCCTTGGGGGTGCTGGGGTGGGGCAGCAGAATACCTGGGCCCGGACAGGGCTTCCTGCGTCCTCAGCCAACTCATGGTCTCCCCCGCAGCCACCACTGCCAGCCGCTTCTACAGGATCGACCGGGCCCAGGTGAGCACGCACACTCCTGCTCCATCCACAGCTGGCTCCAGGGCACTCAGCGTCACCTCTCTCGTTAGCCTGGCCCTCCACAGACAGGCTCACCCCATCCGCATTCTCCGTAGTGCACTAATATTGCCCTAGGTAGGGCATGGCCCTGCCCACCAGGACAGAGTGCCCAGGGATGGTGCCAACAGGGAAAGGATTGCTAAGTGGGTGGGAGGGCTTTGAAGTGCAGGTGCCACCCAGGGAGACACGGAAGAAAAGGTACTTCTGGCCCGGGGCTGGGTTGCATGGGTAAAGGCTTAGCAGCAGGAAGGGGCTGGCAAGCTGGTGGGCCCAGGACATAGAGGTCAGGGTCTGGGCTCTGATGGCGGGAAAGGAGGAGGGGTGATTGGGGAGATGAGTGGAAGAGGGACCAGCAGAGCCACTCACCTGGCTGCCTCTTGTTAGTGTTCATACCCATAGCAGAGGCTTCACCAGGTCTGCTAGCCTTGTGGCCCTTCATTCTACCATCAGCTACCCTGGAAGGCTATGACCCTCAGCCCTGACCCTCACCACTGGCCTCCCTATCCACAGGAACACCTCAACTATGTGACTGAGATCGCACAGGACGAGATTTATATCCTGGACCCAGAGCTGCTGGGGGCATCAGCCCGGCCTGACCTCTCAACTCCCACTTCCCCTGTCCCCCCCTCCCCCTGCTCACCCACACCCCGGTGAGTCCCAAGTCTCCTCCAGTCCCCTGGCTATAAGTCCCCCCTATAAGCCAGCAGCTCCTTAAGTCCTGCCTTCAGTCCCAGCCGCTTCCCTGAGCGCCAGCCGCACACATCCCGCTAGCTGCCTACATGGTCCCTGCTGGACCCTCCCTGGCTCACTCATTGACAGCAAACAACCTGGCCAAGGATCTGGGCTTCCTCCCACCCCAAATCTGACCCTTCAGCAAGTCCTGTCAGCTCTCCCCCAGCATCTGATCACACTACCCACCCAGGCCACCATGCCCCTGGCTTCCCTCTCTCGTACTCCCCAGCCTAGAACCGTCTCTTCCAGCACCCTACCTACAGTGATGTACCCTCCCTGTGTACCAGATCATTTCACCATACGCGGCTTGAGCCTGCCCACTCTCCCTCCATCGCCACCCACAGTCCAGCCCCACTTGTCTCTCAGTTGAGGCCTCAAGTTTGCCTGCCTCTGGACTTGTCCTTGCTGCCTTGGACACTTCCCCATTCTTCCCAGAGCTGCCCCCTCCACTCACACCTCAGCTTGGGGGTTTTCCTCCTCAGAGAAGTCTTCCCAGGAACCCCATCTGAAATTACACTATCCCACCTTGTATTCTTCATAGCACTTCCTGCTCTCAAAATATTTTATTTATTTATCCCTGGCTAGAATGTAAGCTCCCTGGGAGCCAGTTCTCCATCATCCGTGTTCAATGCTGTACTGCCAGTGCCTAGAGCAGCACTTGATATCTAGGAGGCACTCAATAAACTGTTGAAAGAATGAAGGGTGCCACGTTTGGGGTAGGGGAGGGTGACAAGCTGGGCTTGTGCTGAAACGGTGCCATATGCTCATCCTGCTCTGTTCATAGGTCACTGCCAGGGGATGCTGCTCCCCCTAAAGGTGAGGCCTCTCCCTGCAGGGTCCCTCCTTTTCTCCCTGGTCACAGGAGTGGGGTTGGTGGGGCAGGTGGGCCCATAAACAACCTTACACAGACAACTGGCGAGGTCCATGTGGTTACATTCACCATGGACCCAGCCCTCAGCACACATGCCCCAGAAGGCCCCCTTCTCTGCACATCACGTGTATGTTCACGCACCAACACGAGCCCAGGCCTCCAGCCCTGGTGTGTAACAGGCAGGCGTTCCTGCAGGTGAAGAGCTGGTTGAGGCTGCCAAGAGGAACGACTTCTGTAAGGTACCAGTGCCCAGACTCCAGCTTCCTCCCCTTTGCAGCCCGCTCAGGCAGTGGAGAGTGGGGCCTCCACTGGGTGGCCGAGAGTCGATCTGTTCAGGCACAGTCGTCTTGCCTGCGGTGGGGTCTCCATGGTGATTGTCCCCTTCTGCCTTGCCCTTGTCCCTATCCCACCCACAATCAGTGTCCCTTCATGGGAACTTCTAGCTCTGTTGGCCTGTCCCTGGTGCTCAGAAGGAGTGAGTCTTAGAGGAACAGAGGCTCCAGGGCCTGGTCGTCAGTGCTTCTGAGGAGTCCATGGGCACCTGGGGTGAGAGAGGCCCATTGTCTCTCCCCTGACCCTCCAGAAAGACCCCCAGTGGCTCCTAGGGAGTGATGTGTTTGAGCACACTAGTGTCAGGCCTGTGAGTTTGGCGTTTCTGTGACTGGAAAGAGGGTGGCCCAGAGGAGCCCCATCCCTGTTCTGCCTCCTACCCTCAGCTTCAGGAGCTGCACCGAGCCGGGGGTGACCTCATGCACCGTGATGATCGGAGTCGCACACTCCTACACCACGCGGTCAGCACCGGCAGCAAGGAAGTGGTCCGCTACCTGCTGGACCACGGTAAGCTGTGCCTCTGGGGCCCCTGGGCCAGGCTGAGGTGGGAGGAAGAGAGGCTGCCAGGCCTCTGTGACCTCCCTCTCTCCTCTCCTCTAGCCCCCTCAGAGATCCTTGATGCTGTAGAGGAAAAGTGAGTATCCGGGCAGTGCAGGACCCTGGTTACCCTGGAAACCATTCTGTCTTCACCTAGCCCTCCCATTTGGTCTGGTGGGAGCCCATACACCCTTTCTGGCCACATCTGTTGTCCTCTGGGCCACCCTCCTTGCCCCAGGGCCCCGAACTTCCTGCCCTTTCTGATGTCCCTCGGGAGACAGACGGGAGGGCCCAGAGGACTGGATGGGGTCCACAGCCAGCTCCTGTGCCCCCAGCGGGGAGACCTGTCTACACCAGGCCGCGGCCCTGGGCCAGCGCACCATCTGCCACTACATCGTGGAGGCTGGGGCCTCGCTCATGAAGACAGACCAGCAGGTGAGAAGATTAGCAGGGCAGGAAGGGAGTCGAGAAGGGAGCCTTGGGGGAGGGCCGCTTCTGGGGATTTGAAGCCTTCCTCTACCTTGAGAAACCTGAGCCAGCAAGGAGTGGGGCTGCCCTGGCCAACCAGGCCTTCCCTCCCCCACAAGCAGCCAGAGGGAAGACCCCCTACCCTCTCCTAAGCTTGATGCAGCTCTTCCCTCCTCCAGGGCGACACTCCCCGGCAGCGGGCAGAGAAGGCTCAGGACACCGAGCTGGCCGCCTACCTGGAGAACCGGCAGCACTACCAGATGATCCAGCGGGAGGACCAGGAGACGGCTGTGTAGCTGAGGCCAACGCAGAGGAGGGACAGGACTGGCCAGAGCATGACCCCCCTCCTCACCCACCTCACTGCCACATTCCAGTGGGACAGCCACGGGGGGACCCATGTCTCGGGGAAGGAGCCCCGTGCTGCCCCCTGAAGAGCCGCCCAGACCTAGGGCTGGACTCTGAGGAGCTGTGGCATCTCACCTGAGCCCCAGCCCAACCTGGAGGCTCACAGAGGAGCAAGAAGCTGGACTGGACTGGGCAGGCCTTGGGTGACTGGGCCAGGCAGAATGCCCTCCCTGGAGTTTAGGGGCCAGAGAGGAAGGGCAGAGGGGCTTGAAGCCCTGTCAGGGAGCCTTCCTAAACTACCTGGTCCTTTAGGGCCCCTGCTGAGGCTCCTGGGAGCTCACCCCCCTCTCCTGCCCTGACCCCACCCGCCCCAGGAATTCCTCCTGGAAACCCGCTGCACTCGCCTGCCCTCAGCCCTGCTTGGCACCTACCCCACTGACCCTCCCCAGTCATTTCATTGCAGACTGTGTGGCCAGGGGGTTGGGGTGGGGTTCTCACGGTGACATGTTTACAGCTGGGTGTGACTCAGTAAAAGTGGATTTTTTTCCTTTCTGCTTTCTTTTTCTTGTGGGGGAGGTCTTCCCATAAGCAGCGGGGTCTGCTGGGTTATCCTTAGGGTGGAGGGGACTGAACGCTGTGGACCCAGACCCTTTACTGGAGATCCTGTTTCTTGTTAGGGGGTGGGGTCCCAGGGCCTGCCCGAAGCCTGACCTCTGTCAAGCTGCGTAGCTCGTCTGGGCCGAAGGAGGAGCTAAGTTCCTCTGGCTTCCCGCTTCCCGCAGGGACGATAACAATGGAAATGAAAGAGGTGGGGCGGCGGCGAGGCCTAGATTCTTTGGCCCATTCGCCCTGTGGCCTTCAGCAAGCCCTCTCCCTCAGGCCTGTTACTTTCGCTTTTTAGGGGGATTGGGTGACGTGATCCCCAAGCTCCCAGGGTCAGAAGGGGTGGGCAGCCGCCGCCGGTATGGAACTTCTCAGACGGCTCTTGTCAGCTCCAAGTCTCAGCAAATCCAGGCCTGCGGGTTCCTCCCACTCCCCCACCCCCGCCCCTGCAAACCTGCGCTGCGCCACCCCCCCCCGCCGACCCGTAGGCTTTCTCCTGGGGTTCCGGTCCCAGACTCCCCAACACTGAACAGAGCACCTCCCTGCAACTGGTGAAGAGGTCGGAGGAGGGGCTGGTGCGCCCTTCAGCAGCCAGTGGGGCGCTGGGGGCCAAGCAGGCCCTGGGAGGCGGAGCGGAGCCTCGACGGGGTTAAACAGGGCATCGGGGACTCGGGGAATGGAGCCGCACACAGGCCGTAATGCGGGCCCCGCGCCGGGCCCAGTGACACAACGGGGCTGCATGCTCCCTCCTGGTCTCCATCGAAGGCTATGCCGCCAGGGAGGCTGGAGTCCTTCGAGAATCGGGGACGGCCCCTGGGAGGGGGCGGAAAGCTGGGCCTAGGGCCGGGGACGGTGGCGTGGGGGGAATACCAGAGCAAGACGGAGGCCTGGGGCCGGGACACCCCTGGCTCGGAAGATGGGGGGGCCATGAGAGCCCGGCGTCTGAAGGTGGAAGGCACCAGCAGAGGGAAGAGAGGATGGGACAGGCGGCGAGAAGCCGGGGTGGAGGCGGGGACGCTGGGGTCGGGGGGCGGTGCAGGTTTCAGGGGAGGGGGCGGGGCGGGTCCTTGGTTGGGGGGGAGGGGGCGGGGGCCCATGTGACCGGCTCAGACCGGTTCTGGAGACAAAAGGGGCCGCGGCAGCCGGAGCGGGACAGGCCCGGCGCGGGAGGGAGCGTAGCAGCGCGGGCAGCGAGCGAGTGAGCGCGTGGGGCCCGGAGGGGCCACTGCCCACCTGGGGGCTGGAGATGGGGTGGGGGTCTGAGCTGCGTCCTGGGCTCTGGGCATACCCCCCAGAGACGCCTCCCGGCTGTGCGCCGGGACTAGCAGCGAGGAGCTGGCCGCTCAAGTCCTCCCGCCGCGGCTGCCGCTGCATGAACGGCCCGACTCTTTGGGCCTGAAAAATGGGAAAAGGGGTGGGCGGCCCATGCACGCGGCTCACCAGTGGGGAAGGGGACAGGGGTG
>CM053510.1:9440967-9556573 GCA_028627145.1 Eidolon dupreanum | reverse complement strand
CCTCCCTCAAACTGCAGAGCCCAGGGGGGATCACTGCCCCACCTTCCCTACATGCCACCTGAGACAAGCCCTCTTCTTGGGGAGAGGAGATGGCTCTTCAGAATCATTTGGGCCACTTCTGCTCAGGCTGAGACCACAGGATGCCAGACCTCAGTTCCTCAGTGAATCCCGGAATCCCTGACCTTTCAGCTGGCCCATCCTGAACCTGACCAGGGCTATGCTGGAGGAGGGGAGCAAGATTGCCTCAGAGCCCACTCTGCCTGGCCCATAGTCAGCCCGCCCACCCATCCAACCAGAACCTGGCTGAGTAGCTGCAGCAAGGGGAGATTTCTACCCCTGGTGTGGGATTTGGGAGGAGAGGGCTGAGCCTACATGCGGGGTGCAGGGGGCAGAAAGCACCGATTATAACAGAACGAGGGACCCTACTCTGCCATTCCCTTCCCAAGCCTTCTTTCCCAAGCACTGGCCTCTGCTCCTCCCAAGGGGATCCTGGGCTCTTGCTCCCCTCCAGAAGTCCATTCTTTCAGCCATGCTTGTTGGTCATAGTGGGGCAGGTGCCCACATAGGCCAGTGCTCCCCAGCTCCCTGAGGCAGGACAACAGAGATGGGTCAGGCAGTCTCAGATCAGACATCTGGGGCTGACCCTCCTCGGCCTGAACAGAGATCTGGTCTGTCTGACTCCAGCCAGAGCCTCTTCCTGAGTCTCACAGCATCTTGGGAACCTCAGTTCTCCTCTTCAGCAAACATGAACATGGAGAGGTGCTTCCAAATCTCACCCCCACTGCAGCTGAGCCATGTGGTCCCCCAGTACACACATGCGACCACCAGCACCTCCTATGGCACCCCTGCCTGCCTACCTGGCAGTGCCGATGTTCCGATACTGGCATAGCAGCAGGTGCCTGAAGGTTTTTTTGAAGGTGGCATTGCAGAGGGCATAGCAGGCAGGGTTGATGGTACTGTTGACATAGCAGAGCCAGTAGCCAATGGACCACACTGTATCAGGGATGCAGCTCTGGCAGAAGGTGTTCACCAGGACCATGACGTTGTAGGGCGTCCAGGTGAGGATGAAGGCCAACAGAATGGCAAAGATGGTCCGTGTCACCTTGCGTTCCCGGGCTGCCATCTGCCGCTTCTTGCGCACCTGGTTTCGGGCGATGCTGGCAAATTTGCGGGCCACGTTGGCTGCCGGACGCATACCAGCTGGCGTGGCAGGCACAATCTCGATGGCTGTCACACACTCATTGCCCGTCTGCTTCGTCACAATCTGAATCTTGGACCATTTGGAGGCCGGGTTGAGGGCCCGTGGCTGTAGGGAAGGGGCGGGTGTGGCAGGCGTGGTGGCCTCTGTGGTTGACAGCTCTGTGAGTGGTCGTTCCTTGGTGTTCTGGGTGGCACTGCCTGAGCTGGACTCATTGGAAGTGTCCTTGTCGGCCATCGGGCGCGGCGGGGGTGGCAAGACAGGTGGCGGGGCCTCCTCTAGCTTCCCGTTGCGCAGCTCCTCTCGAGCAGCTTCTCCTGGTGGGGGTTTCTTGACGCTTTGCTTCATGAGGGGGCTCTTGAGGAAGGCTAGCGTCTTGGCCTTCTTCTCTTTAGGGCCTTCGGGCCGGTGCTTGTGAACTCGGCTGCGGCTGGCCAGGGAGATGTGAATGTAGAGCACCGTCATGATGACCACGGGCAGGTAGAAGGCAGCGATGGCCGTGCCAAAGGTCACCGCCGGGTTGGACAGGAACTGGATGAAGCACTGATTGTCTGGCACTGTCCGCTTGCCCACCACAAACTGCCAGAACAAGATGGCAGGCGCCCAGAGCACAAAGGACAGGACCCAGGCAGCAGCGATCATGAGGCCTGCCATTTTGGTGGTGCGCCGGGCTGGGTAGGTGAGGGGCTTGGTGACGCAGAAGTACCGGTCAAAACTGATAATGAGAAGGTTCATGACAGAGGCATTGCTCACCACATAGTCCAGGGCCAGCCACAGGTCACAGACCACGGCGCCCAGAGGCCAGTAGCCCTTGATGATGTACACGGTGTAGAGGTTCATGGAGAAAGCGCCAATGATGAGATCAGCACATGCCAGGCTGAAGAGGAAGTAGTTGTTGACTGTCTGCAGCTGCCTGTTGACCTTGATGGACAGCATCACCAAGATGTTGCCCACGACAGTCACCAAGCTCAGCGAGCCTGTCACTGTGGCGATGAATACCATTTCCACTGTCTCATAGCGGTTATGGGCTGATGTGACGAGGCGCACAGACTGGTTGCTAGAGCTGCCATTGACTGGTGTGAAGTTCGCCATTTTGGTTAGCGGTAATGAGTGGGCAGTGTCTGGAAGGGAAGGAGAGAAAAGTGGTGAACTGCTGAAGTGGGTTGGAGGGGTAACGCAGGAGAAACGAGAGTCCATGTGACGGAGGAACATCGTCCTGCAGAGCCTTAGAGAAATGTCTCATCGCTTCCTCATTTGTTCGTTCGTCACTTATTGAGTGCCCACTATGTGCAAGCATTAGGCATTGCGGTTACAGAAGTGAATGAGACGCGTTATGGGGAGTTTACAATCTGATTAGGGGAGACGTACAAACACATAAGCAACAATAAAAGTGCTGGAAAGAAAGTGAGGCACAGTGATAGTCTAGTGAGTGGATTGGAAGACAGACAGGGTGTTCCCTATGGGGTCATCCGTGAAGGCCTCTCCAAGGGGGTGATCTGGATAATGACAAGAAGGCAGCCACCCGAAGTAAAGAGTTGCAGAAAGTGGCCTAGTCAAGGGCAATGGCAAGAGCAAAGGCCCTGAGGCATGTGTGAGGCAAGACAGTGGGTCAGTGTGGGTGGGGCCCCAGGAATCTAGGGTGGAGAGGGAATGAGTGGTCCCAGATGTCAGCGTGTGACTCTGGTCAGAAATGTTCATCATTCACCCCCTTGGTCACTTCTTAAGCAAACATTACCAGGGGGCTGCTCTCCAATCCCTACAGAAGGTACTAGGCACAAAGACAAGAGTATATATCAGCAGCTAACATTTATTGTCCACTAAATGCAAGGTACTTTCTACACTTTTTCTAAGTATTAACTCATTTAATCTTCACAACAGACCTAGGAGATAAATACCATTATTTTTCACTACTTACAGATGGGTAAACTGAGGCACAGAAGTGTTAACCTGACCAAGGTTCCACAGCTCCTTGGTCGCATGCTGCTGTTCCAGAGCTAAGAGTTCTGGCAGAGGGAGGCCCAACGAGTCACAGGAGTCAGTGACCCCACCTGGGGGAGGGCACCCAGAGGACCAGAGGTGGTGGCATGGAGCTTGGAGCCTTGAGGATGAGGAAGAGAGTGCCATGCAGAGAAGCTCTGGGAGGTACATACCACTGTGGCCTCCCTCCTGGAGCCCTCACCCCCAACCCGAGGACATAGGGATGCAGTGCAGGGTAGCTGGCGTCTGTTAGCAGCCAGGGGCTGACACCCTTAGCAATCAGAAGCTCAAGGGCCCATCAGCTGAGGAAATACACATACGGCTTCTCAGAGGCCAGGGCCGGCCCCAAGGCCTCTAGGAGAATCCAAAGGGTGAGAGAGTGTCCCCTGATGCAAGGGAGCCTGTGGCCTGACCCTGAGGGTGGCCCTTGGCCCACCAGCGTACCAGCTGGGGTCCCCCAAGCACAAGGCCCTTTCCCTGAGCCTGTGCTCCCTCCCACCCAGGCTCCTCTTCATCTCTCATCCCCCTTTTCCTCTCTCATGCATGTGAAGGAGGCCCACGCCCAGTGTGCTGTGCCAGGGCAGCCGCTCAGCCCAGCTCCTTCACACCCGCCAACACACGCACCATTACACACACGCACGGGCCCCATCACAGCCCCACCAGTCCCGCAGCGCACTGTCATATACGCAATTTTGTGCGTCTGTGTGTGAGAGAAACAGAGAGGGAGAGGCAGTGGGTGTGGAAGGAAGGAGAGAGGGAGAGAGGAAGGGAGAGGCACTCACCCTTCAGCCTTGGCTTCAAGGCCAGCGTGGGGTCTAGCTGTGTGGTCTTAGACAAGCCACCTCACTTTCCTGCACCTCTCTCATTTGCAAATATAAAGGACTCTTGCTGGGACAACCTCCCACCTGAGTAGCTAGAGGGGATCAGCAACTAAACTCCATCTTCAGTATGAAAATGCACTGGAGGCTGCAGCCAAGTGCCAGGGTGACACCCCAAACCTGGCCTCAGGCCCCCTAATCCACCATCGCAGACACAGACTCAGCCACCTGGCCTGGTAGTTCAAATTCGCATGCCCAAATCCTTGGTTCACTGGAGGAGAGACTCAGAGAGGGGTGATGCCACCCCCCAAGGTCATAAATGAGTCAAGGGCAAAGATCAAATATTGCCCTCTCCCAGGGTGTCTAATAGCCCCTTTCATCTCTGAGAGCCTCTGAAATAACACCTCAGGGGGCACCCTCTGAGCTAGTAGGGCAGAACCACCCAGCATGGAGAGGATGCCCTCCTTAGGCACCGGCAGGCAGGCGGGTGTGGGCTGGGCAGGAGCAATCTGTCAGCCAGCCCGAAGGAAAGTCTGGCTTTAGCCCCTCAGAGCCAGGACACAGGCCAGCAAGATCAGAATCGGGCTGAAGATGCCAAATAGGAAAAACATAATAGCTCTTGTTTATGGAGTGTTAACTATGAGTCAGGAGTCCCTCTGAGCTTTTTATATAGATTAGCTGGTTTAATCCTTACAGCAACCTAAAAGGGCAGGTACTACTAGGATCCTCATCTTACAGATGTGTCTTCTTACAGATGATGATAATGTTAATTAACTTGCCCAAAGACACTCAGTGTGTAAGTAGGGGTGGGGGCAGGATTAGAACCCAGGAGCCACCTTCTCAACCCCAAGGTGGTAATGCATCAGGGTTGATTTTCTTGCCTCTGCTCTCCCCCCTTCCAAACCACACAACTAGGGATAGGTCAGGGGAGACTTGGGTAGGGTCCCTTCCCATTCCATGCCGGCTCCCCCCACTTAGCTTTCCCGGAAGAGATCTATCTCCTTTATCTCCATTGAGGATATCTTGTCTCCAGTGATGTGGTGGATGCTTTAGTCCCGCTCTGGGCCCGCTTGAGGAACTGTCAGCTGCAGACAGGGTGAGGCGCAATGTCTCCCCGCCCCCTTCCCCAGTTGTCTTTCTGGACCCCTCAGGGCCTTCCACAGGCATTCTGACCGCAACACTCCCCAGCGCGTTTCTCTGGGATCCAGGCCCGCCTGGAATCTGGAGAGGCGAGCAGCCCCGCCCAGGGCTGTGCTCACCGCTAGATGGCAATGTGGATCCCCGGGTGCCTGCTCCGGACCCAGAGCGGGAACCGCTCTTGGCCACCGCCCCCAACTCCAAGCCCGCGAACACGGAGAAAGCCTCCGGCAAGGCCTCCCAGAGCGAAGACGTGAGGCCCCCTCACCAGGCTCTGCCCGAGGAGCTGCGCTCGGCTCCGCGCAGAGTTTAATGGTGGGAAAGTTAAGGGCGCCGGGATTCCACACGGCACCCGGTGAGGAACGTGTGGGCGGGAAGGCGAGTGCGATTTCTGTTTGTGTGTGCTTACTGGGGAGCGCGAGTAGAAGCTAGTAGCTGTCTGCATGTGCGTGTGTGTGCGCGCTCAGCCACGCCTGGATACCAGTGCGCCCCGAGAGCGCGTGAGCACGCTCGTGCCATGTGGACACGTGCATGTGCATGCCTGTGCGTGCCTGGAGTGCTGCGGCCTGGGGTTGCCCACGGTTCGGGTGTGCCTGTGCCTGTTAGCTTGTGTCACGAGTAAATGCAGGGCAGTGAGTGACCCGCCACACTGCAAACACCCTTGCCAGGAGACTCGACCCAGACCTTGGCTGTCTGAGCGCAGAGAAAGTCCGGCGGAGAGCTGGGGTTTGGATCGCGCCTCGCCTGTGGGTGGGGAAGGGTCCGGGGCAAGACAAGGCCTGACTACACTCTGCTCTGCGAAGGTCCCCTGAGCTTGGGGCATCATGTTAGCCGAGGGCTCAGTGATGTCGTGTCTCCAAAGCCTCTATGCGAAGTCCCAGCCTCGGACTGACTTATGTCAAGAAGCCGCTGCTAGAGTCTCCCCACCCAGTCTTGCGGGACACTAGGCTCGGCTCATCGTACCCTCCGCGTGTTATTGCCAAAGGACACCCGCAAGAGGGTGCGGGCAGCACCCCCATAACCGGGAGGCCCAGTCGGGGCTTGGGTTAGGGGAGAGTAAGATTTTCTTCCCATACTCCTAACCCTGTCCCACGCAGGAGAAGCACCGCCTGGCCCCAGTGGCAAGAGTGGGCACCGGTTTCTTAAGCCCAGGGATTGGGCGGGCCTCGAGGGCCTGGTTGGGAGTTATTACTGGGCCCATCTGGAGGCTCCTCCACGTCGCCATGGTGGTCGATGGAGCTCTGTTTCTCCAGTGCCCCGCCCTCCCCCAACCCCTTAGCACGCAGTTCCTGCAGCCTCTGGGCGTGGGCACCATGCTTTGTCGGGTCCTGGAGCTCCCCCCAACCCCTTTTCTCGACCAAATGGGAGCGCGTGCTCTGGACGTCTTTGGGGGTGGGGTGGGTTCCTAGGATTTCACTCTAGGGCTCCGGTAAGGCTGGGCCCCTGGACGTGTCCCTGGGGTGGGAGAGGAGACTCAGGAGTTCAGTGCAGGAAGAAGGAACACAGGGGTTTGGCACCGACATTGCGCCCGATACTTCAACCACGGGGTTTGGGGTTGAGTCTGGATCTCAGCAGCTGAGTCTGGGCAAAAGCGAAGGGGTAGTCCTGAAGTGGGGGAGGGGCGCAAAGAGAGGGCAGGGGTGTTTTCCGTCGGGGTTCAAGGTCGCCGATGGAGGACTCCATAGCCAGGAGTGGGCTGGCAGTGCCAGGGGTGCGGGGAGACGGGCGGGAAAAAGGCCCTTTGGGGCTCCAGCGCCCAGCGCCCTGTAGAGCTGCCACTGGGAGGGCTGGAGTGTAGGGTCCCGCCCGGGACGGCTGCCCCTGGCTCCTTAGGGGCTGTGAGTGGGCACACCCTATGGACCTCCTGAATGTCCGTTCCTTCTCAAAGGCGCACCTGGAAGAGCCTCCGAGACAACCGGGCCTTTCTTCCAGCCCTGTGCAGCTACCATCACCGCGCTCAACCCCCGAAGAAGCCTAGGGCCCCGTCCCAGACGGACCCGCCTCTGAGGAGCCTCAGAGGGTCCCGGAGCCCCGTGTCCTTCTCCCCCAACCGAGTCCCCCGCCCCCGCGCCGCCGCAGAGTCACTTACCAGACACCTCCTCCCCGCTCCCCTCGCACCTGACAGACGGCGGGATAGGAGGGCGGCCCCGCGGGCCAGCGGGTGGGGCGGGCGGCCGGGCCGCGGGCCGGGGGCGGGGATGGGGTGCCGAGGGGCGGCCCTTACTCCGCCCGCAGCTCCGGGCGCTGTGGCTCCGACTCGCGCTCACGCTCGCACTTTTCCCCGAGCCGCGTGATGTCACGGGGAAGCAGCCAATCCTGGTGGAACCGCGCCGCCCGCCTCGGGCCGGCCACCCAACGAGGACGCGCAGGGGGCACCACCCGAGGCGTCGGGGACCCCAGCTACGCGCGCCCATCACTGGAGAGGACCAGCAGCAACCCCCTCCTCGGTCACTGTTGGGGCACCACCCACGGTCGAAAGTGCTGCTTAGCTGGGGGCTCTGCCCTCTTGTAGGCTGGGGGGTGGGGTGGGGTGTCCGCGTTGTCATGGGGACGCGGCGCCCCCTCGCGGGCTGGGAAGAGAGCTAGCAGACCCGTCAGGCTGTGCTCCCCGCCTCCGCTCTGACCAGGAGCCTAGAGCAGGAGGTTGTCTCGCGCCGCGCCCGGACCTCACTCCCTACATCGCCCCGCGCGCAGTTGGACCGTGGAGGCGGGAGTGTTTGACCCCAACAGGAGGTTATATGTGGGTGGGGTTGGCTCTGCCGCCACGGTTCCGTCGGGGCGGAGAGCCGAGAGCCGGCAGTTTCCAACCTCGGGGCTGCTTGTTGGCCCCGGGACAGCCAAAGAAGAGGGGCGCCGTCGGGGATTGGGGAGGAGCTGGAGAGAGAAGACCGGAGATGGTCCACCAGGAAGAGAGGAGCCCGCCCACCGTACACAACCCCTACTCCCGCCCCCTGGCTCCCTGGTCCCACACTCCAGGCCGGGAAAGGGATGGGCTCCCTTTCTCCGGTCCCGGAATGGGATGCGCAGCCCATTCGGCTGAGGCCTGAAGGGCAGGCAAGTTCACCGATGCCTGTGAGGGAAAGCCGAGTGCCCAAGGTCACCTGGGGTGGAGCCCAAAGTGAGACCCCAGAGGGCGACCCGCCGGTCTCTTGAGGTCTCTGGGAACCGCACGAGCCGGAGCCTCGGGACTTGGGGCCTTGCCTCCAGTGAGCGGGAGCGCCCGGAGTCCGCGGCTGAGATGTCCGCGAGACAGAGAGCCGGGCAGCTTCAGCACCTCGGAGAGCTCCACCTCAGCCCTGACCTTGCATGCTCTGCTCCGCTCCGCCAGCCAGGCACCTGCGCTTCTACCTCCCTCTGAGACTGTCGTCCCTGGTGACGGCCAGGGTCCGATTCGCCTCCAACGCCTGGACTCGTGGCAAGTCACCCCAAAGCCTCTGAGCGCAAACACCTTAAGACGGTTGGTTCCTACTTGGAAAACCAACTCAAGTCCCGCCCCTCCTTCACCCTCACCCAAGGACTGGGCGGGGGGCTGTGCGTGGGGTGGGGGTAGGGAGGTGGAGGCGGGTACACAGTGGAGGAGAGGCAGCAGGAGCTGCCAGAAAAGGGGCGGGAACGCGAGCAAGAGCCAGCGCTTTCGGAACTCTTGGTGTGCAGTTCTTAAGCCCAACACGGATAGAGGGCGGAAGGTCGGGTCCTTAGTGCCCCCAAAGGCGCAGGCTAGAACTGGCTGGCTGGGCTAGAGAAGCCATTGTCTTTTACATAATTATCTGATTCTTCATGATCCTCATAACCAAAGATGAAAGAAGCAATATTGTTCTTGTCCCCACTTCACAGATGAACAGGCTTAGCTGGTTCACATGACAGGTGACAGTTCTGCAGAATGTTAAGTGTGTGTGCACAGGAGTGGGATCACGGGAGGCCAAATACAACAGTCAGATGGGGAGACAAGCAAGACCAAGAGGCCACAGAAACCAGAAATGTCTCCAACTACTGCCTTGAGTTCTTAAGAAACTCAGGCACAACAGCTCCAGTTTTTCTGAAATCCTTATTATGGGGTAGGGCCTTTGGCCTTCCCCAATCCTGGAATCCACAGCAGAATCCACAATTCTGAGCTGGGAACCAGAGACCTGGTTTAGTCTTTCTTCTCTGCCTTTGATCCAGCGGGGTCCAAAGACAACTTGGGTCCATCCAACTTCTCTGGACCTACATCATCTCCAAATGGGATTGCCAAGCTCTGTCCTGCTGACCCCACAACCTTGGTATGACATGCGAGGCCCCATGAAGGTTTTACTCCTAGGGAGACTCTATCCGCCTAGCAATGGCTTTCTATGGAAAGGGGTTGGTGTGGAGATCAGGTGGTGTTGACAGGGGCCTCCAACAGGTAGGGCTGGGTTCATCCTTGGCTAGAGAGGGCAGAAGTGAGGCCATGCAGGGCCAAATTTGGATCACCTCATCCACAAAGCCTCGTACCCCCTTTCCCAAAATAACAGCAATTCAGGGTCCCATCAAGGTTCAAATCATGGCTACACTAGGTGTGTAGTCTAGGGGTGATACCACTATCTACATCAGAGGGTTTTTGTGATGAGGATTGAGAGATAATACATATTGAGTCCTTGGCACATGATTTACATTCAAAAAATTCACAGTTCTGTCAGACCAAGGAGTTCTTCCTTGAGTGTAGTGGGGCACCCTTCTCCTTCTACACTTCAGTGCTTAGCTCAAGCCCCACCTCTGTAAGGAAGCCTGCCCTAGCGACCTCAGTACTCTCTGAGCTCTGAATGATTTGAGATCATAGAGCCGGAAGTAACTTTGAGAGGCTGCATAGTACAAGTCCTGTATCCTACTGCAAGGGAGGAGAGTCAAGCAGAGAAAAGGCAAGTGGCTTGCCTTCGGTCATACAGCTAGCTGATGTGACCTTTAGTCCAGAGTCCACTGTTATATACATCACTTTCTAGAAAATTCGTGTCCATAACTACATAACTCTTCATGTTGTTTTCTATTACTTAATTGCTCATTTAATCTTTTGGTTTTGTCTCTGTTGGGGCAGAATCTATAATTCTGCATGCCCCATAGTGTCTGGGACAGAGTTGGGCACACACAAGATACTCAAGAAGTATTTGTTAGCAGGAGCCATGGGGTGGCTCTGATTTTCCTACATACCTCTATAAGATTTGGGGAAAATATCCTTTTCACACTAACTGGCTAGAAACTTGACATAGCCAAAGCCCATGAATAAAGCAGGCCTTTCAGTCACCACAGAGGACACAATGGGAGGCATGCACAGCCAGCAAAGGGCATCTTTGGGAAGTGCCTGTAGACAAGACCAAGCTCCCTGCTTGGACCACCCAGCTACCCATAATGGGTGGTTTCCCAGGACTGGAAGGGTCAAGCTTTTTGCCAGTTAACACCTTCACTCTGGGCCCACAGTCTTGGGTAGGAAGCAATCAAGATGAGAGACATTCTGTCATTCCTACCTACCCACCGGTCACTGTTTAGGTTGCCCCAATCCTTAGCAGGCCCCCGGGAAGCAGGAGGTGGTGGTACAGAGATGTAGTATGACGCAGAGGTTGCAGCCCTTACCTGAGTGGCTTCTGCTGAGGCATCGGACAGAGCTCCCCACTTAGGACAACAGCACTAGAAACAGTGCCTGGGAGACCTGGGCCTGATTCAGTTCATCCTAGGCCTGTTTGCCCACTTTGCTTCCCAATCACCACCCCCTCCTCCACCCTCCATAAAAACAAACGAGGAGCTTGGTGAGGGGCATGTCATCATTTAATGATGTAGATCTTTGGTGTTTCCCTCATTAGCAGTCAGACTATCCCCTCTCCTCCCACCACAATGTTTCTATGAGTTACAAACAGAAATCACATTTTCATACTAAAAACAAAATAATCAGAGCCTTGATTTTCTCCACTAGAAACTACACGTACAGTTCGAGATTCCACATGCAACACCTTAAATCACAGACCAAGACCTCACATTCTGACCTGGAGTCTCATCCCCTCTCCCAGCCTTGGGCTGGCTTTGGCCTAGGCTCAGGTAATACTGACACCCACAGGTGCTGCTCTGAGGGCCTTGGGGGATGGGGTGGGAGGAGCTTGGTGGACAAGCCCTGGGGGCTGGCCAGCCCACACCCCCCACTCCCGAGTGAAGACCTGCCCACCATCCCTGGACTCCACCCTGTAACAGGCAAGCAGGCTGCTCCTTCACTCCATGGTTGTCCCCCATTAGCAAGTGCGGAAGTCCCTGTCCTCAGGAGTCCAGGAGCCTGGCCTGGCCCCTGACAGTGGTCTCTGGGGGGTAAGGTGAGAGAGAGGCTGAAGCTTTGGAAGGCTCAGGGATGGAGACGGTTTCTGGGGGCCAGGCCATTCCTCCTCCTCTTGGGCTCCTAGTGGCTCTGCCTACATGACAGGTGGACAGGACAAAGCTGCCCATTGTCCACTGTCCGGGGTGGGTGGCCCACATCTGGAAGACTATTCACCTTTCTGGGGCTCTCTGCTGAAGGCTGAGCCCCTTGAGCCCTGTTTCTAGGAGAAAAGGGGGTTCATGGCAGAGATAACCACTTATTCCTCCATTCACACTCAGCACAGCAGTGTGACTCCCCTGGGCTCCAGCTCCTGGAAGGTTCTAGTCCCCTGAGGCAAGCCTTGCTCATTCCACTGCTTAGTGCCTGCTGACTCTGACTTCCTCGCGACCCCCCACCCTCTCGCTCCTGTTCCCTGCCGCAGCCTGAAGCTCCTCCGCGTGTACAGCTCCCAGTCAGCTGTGAGGTCCAGTTTCTGCTCAGCGGTCCGAGGGGAAGCACCAGTGCACACGTTTGTCTCTACCTGTTCCGTGGCTCCCCACTGGGGCCAGCAGCTTCCCCCCTGCTGCTGCCACCGCCACCAGGAAGGGGGTTATTATTGGTCAGGTCGCAGTGCAGGGTTGGTCCCTCAGTGCCAGGAAGGGGAATAGGAGTAGGGGCAGGGGAGGAAGAGGGCAGGGGTGGCGGGGGTGGCTCCCGCCCAGGTGTACCAGGCTGGTCCCAGGAGGCTGTCCGAGGGCTTAGGCCTCGCTCTGCCAGTTGTCCAGGTTCCGGGAGCAGTCCCCGAGAGGTGGAGGGCTGGGGTGAGGAGGTACGGGTGGCACTGGGCTCAGTGCCTGTCTGGGAGCTGCGGTGAATGCGGTGGCTGACAATGATGTTGTTGCCGAAGCCACCCATGGAGGCCATGGTGGTGCTCTGCTCCCGCTGCACCACAGCTGTCATGCCCCCTTCTGCCATCAGCCGCTGGATCCTGCTGAGGGCGTCTTCCCCACTTGAACCGTACTCGGAGCCCTCACCTGGAAGGTACAAAGCAGGAGATAGGGAATTAGTTGTTGTCCTCTGAGCCAGGCAGGCAACTGCCAGCAGGAGCTGGGGAAGTCTAGGCTGAAAGCAGAAATAAGAAGCCCACTCCCACACTCTGGGAATCAATGAGACGAAAGCGCTGACTCCTGGAATGATCCTAATTCACTTCTCTTCTAGTGGTGGGAATCTGAGGCCTAGGATGGCATGAGGCGGCCAAAGCTACTCAGCCAGTTAGACAGAGCTGGACCAGAAGGCAGGTGTTCGGCTTGAAGCCTTTTGTCACCAGGGGCAGGCTCATCATTAACTGAAGGCTGAGCAGGGCCCAGCCAGCTTGCTTTGCCTGCCTGCTCCCTGTCAGGGTGACCCGGTAGCCCTGGGAAAGGGTATGATGCCTTGTCTTTGGAAAGAGCGGGCACCCCATACATAGGGTGTGGCCCAAAGGCGAACAGTCCGCTCTGCTTCATTTCAAAGCTGGGCTCTTTGCTCAGTGCTGTTTTGTTATTTCTTAAAAGTCCAGGAGGAAGACTGGATTCTAAGTGTCCTCTAGAAGGCATTCCATTGCCTTCTGTCCCCACTTCCCCAGCAGCTTTCCTAAGTTATTTCCCACATACTGTTTGTTCTCCTGGAGCTGGATGCCTGATACCCTCCCCTTTCCCTGGAGACAGACAACTGCCCAAGCCTGAGGTTTTAGCTTGCATCTCCAGGGAGGGAGAGAAGGTTCTATTCCTTTCCCTCAAAGGCCTAGGCATTCCCTTGTGTGGTAGCAGACAAGGCTTTGGCTCAAATCTCAGTTCTGCTACTCACCAGCTGTGTGATCCTGGACAATCCCTTATAACATCCACATCCTTCAGTTTCCTGACTTTGTAAAAATGGGATAAAAACATCCAGCCTGTGCAGCACTGAGGAAACGAGAGAATGCTGTCACGCACAGGGTGGACACTCAGCCAGTGGTGGTGGTGGTGACAAGCCTGGGGTCTGGAGGGGAGCTCTGTCCTGAGGGACTCCCCTCTAGCCTGTGCGCAGCCCAAGGCTGAACTAGTGACTTGTTGCCTCTGGCTACTTGCTGGCAGTGTAGGATTTTGCAGATTTGGGGCTTTGACAGGGAATTTTTTCTTTTTGGGGGTACTTGTTGTCAAAAGTTATTTTTGCAAGACTTTCTTTGCTTCCTCCCTACCCAGTGCCTTCTGTTTGTTGTTAGAGCTGGATTTCCAGGCAGCCAGTGTCACAGCGTGGCAGCATCTAAGGCTCCTTCCGACCTCTCCCTCCTTACTAGTGCTCGGCAGCCTCACGGGGTTGCTCTTCCTCAGGACTTACTGAGGCAGTTCTCCTCGGCCCCAAGCAGTGGGGACTCTGCTTGGGCTTTTGCTTATGTCCAGCTTGCTTTTCTCCAGATCTCCTGGTAAACTCTGCCCATCCACCTTCTGCCCCTCAAGGCAGCTGCCCTTACATGCTTTCCCCTCAGATGGCTCAGTGCCGACTTCCAGGAGAGAAGGAACAAGAACTTGCAGGGACTGTTTCCTCTCAGGGGACAAGCCATCCAACAGTGGGGCAGAGGGGCAGAGGAAAGGTCAACTTAGGGCCCTGGCGCCAGCAGGGCTTCTACCCTGTGAGCCAAAAGGGCCGCCTGGGGAGGCCCACGAGGCCCTCCCTGTGCTCACTGCCACCCTCGCCGCTTTCTAAGAACTCTGCCCTGAAGGCCTCCCCAGCCCGGTCTGGGATGTGCAGCGGGCTGGCCCGGGGCCTGCTGGCATTGGAGCTCTCTGTGCTGGGCTCTGTGCCGGGTGAACTATCAGCTCTTTTCATGTAGCTCACTTCTAGGGGTAGGACAGGGCTGCGCCGGGGCCATAAGGGAGCTGCCGCAGCCAGGCCCTTGGGAGCTGGCACTCATATCTGTGACCTGGTACCCTCACACTGCGCCTGTGGCTCCAGTGCTGGCTACCTCTCAGCATGACTATGGCCGTATTTCTTGCCTCATCTTCTTGCTTTTTATATTGTCTCTTTTTACCCAGCCTCCATGCTGCTTCTATTACCATTCCAATTAAGCTCTGATTCACTGAGTTCTGGTTAAATCCATACTCTTCAAAACCTTGCAGCTCCAAGAGTCTCCAAGTAGTCAAGACTCCTTAGCTTGATATTTAAAGATCCTCTTGTCAGGTCCCAGCCACTTTCCTGAGTGCCCCTTCTTCCTGCACCCAATGACCTTACTAGAGCCCACTCAGCACTGCTATCTGCCCGCCTGCCCTACCCACACACACACAGGGACACACTGTGGACGCTCCATCTGCTCTGCACTTGTCCACTGCCTCATGCCTAAGACCCGCTTATTTCAAGGGCCAATGTGAATACCAACTGTCTCACTCAGACTTCTGTGGTCCCCTAGCTGGAAATGGCTGCTCCTTCTCTGAGCCCTCCCAGTGCCCATACCTCTCTGTGTAACAGTTACCTGTGGCAGTGGCATCAACTTTCTGGGCTGTACATTCCTGAAGGCCTAAGACTAAGTCTTATTCATCTTTGGGTCCAGTGTCTAACGTGTGGTCTTGCACTTGGTGTCTATTTGTCAGATGAATGTGTGAGTGAATAAAAGGGTACCCAAGATGCTTACAGGTGCTCCTGACTTAAAGTGGCTTCTGAAAACTGATCACATGCTCCTCTCTGCTGTGGGAGAAGCACGTGTGTCTGTTTCCCTTCTGGACTCACTTTTTGAGGGAAGAAACAGGGCTTCCTCTCTGAATCTGATTCCCTCTGCAATACTTTTGGATGCATAGCCCCTAGCATAAGACCAGATGAATAGTAAGTGCTCAAAAAAGACTGATGGAAGAATGAAAGATGTACACACAACAGCTTCCTCAGGGCTGGGTGCAGACAGCTTCAGCCTAGGAAGCTATGAGCTGTGCTTCTCTCTTGGGAATTCTAAGCCAAGGCTAAGGGCCACTGAAGATAGCCAGCACATTCTTCAAGAGGCAAAAACACTAGGGCCTGAGGGAAATGGTAGCCATGGCCGGGGATCCACATTATTAGCTCCAGAAGCAGTGATGGCCAGGGGTCAATTCTGCTGTCTCCTTCCCTGTAGCAAAAGCATTTCTTTTTGTCTTTTAAAAATGGGAAATTGATTTAGTGTTGACAAGAGATCTTTCCTTGGCAAGTTCTAAGATACATTTTGGATGCAGAGGCCAGGGTGGGACCAGCAACTTCCCATAATTCCCAGTAACCTCACTTAATTCTGGGGGTTTCACTGTAAAGGAGAGGGAAGAAAGGCTGAGTCAAAAGAGGAGCTGCCTCTTGCTGCCCTCAGGGGCCACAATGGTCTTCTGGCCTTCCCTTTACACATTTGTTTTTCCCTGGTCCAGGGCCCAGGCTACAGCAGCTGGTCTGTTGTCTTCACCAGACAAGAAAGAGGCCCAAGCAACCTTTTCCCAGTGGTCAGAGGCAGAGCCATAGCCACAGGCTCCCCAGTAGTGCAGCACAGCCAAGTTCAGGGTCAAGGCCTTGCCTCTGCTCAATTCCTTCCTTCCACGTACTTCCCGAGTGCCTACTGCATGCCAGCAGGCACTGGATCAGAGCTGGGAGCAAACGGTGAGCCCAGGGAATGTCCTCCTTTCTCAGTGACAGGATGGGAAAGTTTTAAAACTAGACAAGCAAAAGACCTGACACCTGCAAATTCCCTCTATGGAGGGCTCTTCCTAGAAGTCCTAGAGAGGGCTGAAAGGATTTTAATCAAATTTTTATAGAACAAGAAAATGAGGAGTAGCCTGGGGGCCCTCCGGTGCTAGCTGATGAGAATGGGCTGAAGGAGGGGCAGGCCACAGAATAGTAATTACTACAAGGCAAGCTTATTTCCCACACTAATTATGCAGGCCCCTGGTGTGCGTGTGTGTGGGAGGGGGTTGTGCAGGTGGTAATCCCCTCATCCTGGCCCCACCGTCTAGCTAAGCCCAGAAGAAGGGTTACCAGGGTTTCCTCTACATGTCCCTACAGATGTGGCCACCAGCTTGCCACCATGGAGAGAAGGGGCAGGGGTTGGGGTGGTAGTGGTTTGCGAAGCCACTGTGCCTGCCTACTGGATGGCGAAGGTGGGCCAGAGAGTCTGAGCCTAAGAAGACTCTTGATTCCTAGTCATTCTAAGCCTCACTATCAGAGCAGCAACAGTGGTCAGTGGTCAATGGGATCAGCACCTCAAAACAAGGGTCCTGGCCCCAAGAGAGATGAGGCTGGCCAGTGACATCATCCGTCAATCTACACACCCTTCCCCACAACCCATACCTCCTCTCCTCCCCCTACTTAGTTCTAGGTGTGGGGTTTTCTGAAAGGGGCTGTGATGCTGAGAAGAGCTGGAGGTCCAAAGCCACAGGCCAAGTTCACAGGGCCAAAGGCAGCCACAGCAAGTTGAGAGCCTACTCTGCCAAGGCGCCAGCTCCCAACTGCCACTCCTACTGAAGAGAGCCTCTGAAGGACTCACTCTCTACCACCAGCTCTCCTTTATGGGGACAAGACAGGGAAAGAATGAGGTCCTGGCCTTCTGAAACTGGGAAAGGGAGCCTCCTTCATCTGCCAGCCTAGCCCCAAACAGGAAGAAAGAAACTTATTACTGACTGGAGGTCAGCAATGGGCTGATGTCAATCAAGAAAAAAGTAGAGCGATCACTTGGTAAATTATATAAATGTCTAACCACTATTCTGTACACCTGAAACTAATATAATATTGAATGTCAACTGTAACTAAAAAAGTAAAGAAAAAAAAAGTAGATTCTCTGGGAGGTGAAAACTAGAGGATGCTCCTCGCCAGCTGGTAGCTCCGGCCCCCAGAGCCCCTGCTATACTTTACCTCCAGGAGGAAGGCCTCACCCCAACCCAGGTCCCTGTAATCTGCCCTCCTGACTCATTCAGCCTCAGTTCTCACCATGAGCTGACAGGCCACAGGCCACGAACATGAACCTGCTAGTGGTCTGTTGTGTACACGGTGATGTTTCAGAAGTTGATGCCCTTACAGGTGCTGTCCCCTCTGCCAGGAATGGCTCTCTCACTCCTTCCCTGACCCCACTTTGCTTAACTAACTCCTACTCATCTTTGAAGACTCAGCTCAGGGTCACATCTTCCAGAAGTCTTTGAGCCCCACAGGCTGGATGTGGCCCCTCTTTTGAACTCCTGAAGTCCTTATCCCAACAAATATCTTCCTCCCTTTCTAGACTGAGTTCCTTGGGGAAGAATCAAGGCCTGCCTCTCTTTGCAGCCTAAGCGGCTGATACATGGTAGACAATCAGTAAACAGCCATAAGATTAAATGTGAGAGACTAAGGATAAGTCTTTAGCCTAGGGATGGCTGGAGGAAGCTTCAACTCCTTCTTCCTCAGAGGCCTGAAGTTGCAACTGGCTGCTCCAGACGGCACTGCCAGCGGCTTACGTCAACCCCAAGGGGGTTTCTACCCAACAAAGAGTCATGGGCCTCAGGTGTAGGAGGTAGCCTGGGCCACAGACCAAAATGGGACTTAATTTTTAAAAATTTCAGTTCATGGCAATGAGAAAGAAGGACAGTACCTGTGGGGGGAATGAAGTATAGAAAGCTGTTCCCTAGGGGTGATGCAGGCAAATTTGTTACTCTTTGCCTGATGCACACCATGGCTTCTCCCATGGTCTCTTTTGAGCAAATGGCTTAACACAGACCTATAAATGCACGTCTGTTTTGAGGCTGGCTTGTTTGGAGCTCAGACCAGCAAGGGGGCTGGGGTAGGGGGTAAAGAGAGTGACTGAGTGAGAAAAGCCTGTTTAACACAGCTGCTAACAGACTCCAAAGTGGCTTGAGCTCTATCGCTGGGAAGTGCTAATTGGTTCTTAGAGGTGTGAGGCCGCACAGAGAGCCAGGGCTGAGGCTGCTGAGCCACACCTGAATAGGTGAGAGGAAGGGGCGGATGGTGCTCCAGAAGCACAAGAGGGCCTCACCTGTAGCAGTCTCAAATCTGCAAGACCTGCAGGGAGAAGACAAGCTACCCTGTGGGAGGCCTGGGGTGCATGCCACTGGAATGAGAGTTTGTAGGAGTGAGTCTCTCTTGTAGCCTTTCCATCTAGGCTACTTTCTTTGATCTCTCTCTCTGAAAGAATGGCCTCTGTCCTCCCAAGTTTCAGAGGAGAGGGAGTTCAGGGTACTTGGTGGAAAAGCAGGAAGAGCAGCTCAGCTTGCTGGAATCAGTGACCCAGATCAGGGAAATGATGTTCCTGCCTGAGCAGACTCTTAACGCCACCAGGAGGGCATTACCCAAACAGGTAAGAGGACCTCATTCTGACTGGGGAGTGGCACTCTTAGCACCACCTGTCTATGTGGGGGGGCTGGGAGCTCTCGGGGGGGGGGGGTGATGATGGTCCCAATTACCCACCTCTAGACACGGTTTCCCTCTGGCATGATGTGGCTCTTACCTTCCCCAGGACCTGCAGCTGCTGTCCCTGGCTCCTGTATCTCCCTCTCCGTCTGTGTTTCGGCGTTCTGCAGCTGGAGGGCCAGAGTTTGGGTGCCCTGAGATGTTACTGAGGTGGTGGGGTTCCGGGGCTGCAGACCAATTGCATTCATCAGACCCATGTCTCTGTCTGTCCTCCATGTGGCTCTGCTGGTTCTAGGGAGAGTAAGGCAGACAAGAGTCAGGCAGGACTTGGGACAGCACCCCGCACAGGTCTCTGTGGGCTCCATGACACTCCTCACGGCACAGCCTTGGCCAGGCCAAGAAGAGAAGCCCTACACTCCCACAGCTCCCTCCTGATGGCAGTTAACTCATCAGTGTCTGTTCTCCTCCAGATTAGTCCATGCCCTGGGACAAGGCAAACCCAGCTGGTCAGTCACTCCCTCAAACAAAGAGGGCCTTTCTGGGGAAGACAGAGGTGGCTGGCCTTAGAAGATTCAGGAAGCCACTAACTGAAATCCATCGGGCAGAGTGAGCAATAGAAGGACCTTTCTCTCTAGCTTTTCCTTTTCCCTCCTTCTAACTATATGCTGACAGGACTCCAGCGTAAATTGCTGGAATTTCTAACAGATCTCCCCTTTCGAGAAAAGGCACTGGGACTCTTATGAGGCTGTTCTGGGATCCTCCTTCGGGACCTTCTGAAAACAAACCCTTAAAGGGAGGCAGCACAAGGTGTTCCACAAGTAAGGCCCAGGCCCAAGGCCGGCACCCCAATTCACTTTGGCTTTTCCCAGACCCTGACCACTGGGAGAGCTAGAGCTGGCAGCGGAGGAAGCCCAGGACTTTGGAAAAGGTCAGCAGCCACTCATACTTCTAGCTGAGAACTATTCCTCTAGCTCTGCCCTGCAATGCCTCTAGGAAGCAGTGACTGCCTTTGTTTTTTCAAAATGTTCTAGTCTTCATTAATGAGTTAAGTGATAAGAGAATCAGTCCTAGGTTCCTGCTCTCTAACTGGTCCCCAGGCTACAGGTCTGGGCAGCTTGGTCCCTGAGGCCCTGGTCACCTGGGAGATCATCTACAGGTTCTCCCTGGGTCCCTGGGCCATGCACACACACTTCCTAGGGAAAGCATCCCTGTCCAGTGCCCGGCCTTCACCCTCACACCAGTGTGCCCAGACACCATGGCCAGGAAGGGAGAGGACCAGAGGGTGTCCTACCCTGTTCTAAACCAAGACTCTGAGAGGAGAGGTTTTATTCTTTCTTAGCCATGGAACACTTTACTTGAATGAAATCATGTGCAAAAGCTCAATCCATGAAGGAGATCAAAGAGAACTCATACTCAGAGAGCCCTGGAGAGAGTCTGAGGGCACTGCCCGAGAGCCTGTCAGATGCAGGAGGGACAGACCCCCAGCTAGCTGCACTGCTTCTCCTCCACAAACTCACCCAGGCCTTTCACTGCTCCGGCTGTTGGAGTGGACAGTGAAGACAGTCTCGTTCAGCTGGTCCCAGTAGTACTCAATACCAGAGTTTGAGGCCCTGAAAATCAGTTGGGAAGGATGGAAAAGATGCAAGGTGTTAAAGAGATGGAATAGCCAGAACTCTTTACAATTCCAAGGCTTTGTGGACCGTGGCCCGGTAGCCCTCCTTTCTCTCTCCTGGGGCTGTGCTGAGACTAGAACCAGAAGCATTCCATCAGGATGCTCAGACAAATGCTCAGAGGTGGTTTGAGCCTCTTCTTTCCCCCAAAGCTTGAGGCTAAGAGATAGCTAAAAAAAAAATAGCCACACCAGACATAGGCAGTGGGCTCTGAGTGTTCTTCAGGCATAGAGAAAGAAGCTAAAAAGGCAAATGAGAGGCCTGAGAGGCCAGAGAGGCCAGAGAGGCCCTGGAGAGACAGGGTGCCACAGACAGCCCTGCCTACAGGGCATACTTAGTGGTCAAAAACAAAGGTTCCAGAAACAGAAAAGCCTCAGGCTCCCTACTGCCACGGGGCAGGGAGAAAGGATAATAAGAGTGCCTTCGCATTCTTCATTTCCCTGGAGTTCCTGCTAAGCTGGAAAAGCCCCATCTCTTTCTATTCTAGACCTGGAGCCTCCTTTGCCATGGTAGGCTGGACAAGCAATTGGGGAAGGTGATCCTAGAGCTGAAGACGACCGACCCTAGCAGTGTTCAAACTTCCTACAAGGAGAGAACCTTGAGTGGTGATGGGCTGGACTGCTGACAGCAGAGTTTCTACCTATCGAGTTCTCCAGGCTGCCACTTCTCTGGTTCCTTTCCCTTGCAATGGACTGTCGAGCAGTTTCTTCCAATCTCACATGGGCACAGCTGCCAGGAGGGAAGCAGTGGCCTCCCATCTTCAATACTGATTTACCACCTGAGGCAGCAGTTCTGGCTGCCGGTGGTGGGTCTCAAACACAAGGCTGCTTTGTTTTTTAGAGATTCCTCCCTAGACCGGTCACCGTGGTTGAGGGTAGGGTTCTGTTATTGGTGAGAACAGAGGAAAGGGGTGTCTTTGAGCCCTTTTATTGGAACTCCAGCATCCATGTAAAGATCCTAAAAGATACCCAAAACAGCCAGCTCTGCTTCCAAATGGGACAGGACATGCACATGTGCTTGAAGGGATCTGCTATGGACTGAAGTGTGTCCCCCAAATGCATGTGGAAGTCCTATCCTCCAATGTGACTATCCAGAGACAGGATCCTTAGGAAATAATTAAGGTTAAATGAGGTTATGAGAGTGGGACCCTAATGCAATGGCACCCATGGCCTTATCACCACGTGAAGACATGGTGAGAAGGTGGTCATCTGCAAGCCAGGAAGTGAGTCTTCACCAGAACCCAACCACACTGGCACCTTATCTCAAAATTCCAGCCTCCAGCATTAGGAGAAAATAAACTTCTGTTAATTAAGCTGCCCGGTCTATGGTATTATATTATGGCAGCCTGAGCAGGCTAAACAATCTCCAACAAAAGCCAGTTTTAAAATCTATAGGCCTGGGTTACCTTCCTTTAAATGACAGAACTTCTTCAATGAAGAAGAGAGCAATCAAAATCTGTGGGTTCTGAAGGGGTTAGCCAGGAAAAAATGAGTTGTACGTGTGCGTGTGTATGTGTGTGTGTCGGGGGGCGGGGGGTGGTGATGTAAGGTGCTTCGTTCCTAAACAGGAGGACTAGATAGGACAGGGGCCTGACAGAGCTTGGATGATGAGGGGCTGTATATCAGGGGTCTGTGCTACCACAGGCCTAGGCACTGAGACCCCAAGCTTGTCTTTGGAGGGAAAGAGCCACAGCCAAAGCAAAAGTGCTCTCCTTTTCCCTGCTCAGTACTAACCCTCTCGGCAACTCCCGAGGGCCTGCAGCACTGTGGATTTGATGTGATCTTCTACAGACCACCTCTTTAAAGAGAGGCATCTCCTCCCTCCTCTAAACACTCAGCTGTTTTTGTGGTGGCTGTCTGAGAATGACAGGGGCACTGGAGAGTGAAGGGGAGAGGAGTGGACTTGACGTTAGGGAAGAGGCAAATGGCCAAAAGTCAACAGGAGAGGCCTCCAAAAACAAAGCCAACACTGCCAGCTGCCAGGGAGCCTCTGATTTACAAACTTGTCAAGATTTATTGACAGGTGGCAATACCACATGGGTCTCTGCCAAATCTTTCCTCTGTAATTCCTGATAGCCAGGACTGGTTAATGACAACAAACCGTCACACCAAACCTCCACCAAACTAAGTACTGCATGACTGGGAATCTTCCTTCCTATCTCAAAAAGAGACCACTGAAAGCCCACTCTCTAATCTGGGACCGTCAGCCTGATACTAAGGGTCAAAGGGTACCCCCAGACACTTTCCATCTGGCAGCTTAGGTCATCAACTCAGAGCTGTGGACTCTGGCCATTTACTAACAAGGTCAGCTGCCATTTAACCAGAATGGGGGTGATGGAGACTGTATCAGATACACTGCTCCAATCTCCCCACCACCCCGATCCTTTCTGGTCCCTACCAACAGGTCTAATTCTAGCCCTGATTTGTTCTACTTTCTGTGGTCAGAGTAGCTCAACTATGACAAGCTCAAGGATTTGAAAATTTGGTTGAAATTCTAGGTTTCAACGAACAGAGTTGAAGACACCCTCTCTGTCTATGGAAACTCTTAGCCTTCAATACCCAATATCACAGATTTCCATCTATGAGCTAAAGAATGGTCCCAACTATCTCCTTCCTCCTTGAGTCTTAATGAGGATGAATGAGTCACTATTTGCTCTAGGTTCTTCCTGGAAGCTAGGCAAACACACAAAGGGATGAAAAAGAATGGGAAGGGCAATCAGGGTCAGCCTTGTCAAATGGACTTCCACCTGACACCTGGCTTCTTTCAGCAGCAACTGTAAGCTGTGCTTCTGGGCTTGGCTCAATAACTTCCTCACAGCTGGGACCTTCCAGGCTCCCTGAATCCAGCTAAGAGCCACCCTGGCCTCCTCAGTAGTGACAATGCTCTCACAAGTAACTCTGGCTTTGAACTTCCCAAGTTCTATGGAATATTCCCTTTGAGAATATTCTTGGCTACAGAGGCTGGGACCACATGGTTGTCTCTTTGGGAAAAAGGACTGTTTTTAAGAAGACCAGTGTTTATCCCTGTTAGCTCTGCAATGTGAGAGAGTTGGCACCTGCTTCTTGAGGAGCAGCCTAAAAGTAGTCTCTGTGGCTCCCCCTTTGATTCAGAGGAGCACCTTTCCCCTCCTTGGTCAGTGATGCTTGACTGTAATCACTGTTTACAATGGTAGCTCCCTCTTGAGGGGCAGAGCTGGTACCTTGTCAAGGGTCCCACACACAGCCAAGGGGCTAAATGCCCCACAGTTCCAGCCTACTTTTTTCTGACAGGAGTCCCTGAATTCCATCTTCTGAGCTGACTGTGAGAAGAAGTGGTCTTCCCAGCAACACCTCCTTCCCATTTGTAGGGCTGATCTATGAAGCCGGAAGTGAGCAAGCACCCCCTCACATCAATCTGGTACTTCACACCCACTGTGGTTATTGGTGGGGGTGTTGGCTCGGCTGGCGGTCAGCCAGAGGCACAGCAGCAGCTTGGGAGGAGTGGCGGGTGGGGAAGCAAAGCAAAGGAGGAAGGAGTACCTCACTGCTAGGAAGGGTGGGGTGACTGGGCTATTAGCCACTGTAATGGCTTTGTACAGGGGTTGAAGGGCCAGTTGTTCATCTCCTCACCTGTGCTAAGAATTTCCTTCCCTGGAGAGACAGAGCATTTCCTTAGGCCTTTTTCTACTGTCCGTGGGGTTTGAGTAGCACCAAGAGATGCCCAGGGAGCTTGTTACCTCTGTCTTGGTGCATGAAGAGGGTACTGATGCTACTAAGACAATGGAGGAGAAATAAATAGCACAAAATGAGGTGGAGCTGCTGGTGCCTGGGACAAGGGCAGACAAACCACCTGTTCTGGAGGGAGGGTTTTAATCTTGGCCCAGCTGGCTGGCTGGATCCTGTGCCCTTGGTAATGGGTGTGTCATGGAGCTGTGTCACACAGGGATAGGCAGCAAGCTTTAGGCAGCTGTCTACTAAAGAGACAACCCTGAGCTCCTACTTGCCTGTTTATTCTCATTCTAGGCCAGAGACCAGCCATACGGACAACACAGAGACAATAACCTCTCTGCAGCAATCACTTGACCTTCTTAAGTGTCTCATGCCATCTAGAGCTGCGTTCTTTATCTGAGGTCTTAAGAGAGTTATGAAGTTATATGTGTGTTCTTGTGGTATGTTTTTCTGTGGATGAGTAAACATTGCTTTCATCAGAATTTTAAAGGTTTTTTTTAATTGAGAAAAGATTAAGAACCAGCTACAGGACAGAGCTCTGGACTCAAATTCTCTCACTGATCTGCTGGGAGACCTTGGGTGAGTCTTAACATCCTTACCTGAATATTGTTCAGTCTCCTCTGCAAAACAACCATACAGATATCAAGGTGACTGGAGAAGCTTTGAACAACTTAGGATGAAGTCTGTCCACATTTTAATTTATACGGTACCCTTAAATATCTGGCCCTAAGATTTGGGGTATTTGCCAACATGACCCAAGAAATCAGGAGAAATGGCAACACCAAAACAGGCAGGCTAAAGTAGCTCTCTCTAATCCAACACAACTTGGTATGTGCTGGGATGCTGTTTGCTGTGTCAAATGCTGGTGCCACCTTGCTTATGAAAGAGGCTTGAGTTCCTGGTGGGTAAGGAAATTCCCTAGGCAGTCTAAGATGGCTTCAGCCTGCTGAGACTCTGGACAATGAAGATGACATATGGGGAGAAAAGAGAGGCCAAAGCCAGCTTCATGTTTAGCTGAGGTATCTGTGACTCACACCAAGTATGTAGGCTGGGGTTTCAGACATCAAAGCCTTTGTGGGGCCATGATAAACTGGAGGTAGAGATTCTACCTCTATAAGAGCAGATCACTTTTGCAAGGGAGGGGGCCGGGAGTCTGGTAGGGACGAAGGTTAGTGGCTAGATCTATAGACAAAACAATAATGCTGAGGAAGGATGTCTTGGAGAAACAGGGAAAGAAAGGCCTGTAACTACAGCGTTGGTAAGAGTAAAATTATGGTCCAGAATCTTGGGCCAGTTTTGGAAAAACATGCCTATTAGATTCCTCTTATAAATTCCTAAGAAAAGAGGAAGATATAAGAGAATCAGTCTCATGTGTTTTGGGAAAAAAAAAATATTTCAGAGCAGACTGATCCTGGGACTGTGACAGGCCAGGGTGAAGAGCAGAAAGGGATAGACCCAGTGCCTAGGCTAACAGTGGTACAGTCGTGAAAGAGGCAGGCTGTGTGCTGGAAAGGCACAAGGAGCTAGTGAAAGGGGGTCTCTGGAGACAGAGCCTGAGAAGAGCACAGCCAGCAGAACCAAGCAGTCTCCCAGCTCTAAGAGCAGCCTGACTAGGTCAGGCTGAGACAGCAGCCTCTCTTTGGGAGGGACTCTGAAAATTCTAGATGGAATGAAAGAGCTGTCCTTAGAACCAGGTTTTCTTTCTCTTGGCCCAGTGACCTAACTCAACTAAGGGTTCAATCACCAGTCATCTACCAGGCCACAAGAACTGACTCAAATACATAATACTCTAGAAAAATCGCCAAGGGCCCTATCAAAAGGCAATGTGGACACTTGCAATATCCAGAGACTCTACCAGCAGTCACATCATTCTCTGTGGTCTGCAGAACACCCTTGGAGAAGACTCTACACTAAGTGAGGGAAACATTAGGATGGCCTGGAGGCACGAGTGGCATTTAGTCGGCTGGAACCCAGCAGCGGCCCACACAGCAATCAGCTTGATCTGTTCTGAAGCACAGAGCTTCACACTCCACACCTGGCTGGGCATGGAAATTGATGACAGACCTGGCTGACTCCCTGGGTCTTGAGTGAAAGGATGCCTGAATAGACCTCTATCCTCCGAAAAGCCAGAGGAAGGGGAAGGGATGTCATCAGGACTTAAGACAGAAATGCTTTGGTTCCCTATCCCCTCCTATCCCTACTTCAAGACCAGATAATAATCATTTTGATTTTAAATTGAGCTTTTAAATCTGCGTTTACTATTATGAGCCAGAGCCCCAAGCAGAAAGGAAAACAGGCAGAACACAGAGCCAGGGAATCAGAGATCAGTGGCTTGACAAATTAGGGCTTTAACAATACTCTATTTCTAATTTTATTTCTTAAGTTAATGTCTATGGAATTTACACAAACCCAAGATTACCTGTTGAATTTTCAAAAAGAGTTTAGAAAAGAATCTTTGATATTCATGCTTTTTTGCCTGCGGAGAAACTTTTATAAATGCTAGGGAACCAGAGAACAAAAGAAAACAAACAAACAATACTGCCTTCGATTTAAGAAGACATGATAACTAAATCAGTCTTTTGAAGATTTCTGGAATGAAGTGCTAACCCTATCATCCTCTAAGTGAAAAGGACCCTTTAAGGAGTAACAGTGAGAATGAGGCAGGCTCTAGCAGGATTTAGATTTCCCATCTAAAAGACCCCACCTCACTGGCCAGAACCACACTGTGGTCAGAGGTAGATGACCACCCTCCACCCCCAAACCACCCCTGCCGCCCCACTGAGCCACTCACTCTGGTCGGCAGATCACCAGGTCTCCTTTGTTGGTGCCATAGGCCAGGCCGAGCCCAGGCTCAGGCAGCCAACGTGCAGAGTTGATGCTGACATGTCTCCGCTGGTCAGCAGGCATGGGGTAAAGGACGTTGAAAACTCTCTAGGTGGAGGAGAAAAGAGAGAACAAAAGAGAATGGGAGGAGAAACAACGTTACCAAGAATAAAATAAATCCAGGGAGAAACAAAGTCCCTTCTAGGCCTGAAGCAAGTTAAGGACAGGGAGGAAAGAAGATGATTAGGCTGGGATGGGATGATCCATATATATATATATATATATATATATATCTAAGAATTTGGGGTAGCAGGGGGAGAGTGTGACCCTCTTACTTTAGGTGAAGGCTAGGATTCTTTCAAGAAATACTAGGGGCATACTCGTACCTTTCTGCATGAAGCTTAGTTGTGTTTTTCTCACAGCCTTTTAGCACCTCTCACACCACTGCTTTAAGGAAACCCCCTGGAAAGCCTTACTGAGAGCCCAGCTCACCAGGAAGGACTGCCTCTAAACATCCTCTGACCTCACAAACCAGGGAAAGCCAAGCTTGACCCCACAGTCCATTACCATGGAATTCACAGCACTCTCAACACAACGGGAACTGAAGGTAACAGGGAGGTGGGAGGGGGTGATAACACTGGAGAACATTCTTAATTTGTCTAATTAAAAGCAATGTTAAAACTGCTATTGTTAAATCTAAAAGGTGCAATAAGGTGTAGGAAGCAGGACAGAGGGGAATCTTGAACACACAGGTACCGGATATCTTTCTACCTCATACAAACCACCATTAGCTAGATCTTTTCCATTTCTCAAAGACTGAGAGTCTCCTTTCAATAGTCTACATCCTTCCAACGCTACTATTTTCCCATGGGGCAGCTTAGCTATGTCTAGGGTTTGGGCTGAATGAAGGTGGAGGAAAGCCTGTTAGTCTGTCGTCTGGCCACTGAGCTACAGAAACAACTGTAGTCGGGGCAGCAGCATGGCAGTGGAAGAACGAAGGATGTGGATTCTAGAGTTTCAAAGCCCTGACGTCACTGCCTAACAACTTCTCGGGATCTCAGTTTAAAAAGAGTCAGCACCAACATTCAAATAACTGGCCAGATTAAAAGAATCAATGATGGATAAAAAATGTCTGATGTGATGCAAACTCATAAATGGTAACTCCTGTTATTACCAGGTACCTGTATCCGGGGCTTTAAAAAAAAAAGGTTGTTAGGGCCTATGAGGAGGACAGGAAGCTGTGACCATAAACTGGAATTTCAGTTAATACGATGTTTCTCCTTTTAAGCCTCCTCAGGTTTTACTCTATAAAATAGGGATGAACTTCATCTGTCTGTAAGAATTGACAGAGAAGAAAGAGACTAAATGAACAGTATAATTTAGAAACTAATATTAAAAAATGAAATTTAGGGTGGTACAATAATTATTTTTCTGATTATCCTGATGAGAGATTTTTAAAAAAGAAGGGAAAAGAAGTAGAAGTTGACTTAGAGTACCACTGTGTCTATACAAATCAAGTCATAAGCAGCCCTGGATTTGGGAACGCTTGTTCATATGCCTTCTGTATCTAACTGAATGGCCTTTACCAGAACAAGCTCTAGAATAGCATGTGTTTTCGATGTACTGACACAGAGAATCCTGCTATGAATAATTTTCCAGGTTTGTGGTGCTGAAAAATGTGCATGGTCCTGAGGTTGAACAGGTCTTTTATAGATATGGAGTTGACTCTGGTTTGAGGCATAAGACTGCCCCACAGCTGCTGCTTGGTGAATCTCCTGTGTATGTCCTTCCTGTCTGACTCAACTCCAAACGTAAGAATTAGCCAGAGATTTATGGTCTAACTAAGGAGACTACTAAAAAAAGAGCTCAGGAGTATATGAATTTCTAAACTAGCCATCTAGAAATGGTTGCTTGACCTCTGGATAATCTCATCCTTGCATATATATTTATCTGGCAGGAGCCTTGAACAAATTCATGGCCACCACTCTCCACCATCCTCACTGCTGACTATCCGTGGAGACAGCAACCCCAGTCTTTCCCCCGTACCTAACCAACCCTTTTCCTTCAAATTGGGATGAGGTGTGGTGCCTTCTTCCTTTCTCACAGAGGTTTTTCACGTTTCCAGAAGACAATCAATCATTTCTGTCCTACCGATAGGCAATATGGTATATACACTACAAGGACAAAGTGGTTGTGATCACACAATTGTGGCTGGAATCAATCTGCTGATTTTTTTCCTTCTCCTAAAGGTCAGATGGTGTGAGTGGGGTATACTCAGAGTTAACGAGGGGTGCATGTTAATTTGAGGGCGATGGCTGAGGAGAGCCTTGGTCTTGGCCTATGGCAGCTCTCCGTGGGCCTCACAACAGCCTCTCCCCTAAAATCACAATGATTCATAACTGCAGGGAATGGGGCAGAAGGGTCAGATGCAAGAAGGGGGTCACATGGTTAGTGAAATGGATGCTTGCGGTTGTGCTGTTTTTTGATGCAGCGGGGTGGGGGTGGGGTGGGGGGCGGGCATCAAAGAAAAGAATAAGAGAACTCTTTTCTAAAAATGTTCCAGACCAGGAAAGAAGAAAACAAATCTCTCACATGTCACAAATTTACTTTTTATAGTCTGTTGCTGCAGAGGGATTAACAAGCAAATACTATCAATTTGCTTCTAAGTACAGGAACCTGCTTTGGGGACAAACCCTCAAGAGGCCAGTATGACAAATGACTCAGCTTAGGTGAGACAAGGTCAGAGGGATTGGAGAGAAATAATTAAAGGTTAAGACCCCCAGACCTTACTGTGCAGATATATTCACAACCTCCATGGCTCTAGGAGTCATGGGGCATCGATTTGTCCTCTGGCTCTGGCAGACTCCCTCCATGTTCCCCCCGCTGAAGTCCTTAAACAGTGTTGAAAAAGCAACTCCCAAGTGCCCATCTCCTCCAATGTTTGGGCATTAAGCTAAATCCTGCTTTGTGGCAGGAAGCCAGAAAATGCCACGTGAAGATCAGCAGCCTCCGGGATTCCTGATAAGTACTTGCTTGTTTATCACACACTAACGTGGGGGTGGGAAAGAGGGAAATGAGGGCAAAAAGTCTGGGGGTGGAGATGAGGGTGAAGGATGGGTAGGGATCACCGATTTATAGGTCCTAGGAGGTCATCTTGTCCAATACTCATTTCACACATGCCTGAATCTAAAGGACTCCAGAGGAATGAGAATCTGGACCATTTTGAAAACCACTGAGATGTAGTTCCCACTGCTTTCTCTGGCTGGAGTTTAACAGCTCTCAAACCACCTCACTGAGGGGGAAATACTCCTCACAATTAGCCCAAGAGACAAGAGAGTATCTGGGCAACAAGTTCCCCAATGCTGACAGATGATTAGGTAGCACTGGCTACTTCCTAACCATTTAAGGCTTCAGCCATTAGCCTTTCCAATTCAGTGACGGTATGATCTGTGAGGATCCTCCAGATTTCAATGGGAACTGGCCCTGGCTCTGTAAATCCACTGACAAGAAATAAGATCTGAGATAGTGTAAAGCAGTGGTCTCCAACCTTTTTGGCACCAGGGACCGATGGTTCTATGAGAATCTGATGCCTGATGATCTGAAGTGGAGCTGAGGTGGTGATGCTAGCGCTGGGGAGCGGCTGCAAATACAGATGAAGTTTCATTTGCTCACCTGCCACTCACCTCATGCTGTGCAGCCTGGTTCCTAACAGGCCACAGACTAGTACCAGTCCACAGCCCAGGGGTTAGGGACCCCTGGTGTAAAGGACAGATACAGCCTTAAAGGCACCTGAACTTAAAGGCACCCTAAATATATAACAAATAAAGGTTTCCTTAACACTAGTCAGGTGCCCTGGAGCTCCCCATGGGATGTTAAGGACAAAGCTGGATGGCCTATCAAAATCCCTTTCTCCCTCTGACAGAAGTGACACCCCGAGCTATAATATCAAATTCCATTACCTCGGAGGAGGATTTATTAGGACCTCGGGACCTTTTGTGGGGCTGGATACACAACCCAGCTGCTGACTCATGTTTGCAGAGTCCTGGTTTCACCTGACTCAACTGCAGCTGCTCCCTGCTATATGATGAATGCTGACAGAAACGCCCCTCCACAAGCAGACTTCTCATTTCTGTCTAACATCTAGGAAGGGAATTGGAATCAATATGCCAGAAGGAATAAACTTTCTAGAGTCAGTGCCATCAGTGCATCAACAGGGAATGAGTCAGGTTGCCAAGATCTTTATGGCTCTAAGGGTGTGGGAGAAGGTAATGATCCTTCCACTTCTGGGGTCCAAGACAATCTCTTGTACTGCGGCTCCTGCATCTCTCAAATTCTAACAGGAAGAAGGAGTAAAAGAAAACAGTTCCTAGATCAAAACTAAATGGGTCTTATTTCTTGTTCAAAGATAGACAGGAAAAGAATGAGGTAGCCAGAGGAGCTCAGTGGGAAACCTTCCGCTCCATCCTTTTAAAATTTAGAGGAAAAATGTATTGCTGCCCTCACCAAGATGCTTTCTTTTCCACTGCATGTTAATAAAGCTCAGACCATTAGTCTAAGCAGCAAACTGCACTGTTCAGATCAGGCCAGGTAAGAAGCTAAAAGAGAGAAGTTTTATGGTTATCTCGTTTACATTTGGGACTCTCATCATCTGCAAAGCTGAAACCTCACCATGGAGGCAAGAGGTCAAGTGCAGTTGGCAGATTTCCCTTGTTTTAACTAAGACAATGGAAGCCGATTGGAAGAAAGGGATAACTGGAAACTGAAGCTGGAGGGGCCGTGGAAGAAGGCGCAAGCCAAGGGGACTTTGAGGAAGAAAAGAACTGTGAGGAGGAGAAATGCCTTCTGGGTAATGATGGGAATCAAGAGAGGCTTTAAGCTTTTAGAGAAGGTTATCAGAGGAGAATTAACTCTCTGTGAAGGGGCAAAAAATCAATGGAAAGTAGATGCTAAGAAATAGCTGACCTTTCCATTGGAAATGGATGGCTACACATCTTGACAAAGGCTGAGAAATGCACACATCCCAGAACAGGCAGGGGAAGGGATACTATGGTCATCTTTTCTTCCTTTCGAGTTGTTGATGTGCTTAGATTCAATGAATTATTGGTGTTTCTTCATCCTCTAGGAAAATATGATTGTTTTTAAGAAACTTTAATTTCTTTTACTGGCTCCAAGCCATCTTTATAGTCTACTCTAGAATTCAGAACTCGCAGAATGTTGATTTTCAAGTGGCTATTTTAAAACAAGAATCAGAATACCAAAACATCTAACTCTTCCCTTTATTCAGTTGAAGCAGGAACAAATCTGCCTATATAACTCTTGTCCAAACTAAAGTTCTCCCAACAGAAAAGAGCAAAAACCTCCTTTTCTTAACTCTTTGGAATTTGTGGCCCTCCACTGCTATTGATAATCTGCTGCCTTGTAGTCATTTCTAGCCAACTTCTTATGATTTGTTGAGACCTATAAACTTTGTCTTATTTGTTTCTCTCAAAGATATCCCAAGGACAGTCAGAGGACAATAATTTTTCTCCTATTCCCACATCTCTGAGCATAGCACAAGTTCCTGATCTTCCTTGGCTTTCTAAATCTCAATGGAAAGGGCCGAATGAATAGCTATTCTAGATATTCACCTTGGACAAGAGAATCTTTCAATATATTTCAATAAATTCAGTACATTTTAGTTGATTCATATTTTTTGAGAGAAGTACAGGATGGGGGTCACATTGAAAAAACAAAATGTTTTGCCTTTCACCTCTGAATCGATCTACTGCGGATTTCTTACTATGTCTCAAGTGCTGGGACTAGAACCCTGAGAAACCCACTGATACTGGGCAGAATTGTGGAAAGGAGTCAGAAATTCCCTATTTTTATAAAAATCACCTTATTAATATTTTTGTTCAATCACTGCTTACTGAGTCACATATTAGGCACAATAATGATGGTGTTGAGTAGAGGTGTATGTTCACGTATGTGCAGGAAGTACATGGCACATAAGATTTCAAGGTGACACCATTCCTGGAACAGAAGCTGAGTGCCTCCTGCGTACCAAGCACAGTAAAGGCCAGGAACAGAATAGCGAAAAAGTCAGTTAAGAAGCCAGTCATCTAACATGTATGCATCAGAGCAGGGACCAGGTCCACTTTGTTCTCTGTATTCCCAGACCTAGCAATGTACCTACACCATGATAAGGGCTCACTAAAATTTGCTAAGTGAGAAGAATAATGTAGCGCAGAATGCACTCAACTAAGAAACCATGGAGGAAAAACTGTTAGAGTGGAAGGAATCTGTCATGGAAAAATTTGCCTAATTTTTGGCTTTGACTGTAGCTCTAAAGTTATTTTTAATTTTTTATCTTGCCCCCTCCCTTCTCTGACAAATCACATCAGAGACACCTCTGACTTCTCTCTTACCTCCCCCCCATTTCCTATAATGTGCTGAAGAAAGGAACTTTTTGAGGATAGATGCTTTGTACCACATCTCAGAAGTCAACTTTAAGATAATTGCAGCGGAAGCAGCTTTTAATCAACTGACAGACAGCTTTAAGAAAATTAATGAGGACATAATCTTAGGAAGGAGTAAATCATTTCTGACAACAAAGCTGTCTCTCTTTTATCCCAATCTCCCCTTGAAGAAATAGTACCCTTCCAGGATACAAAAATAAAATAACTTCTTTGGTTTTTGCCACTCCCAAGGCCAGTCAAGATTACAAAGCTCAGCTCCCTTAGATTTCTATAATACTCTGGATTGAACTAGAGTTCTAGGTAACTTTTGAAAATCAAACTTTTAGAATCTAGGGAAGTACAGATGACTGAATTATATCACAGGCTAAATTCAGGGAAAAGAAGGAGCTATAGTGAAGATTATATATTGAAGAATGGGGCTAGGATAGGCCAAAAGAGCCTACATGTGTTAGTTACATAAATGCTGGTCACTGCTGACAGTGCTGGACACTCGTCCTGACCCATGATTTAAACTACAGGTTATGACTAATTTGAGTATTCTGGATACCAAATTTTTGTGGTTCACTTTCATAAACTTTTAATAATAATAACCAGTCACCACTAGGCTCTGTGAAGATGGCTGTGAAATGGTATAAGAAAAAGCAAGCCAACTCGTGTTTATAATCAGGGTGACACTAAGATACCCATTAATGGGTATCACAGTGATGTCTCCAATCCAAGGATAACTGAGTTCAATGCTGGAAAAAGGAACTCAAGAAATACTCCTTCCTTCAGATGGGGATCGGCCTAGAGAGGATGATAAAGATAATGCTTCCCACCTTTTAAGCCAAAGCATTTCTGTATTCTATAACACTGTAGGCAAATAGGCGTGAGCTTGCAGTTAAGAGCCCAAGTCAACTGTGGGCAGGTAAGAATTTTAATCTTAGGAAGAAGCCTCAGAGCATTAGTCCATCACTAGAATGTTAGCATGATTCTAAATGCTTGAAATCCTTAGGGCAGGAGGTACTCATAAATCTCTCAACTTCCTGGAAGTATGTGAAAGATCTGGTTACTAAGTATATTGATAGGTGAGGTCTAACTAGCATCCCCAGGCAGTCAATGATTTGTTCTCAGTCATGACTGAGCGGTCATCTGGAGGGCTTGGTAAAACAATGACAGCTGGGTCCCTGCTCAGAGCTTCTGAATCAGCAGGTCTGATAATCTGCATTTCTATTTAAGTTCCCCGGGTGATACTAAAGGGATCTCAGGGGAATACACATTGAGAACTATAGCCCAGTTAGATGTGAGTAGGTTGTAGGTCCATAAAAATTGTCAACAAATCTGCTTTCCTTCTCTGCTGCCTAGGAACTGTTGAGGATGAGGGGGATGTATATCTCCAGAGCTAGAGGGAGAAGGCATATATGGGGACAGTCCACCGCTGAAGAGCAAGCAGAACTCTGAGGGTCAAGAAGTGAGGTAGCATAGAGTGAACAGGAAGAGAGGATGGGGGGAAGAGAAGATGAGCAGGGAGAGTAGGGGAGAGAGGTGGGTGAGGGGAAAAAGGGAGGCAAGGGCAGGCTCTCTTTCCAATATCCACTTCAATCTAACCATCTATCTAGACAACAGTCACTCAACACTTGAACACAGTTTTACCACATAGTCACAAAGAAAAAGCTTTCAATCAAACTGACTCTTAAGTATTTGAGGCTTTGCCTTAAAAAGCTGTTCCATGGGAAAAGGAGAGCTACACTGCTTTCTGTCCCAGAGCTTCTTCTCCCACCCAAGTCAAAGGAAGTGTCCTTGTTCATCACCAATAAAATGACCTGAGAGAAAAGTAAATGAGCACTGGTGAGATTCAAGCAACCAGTGCCTCTAGGGTCTGCAGGGATTACGCAATGAGGATCCTTTTCAGTTCTTATTAAACCACTTATACGCCTACAACTCCCCACCTATTGAGGGATGGTCTATGCACCTAGGAGAAAGAGTACACGCCACCTGTTAATTCCTGTGTGGAAAGTACTAATCCTTATTCTTGTTTTCTAGTTCAAAATGCTCTAACACATCCTCCCTGCTCCCCATTGCTGACTTTGCTACCATTCCTAGGTAAAACTGCACTTATTACTGATAGAAACTGGAAGAACAGTTTGGTATATGACTATTTCTGGTTTCATCAGTAATTTTATATTTTTGTTATTATGCTTTTACTTGGTTACAACCAAAGTTTTTATAATGTGCAAGTTGCCACTATTTTAGAAAATTAATTGCAGTTTTCTGTTATAATATTGTGCCTTGTTCCAATTAGAAAATGAAAGCAGAGAGGGAACACAGGGAGTTTAGTGTTTTGAGAATTTAGAAAAACCTCAGCTAACAATCTCTAAATGCTTAACTTAAAAACAAAACAGAAATTAACAAAAAACTCTCCCGGGCTCAACTGTAAGTGAGTCAGAAAGAAAATAAGACCCTGAGTCACTGAGCATAACCTATCCAGTCTGGAAGAGCCCCGAATGGACAGAGGGAAGGGGGAGATAAAATACGTGCCTAGTCTTATTTTTCCTGATTTCCCAATAATACTAAAATTGGGAAGACTAAATAACCTCAGCAAGCAGAGACAGGATATATCAAAAGGACTCTAGATCCTGGAAACAAGGATAAAAATTAAAATGACTCCACATGGGAAAGAAAAGAATCCAGCACAGAGATATTCAAGGGAGAACCCTGGAAAGCAAAAACAGTTGAGAAAAGATGGGAGGTGAAGCACAGACAGCCAAAAAGCTAAGAGTTTGGTAGGAAATGGAACATAAACACCACTATGCCTGCAACAAAATTAGCAAAGGTGATATCAAAGCACCATGCATAAAAACACAAGTAAACCTGAGACTGTGTCTCTGCCTTGCTGAAGAGGCTGAAGGCAGAAACCTAAAATGAAGAAAGTAGTCATTAAAAACAGCAGTTCTCAAACTCAAGTGCATATCAGAATCATCTGGAAAGCTTGTTTTACAAACACAAATACCTGGGTCCCTCCTGTCCCATTCTTATTCTGATTTTAGGTCTGAAGTGGAGTCTGTATTTTAACAAGGACCCCATGTATTCTAATCCAGGTTGTCCGAGTAGCACTGTTTGAGAAGCACTGATGCAGAGGTCTGAAGAACTGCTTAGAATAAGTGCACCAAGGATAAGCACAATTAGTAATTCATTTCCAGAAGAGTTTTCATATGGGATTGTATAAGAGATCATCTCTTGGGGAGAGATGTCACTTAGTGGGAATTCAAATTAGATAAGTCAATGCTCTGGAGGATGTTCTCTTGGGAAAGTCTGTTGGTCCAACACGCTCACCTCTTTGAATGTTACCACAGTGAGTTCCAAGAGGTAACACCAAAGAGAAGGGGAATTCTGAGTTGAGAAGCTCCAGGACAAGCCCATTACCCACAACAGCATTCCTTCAAGGACAGAGCTTGACATTACAGATGGAGACACCCACCTATACTTACCTGTGCAAAGAGGGAGATGCTCTACTGTCCCATTAAACCCTTGCTCCCTGTTCTCAGACAAAAATGCACTTCTTCCCTTAAACGGTGATACAGCACAGCTATCCAAAAAAGCTGGTGTCTTCCCTTCCACCAATGACTGAATTCAGGGACATGTGCTGAGTGCTTTGGTGCCTTTGGACGTAAGGGGCAACCAAGACCTGGAAAACCAGAAACCTTTCTGTAGCATGGGAGTTTAAAGTCAGAATGGGTGGACATGGTGAGTAAAACCTTGCTGAGAAGCCTGGATCCTGTCTCTTGGGTGACAGGAACACTTCCCAAATGGGAGCTTTCTAGTTACTTCAGCTCCTTCTCCTAAGTAGCAGATGGTGCCTATTGAGAATCAAAAAAGCCTCACTGGGAGGCCTGAAAAATAGCTCTTGTCACGAGGCATGCAGCAGCTGGCTGGTTGCCTTGAGCCCCTTAGCAGGACAGCAGTGAATTACCACATCTCCTCAGCAGACTTCTCCAACTGCATTTCCTGAGCTGCCAGCCTCATTCGCAACAACATCTTGGCTCCTACCCTGTAGCTGGTTTGACCTTAGCCAGATGTTTCTGGCTACTTATGGAAAAGAGGAACCATGCTAGGACTGAGGACTGGCAGGCTGTGCCCAAGAATTGGGCAGGAGATGCTTTCCGGAAGAGGCTGAAGATGTCCATTAGTGTTGACAAAATCAAATACTGTCTCTTAATGATTATAAACAATTATTCTATAATTAGGCAGGAAGGGTTAGAAAAATAGCTGTGGGGATCAGGATTCTAGGTGGCAAAAAGCAGGCATCATCCAAATCTTCTTAAGATAAGCAAAACAAGAATATTAAAACTAAAATTCAACTTCAATCCTCAAATATCTAGATAAGAAAATAGGCTTGATGAACTTCCTGTGAAGTCCTCTCCTGATCACTCAATGCCAAAATTTCCAGTCTCATGGAATCCAAGATCAGAACTGTCCTGTCATTATGATGTCAAGAGCAGAGAATACCTCGTTTCTGCTCTTTGAAAGGCATGGTAGGACATGATGTCATCCATCAGTGGCGCTGCTAGTTACCGCCTAGAAATAAGTGGGACACTTTGTCAAGATTCTCTTTCATTCACTCTGCTTCTCCTGTCAGGTTCCCTATTAGGTACCTGGACTTCAAAAAGATGAAACAGATATGATCTCTGCGCTCAAGGAGTTCACAGTCCAAGAAAGGAGGGTAGCATGGAAACAAATAACTGCAGTGTGGTGTGGTGAGTGTTAATGTGAGTGTGGCTATTAGGTACAGTGATGGCACAAAGAGTGATCAGTTCTGTTGAGGAAGGTTCCACACTAGAGGAAGAGCTCGTGGGTAGCTGGGTTTGAGGGAGAGGGGAGCATTTCAGGTAAAGGCACACTGGCAAGAAAGAGCCTTATTAAATTCAGGGTGCTTGGAAAGCGATTCGGTAGAGTTGGCTAGAGGGTCCCGACAGGAGACAGGAGGGAGAAGAGGACGGAGACAACCACACCAGGCCTACTTTCTATCACTCTGTATATAATGGGTCTTATCTCTAGTTTTTTCTTTAAAACAAATGCTTCCCATTCCAGGCATTCAACAAACATCTCTGAGCACAGCATTAAATGAGGGCCTTGGGGGATATGCCTCTAAGGAGCTTACACTAAACCTAACAGGGTGGATTAAACATACACACCACATAGCTAAAGAAAACACGACACAACACATAAACAAGTACATAAAACTATAAATGGCACAGCACAAAGTGCTAAGGAAATTCGCAGGTTCTGGGCTTGAGATAGAGCTTAAATACTATGTAACTGGACTCCTTTTGACAAGACCCTGGTCAAATGAGCCCCGATGGGATGTGGAAAGCTCAGTGAGAAATGAGTTGAGTCCAGAAGGCCACTAACCACACAATGCCCAGAAGGCTTTTATGGCAATATAAGAGGTCTGCTCCAGAGAAGAAAAGGTCCTAAATAGGACCTTTCTCTGCTGGTGAAATGGATGGTACAGTTAAGAGCATAGCAGCTGCCCAAAGTTTTTATCTTCCATCATGAGTATAACCCACAGAAAAGAACATTTCATCGTATACTATCTCTTCTTATAGATTGCTTTCTCAAAAAAAAAAAAAATTTTTTTTTAAATAAGCATTAATATTTCATTGAGTTCTTTATGTTGAGGTTAAAGATGTATTCAGTTTGGTCTTTATCCAAATATCCTTTCACGCCTCTGGGGAACCTAGCTCATCATCTATCTAGGGTATGAGAAAGTCTCTGCCTTTTCATAGCCCAGAGCTTCCAAAAGTAAAGCTTGCTGGTGGTCATGGATGGGCCAGACTGGAGTCCTTCCTTATTCCCTATGAGCATGACATCTCTGGTCCTGGCTGGGAGATCACTCATGCCCTTCATTAACCCTGCCAAACCCAGGAGAGTTGCCATACAGCGGAGGCACAAGCAGTGACACTCACCCTCATGGAGGTCTCACCACCATGGGCCTGCTGCAGCCTGAAGACCTGGGCCACCATGTGTTCTGTGGAGGGGTGCAGCAGGATCCTTCGTGAGGCCAAGCCCACCATTACGTATCGGCCCATTGGGGACAGGCTCACTGAAATGGCATTGGGACCTGAGGGTCAAGATAAGAAAGAGATATTTCTCAGAGTTCTTGCTATTATAAAGAAATAATTTTTCCCCTTGGTCTTTTCTCTTTCTCTCCAATCTGTATCTTTGTTGGGTTATCCTGGGGTTATCTCATAGCACTGTAGTGAGGGGTAAAATGAGAAGGCATGTAAAGTACTGAGTACAGTGTCCAACATACAGAACGTTCTAAATATAAGTTAACCATTGTTATCATAGAATCACATTTTTAAAAATTGGTATCATATTGCAAATACTATTTTGAAATCTTTTTTCACTTCACACATTATGAACATTTCCCACCATTAAATATTCCATAAGACAATTTTAAGGACCAAATGGTATTCTGTCCTAGCAATGCACCATCAGTTATTTAAGCAACTCTTCACAATTTTACATTTTTCTCTATGACAAATAAAAGTACTGTGAACATCGTTGCATATAAGTCTTTGCATAGTTTTCTGATTATTTCCTTAGAAGCGAGATCGCTGAATCAAAGGGAATATATATTTTGGGGGCTTTAAATATATACTTCCAAACTGCCTTGCAGTTTATGAGTGTGTCCACTTCCCCAAGCCATGACAAAAGTTCAACCCTTATTCCTGGCCACCACAATAGGGGTATATCAGTGATGCTATTGTGGTGGGGAGGACTCTTATTCTGAGAATCCTCTGCAATGCTACCAGCCAGGACTCCTGCAAAGCAATCTTCCTCTGGTCTGCGCTCCACAGAAGCAGGGGTAGCATGTGACCATTACTCCTACCTAAGCCATGCCTCACCTAGGAATGGCCCATGCCAAGGTACCAGCATCCCTTTGTCACAGGTTGGGCTTCCCATCCCTTACCAAATCGCTTGGTGTAGAGCATTTCACCCAAGTTGTGGGGGGCCAGAGAGTACACTGCCAAGATGCCTTCATCAGGAAAGCCCCTTTGGCTGCTGGGGATGAAAGCTGCCAGGAGCTGGCCATCTGCAGAAATGTCACAGCTGGCATCATTGTAGATTTTGCAGTTCTGCACCAGCACATTCACGGAGGCTGCATCAGACAAAGAGAGAAAAGAAGGTAAGAAAGTTTGGAGGTGACGGCATAAAAAATTCTGTGCCAAGAAATTTGGGGGCCTTCCTAGGGCCCAAACCCTCTCTAGAACTGCTAAAGGCTGCTTTGTCAATCAAACTAAAATGTCATGGAACAAGAAACACAAGAGACACAGAAGACATGTCTCTCCTACCACTTTAAAAGAAAACTACAGGTAAGTCAACACAATACAACCACCTACTAAGTCTTAGTTCACACTTAGTAAACAGCATTTGAGAGATCAGATAAGGAAAAGTTATTACAAATTGTTCCTGGAGAGCCACTCAACAGCTGTTATTGTCCAAAAGATCAAAACTAAGATGACTAAAAATGCAAACCCACTGATTCCAAGAAAAAGGTGATACAGGTAAAGCTTCCTTGGGGCAAGATTCCTACTCTACCCCGTACTTTGTGACCTGGAAGAAGGAAGTCATTTCACAAATTTGCATCTTACTTTCTCATTTAAGAGGAGTGGAACATTTAGAGATGTCAATCTTCTGGACAGTTATTTGCTAATACTACTGCCTAAATCCACAAAGCGGGATACCGAGAAACAAAGCCTGGCCAGCTCCCAACTGGTCGGCTAGAGCTCATTTCACTTCTCACTATGCTCTCTCTATGCTTTATGCATACCATAAGCCAATGTTCCCAAGCAGCCCCAGGCTGCACTTGGCAGTTACTGAGAATGAAGCATGGGTCAGCCAGGCACCAGGATTAGCAGCAGGAGTGGGGTGAGGGGTGATGGAACGTCTGTAGGTAGAGAGAATCTGCTCCTCACAGACCGGGACTATGCTTGAAGGCATTGTTTTGGTTTTCATTTGAATCCCTCTCCAAGGTCCACTGTGCAATTCTCTGCCAGGAGACAGTGGCTTACCCTTGATGTGAGCCTGAGCCTAGAACAAGAGTGCCCACATCATGGGCGCAAGCAGAACAGCACGATACATCCAAAGGGGCCAAGCTGCTCTGGGCTTTGTCTCATTGAGATCTACTTTATACGCATATGCAAAGAGACTTTACTCCTCAAGATTATTTGGATATCCACTGTCGGAAGCATTATGGTTAGAGAAAAAAAAAAAAAAAAGCTGCACTCAGCTGCCCTCACCAGATATCAGGTGATCTACTACAGTAAGCCAACAGGCATGACCTGGGAAGTCAAGGGCAAGTTTCCCCAGGAAGTCAATTTAAGGAAAACAAAATAAAGAACTGCTTTTCAGGGGCCTTGAAGCTTATGGGATTAGGGCCTTTCTAAAACTCCACATTCATCCCCCTTTCCCTGTGTGTTGCTAAGGAAGCCACAGAGATGACAGAGTAGATCAAAAAAGACATAAGAGCGCATTGATTAGGCTATTGTGCCAACTCTCGGGGGCTGACACCAACAAGCACTATTACGCATGAAACCGAGGAGGGACCACAAGGATGGTTGTGTTTGCTAACTAATAAAATAATGACATCCAAATACTCATTGCTATCACCATTAGGGCTCTGTACTGCTCAACTTCCAACCCACCATCTGCTCTAGCCTGTATGGCTGGGTTTATCTAGTTAGCACAGAGACTGTCTGCTCCTTACTCAGGGTCCTAAGCCTGCTGCCAAAAAGATGAGTCTCCTTCTTCCCTGGATTGACACATGATTCCAGTTGGGGATACAGAACCAAAGGAGTTGGGGGAAGCTTTAAAGAGTCCATCTTCGTTTTCTAACCTTGAGAGGTTGGCACAACCCTTAGATAAAGAACTGATAATTTATACTTTAACCATCAAAGGCAGAGAGGGAAACAAAGTGAAGAAATCATAAATATTAAGTAAGACATGAAAGCAAACAGGGAAGGAGATGGGACTCTGGGAACTTTGAGACAGCTCTGCAGTTACTATTTTATCCACATTCAGTGTCTCAAAAATGCATGGCAAGTATTTTATGGAAGGAGGTTTCTATCTTGCTGTTACATAGATCTAGTTCACATGTGTTAATGTGCAATTCAGTCAAACATATAGATCCTATGATGACACTCAAAACGTACCACCAACATAAAAGAGGCATTAAATTGCTTACTGCCATATTAATTTCTAGGAGGGCGGGGGGTGGGGAGGGAGTACAAGTAAGGTTTTCCTTCTTCTGGAAAGCTTGGCTCTAAGCCCCTGAAAAACTGGGCATATAGACAAAAAACATTTTGACAGCCTCAAATCCAAGCCACTGTGTTTGTGTTTGTACTATATTATGATGATTCCAAGTCAATGGCCATCTTGCAAATTCTGTCTCCTCCCTGTAACTCCATCCAATTTCACAACTGCTCCCCATTACAGCAGTGAGCTCAGAGACAGATTTGCAAATAACAAATGAAAAACGAATGCTGAAAATTAAAACAGAGCTTCTCCAGCAGCATGTTGCGTTTCAGAAACTGTGCAGCTAGTGATCTAGGGTTTCACTTCCACCCTAATGAAGGGATGTGGCAGGCGCGCAGTGATTTGGTAGTCTCATTTCAGCAAGCACTGGGTGGTGTGTTTACAATTTCATTTTTATTTCAAAGCTCCAATTAGCAACTTACGTTTGCTGCCTGTTGTCTATTAATTTCCCACATGGAAATGGAAATGTTCAGTTACAATAGTGAGTGGTCACTGCATCAGTTCACTCATGCAGCTTCTTCTCAGAAGGCTGAAATTTTGATGAGTTAATTTATACAGGAAGAGATTTCTTGGATCCCTGTTACTAGTTTTCTCGGGCCACTGGAAAGTAATCCACTAATGACAACTCATCTTTTTTGGACTCAACAATAATGTAAGCAGGCAGAGAAAAAGGTGAAGTGAAATAAAGCCTAAGACACTGGCAACTCGGGTACCACTAGAAACCTCTGTCCCCTGCCTTACCACAGTGGTTCTCAAGCGTTCTAATGCATCAGAATCACCTGGCTTATTAAAAAAAACAGAATGCCAGGGTAGGGCCTGAGGATCTGCATTTCTAACAAGTTCTTAGGTGTCTCTAATGCTGCTGGTCTGGGGCCACAATTGAAACCGGCTGCCTTACCAACTGTCCTTGATCCCTGAGCGGTATAGCTCCAGAAATCTGCCCTGCACTTAAAAAAAAAAACACATGTGAGGAATGATGATGGGGCAGTTAGCTGTGCAGCACAGACTGGAAATAAAGGCTAGAAAAGAAAGGATTTTTCAAATCAAAACTGCTTAAGAGCTTCAGGGGGCAGCTCCAGGAGGAGAAAAAACGATGCGGAAGACAGCAGGAAGCCATGTTCCAGACTCTGCAATGTAATCTCCTCCTAATTATAAATGATTTCCAAGTGAAATGCCCTAGCAGGGAATGGGAGGGGTTAGAAATACTGATGCCTGGAGGAGCAGATGGCTCTGCCTTCCTATCAGCTCCATAAATTATAAACAAACACCTTGTACAAAGATCGATCTGTAGCCTGTTGCTGGCTGGCCAGATGAGACCATGGGAGTGATTAGCAGTTGCAGTGCTTTTGCAAATGCATTAGATACCAATTTGGAAAACCCAAAGGGGCTTAAATCAGCAGGGAAACTTCCTTTTGGCTGTCTCCTCTCATATTTCAGAATAAGACTTCGTCCACAGAGCTCCAGGTGACACTGTAAGTACTCTCCAAAGGCACCAGTTACTATATCCTCTGTGGTGCAATCTGCCCCACACCACTCCGGGTACCTAGTGACCAATGCTAGTCATCCAATAAGAGTTTACTCTTACAGAGTATAATTCGCAGTGAACCTAATGAGCTCCTTTTTTTTTCATGAAAGTGGTTTCAAAACTATACATTTGAGGCATTATTAACAAACCTGTAAAACTCTTTACAGACAGTAATTCAGTGATCCTGCCACCCAACTGAGAGAAACAGGTGGCAAGAAAACGTAGCCTAACTCCAGAAAACTGTTAAATGCAATTCGGATATGTCAGATGATCAGCAAAAATAGTGGCTGCTGAACACATGACTAAAATTCAGGACCAATGGATCCCAGGCACGGGCTGTGCCCAAGCCAAAGGCTACTTTCAACTGGGAAGTAGGTGATATTCAAAAAAGAATCCTACAGCAAAACAGAGTAGAGTACCAGCGTACTCAGCTGACAGCTCAATCTATCAGAGTGAAGACCAAAACCCTAACTAGATTTTAATGAGAACAAGGGTACACAATTAGTTAAGAGCTAATGACAGGAACCTCAGGTAAAAGTGACTATCATTCCTGAGGGTGGTAACTGGCTGTCTTCAGACATATGTGCCCTAAACTCCTAGAATGCAGGTTTTTCCCAAGGCCAAAACTCTAAGAAAAACAGGGCACTTATAAAAAGCAGAATTCTAATACCACACATGATTTAAATGAGGGGAAAAGGTCAGCCAAACTAAACGAGTCAGTCTGGTTGCACATGATGCTCTTTGATCAGCTCAGGTTTTACAAAAGCCATGATCAAAAGATGTAAGAAGGAACACAGAGGGAGAATGATAGGAAGTGGTAGTCAGAACAAGTTGAAGCTTGTATAAAAAATGTTAAGGGCATCCAGAAAGGCCTTGTGAGCCATGCTAGCAACATATCCAATGCCTTTATTCTTCTATTTTGTTCTCCTCTCAAGGAAAATGATCTCCAACTGGGTAGAAACGACATGAAGAAGGATCAGAAGCCCATTATAGATGAGGCTACAAATTAAGGGAGCAACTATCTTGTTTACAGGAACATCACTCTCTATTGACCATTTACTATAGTGAATGCCAGGTGCTGTTCAAAGTGCTTCATGTGTATTAACTAATTTACTTCTCATAACAATCCTATGAGTTAGTGCTATTACAATCCTCATTTTACAGACAAGGAAACTAAGGTGTGGAGGGATTAACTAATCAAGGTCGTGCTGCTAGAAGGTAACTAAGCAGAGATCTGAAACTGTACAGTGTAACTCAAGAGTTCATGTGCTTAACTAACCATCACAGGACAACCGACAGGGAGTTATCAAAGAACTACCTCTCCTTATGCCTGGAAAAAAGCATCAGGCCCAGACCTTTGTATAAAAAGTGCAAGTAATTCCAATACTAATTAAACTGTTTCAGATAAAGAAAATGAAGAAAAACTCCAAATGATAACATACGCATAACACTGATACCAAAACCCATAGATTTTAAAACAAGAAAAGGACAGATCTATCTCATGAATATCTATGGAAAAAACTCTATTAACAGGCTACATGAAAAGAATTTAACATTAAAGAATATATCATGAACCAGGTGGGGTGTATTCAAGGAATATAAGGATGGGTTCACTAGTACTAAATCTGTAACATAATGACAACAACATTCAATTAGAGGAAAGAAAAAACACAATCATCTTCATAGAGGCAGAAAAGGCATGACTAAATTCAATATCCATTCCTGATAAAAACTCTCAGTAAAACAGGAATAGATTACTTCTTTAAAATGATAAACATAGTTCAATCCAAAAACCAGCAATATGCTTACTGGAAAAAGCTAACGTTTTCCCACTAAAGTCAGAAATAATACAAGGGTGCTTGCTATTATTGTTCTGATGGTAGCAGCCAGTGCATTTAGATAAGAGAAGAAATCACAGGTGTAAAACTTGGAGTGGAGGAGGTAAATTACCACTATTTATAAGTAACACACCTAGAAAACCCGTGAGATTTAACTGAGTAACAACACTAATTAGTAAACAAATTTGGTAAGAGGATTTTAAAAATAAGCTTATGACAATAAACTTAAAGAAATGAATAGGATCTCTATGAAAAAACTTTAAAACATTCCTAAGAACACAAAACAGACTTGAAGAAATTGAAAACCATACCATGTTCTTGCACTGGAAGATATCATAAAGATATTTAATTTCCTTATGTTAATGTATAAAGTTAATGTGATTGCAATAATTATACTAACAGTATTTTTTCAGGAGGCTGAAGGGAAGGAGCAAAGTAGTTTTAAAGTCCATGCAGAAAAACAAAAATGCTTGAGCAGGCAGGAAATTTTGGATTAAAAAAATAACAAGGAGACTAGTCTTACCAGATCCTAAAATATAAAGCCTCAAAACTTAAACCTATGTGGTTATTTCCCATGAATAATCAGACAGATCACTGGGACAAAATAGTCTAGAAACACATCTAAATATACATAGAATTTATTAACAGGATGAAAGTAATATCTCAAATCAATGTGGGAAAATTGATTATTCTATAAATTAGTTGGGACAAATGAGTAGCTATATTGAGGAAAAGTTAGGTCATACTCTGCTTCTTTGGGACCAGGTTAAAATTTCTTAGTGAATTAAAGATTTAAAGGTAAAAAACTAAACCATGAAAGTACTAATCTTTCTAATGATGACTCAAAATCTAGAAACCATAAAAGGAAAGCTGGATAATCCTGACTACTTAAAATAAATTCTATGAAGAAGTAACCTTCAGCAAAGTCAGAAGACAAATGACAACTAGGAAATTTCTACTAAAAGTTAATTTTCTGATTTATAAAGCACTCCTGCAGAACTGATAAGGAAAAGACCAGCAACACAATAGAAAAACAGGTAAAGAAAGCACATAGACAGGTCAAGACAAGGGAGCATGCACAGCTTAGTGTATGAAGAAGCACATAACCTGGTTTTTAATATGAGAAATACAAATTTAAAATACCTACATATTATTTTACCTATCAGATTTTCAGATATCCAAAAATATAATAACACCTTCAACAAGCAAGAGTTTAGAGAAACAGGCACTCTCATAAATTGCAGGTGGGAGTATAAACTGGCATTACCCTTGCAGTGTGATAGAGCAGTATCTACCAAAATCACAAATGTACATACTCTTCCTCCCTACAATTCCATTTCTAGGAATTTATCCTATAGATAGATATACTTGCACATGTGCAAAGTGACAAACTACATTACGGTTTATATAGCAAAACACTGAAAACAACTTAGAAGTACCTCATCAGAAGACTGGTTAAAAATGACAGTACCTTTGGACAATGGAATACTAGGCAGTTATTTAAAAAGAATGAGCAAACTCTTTATACACTAATATGGAAAGATTACCAAGATATACTATAAAGAAAGCAAAGTACAGAAAGCATGCATAACACACTACTATTTGGGTTAAACAGAAGATGGAAAAACATACATTTGCATTTGCATTTTTGACACAATATAGAAGAAACTGCTAATTGAGGTTGCCTATGAGGAGGAGTAGCTAGGTGCTGGGTAGCTAGGAGCAGGGCTGGGAAACTTTTCAGTATATATCCTATTCTATTTTTAAAACTTTTGAATGGCGAATGTATTTCAAATTATAGTAGTTCAGATTATAATTATACGAAGTAAACAAAATAAAGCAACAACATAACCAGAAATAAATTTTGGTGAAACATGATCTAGGCCGGAAATATGGAGATGAACAAGCGAACTTAGTATTCACTAAGCAAAACGGTGGTTTGCAGTTAATTCTCAGCAGAATGAAAGAACAGATTATTGAACATGTGGCTTATAAGTACTTTTTAGAAAGAAAGAAATGATTGCTACTTGATGCTTCACTAAAAACGAGACATAAAAAATTAACCTCATTTTCATTGTCTGATAAGGATACCAAGAGTGGCATATCGGGAAATGCTACCAACAGAGAATATCTCGATTACTTTAAGGCATCTGGTAAACTCTTTTAATACTCAGTAGACAAGACAGAAAAATGTGGGCTATGGATGTGAACACCCAAGCGCAGGGTGCTAATTCATGAATCAAAATCAACACGGAGGAAGTCTACAGTGACATATATCACAAGGCATGGTGCAATGTCCTAAATGATTCACCACTTTTGCAACCAGTCCAAAGGAAGACAGAGAAAACATGTTCATCAAGTTACTAGACAATGTAAGATTGTGAGAAAAAACTGACTCAAAGTTCAGAAAGATGTTGAGAGGCAGGAACTAGGAACTGCAATTAACACTAGTAAGATAAAATTTAATAGAAACAAACACAAACATGCTTTGGTTTTTAAAAGATTTAAAGTGCATAGGTAAGTGCGAGATAGTAGAGTCCTGGTTTATTAACAATCATCAAGGACTTTTAAGTGACTGCAAACTCAGTAGGTGCTTCAGAAAACGCTGCTGAAATCTTAGGCTGCACTAACCCTGTCCAAGGCACCACTGTACTTATTGGACAGCTCTCAACTGGAGTTTTTACTCTGTGCTGGGCCTCCAAAACTAAAAGAGAGGATGAGAAGAATTGTTAAGAATTTGGAAACCAGATCAGTAAAAGTTTGGCCTGAAAAGAAAGATTTAAAGGAAAAAAGCAATTTATTTTCAAACACTGGAGGACTATTACTTAGAAGAGGCATCATTAGACTTATTCTATGGAATTCAGAGGTAGAACTAAGACCGATGGGAGGAAGTGACAACTTGGTACAAGAACTGGTGGCCTGGTACAAGGAAGATTTTAACAGGGATTCTGCAGTGATAGATTAGGCTGTCTCATCAGATAGTGTGACCTAACATCAGAAGTATTCAAGTAGAGGCTGAACTGCCTCTTCTCTGGAATGTGTGAGAGTCCTTCATTACACAGAAAGTGAAATGAGATGTCCGAAATGTGATTCCAATTGAACAACTGGGAGATGGGACTGTGAACTCCTTTATAAGCCAGGAAATTAGACTGTCAGGCAGACATATCTGTAAACATATAAACATATCAGTCATGATACTCAATTCAATTCCACTCAGATCTGGCTTAATAAATGAGTTTAATATCACTAGTCTTTCCTCAAGGGTCACGAGGTCAGCTCTCAATTCCTACACTCCTTTCTCTTTCTCTCAGTTCCACCTAAACTTTTAGTCTTAGGACCAAGAACTACTAGTCAGTAAATTCCTCAGGGCAAAGACATCTTCATTTTTGTGTCCTCTTTAACACTGTTTCTAGTCCAGTACCGAGCACTGCTCACTGCTCAGGCTCAGTGCTCTGTGCATGTTTGCTAATTAAGTGTGGCAGACGTGGAACATGGAAATCAGCTTTTTTATGAGACAATGAAAAGTCCAATGCTAATGGATTTCTGAGTTCTGGCTCACCTGTAAGAGAATCTCCTTCCACCAGCACCCCAAGTTCTACCTTGGCTTACCATTACTGATTTCTGGGAGGTCAAATTTGGTGAAGTCCCACCACTGGAGCCGGTAGGTAGTATTGGCAATGTTACTGGCCACAGCAGACTGTCCGTCACCAATCACTGCCCCTGGTTGGGGAGAAGACAGAGTACATTATAGTATTTATCCACATGTTTCCACTGTGAACATAAATCAATATTGGGATTAGTAGGGGAGGGAAGGGAAGAACCACAACTAGGGCTGAAGACAGCTGACGAGTGCCATCTGTCAAGTCCCTATCTCAAAGAGAAACCAGACATGTTTCTCAAGAACAATTCTACGTGGAACTATATAATGCCATTCATCACTCCCTCTGATTATTACTTAACATTTACTTACTGCCAACAATGTGGCAGGTACTGTACATATCCTGTTTGGTAGGCTCACAATCTAAAGACACAGATGAATTTTCACGAAAATGTGGGAAAGGGAGAGTGAAAAATGGGAGGATATAATTAACAGAAAAGCCACACAGGAAAGCATTTTAGTCCCTGGATGTCTCTGTATTAAGCAGCGCTCTTTGGGAGAAAGCATCTCCTCCTTTGTATATGACCTTCTTCCTAATAAAACATCTCAAAAGGAGGCTTCCTCCAGGGAAGAGGTAGCCACTATACAGCTGACTGGATAGAGACAGTAAAAAATAAATGAGATAATACTCGTTCATTTCTTCTGGACTCCTGGCATGTAACACAGCATTAATTTGTGAGCCTAGCTTTTCAGCATCAAAATATTTTTATTAAGACAATATTTTATACCTCTCCCCCGACACTACCTCATGAGAACTTCCTTGAATCCAGATTCACTTGTAACATCTCACAGTTTAACTTTCCCTGAGATATACACTTCTGTATGACATTTTTTCCTTGGTAACCAATTAAATAAAAAATGGATTTTTAACAGGGTGACACTTTAATTTGCAGTTGTATTTCATTTACATGAACATGTCATTTCCTCCTCCTCCTCCTGAGGTGCATTTCATACACAACCACCCTTCTGATCAGACAGAGTCAAACCCTCTTGGGGAAATAGAACATCCTTGCAAACTTGGCAACCTAAATGGTGTTCTCTGCTGCAAATCAACTCCTACTTTGGGAAACTGAACTTGTTACAGCTTACTAGTCTCGGAACAATGGACAATTTTATACCTAAATTATTCAGTATCACCATCTTCCTTCTCCGCATGTCACTGTAAAAGGGTCTTATCATCTGTATTTTTTTTCTCTCTTTAGAAAGCTGCATGTATTGCTCTGCTACTCTTGGTGTCACCCTATTTTTCCCTGAAATGGTCAAGAGATTGTTCAGAAAGAAAATGTCCTTCATACAAGCCATGAAATATGAGAAAAGTACTCTCCTTACTCTTCTCCTGCTGCTGCAGGCCACTGCATGAGAAGACTCTTTTCAACATTAGTTTACTGATAATGTCCTCATCCCAGTTTCAATTTGTAAAAAAAAGGTACAAATATTATAAAAGCTCATTTCCAAGATGATGATCCTTCTAGGTTATGTATTCTCAACATGGGCACTATTGCCCCCATGGGGGTGAAAACTAGTTCATGGGGGAAAAATCTTAGTACAATCACTAGTTCCCCTTCAAAGTACCACAGTCTATAAACAGATATACTGCATATCTGTGACATTAAAATTTCATAGGAAGATGATTGGGGGAAAAATGTCTAAAAAGGCTCTTTAGGAGAATAATAAGAAAATAAAGTTTGAGAAATACCATTCTAGAGAAAACAATACCCTCCAAACGACATATTCTTCAAAATCTTGCAGATTCAAAGACATAGATCCAAATAGTCATGATCTTCCTGAAGGCCTGAGAAAGATAGCATTTGGGGGTGTTGTCAATGAGCCCACTGACCTCAAACCCCTACTGAGGGCCCTGGGACATATCACTCAAATGAGGTAAGTATATGCCCTTGCTTTTAACCTTTACAGAAAATTCTATAATTATTACATCTAATTGGGAACTCCTGCTGAACCTCTGGGTCATAAGGAAGGTAAGCATCCTATAGGACTTTCTTAGTAGGAATGCCCTTGATTTTTCTAGGCCTCCTTGATAATGAAAATCATTTTCTAACTCTAAGGTCTACCACTTCCCAATAAAGAATTATTCGGTTTCACTTTGACCCAGGCTCAATTCTACTGAGTTTATGAATTGTTCTCCTGGCCTGCTTATCTGCTAAATGGCTGACATCTTTCTTTGATCACTAGTTCCTCTCAAATTACTATATTTCCTTATCATTTCCTTCAACTTTTAATAGAAAAGCATATAACCCAAAATGGAAGAATGACAAGCTGTCTTCCTCAGTATATGATGAATGGAATGCTAGTTGCTAAAAGAAGGTAGAAAATAAAGAAACAAACCCCATATTCTAGGAGCTTAAAATCTGGGGGAGAGGATAAGAGCTATGAACAGGAAAACAGTGAAGGAAAATACCAGATGCTTTAAGAGTGCTGTGGATCTGCAACTGGGAACACAAATAATTAAGAGTCCAACCCACAGCTCCAGAAGCATCCTGTACATGCCTCAAGAAACATCTTCTGGAGAACAGCTGTGCAATAAAACAAATATGTATGGTCGCACTGTGTCGAAGGGACTGGGGAAGTGTTTTCTGCCAAAAGTGCCAGAGTGCTGGGGAGAAAAGGAGCCTGGCACCAGAAAAAGTTGGTTTTCGGTGCCGTGTAAATATAGATTAGGGAGCTAAAGATGCCAGCAACAGATTAGAGTATTGTCACCAGCTTTTCTTCTCCAAGAACTGCAGGCCAACATCAGGAAGAAAAAGTATCACCCTATTAAAAAACGCCAACCATTTAATAGGCTTCTGGCCACTAGGCTGAAGGTATACGAAATGTGCCAGAATGAGTTAATGGACTAAGCTAACAAGCATCTACATAGGAAGCACTCAGTCTCAGAAACCAAGTCCTGAGAGACTGCTGAAGGATTTCTGAGGCCTCACGATTTTCTTGATTATAAAAAAAAAATGGAACAAGCTAGACTCAGGGTTTCTCAACCCCCACTATTGATATTTTGGGCCATGCAATCCTTTGTTTAGGGGGGAAGGTGGGTCTTGTGTATTACAGGATGTTTAGCAGCATCCCTAGCCTCTACCCACTGGATGCCAGTAGCACAACACTCCCTCACCTACGTGTGTCGACCAAAAAATGTCTCCAGACATTGCCAAATGTTCCCTGGGGATCGAAATCATCCCTGTAGTTTAGGAAACTCCAAGCTACACAAATATAGCCTACATTTTAATTCCAAGATAGATGCTCTTAATAAGTGCCACTACTGGAATGTTCACTGCCAAAAACGCCAAAACTATCAATGATACTGATTTTAGAAAGAAACTAATCAAAGGCACAGCATTACACTAATGTTCCCTTAGCAAAGTTTTCCATTTCTGCCATGAATTAGAGTCTGGCTTGAACTGGGATCTTATGACTTGTTGATTGTTTTCTGCATGGTTTCAAAGAATACAGGCTTCAGAACCAGACGGATGTAATTTTGACATTTCTTGCTAGTACCTACAGTAGTGTGACTTTATGTAAATTAATCTCTGATAAAGGTTTTCTTTACCTGTAAAACAGAGTGAGCCTTATGCATTATAGGATGTTTAGAAGTATCCCTGGCCTCTCCTAATAGATAAAGAAATCTGTGTAGGTATAATAATAATACCTACAACCTCTCTGCTGGTGCAAACTTTTACTGAAACAATAAATCTAATTTAATGGCAAATAATAAGTGTCTAATAAATAACTACTAGTAAAATTATTTAGATCACTTACTCTTATTTATGTATGCTTTTCCTCTTCAGGTACAGCTTGGTAATCAACAACAGCTCATAGAGGTCATTTTGTAAGAGACTGGCCCAAATAATGTGCCAGCACGGAGAGAGAGAAGTAATTAAGAATTAAGGTCAAATGTCTAAGCCCTAGACTCTTTAGTAACTTTCTCCTTGAAAAACAGACCACATTCTGGGACACAAAACACACTGTAACAAATTTAAAAGACTATAAATCATATAAAGTATGCTGTCAGACTACAAGGGAATTAAACTTTAGAAATCAGTTAACAAAAAGATAACTGGAAAATATCAAAATACTTGGAGATTAAGCAAAACTCTTTAAATAACACAGGCTCAAAGAGGACATCCCAAGAGAAATTTAAAACTATTTGAACTAAATGAAAACGAAAATACAACTTATTAACATCTGTGGGATACAGCAAAAGCAATGCTAAGAGGGAAATTTACCTCATTGAATGCATACGTTAAAAAGAAGAAAAAACCTAAAATCATTTAAGCTTCCCTCTTAGGAAACAAAAAGAAAAGCAAATTAAATCTGAAGCAGAATAAAATAAATAAATAAAAATTAGAGCAGAAATCAATGAAACTGAAAACAAGAAATCAATAGAGGAAAAAAAAAAATCAATAAAACCAAAAGCTGGTTCTTTGAAAAGATCGATGAAATCAACAAACTTCTAGCCAGGTCAACTAAAAAAAAAAAAGAAAAAAAAAAAGGAAAGAACATACAAATTATTATCAGAAATAAAAGAGAGGACACTACTACTGATCCTATGGACGCTATGCGAATAATAAAGGATTATTATAAACAATTCAACATCTGCAAATTTTATAACCCAGATGAAATGGGCCAATTCCTTGAAAGACAGAGTCCACCAAAATTTACACAAGAAATAGATCATCTGAATAGGCCTATATCTATTAAACTTAATCAATCATTAATAATCCCCAAAAGAGAAAGTACCTAGGCCAAGGTGGGTTCACTGGTAAGTTCTACCAAACATCTAAGGAAGAAATTCTACTAAATGTCTATAATCTCTTCCAGAAAACAGAAGTGGGACTATTTCCTAACTCATTCTATGAGGTCAACATTACCCCAATACCAAAACCAGGCAGAAACATTGAAGAAAAACTACAGACTAATATCTCTTATGAACATAGAAGCAAAAATACTCAACAAAATATTAGCAAATCAAATCCAAGAATGTATCAAAAAATTATATACTATGATCGAATGGAATTCATCCCAGGTATGCAAGGCTTGTTTGACATTTGAAAATCAATTAATATAATCCAATATATTACAAGATAAAGAAGAAAAATCCTGTGATCATATGAACAGACGGAGGAAAAACGTTTGACAAAATCCAACACCTATTTATGGGGTGGGGTGGGGAGGAGGAACTACCAGCAAACTAGGAAGAGAGAACTTCTTTACTCAATTAGATTAAAAAAAAAAAAAATCCTACAGCTGATACAATACTTAATGGTGAGAAACTATATGTTTTTCCTTCGAGGCTGGGAACAAGCAAGTATGTCTCCTCTTACCAATCCTCTTCAACACTGTACTACAGTCCTAGCTAATGCTATAAGACAGGGGTCCTCAACCCCAGGCCATGGACTAGTACTAGTCCATAGCCTGTTAGGAACCAGGCTGCACAGCAGGAGGTTAGCGAGCGAAGTTTCATCTGCATTTGCAGCTGCTCCCCAGCACTAGCATTACTACCTCAGCACCATCTCAGATCATCAGGCATTAGATTCTCATAGGAATATCAGTCCCTGGTGCCAAAAAGGTTGGGGATTGCTACTATAAGACAAGAAAAGTAAATAAGAGATATACAGATTAGACAAAAAGAAATAAATTGTCTTTATTCACAGATGACATGACTGTCTATGTAGAAAATTCAAAGGAAAAAAATAACCCCTGAAACTATTAAGTGATTATATCAAGGTTGGAGTATACAAGGTTAATATATAAAAGGTCAACAGCTTTCCTATATACCAACAATGAACAAATGAATAATTAGAATGGGAATTAGAAAATGAAATTAAAAACATAATATCATTTACATTAGCCCTGAAAAATAAATACTTAGGTATAAATCTACATGATGAAAACTAAAACACTGATAAAAGAAATCACAAAGGATATGAATAAATATTAGAGAGATATGCCACGTTTATGAATAGAAGGACTCAATACTGTTAAGATGTCAACTCTTCCCAACTGAATTCACAGAGTCAACGTGATTCCAATCAAAATCCCAGAACATTACTTTGTGAACACTGACAAACTGATCTTAAAGTTTATCAGAAAAGGCAAAAGATCCAGAGTCAATGCAAAGACCAGACAGAAGTCAAGAAAGACACTACCTGACTTCAAGACTTACTATAAAGTTATAGAAATAAAGATACTGAGGCCTTGGTTAAAGATAGACAGACCAGTGGAACAGAATAAAAAGCCCAGAAATTAACATACAAGTATAGGCAACTGGTCTTTGACAAAGACATAAAGACAATTCAATAGGTAAATTACAGTCTCTTCAAAAATGGTTCTGGAATGATTGAACATCCATCCGCATGTCAAAAAATGAATCTAGACATAAACCTTACACTTTAGCAAAAATGAACTCAAATTGGATCATAAACTTAGACATAAAACATAAACTATTATTCCAAAAAGATAATATAGGAGAAAATCTAGGTGACTTTGGGTTGGATAAAGACTTTTAAGATATAACACCAAAAGCACAATCCATTAAGGAAAAGCTGACAAATTTAATTGTATTAAAATTTAAAATTTCTGCTCTGTAAAAGCTCAATCTTTCTGTAAACCTGTGACTGCTCTTAAAAAAGACACTATTAAAAGAGAATGAACGACAGCAATAGTCTGGGAGAAAATCTTTGCCAAACATTTATATGATAAAGAACTGGCATCCAAAATATACAAAGAACTCTCGAAATTCAACAATAACAAAACAACCTATTTAAAAATGGGCAAAGGATCTCACCAAAGAAGATATATAGATGGCAAATAAACATATGAAAAGATGTTCAACATCATTCCTCATTAGGTAACTGCAAATTAACAGCAATGAGAAACTACTTCACACTTACTAGAATAACTAAAATCCAAACTACTGATAATACCAAATGCTGAAGAGGGTGTAGACAACAGGAACTCTTACTCATTGCTGGTGGGAATACAAAATGGTACAGCCACTTTGGAAGATTTTGGCAGTTTCTTGGAAAACTAAACATACTCTTACCATATGATTCAGCAATCATGCCCCTTGGTATTTAATCAAATGAGTTGAAAGCACCCTCCCATACACAGATATTTATAGCAGCTTTATTCATAACTTCCATAACTTAGAATCAACGATGATTTTCTTTAATAGGGGAATGGATAAACTCTGGCACATCCATTCAATGGAATATTATTCACCTTGAAAAAGAAATGAGCCATTAAGCCATGAATAGACATGGAGGAAATTTAAATGTATAGTACTAAGTGAAAGAAGCAAAAAGCTACCTACTGTATAATTTTAACTATGTAACTTTGGAAAAGTCAAAACTATGGGCACAGAAAAAAGATCAGTGGTTGTCAAGGGTTTGTAGGAGACAGAGATATATAAGTGGAACACAAAGAGATTTTTTGGGCAGTGAAACTATTTTGTATGATACTATAATGGTAGACAAATAGCATCAGGCATTTGCCAAAACCCACAGAACTACAACACTAAGAGCAAAACCTAATGTAATCTATGGACTTTGGATGATAATGATATGTCAATGTTGGTTCATGGATTATAACAAATGTACCACTCTGGTGCAGGATGTTGATAGTGGGAGAGGCTATGGGTGTGTGTGCAGAAGGAGGTATACAGGCACTTTTTGTACTTTCCACTCAATTTTTCTGTAAAGCTAAGAATGTTCTAAAAAAAAAGTCTATTAACTGAGAGAGAGGGAGAGAGGGAGAGAGGGGGAGAGGGAGAGGGAGAAAGAGTGTGCACACCCACATGTGTGCTCTCAAGAATCTCATTCATATTTTATGTTCTAGGAGACCGTGGAAACAGCAGTTGTCCATAAGAATACTGTTAGTCATGGCAGTTCACTTTTTATCACACAACCACAGAGTTCTTCCCCTGGAGCCTCAGAGCAAAAGAGTAAATAAGGATTATTCTGATGAGAAACAAAACAAAGGAGAAAAGACACTTAAACCCAGTCATCCTGGCCAACTACCAGAGAATAACAAAGGCAAAAACCAATCTGTCAAGCCTCATTCTTAGAGTCAGGTCTTCAACTTGTAGACCAGAAACCTTGGGAATGTGTCTAGGGATAAAATCTTAATAACCATGCCTGTCACATGGTAGGTGAACTCCACCAAGCCTGAGTGCCTGCATGCATCTCCCTGCTTCTCTCAGACTCCTCTCTTTTGTTGCTTGGAAAGGAGAATCAGGAACCTTTTTTTCCAAAAAGGCTTTTTTAGCCTCTCTCCAAGATGTTCTAGGAGCAGGGAAATGAAGAGTATGATTCAACAGTATGGTGAAAATATGGAACAATGGGAATCATTAGCAAATCTATCAGAAAAGCTAATTCGAGAGGGTAAAAAAGGGCAAGTTACAAAGAAAGAAACGATTAAATTATATTTTAGTCCCATAAAATTGTTCAATATGAGGCTGTCTCATTCAAAATGGGCACCTCTGACTGTGCTGCTGCTAGGAAGACAGAATAAGAACGGGGCTGGGGGCACAAACACTCATCAGCTTGAAAACACAATTACTATCTTTCTGCTAGGTTGTGATATGAAGCCAAGAACCAGCATGCTAATTGGTCAGTAGAACTGAGACTAGCAACCCCAGGGCAGGTGTAACTAAACTACTTGTCAACTATTCAAAATTTTTAGAAAACCAGTCACAAAAGACCACATACTGTATGATTCCATTTACATGAAATGTCTAGAACAGACAAAGCTATAGAGACGAAAAGTAGATCAGCAGTTGCCTAGGGCTGGCTGGAGGGTACATGGGAAGTGAAGGAGGAAGTGAATGCTAATGGGTATGGGGTTTTCTACAAGGTGATAAAAATGTTCTAAAATACATAAATAGCGGCAATGGTTGCACAACTCTGTGAATATACTAAAAACCAATGAATGGTATAGTTTAAACAGGTGAACTATATGGTATGTGAAGTATATCTCAATAAGGGTATCATTAAAAAATACTATTCAGTATAATTCAGTGTAATAAATTTGGGTCATTTTTTGAAGTAAAAAAAAGCAACCCCATTTTTGGTATTCCTTTGCATATCTTAAATAATTTACAGTATTGGTGAGCATCTTTTTACTTGTTTATTAGCTCTTTGTATTTCTTTTGATGTATACTGCCTACCCAAATCTTATGTATATTTTTATGTTTGGTTATTTTAAGTTTCTTCTTATAGATTGTTTGAGCTCTTTATAATAAATTGATTTGTCTATAAAAAATAACTCTTCTTACAGCAATAATACAACACAGGATTATTTGGACATAAAAAGCATTCTTCCTCTCTTTGTATATATTGAATGACATCCTAGAAAGAATTTACTTCTTTCCAGAAAGCTTCATTCAAATGCAGTCTTTGTATTTGTTCTAAGAAGGGGATATAACTAAGCACTTTGTCAAACTCATTTTGTCACCTTATAACCACTTAAAAAGTCTCATCTAAGAGCACAGTCAATTATTGTATAGCCTGGGGACCTGGAAAGAATCCCTGATGACAGTAAACAAGAATTCCTCCAAGGGTAGAAGTTTCTCTTAGTTCTCATTTATGGTTTTGACATTGAGAAAAATGACCAAATTATAGTTTGTTTAAAAATATCAGCTTATCTATATGTAATTCACATACCACACAATTCAGCTACTTTAAGTATATAATTCATAGGTTTTCACTATATCCACACAGTTGTACAACCATGATCAAAATCAATTTCACAAGAACCATCACTACTATCCAATTTTAGAATATTTTCATCTCCCCACTCCCAATGCCTTACCCATTAGCAATCACTCACCCCCCTCCACTCTACCCCACTCCCTCCTTAGCCCTAGGCAATCACTAATCTAGTTTCTGTCTCCAGTTGTGCCTCTCCTAGACAGTGCATATAAATGCAATCATAAAACAGGTGGCTGTGTCTGGCTTCTTTCATTTAGCATAATGTTTTCCAAGTTCATCTATATCATAGCATGTATCAGTACTTCATTCCTTTTTATGGCTGAATAATGTTCCATTGTATGTTTATAAGTGAACCACAGGTTCATATGAGAATAAGATAATGTGTTTTATTTATAGAAAATAGACTGCACAGAACCCAGCAATCACAAGTGTCTGAGGAAAACAGAATTACTTCCTTTTGAAGGAAAAAATGGGTTTTCAAAGATCAATTCTGAGTATATTACCTATAGCTGAAACTGAGTCTTCACTTTTTCCTGAGGCTAAAATAAAAAATAAGGATATTAGGGGACATTATTTTCTGTTAAAACACAAAAATAAAATCCCAAGCAGGTATTATGTGGGTGTTTATAATTCTGACAAGAAATGTTCTTAGTAAGGTGTGTGGTCTACCAGATTTAGGTTGTTTAATAACTGTTCTAGCTGGTCACGTATACTGACGACAGTCATTATACAGCATATGTTTAAAATATATTTAACATAAATGAAAGGGTAAATATTCTGTAGGTATAGACATCAATGACATTCTCTTAGCAGGAATTGGGCCCCTAAATCAACATAATTTTATTATTGTCCAATAAACTAAAGGCCCCAAAGCTCCTGCTCCTAAGAATACGGATAACATTAGTTCATACACAAATCATGAACTTTAAGGGACAGACTCAAGAAAGACTCTGTTGGGGGTGAAAGGCATTGGATGAGGCCAACAAAGCAACAAATGATAATATAATAGTCTGAGAACTCAACAAGGAACTTAGTAAGGAATACTTAAAGTATACAATTTAAGGGTTTTGACAGTGTGAAAGGGAAAAGAAACAGCTATGAAATATTTGTACATATCACAGCCTCAGCAAAACTTTCTTAAAACAATTCAAACCAGGCTTAAGTAGCCATAACAGAGTAAGCTTTATACAGGCCAATAGGAGGAAGAGAAATTAATCTGATGTTCATTATCCCCAAAGCAGAAATAAAGCTTTCCTATCCAGAATAAGTAGTGCAAAGAATCTGGTATTAATAGTATTTTTAAAAACTGTGGTAAAAAACACAGAACATAAATTTACCATTTTAACCATTTTAAGTATATAGGGTCAGTAGTGTTACCTATATTCACACTGTTGTGAAACAGAGCTCCAGAACTTTTACCTCTTGCAAATCTGAAACTCTGTACCTATTAAGTAACTCCCCCACAGCCAGCCCCTGGTAACCACAATTTTACTTCCTGTTTCTATTAATTTGACTACTTTAGATCACTTGCATATTAGTATTAGTTTTTAACATGTCTTGAAAGAGGAGATACACAACTAGAGAGCATGTACACAAAGTCACTCACAGACTTGGTGTAAAATCAGTCATTTTCAAATCTGCACGAAAGTAATTAGGTCTGATGTAAGAAAGTAACTTCTAAGACTGGCATGGCCATTTTCCCTTAAAAAGCCATTCAAAAGGGTCAAACAGAGCACAGGGCTCATGCCATTAGAACTAGTGAGCTTCAGAAAGTCCAAAGGTGGTGGGCTGCCATAAGACTACTCTGCTTCTTAATTTAAGGATCGCTAATGATTCAGTCACACTGCCTTGAAGGTAATAATGTCATCCAGAGTTCAACAATGTATTACCACTCTACAGCAAAGGAAGTAAGTTGTTCTTCGCTGAGTCCTCACACTCCTTCCTCCTATCACATTAAAACCCAGAATTAATCTTGAATGTTGACAGGATGGCTGGTACCTTCTAGCTCTCTGAAGTCAAGTTAAGATACTTCTGTGTAGGAAGATGAAGAAGCTGAGGCCCATTTTCATCATCATTCTGTAGACCTGCCTGCCTTCGATATATATGTCCTAATGAAGCAATGATCTACACTTACACTAATGACGTAATTGGGACAAGTAATTATGAAAGCAGAACATGAATTTTTAAAGAAACGAATATCATTACCTTTCTTCCACCCACAAACATTATTTAAGACAGAAACAAACAAGCTCACAAGAACACATGTTACTGAAAAATTATTAGAAACAGCATTCTAAAACCCAAAGCCCTCAGGAGAAATGGAGAAAAAACCCAACCCCCAAACAAAAACAAAAAACCTAGCGTTCACTCCCACTAGACAGGGATTTCCTCAAAGCCTCTACCTCTGACAGAAGACATGCAGGTGGGTAAGAGTGCGAAGAGTTCCCCCACTTCCACATCCCCCACAACCTGGCATTTTCTATATTTAGGTCCCAGCAACCCCTATTTCTGGGAGGACACTGACTTAGGCAGGAGGTCCCTGAGTGAAGCCAGGAGAAAGGAAAGCAGTCATCCTCTCATTGGTGTACAATGGAGCTGCTTAAGGGAGTGCCTCAGCAGCATAAGGATGGGGTGGGGGGAGACTGAGGGAGAGAGTGGTGAGAGAACAAGAGAGCGACTGACTGACTCAAACACTGAACAGCTCTCACCAATCACTTGTTTTAAATTGCTGAGACTCCTGCAGCTTTTATTGTTTGGTGGAAGCACCAGTGAGTGGAATTGGACCAGAGGGTCTTGGGCTTGTCAGCAGCAGGAGGGAAACGACCTTTATTGCTGCAGAGAGGATGCAGATTTCAAAAGCCTAAGCCTAAAATCTGCAAAGAAGGGAAATGGAAATGTGCTGAACGTGGGTTTGACTGGCAGCTTTCCTCATCTGTCGATCACAGGGTAATAAACACTGGGAGATGGCAGAAATGAAGATAAATGCTTTCAGCAGCACCATTCCCCACCCTCCCCTCCTCTTCCGCCCCCACTCAGCACATGACAAGAGAGTTAAAGCAAGAAAATAAATCAGCTTCTTAACCAATTCTTTTGTTAAAACTTTCCTTTACAGGCCACCTACACGTGAATTATTGCTCTATGAGCCTACATTCTCATTAGGAGGCCCAGTTTGTAAAGGGTGAAAAGCTCCTGTCAAATAACACCTGTACATTTCAGGGTACAGCCTTAGTGGGCTGAGTTAGTTAGGGCCAACATGTAAGAAAAAGGCCAGGCCTGAAGCCAGAGGGGAAGGTACAGAAACCCTCAAAGCCTGTGAACTCTCTAATCCACTGCCTGGCTCACTTGGTTCAGAGGAAACTTTGAACAGTATGCTGTCACTTCACTGCGATCACTACCGTATTACTATTTGCCCAGGGGCAGAAAGGCTAAGCTCTGAGGGCTAACAAAGAAGCCCCTTGGGTTTGGTGGTCAAAGGTGAAGTCAGATCAGAAAGTAGACTACAGAATATTCTGGCTTGACTACCAACTTCACATTTACTTTAGAATGAAGGAAATATTTATAGGATCAATGATCTTATGGGTTTTCCATGAGTAGGAAAGTAAGCCCAAGGAAAATACTGTAATTTTGGGACTTGTGACATTGAGATAAAGCAAACAGCCAATTTGGTTTTTGTCAGAGGACTATAGTTTTTTGAGTAAGGTCAAAAGATTAGGAATTCCTAATGCATGTGGTAGGGTTACTTATATAAGAAGATGGTTGTGTCTTTTGTAAAAACTACATTTTGATTCTGCTAAATAGGAGCCTGGCAAAAATCTTAGTAACTAGATCTTTCAAGACATTCTGCCCTAATGGCCCAGCCAGTCTGTGTTCCCCTAGATCCTGAGGTGGGAAAAAAGATTCTACAACTTTGTTCTAAAGTGGAGGCATCAACTAGTGGAAAATATGGAGCAAAAAGCATGGTGAATAGGTCTGTTTAAACCACAAATAGTTCAGAAACCTGAGCAGTCCCCAGAGTCATACAGATGATGTTGTGGGATCCTAGGAGAACAACACTTGTCATATAAAGATAGCTAATCTGAAATAGTTTCTATTTAAAATCCACTGTTCAGACATTAATACTAGGCACAAAGTGGGAAAGCATTATTAACAAGTCCTATATTGAGACACTGCTAAAAGGATGTACCTGGAAGCTAGACAACAATCCAGATTAGCCTTTCTAGTCTTTAAACCTAAATAAAATCTCACCTCCTCCTAGAAGCTTTTCAGAATTAGAGAGAAATCCCTGCCCACACAATATTAGCTATTTTCACATACAAAACATCTGTCATCTTTTAGGTTACCTGTAAGTACATAAAGTTTGCTCTGAGTGCTCTGTATAAGCTTAGCCATCAATTTTCATTTGGTACTGCATGGTCTCTCTCTCTTTTTTAAGGTAGTGAACTCCTTGAGAGAAGAGGTCAGTTTTTCATTTGGTCATAGGACTCTGAATATTGTCATTCATAGAGTAGACATGAAACACACAGGGTGAGGAACACTAATGCGAATTGCAATGAATGTCACTGCCAGCCTTATAAATGTGAGAAGTTTATATAAACTCTATCAAGTGAGATGATTATGTCTCAGTCTTTACTACCTATATCTATGATAGGGACAGGCTGAATTATAGAGAACCAAATCATACATGCTAAGGATACTTTCAGTCAGGTATATATATCCAGGAATGGAACTAAGCAACTACAGTTTGCAAAAGGAGCTTGTCTTTAACTGTAAGTAAATCTAAACATCAAGAAGAAAATAGTTAAACTATGGTCAATTATACTATGGAACACCATACAGCCATAAAAAGAATAAAGTACATCTATATGTACTGATACAGAAAGATATCCTTGATTTGTTCTGTATGATCCCTTCTCTACTAAAAAAATAAAATGAAGAAAACTATGTAGGTGTGTAAATGTACCTATATGTTTGATTATGCCTAGAAAAATTTTGAAAAGATATATTCCAAACCAATAATCTTTTGGGGAATGGGACTGCAGATGAGAGTGGTAAGGAGAGAAATTGTTTATAGTACATATTTTGATATTATCTGAATTATATGCAATGAACCTGTATTATTCTACAAATTTTAAAAGCATTAAGAGTGAGAAACTACCTTTACAATGACCTATTAAAAATTATACATTTTACTATTTAATATCCCCTATATTCAACATATACATTTATTTGTTCCATGAAGCTAACTAGTTGAAAGACTTGAGAAAAAAACTCTTTGGTCCTGGGTTTGCAATAAAATTCACAAATCTCAAGTTTTCCGTATTCACTGAGTGCCAGCCAGAATGGTACCCTGAGATGCCTCTCATTCATCTAAGAAGGTATGTCTGTACTGTGTGACTAAAAGAAGAGCCAACACAATTCTACCCCTGGGTCAACATCGTAGAGAAAATACCACATAAGGAGATGTGTGTCAGGAGAGTTCAAGGAATGTTGTAATAGTAAAAATCTAGAAAGTTTAATGTCCATCAATAAGGGAATAGATAAAAAAGTATAAATAAAATTAGAATAATATACAACAGTTAAAAGGAATAAATCCAATCAAACTATGTCAATGTGGTTTAATAGAAAACATAATGTTGATTTTTAGAAGTTGTAAAATGACATATAAATATGATACCATCTATACAAATACAATTCTTAAAATAATATTTTACTAATATATTAAGTTATAAAAGATGGAATGCAATTATATAAAACAAATTCATTATAGCGGTTGCCTCTATGTAGAGGGGAAAATATTAATTAAGGAGGTCAAAGGAAACCTCAAGTTCACCTGAAATAATTTTGTTTGTAAAATTTGAGGCAAGTAAGACAAACTGGTAACAATGATTAAATCCTGTCTGTGGACGCAAATATGCTCACTCTCTCACCTTCTCTCTTTGTATGTATGTATGTATGTATGTATGTATGTATGTATGTATGTATGTATATATAAGTATACATTTCTATTTTTTGTATTTTTTAAATTTCTTAGTATTGAAGAAAGGGGGAAATGTGGGTAGGAAGAAAGTAAATAAGCAAGCAAGCAACTGGGGACACAAAGGGAAGACCTTTAAATGACTTCCTACCATCTTAAACCTTGCCCAGTAGGTATGGGTGAGACAGTAACTGGCTAAAGTGAAATACTTTGGGATATGGAGTCCCACTAAATTCCAAAGGTGTGCAGAGATGGCCACATTCCATTTACTTGGAATTCCTGCCATAAAAGACTGTGCTCGGAAATACGCCCCGAGTCTTGATGAGCAAAGTTTATACCATGTAAAGCTTGGGCTAATTCACTGGTGAAACCATCCAGCAGGCAGCCATGAATGGCATATGGTCTCTCAAACTTTGTACCCACAAACATGGAGACGTTAAGGCCATGGGCCTCCTAGGTTCATCGCAGGAACAGTCTGTGTGTACAGATGAAACGTACAAACAGATGCCCAGCTCCAAGCTTTTCTCTGAGATGCCATCTTGATGCCTTACAATATCTTACCTTGAAGGAAGGCTTATTTTTAATGCCAGGTTAGATAAATTTCTGAGAAAGCCCTATGGCAAAGTCTAGTGTTTAAAAGAGGTATTTCAAAAGGGAAAGCAAAAGAATTGAGATTTTTCGCCTTTTTTTTTTGCCAGAGATGCTTATATACGCTTTCAGACAACATTAGACCTGCTATCACACTTCAAGGATGCCTGCAAGTACTGAGCATGGTGGTGTACATGCCTTTTAAAGACTAACTCTGTTGCTGGTTGTCATAAAGAATGCATGACAGCCTGCAAACTTTTCTATCAGCCTCTTGGGGTGTGGAAAACATCATTAAATTATCTTGCAGTTAACACTAAGCTATGGGCCTTGTTCCTTACAAAATCACCTATATTCCTCTCTATTCTCCTCTATCCAATCCATCTTGCAATGTCAGATTGATTATTTTTAAAAGCAAAGTTTTGATTATGTTACTCATCTGCACAAAAAGTTTTAATGGCTCCTCATTGCCTAAATTTACCTAGATTCCTGGGTCTGCTATTCAAGGTCCTTGACAATCTCTGTAATCTACCTTTCTGTGCTTATCTTCCACTGCTCATCACTCACAAAATTTTGAAAATGTTTTAGATATATCCCTACTTTTATATTTTTGCTCACAGTGTTTCTACTACCTAGATAGATGCCTTCCCTTCTCCTTTAAAATAAATGCTTACTAAAATCCCCCCATTCCTTATTCTGCATTCAAGGACTCTCTCAATTTCCTTTTTCCAAGAGGTCTTTTCTGCACTCACTAACCTGTTACGATCTTCTCTTTGGAAGCCCCATTACATTTGTTTCTCTCTCTTATTCTGTCATATTCCTTCTGCTCTATCTCCTACCATCGTTCACTCTACTTTGAGGGCAGGTATGAAATTCAGTCCACCAGAGGTCCAACTCAAAACGATCCAAGTATACATACTTGCTCTGTTCCCACTCTACACTTTCCCTGAACCTGAATCACCACCGCACACTATAAATAGGTTCTTGACAGGAAGGACACATACAATTTTCTTATCTTTATATGAAATATCTCGATGCTCTGCCAGAGAGAGAATGCAGTAACTCTATATTAAACACAGAAACAAAGGGTTACTGAGTATGTGTGATTCTTACAATTATATTGTTAGCCCTTAAGAGGAAGGGCTATCTTAAATCCCTCAGTGGCTCTCAGTCCTTGTGCCCTGAAGATCTAAAGGGCACCGTGCAAAACGCATATGGTTGCAACTCAATTTATTGAGTTGGAGCCAAAGTACCTCTGGCTTTGACAAATATCCACTCAACCAGCAGAAGGACACTTCCAAGACTCCTAAAACCCTTTCTGTTTGATTTCTGAAACTCTAGCACCCAAACTCTGGAAATCTACCCAGCATTGTACTCAGGGCACTAAGAAACTGATAGTTAAATGCAGGAAAAACACTCTAAGAATTTACTTCCTTTTTAGGTGCAGTCAAAACTTTGTAAGTGGGTAGGTTTTCAACTGCAAGTTCACGTAACATTAAAAAGTTTCTCCTTTGGAGGATCCAAGCTGAGAGCAGGCCATCCTCTTTGTCTGCCTCTGCAAGGCTTTTGCCTTGAGGCCAACAGGCTTAGCACAGCCATTTCATGCTCTGAAAAGTCAGAAAAGGCAAAATGGGGAGCTTTTCACTCGAGGAAATGCCTAATAGTCAGACGGTTCTGTTTCTGTTCAAAAGATAAGTGGGGATGCTGAGGTTAAAAAGCAAAATTTTCAACAATGCTTAATGAAAGGTTTGGAGACAATGTACAGAATTAGGCAATGGGATAAACTCCAAGAAGAGAGGAGCAGGTGCCAGAACAAATATGCAGCAGAGACTCAGCACCAGACGTTTTCATGCATTCAAAAATTTCCATGTATTTAAAATGTCATCAGGACGCCCTGTGAGGACAGACTTGATGCAGCAATTAGGGAATGCAGGCTTATCCCTCTTGGCACAAAATATCCACAAATAAGTTCTTAGTAGAAAAGTCAGAAGGAAAAAGAAATAAAAGCTTCACCATAAAAAACTGAGTAGCTGCTACATTCTTTTGTCTTAATATATAATTAACTATAGACCTTCCTGTGAAGAGGTAAACTAAATTCATATACTGTATTCAGAGGCACTGTATTCTAGGTTTAAAACCCAGGGCCCAAGTTGGGTTTTAAACCTTGGGTCTACAGACAGGCTTCAGGAGATCCAATAAACCACTGAAATAGCAAATAAAATTGTGTGCATGCACATTATGTATTAACCGTGTCTTTTGTTTTCTATATTTTATAGTGCTCTGACATCTTAGGGGCCTTGTGGACTGAAGGACTGTCCCTTTCAACGAATTCCTAGAGATATCAAACAACTTGACTACAAAAATACAAACCAAGCAACCTAGAGCCGGTAACTCCAACCACTTTATCAAACCTTCACAGCAAGCCAATATTTCCTCTGCCCTAATCACCCCAGGGCCAGGTACAATAATTAGGAACCATGCGATAGTCCAGAACCTACCCATATTATCCATATCTAATCCTAAACTTACTTATTGTACCTACCCTGCCTCATCCATTCCTTTCCCCGAAAACTCCAACAAGGGCTCCAGCTTATGCTTTTCCCTTGCCTCATTCTGCCTTCTGACTAATCCTGATACTCCACTATGTAGCCCTGTGTGGGGTGGTGAGTCTCCCTTCTCTTGGGAAATGCAAGTCACAAATGATCTTTTCAATGGCAATTGGCTCCTCACAATTGACCTTACTGTACCTGAATAAAACCAAAATCCTGGGTACACTTTAACACAGCTTCGTGTCGGTATTTTTTCTGAGGGGTAGAACAAAGCTTTTAACACACATTCTTACAGAGTTCCCTGTCCTCTAAATGATTAAGAACTAGTGACCTAAATGTTTCAGGTCACACTGGAGCTCTAGCTCAGTGGGTGAGAATACATCCCCGATGAAGCCTCTCCAGGGCACATCTAAAGCGAGGTGGTTGTTCTTAGAGAGTGCAGACAAACAGTGGAGACTGCAGAGGGCTTTGTTTGTTTTGTTTTCGTGGCTCTTTGCAGTGCAGGGGATCATAAGGCAAGGGAGTATAAAGGCAGAAGGTTCATAATCCCCCAAAGTGGTGATGATAATGGCAAAATAGCATTTCTCTCAAATAAGACAAAACTTATGAAGTGTTTAAACATCCACAGGGTTTGGGATATTAGAGACTGTCCATGTCATGTTTTTTTAAAAACAACTGGCACACTGCGCCAAGGACAGTATCACCAGCAAAAAGATAAGGCCTTGGCCTTCAACCTCACTAACATTGACAGAGATAGAGAGATTTTTAGATCAAACAACAGAGTTTTGAGACATGCCCGGAATAAAGAGTAGTGATCTCAAAACAGAAAGCTTTTTGATGGCTGAGTGATGACTGAATATTAAACAGATATCTATCAAACATAGCACTGTGAAAGATGTATATAAAATGATAATAAGATGTCCTTCTTGCTTGGTCGGAGCCTATAATGCAGTTGAATAGATAAGACTTACATCAAAAGCATCACAAACAAGAAAAGGCAATGTAAGTGTTTAATGAGCGATAGGGACTAGAGCAACAGCTGTTTAGGGCGGGGTCACTGGCTTGGGGAGGGGAGACCAGGAAAGCTTAGGAAAGAAATAGGAGCTAGGGTTTAAAGAAAGGAGCAACAGGATTTGGAAAGGAGGAAAGGTGAAGAATGGTACAAGGTAGGAAGAGGCTCCTTCTCAAGGTGATTCAGGGTTCAAAGGCTATTTGTTATCAGTTTTAGTGGGAAGCAAAGGCTCATATAAAGAATACAAAAATTACGCTGAAAAAAGACAAGGAATTTGTTATCTATGCAACAGAAAATAGAAATCCTTTGAAATTTTTGAGGGAATTACAAAGAGAATAGCTTTTAAAATTTAAATTTTTATTAAGGTACTACATGTACATGATTTTAAAAGTTAATGAGTATTACAAAGCTATTAAGTTAAATCCCTTGATTTCTGCTCTTCAGAAACAATTACTTTTCAAATCTTTTAGCTTTTTTTCTTCTGGTAATTAACTGTCATAGTTCTACTGTTACTAATTTTTCAATTTTGGCTATTATCTACTGACTTCCTATAATGGGAGATGATTTCTCCTACTCTCTTTCTTCCACCTTCCTCCAAAAATAGTTTTATCACATTTTTAGGTTAAATAATGTTAACTATTTACTGTTTTATGACTATGTTCACAGCATATAGGAATAGTATAATACATTAATATTTCCTCTCACATAAAATTGTTTCTTCTAGAGGATAAATGTTCTTGTCATCACTAGCTAGTCATCACCATCCTTTTCCCATTCTCTTTATACAATGAGCATCTATTTTTTTCTAATTTCTTTACTGTCATTTTAAAGGGGATTTGGGAGATAAGCACACTTGATCTTTCTGTCATGTTTACCAGAAGTCTCTGGTCCCATTTCATAAAGAGTAGTCTAGCAAGTATTCAAAGGTGAAAAGACTATAAACATGGAGGTACCAGTTAAGAACTGCTATGATATAACGGCCAGACTTAGGGTTAGAACAGTGAGACGAGAAAGGAGAAACAATTGAGAGATTCCTTTAGGGATGAATCATCCGAACATGGTAGGAAACAGAACATAGGGTACCTTGGGAGAAGTAACAATCCATAAAAATTTACAGGCCTAGTACCTAGTAGCATTAGTAAAAATAAGGAGGGAAGACCATTAAATAAAAGTTGTTTGTTTGTTTGTTTTTTAACATTCAATATAAAGCGACTGTGGACCTTCCAAAATAGAAAGAATTTAGAAAAACTGAATTATTTCCATAAAAGTGATAACTCAGAAAACTGAAGACCAAAATAAAAAGCAGAGCTAGAGTAAGCTGGTAGACTGAGAAGAGGGAAATCAGAAGAGGAAAGCTTTTCAAAAAAGAAAGTGATCAAAGGAAAGTGTTTGAGAGAGGGTGATTCTTCACCGGTACATGAATGTTCATAATGGCTTCATTCGTTAACAGTCAAAAGGGTAGAAATGGCTCCAATGTCCCTCAACTGTTGCATGGATAAAATGAAGTATACAATGGAATATTATTTGGCCATAAAAAGAAATAAAAGCCTGATACCTACAACATGGACGCACACTGAAAACATTACGCTAAGTGAAAGAAACCAGACACGAAAGACCACATGTTGTGTAATTCCATTTATCTGAATGTCCAGGAAAGGCAAATCCACAGAGACAGAATGTAGTTGCCAGGGACTGGGTGGGAGGAGAGGTATAGGAAGTAATTGCTGATGGGTATGGGGTTTTTTTTTAAGGTGACGAAAATGTTCTGGAATTACGCAGTGGTGATGGTTATACAACTCTGAATATACTTTGAAAGGTGAATTTTATATGTGAATTATGTCTCAATAAATTAAAAAAGATAGATGTTAAGGAGAATAAATGAGGACTAGGAAAAAATAATTTAGGGGTAAAGCACTATGAAGGAACAAAAAAGATATGAAATCATCCATATTCTTATAGCTAACATTCAAAACAGGTCAATACAGCCAAAGTAAAGAGGAAATCCAGAAAAATTGCTAAAACACTCAGCCTAACTATATGTTCTTTAATTGTCTGCCCCAAGCATTTGAATCAACTCTAAAATCACTTAGTAAGGAATGGAGAAAAAACATTTTGTCAATTGTTAACTAATTCATTAATTATGTGTGAATGATAACAATATGTAAATACAGGAACTTAATCAAAATGCAAATTTTTATAACCTAAATTGGATTAATTAATTAGGGAAAAGGAATTTGATTCCCAAACTGGAACATTCAGTTTACTTGGAAAACTGTATCAGATGTGCCCAGGGCACAGGATGGTGAAAGGTGCATAGGAAGCTCTTAGATACTTGTTGAATAAAGGAATGTTAGGCAAACAGTGCTGCCTTCCAGTGGTTCTGTGTATTTTAAGACAATAGGTGATAAAATTGATAAGAATGTGCAGTAAGCAATGTGTGCTGGTAGTTTTAAAAAAAATGAAAAGGCCAATGCATCACTCTTAAAGAAAGACATAATCAAATGCCAGATTTAGTTGGTTTAGGCTTTATACTTATAGTCATACAGCTGTAATATATTTTAATTGAAAGTGCCCTGGGTAAAAATGTGTTGTTGTATGTTGAGCTCTCTAGCTCCTAACTGCCTCCCCAAAATGAAACCATTGTTTTTATAACAATATTTTTTTATTACTCTAAATGTCTTAGGAATATAACCCTTGCATTACAGGAAAATAAACTATAATAGAAACACTAGGGACTAGAAATATGAAAAAGAGGAGGTTCCTGTCTTGAGGGAATTAATAATCTAGCAGGAGAGATAAAATATGTATATAAATAAAAATACAAGAAAAAATATTATAGATATATTATACACCCTTGGTACAATCTGAATATGTTATCTTGCGAGTAAAATAAATCTAAAAATAAGACACAGCAACATACATTTCATTTTTAAATTATAATCATCTAATATCCATACTTTGGAATTTCATATTACTGAGCACTGTGATTTATATTCATTTTTCAAAAATATGTCACAAAATACTTTACATCCTAATCAGTTTTATAAGAATTCTATTATCTTCCTTGGAGCCAAGGAAAACTTCATCATTGTTACTGTTTTCTAAATAGTATGTGCCAAAGGCCACAATAAGTTCTTATTCAATCTTCAAGATTACCCTAAAAGAAGCTTGTTTATTCATTAGACAAATATTTGTTGAGTGCCTAATACATGCCACACAATAAATAAGACAGACTAAAAGTCCTGCCTTCATGGAAATTACATTCTGCGGGGAGAAGAAATATAATGAAGAAATGAGTTCTTATGTTAAGTACCATGAAGAAATATAAGACAAGGAAGAGAAATGAAAAGTGCAAACGGTGATGTGTTGGTAATTTTAAAAAGGGTTGTCACTGAAAGGCTTTACTGAATTTCTATTTTACAGATGAGAAAACTGAGGCTCAAATATGTTAAACAATCTGCCCATGGTCAGCCAGTTAGTAAGAGGTGAGATGAAATTTGAATTCAGTTGCCTTTACTTTTTAAGCTACATGGCCTTTCCCCAAGTCAGTAATAAATTCAGTTACACAATTTACTTTATCAGATGTTTCTTTAAGATTATATTGGCATTTTTAATCTCCCAAAGAGTTTTAGGAATAACTTTCTATTTCACTGTTTGATATCTTATTTCACATTCACATTAACTTTTACACTGTGCGCAAACGCTGGGCAAGTCCTACTTACTCCTTACTGCTGCTGTGACCACCTCTATTTAGTTCGCTGTGAAGTATTTATTTTACGTCCCAAGGGTACTGAGCACAACTCAGATGTTCTTTAGCGACTCCTTTTGTTAAGCTGAGATGCATTCTTTTCAGCCACCTGAGCCTATCTTTTAGCATTGAAGTGTTCCTGTCATGGGAACATCTAAAGTTGGCAGTCCCAGCTTGTCTCAAGTAGTTCAAGTACTGCAAATAACCTGGGTGCTAAGGCATATATCTACTTTTATTCCTTCTGACTTCAGTAATGTCTTTTTCAAAGGAATTGAGAGTGCTTTGCCATTTTTTCCTGCTTAATTCCTGGAAAAAAGCAAGGAGGTTAAGTACCATATCCTCACCTGTCAAGTGGACAAAGGAACAAATGAGGACAAAGGGACAAAATGACTCATTCGAATTACATAGCGAATTATTGAAGAAGCCAGAATGACAAGAGCCTGGCTGTCAAATTCTATAGTTCAGCTTCCAACACACAAGATCAGTAGTTCTCAATATTTTTGGATTTGCAACATACATTTGGGTACTAGCTTTTTATAAGTATATTTGAAGGGATTAAATGACTCAAAATAATAAAGTCAGCAATAATAAAAATACAGGCACTTTTATAATAAGGTAATGTCTCAGAGTGCTTATCTGGTGGCCTTTGGTACTGTCAATGAGCAGAAATGTTCTCCCTGCCTGAGTGTTCACTCACTTACTCACCAGGCTAACTTCTCACATGCCTAGGAAAACACATGCATTCTGTGACACCAGCTCTTACCTCTCACTCCTACCAACTTGTATTCTACTTTAGAACCAAGTGTGAGTCTTCCTTGGCCCCAAAGTCAACCTGATATTGCAATAACAATTGCAGCAAAAGTGCATTTTGTGCATTGATCAAAACTTGGTGGCACACCAGTGTGCTAGGTTATACAAGGGAAGTCAGGCGGCCTTCTGGAAAGCAAAGCTGCCCCCTCGACTAAGAAGTCAACTTGAATTTAGTGGTTAATTAATACTTTAATGTAACATAACCAGGAAATAAGCAATTGACAAAGCAGTGCCAAAGGCATTCATTAAGGACTACATCCTCCTGTATCACATCAGAATGACAGCCTCTGTGATAGCCAGGAGAAAACTGACTTCATATAAGGAAGCCAAGCTGGAAAGACAGTGTACCTCCCCCAAAAAAGTTTGTTGAGGAAAAGAAGGCTGTTTAAGTCTGGTTTGAGTGGTAGAAACTTTACTTTGGGTGTGGTTAAGAGACACAAGGAAAACTAGAGAAGTGATAACGTGCATTTTTGTAATAATATCCATTTCTCTGAATGGATAAGCAATCCATTGACATCTTTAGGTAAAGCCTTGTAATAGAACAAAGTTAATTATTTTCCTGTTACTTGTGAGGAAAACTGTGATAGAGTGATGTAATGATCAAGGGTAAGGAATCAGATAAAATCTAGAATTTCTGGATACAGAAGAACAATAGTAATTCAAATTACTGAAAAGGTAGAAAAATATTAATTGAACCTGGAAAGATTCTTAATAAAGTTGACTTAATTTTTTTGTTAAAAATTCTGAGCACTTAGTGTAGGACCTAGCACATAGAAGTATATGCCATTAAATTTATTACGCACGAACTTGAAAATAGGACTAATATTATCCAATTGAACAGCAATGAATATAGTTGTAAAATCAGTCAGTTTTGGTATTTTCCTGGTTGAGTAATTTCATAGTGAAGTTAGTAAATATTAGAATTGCTGAGGGAAATAGTTTCCAATGAATAAGGGAATAAATGTACAAATAACTGTTCTGAGGTATCAGATCGATATGCACAGAATATATTAATGCATTTCTCAAATACAAAGAGAAACACTAATTTCTACCCCAAATTCTACCCTTTGTTCTAACACAGCTATACTGTCTATTGGACTGAAGGAGGAAAAAAATCTACAAAGGATTAGTATTCATTCTAGATTTTTCCTATGACTAGCAGATAGGATTAGGCTCAAGAAGAGAAATACAGCACTGGTTCACGGGGAACATCTAACTGCTATCTACCTTCTCCTAAGGAGATGTTGAACATGGTCTTTAGAGCCAGCAAGATGAAATGGGCAAGTCAAAAAGGTCAAAAGAGAAGTAACACAGCATACAGTTGAGAAATGGAAATTTTGAGGCTTGAGAAGGTCCACAGACATCTATAGCATTAGGAGGACGACTACACTATGTTCCCGTACAATCACCCTGAGTACCTGGGTAGGAAAAAATAAGTGGGGTAGATTGAACAAATTTTTAAATGGAAAAAAAGGCTTATCAACAGCAAAACATTAAATAAAGACATGAACAAATATATAAATAAAAATGAAAGTCTTTTAGGTTCTTTTGGAAGTGGAATAGTAACCCAACTAACTTTCAACCCTAGTCAATCTAGCCGGGAGGCTGCCTCCAAGGCCCAATGGCACATATAATTTGGAGTACAAAGGATTATTGATTAAAAGAAGAGTTCAAACCTTTGGTTTCTTGAAAGAAAGCAGTTATGACTGACTCCTTGGTATTTCCTGATATTCAACATTTAAGAACATCAAAGCCAAAGTCAAAGGAGACAATAAGCAAAAGTCAAAGTTTAATGTTCTAAGGTGAAAAAAGAAGAGAGGCAAACATTAAGATCCAGTAGACTGGACCTTAATCTCACCTTTATTAGTTTGCAATAGTCTTCGAATTGATGCACAGAAAAGAAATCCTTTCCATCACAGACTGCCCAATGGAGAAAAGAAATGAGGAGCTCTGAGGATAATTCAATTTGTCAAAATTAGAAGGTCTAAGGACTCAAGAGTCCAACATTTTCTGTTAGAGACAGGGCCCCTGAGGCCATTCTACTTTGATAGTTTCAGTTATACTCCTCACATAAAAGTTATGAGTCATGTAAAATTGTAAAATGTCAAACTGTCAAATTGTAACCAACAATGCTTAGCTCTTGATATAAGAATTCCATCATTTCTTACCATATACTTTTCACTTTCACTTTAAGGTCTCAGATTTGGAGAGAGGAAGAATAGAAAACCATGGCATTCAAAATAAAGGCAAAGAAAGCAGACATATTTAAATTAAGGCTATCCCAAAATACCAAGACTGAGATTATTTTTTAAGGCTTTCTAAACTCCAACACCTTCTCTTTTAGTGTCAGAAAAGAGCGCTGTCTCTCTCCACAGCTGCGTGAGGCTTTCAGACAAAAGTCCCTCTCCCACGTAGGAGAGACACTAGTAACACAGAAGAAATGCAGGCAACTCCATTTGGTGCCTGAAAACAAAGAACAATAAGTCCATGCTAACTGAAACTAAAACACGGGGTACCTGGAAATAATGGTAGAAAGGGACAAAAAGTATACATGAAGTCGAGGGAAATAAAAGCCAGTCAGTCTTTCCTTGGAAAATCTTAAATTTTTATGGCAATTCCTCTGTTACTTCCACCCAGGGGCAGCTTGAGAAATTCCATAAATGAATCACAGGGCTAGCAGTTTAATGGGTGGCTGTGGGGACAGGTTAGATCTTGAAGCTGCCAGCAGAACAAGTTCACGGTTTTCACTTCAATGGTATAATTTTAGGGGTGGCTTGGGCTGGATAACAGTGGCAGAGAGATATCCAAATATTCCCAAGCTCCCCCTTGGTTGGTGCTGGCTACTTCTACCTCACAGGACCTTTAGAATCTTCTGAGGTAAGACAAAAATTAGAAGAGCTGAAAATTTCTTCAGAGCAGGTATCCTAAGCTGTCCCTATGGTATCTCCACCTAGAGTATGGGAGAGACGAAACTGGGCATTCGGAAACAACGTATTTCAGCTTTGCACTGATATCTTCCGTTGTAGTTTATCTACTAAGCAATATGACACTTTACAACTTTTCCCCAGTTAACTCACTTCAGCAGAATCAATGAAAATATTTAGACCAAGAAACACTTTGTGGCTTTTATAAGCTCTCAATTGCTCTTATGGTAGCTGTACTCACTTTGCCTTAAAGAAAATCAAGTTCAAATTCTGTGACTCATGATAGATAAAGGTAAATGGAGGAAGGGAAGGGGCATCAAGGAGCTAAAGCAGAAGAAAGGAAGGATATTGGCTGAATCTCATTACCACACACCCTAACCTCTTATCAAGCAATAAAAGATGAGCACTAGTTTTATTTGGGGATATTCTCTGCCTCTTTAAACAGTCTGTACATTTCCATTCTCAGTACCATCCTTCCTTCTCAAAGCACACCACTGTTCCACCTACTCTTGGGAGTGGACTCTACATTTCCTCAATCCCAGATTCAGCTGAGAGTTTGACTTCCCTTCACTTTCTAGTAGCAAACACGGCCACACACACATACACACACATTTTAAGAGATGGCAGCAGCTCCCTTCTCGCCTCACAGTCATTTCATGATTCTTGGCTAAGCTTCAAGGCAATGCGGAGATGTTTAATAAGTACACTAACCCAGTGGGTACCCTGTTGAGTTGGATGATAAAGTTCTTGTCAAAGCCAGCTTAAATCTCCAGTGACAAGTATGCATCTTTCTTGTACAGAGGCTATCATATTTTGAATACAACTGTCCAGTGCAAAATCCTGGGCTCATGGACAGCAGAGCCTGCATCCCACCAGTCACTGAGATGACCCTGAAAGAACATCAAAGTACTAAAATGGTGAATATTAAATTTGTCTCTATGCGCCCTGAGGCCCAATCCATGCATTCACATGTGAAGCTCATAAAATAGTTTTTAACCAACCTCATTAATAAGGCCAAGCAAAAGCGAAATCCCATGCTTGAGAAGGACTGCATTCTAGCTTCTCCCATCCACTTGTATAAGAAATCACAATGTGCCACAGTGATTTGGACACACAAAGACCCCCTGATTTAGTTATCAGGAACTTTTCTTCCAAGCTGCTTTTGTTAAAGGAGCTGTGGATTTTAAATGATGCTGTGGGTACAGGTTCACTTACAGCCCGTTTAGTAAGTGCTCACACAGTTAATTCTGTCAGTCTTACTCCTACACAGAAATAAATGTGGCCCCAAGGGGCCCAACCACCCACAGAGCTCCTTTGCACATCTTTTTACCTTCTAGCACACAGAAATAGTGGGCTACATCCCAGAAAACACCTAGAGAAAGAGAAAAGGTAGTTTCTCTGAAGCACTGTGTCTACAAAACTAGGATCCAGCTTCCTAGTTGGATATAATTTCTAAATGCATGTCTCTCTGAATAATCCAAATAATGATCTAAACTGTTTCTCTTAAGTTCCAAATCTATAGAGATCTATATTCCTTGGTATGCTGAAAATTTCCTTTCATGTATACATGAGGACATTTAGAATTTATTTAGAGTGAACTACCCAGCTGGCTACCCCAGATCTCAAAAATCTACTTAGTTATGACATAAGCATAGACTTGAAAAGCGCTTGTGCACTGGGGCCTGACCTCCTTTGTGCCTCTTTGGAACTCTAAGATACTATGTGAAGAAGCACGAGTTAGCTTATTGGTAAATAGAAAGAAAACAGACAAGTCATCCTAGTTGAGGCCAATCACCCTTCCAACTGCTAGATATGTGAGTGAAGCCATTCATGTTAGTTTCCTATAGCTATAGTATCAAATTACCACAAACTTAGTGGCTTAACATAAATCTACTAGCTTTTAGTTCTGCAGGTCAGAAGTCCAACATGGGCTTTGAGGCTAAAATCAAGATGGTAGCAGGGCTGTATTCCTTTCTAGAGGCTCTAGGGGAGAATGTTTCTGGCTGGTTATTAGCTGAGGGCCATCCATTCCCATCTTCTATCACTCCATCTCTCTGACTGACCCTTCTGCTTTTTCTTCTATTTTTAAGGGCTCATATGATTAGATTGAGTCCACCCAGATTAATTCAAACTGATCTCCCGATCTCATAATCTGTAACCTTAATCACATCTGCAAAGTTCCTTTTTTAACAAAAACTAACATATTCAAAGGTTGCAGGGATTCATGCATGGAGATCTTTGGCAGGCCTTTATTCTGCCTACTATTTCAACCACAACCATCCACATCCAGCCAAAACATCAACTGACCACAGAGAACAGCTGAGCTGTCCCAGATCAGATGAACTGCACACTGGACCCACAGAATTGTGAGAAACAGTAAATGCTGTTTTAAGCCAGTAAATTTGGGGGTGCTTTGGGAGGCAGCAAAAGCTCAGATACTGTGACTAACGCTATACCACTTACAAGGGGTCTGAGCAAACCCTCACCTCAATAATGTGGACCTTTCCCCCTTCTCTGCTCTAGTTCGACAAGCATGCCCAAGGAGCTACTGGCAGTTTTCTGCTCTCTAAATCATAAAACAAAACAAATTAGTTCTATTTCTTCTTCCAGTCCATATCTAGATATTACTGCTGAAATTTAACAAAAGTCAGCCTTACTATCTTGACCGAACCACAGAGGGACTTTTTTGTCCATGACTGGAAGCTACATATGTGAACACACACACACACACACACACACGCACGCACGCACGCACGCACACCTATTAGTCTTGGGGAAAGATCTGAAGGAAGAGACATCTTTTGATAGAGCAAAAGCTGTTGATAGAAGATAGAAATTTCATTGTCACCTCTGTGCACATCTCTCCTCTATGCATAGACCAATAAGGGCTTTGGGGGACAGTCTATAAGCAGGGGTCTCTAACTTTCATCAGCTAAATACATTTTCCCAAATGGGCTCTCCCTCAAATGTGCTGACACTTAAAGGTCTGGAAAACCTCAGTGAAAGGAAAATGCCAATAGCAAGTTAATGCCTTCTTGGCTCTTTTGGCTGACTTCCCTATGCCTGGGTCTTGCCTATTAATTGAATGCTATTCGGATTCCATCTCAAAAACAAATGAGGATGGAGACCAGAGGCCTGCCTTCCCCAGACTGATAAGCGCAACACAGTGCAATTACACCCGAACAGCTTTGTTTGGAATGTAATCACCACCCCAGCCTTCTTCCCAATGGGATGGCAACAGTGTAATTACCTCTTCAGGATTCATTGTTTGGGAATGTAATTCTTCTACAAGGCCCTCTTTCTAGGGGAAAGAAGCTGCAACAAGAATATAAGAGGATTCATAGCCCCCTCCCCAGTAGCAGTCTTGTGAGGGGAACAAATTATTTTTGTTTTCTTAAAGTAATGCCAAAAAAAATGTAAAGCCAGAGTTTAAATTTCAGCCTCTTCTCCCAACAAGAAATCACCCATATCCTATGATGGTTCTGTCTGAAAAGTCCCAATCTAAAGCTAGACTGCTTGAGCTCCAGTTTCTATTCTATCAAGAACTAGCTGTGGTCTTGGGCAAATTACATATCTCTTTATTCCTCAGTTTTCTCATTTGTAAAAATGAGTAATAACAGGACATCACTGGAATGTTATGAAGAGCCAGTGAATTAGGATGCGAGAAGAACTTAGAATAGTACAGTTAAGTGCTCTTGGTTTTTTGTTTGTTTTCAGCACATCTGAAGCACCATATTCCATAGCCATGACATTTTGCAAATATGATCTAATACTAATTATGGTCAAATCTAAGCTTGAATTACTATGTTCTTTCTTTCCACAACCCCTTTTACCAGTTTAGCATGAGTAGCAATGTCCCAGATCATTTTAAATGATGCTATAGAATTGTCACAGTCTCTGAGCTATTTGCCTAGGTAAAGCTTCACTCTAACAGGCAGGAGTGACTGTAGATATTTCCAAGTCAGTCTTTTCATTTGTGTTACTAACGCAAGGGAAATGACAATAAAGAGATTTGTGAAATCTTGCCATTGGGAAAATCAACAAGTATTACTAAAAGCAGCCATTGGTACTAAGGCAGATTCTAGTGAAAATTCATCTTTTTAGCCATATTTATGTATAAAATAAATGATATATTTTCCTCATATACCAATAGGATACCCCACCTCCCTGGATAATACTCTCATTCCTACTGGGAAGTCTGACCTTTTCTCTCCTGTCCAGCTTTTCTCCTGCTCCTCTGTAGTCTAGACTAGTTAAAATTCTCTGTTTCGAAAGGAATTTTTGGCTTGTACTTCACCAGTGATGAGTCACAAGAGTAAAAATCATGAGTTTGCCAGGCAGCCCCAAAGAATATAGCCCCACAGCTCAAGACAGGAGGGGTGAAGCTTGGCCCCTTCTACAAGGCACACAGCTGCCGTAAGTGGGGCTATGAAAATGCCAAGGACTCATCTCAGTAGCCCTACAATATGAGGCTGTGGTTACAGGACATCAGGCTCTGGGATGACACTCAACTCCTGGCCAAAAGAAACACCCCATGGAGTCTCAACACTCCAAGAGGTCCCTGGTCACCAAACTGCAGGTGCCTCTTTCCACATCATAGCTTATACCAAAACATCCATGATTGCTCTGTGGCTTCCAGCTGAGTGGCATAAGGACCCTGGGGAAGAGCTGGCCTTGTATATCAGCAGGTGTTAAGGAAAGGAAATTAACACCCACAGGTTGGCTCTACTTTGGTAGAGAGGGTGAGAGGTGCTGTCTGCCAGCTTCCATGGCATTTCCAGCCACTTTGGAATAAATGAGGCTGCTTGAGGGCATGAAAAGCGAGAGGGAAAGAAAAGCTGATGTGAGCTCAGTTTTAAAAAGGAGGAGGTGGAGGGTTAGCATTCATATTGATCATTCAGGTAAAAACTGATGAGACAGTTGGGGCTGCCAAGAGAACTGTTCTAAGTCTTTCCAGGGTTTGTAGAAGATTTCTAATTTAAAGTGGAGATTGGCTGCTATCTCCACTGGATAAAATGGGCTTTGACCTCACATTTGGCTTTTTCTTTCCTCACATCTCCTCCGTAGATTTCTATATTGTTGTATCATCTGTCCTGAGGGCTGCAAAACAGGTCAAAGTACGTATTATTCATAAGCTAAATAGAAAGAAATAAAAGGGTCCTGGTATTACAGTGGGTACTTTTAAAGCAGAGAGCATCTTCAGCTGGCATCTTCAAAAGGAGCAGTATTTCTAAGGAGTACACATCCACAGGATTTAAACTCTGAGATCACTCTAGGTCTGGGGAAGCCCCGGAGTATAGAAAACAAAGTACTAGGGGATCTGAATCCAGAGATGTTGATGATAACATTTATTTTTCATGAGGAAGAATGGGAATGAGTTGGAAATTGGTTAAGAAGTTAGAAAAAAGGTTATATGTCAATTTCTCCTAAGAATGAAGCTCATAGCTGAGTGGACAAGAATCTGTTTACCAAGCATAAAAGCTTAATGGGTTTCTATTTTCTGCTGTAGAAATGTTGTAGGGTCCCGAGCTCTCTCAGCTAGCTTTCTGTTTATGCTTCTACTTTACCATTTAGCGTAATACCCACTGTCCTATATAGCTGTTTATGAGCATGACAGGCTTGTTCAGTAGTTGGTAAGCTTATGGAGAACGGAGATCATATCCTGTTCATCTGGGTACTACCATATAGCTGGCACTGAACCATGTAAACATGTAAATGCTTATTAGTCAAGATGGCTGATACACCAGCTGAGCACTCTGTAGGTAATTACATTCATTCTTTCTTTCCCCATTACTAACAACTCCAAATCAAGAAGAGTTATATATCAGGGGCTCACCAGCATGAACACATCTTCAATTCCTGGTATGCACACGCCGTTAATGTGTTACCAAGTCATCTCTTCCCATTCCTCTGTGTCTGTTCTTAATAAGTTAATGAGTTAATCTAGACCAGTGGTTCTCAAATTTTAAAGTGTACCAGGATCATCTAGAGACTCTTTAAAATACAAATTCTTGGGCTCCAAAACCAGAGTTTCTGAGTCAGTGGGTCTGGGGTAGGGGCCAAGAATTTGCATTTATAACAAGTTCCCAAGTGATGCTGATGCTATTGGTCCAGGAACTATACTTTGAGAATCCCACGTCACCATGGTTACATAATTGCACTTGGTCAGTGAGTATATGCTTATTTCTTCAGCACAGGTTCTGATGGGGGACAGAAAAGAGTTTTTCAAATGCAAATTCTGTGACCCCTCTACTTTTCCCACTTTGGGTGATAGGCAGGGAATGTTCCTGGACACATTAGCTTGTCAAACTATCAACCCAAGGACCTTCAGTTTACCATCTGTTAGTTCCATAGAGCACAAGCTCCCAGTTGTTTTTTTTTTTAACTCACTGACCACACAGCAAAGTGGAGAACGCCCGGCCTGGGACCCAGGAAGAGTACCACCGCAAAGGAATGCAGAACAGTGAGAGATCAGTAAGGTTATACTCAGTGAGGAGATGGCATAGCTCTAACTTACGCTGGCCTCAAAAAAATTTGTAATAAAAATAATAACGACAATAGCTAATATTTGTTGAACCTGTGTGCCAAAATATACTATAAGTGTTTCACATACATTAACTCATTTAATCCTTAAAACAATCCTAGAGCTATATACTGTTTTACAGATAAAAAACCTGAGTCTTAAAAAAGATAAAATAAATTAACCAAGATTACATTGCTAGGAAGTAGCAGAGTATCTGAACCTAGACGGTCTGGCTCCAGAGCCCAAATTCTTTGCTATACTGTAAATGGCAGCTGTCCTTCTCGAGCTCCACTCACTCATGCTCACAGACCCACTCAAAAGATGAATGGGGACACATTCAGTTTCTCCAAACTGTGCCAAAAGATATAAATCCTTGGTTCAAGCCCAAGTTTGAGCTGTATCCCCCTCAGCTAATCTATCAGGATTGGCAGTTAAAGTTTCAGGGAAATTATTAAATTTTTAGTGGCAGGACCAAAACAAAACATAGAAAATCAAGCCACTCTCTGGCTAGACTGTAAACTCTCTAAGAGCTTTAACCATTTAATTTTTTTATAAAACTCAAAGTGCCCTGCGAAATGCTAAGCCTTTAGAAAGTGCTGCATACATTTCAAAGTGACAGTACAGAAAGGGTACAGGTGTAAAGCATCTGTGGGGAAAGGTTACAAGAAAATATTTGGGGAGTGGGTAAGAGGGAGACAGAGGCACAGAAAAACTTAGTCATGTAATATAAAAGGGACAGAAAAGTTCATTAACAAGGCCAAATATTTTCATCTAAAAAGCCCAAGAAGCACAGACAACTCAGCTTAGAAACCAGGACCCGGTTCTCAATGAGCACACTTCTCACGAGTGGTGTGTAGTATGAGGTATGTGGGTACAGTAAAGGACTGAGGTAGAGAGTACATGGATGCTCCAGTGTTCAGCACACACCAAATAAGTAAAAGGCCTGGGTGCTGTAAGGCATCTGCAAAGGCAGGGCTTTCTGGGAGGAGTGCTGCATGTACTTCTCTGTTTCCCAGGCAACCAAGTCAGCCCCTTATCGCCTTCCCTTTCATCACTGGAACCGAATGAAAGGTAACAGAGTTAATTATTAAAGCAGCACTAGTTAGTACCACTATCACTAATTGTCTATTTATCTGAGGTTTATAAAGAGCCATCTTAATTGATGTTGAGTTGGAATGTGCCACTCTATTTGCCTGGCTCCTGGATAAAAGAGAGATATAGAATATGCAGGTAAAGGGTCAAACACCCGAATTACTATTCATTCCTATTCATACTCATTTAAAATACCATGATAGCCTTTCAATGTATTCACTACTATTCATCTTTCCCAGATTTGCCAATACAAGTGAAGATCTGATGGTATACAGTAATTAAACAATTTGTTGTATTAAAGAGCTGTGATATTAACCTCAGAAATCAGGCTGATTCCTAAAAGCCAGCAGGCCCAAGGCCCCAGATGCCCACCTAGTTGGCCAAACTAGACTAGACAGGCCTCCTAAAAGTAATTCCTTAAGGTACCAGGGAAGCAGGGAACATTTAAAAGAGAGATTTTAAAGAGATAAGAGGGGCAAAAGAAAAAAAAGAAACCAAAAATGGAGTTAATATGGAAAAGTAAATTCCTCCAAAAAAAGGTAGCTTTGTCTTACTTACACAGGCAACAAACAGAAGGAGGCCTGAGACATGAGATTAAATAAAGCAATAATTATAACACGGTACTGTTGGGTCTGTAACATATATATACCTACATGTATATAGATATGGATGTAACATATATGACAATGGCACAAAGAAGGGGGAAAGGAATGCAGCTATAGTGGAGCAAAGTTTCTGTTTCTTCCCAGCATTAAATCTGTTTAAGTCTGAAGTAGATCCTAATATAACAGCTTAAAATCAATAAATGAATTAAAATAGTACATTAGAAAATAACTACTTAATACAAAAGAATTCACTAAAGGAGGAACAGAGAAACAAAAAAGACATCAATAAAGAAAACAGACAAAAACTCAACTATATCAACATTAGGCAGTAAAAAAGATCTAACTATATGCTTTCTAAAAGAGACACATTTTAGAGTTAAAGATAAAAACAAGCTGAAAATAAAAGGATGGAAAAAGATATATCATGCAGTAAGAGTTGGAGTTGCTAGGCTAGTACTAAAAAAACTAGACTTAAAGACAAACAATATTACTAGAGACAGAAACATTTTATAATGACAAAAAAGTTAATTCATCAGGAAGATATAACAATTATAAACATATGTACCTAACAAGGTCCCAAAATATATGAGGCAAAAACTGACAAAAGTGAAGGGAGAAACACAATTCAGCAAAAGTGACTGGAAATTTCAATACCGCACTCTCAATGATGGGTAGAACAACCAGACAGAAAATCAGTATGAATACACAAAACTTGAACATCATTATCAACCAAATAGATCTTCCTGTCATCAACAGAGCATTGCACACAACTATGACGGGATACATAATCGTCTCAAGCACACAGGTAATACTCTCCAGGATAGATGATATGCTAAGCCATAAAACAAGTTTCAATAAATTTAAAATAACTGTTCTTAGACCACGATGAAAATAAATAAGAACTTAACAACAGAAGGAAATTAGAGAAATTCACAAATGTGTGAAAACTGAAGAACACACTCCTAAACACTCCTGGAATATACTTAGTAGAGTTGTGGTAGCTTTAAATGTATGTATACCTCTTTAAGTACCGGTTCAGAATTTGGGTTGTTTAATGGGTTAAAGAAGAAATCTTAAGAAAAATTAGAGTGGCTGGGCACAAAGCCATCTCTAGTCCAGGACACTCGACCAGGCCCCAATGACCTGTGGCTAGGAGCAAGAAAATCCTGACACTTCCCATTGGTTTTAATCAAAATACTAAATTAAGTACATCAGGCCCACCATCTGCTAGGAGCAGATGCTCATTAGGATGAAAGTCAAAAAGATTAGGCAGGCCAGATAACTAATACCCTACATTACCCAGGTCCTTATCCCTCAGAAGTTTTTTGTTCTTTCAGTAATTACCAGGAAGATGTCAAATGCCAGGGCTTCTCATTTCACTTTATGAGGCCTCAAACATGCAGAAAAATATTATAAACTTAAGAACCTTTTGGCAGATACTCCCTCCTTGAACTCAGGCAAAACATGGCACAGAAGACAGTACAGAGTTGTTATGAGTCAGGGTGGCAGACCTGGTTTAAAGTTCTAGGCCTGCCTCTGTGTTATACTGGCCAAGTGACATAACTTGCCTGAAGCTTTCGGTTTTCTTACCTGCAGAATGGAAATGCACCATCTACTTTACAGGGTTATTACAATGATTAAAAGAGATAATGTATGGAAAAACACTTAGGACAGTATCTGGTTCAGTCAATAAATTTCATTTCCTTATTATCAGTTGCTTCTCTATCATCAGAGCTAGAGCTGTCTGCTAAAAAGTCAGCAGGGGGAGCTCCTCAGACTTTTGCATGTTTCCCAAAAAAGATACCTGGTAGAGTTGCTGTAGCTTTAAATGTATTTATACCTCTTTAAGTACAAGTTCAGAATTTGTGTTGCTGAAGAGAGGGCATGACATGGGATTGATGGGTGACTGTAGGCCACCAGAAACCTATAGAATTGTGGGGAAGGGACCAAGATAAGGCAGAAGAGATGAACATTAACAAACTATCAAAACACTTCTCTGTAGTAGCTTCTGTTTTCTATTATCACTCTCAGGTTCTTGTGGAAGGAAGTGGGCAGAATGGATCTTAATTTTCTGCAAATCCATTTTTGTTGATTCAGAATGGCTTTGGCTAGAGTCCACTGGAGACTCATTTGCTACCATAGTACTGATCATGCCTTCTAAAATTATAGGTGTGTACATGCTTTGTCCCTCTAAGTCTGTCAAATTTCAAATTTCCATCCTTCGCCCCTACAAAAAGCCACTCACCATACAGAGTTCTGCTTTATGCTTGTAGCTAAGAAGCAAACAGCAAGACTGAGGTATAGCTAACCACCTAGACTTTGAACTACAGGAAGGCAGGGATCATATCCGTCTTTTTCACTGTTAACCTAGAATAGTGCCTGGCACATAGCTGCAGAACAAATATCTGTTGAACGTAATTGTTGAGACCATAACAACCACAGTCTAATCATATAAGAGAAAAGTACCTTTCCAGGGAAATTGAGAGTACTAAAAGGCCAATTTGTCTTTCATTTTAAAGCCATTATTATATCAGTTCTATTACATGATCACAAGTGTAATAAAAAGCAAAACATCTGTATCCAATAAGATTTTCCTCAGCAAGCACCACTGGGTCACAAAAAGTTATGTCTAGAAGCCACTTCAAATATCAGCATACTTCGTTTTATTGTGCTTCAATTTATTATGCTTCACAGATGTTGCCTTTTTTTAAAAAAAAAAAAAAAACACACATTGAAGGTCAGACCCTCAACTAGCAAAAAGATTACAACTTGCTTGATTGTGGTGGTCTGGAATGGAAACTGCAATATCTCCGAGATATGCATGCCTGTAGAGGAACTAAAACAAGTAAGAAAAACCCTGAAGATCAGCCAAGTTCCCTGGGAGCTCTTTCCCTCTTCCAGATTAAGGTCCCGGAAGGAGAGTGCTATTTTTGATGCTTTGTCCTTTAAAATAACCATGAGGAGGCAGACTAGGAAGCTTTGGAATCCCACTGCCTGGTTCAGTTCTGGCTCCTCTACTTCTAGCTGCATTACCCTGGGCAAGTTAGCCTTCTGGACTTCAGTTTCCTCCACTGTTAATTAGATAACAGCACCCATCTCATTGGATTACAGGGAGAAAGAAATGAAACATGACTAGGAAAAGCACTTAAAACACTCCCTAGTACATGGCAAGTGCTCAATAAATGTAAGGCTGAGTTTCTTGTTGCTATTACTGTTATTTTTTGGTCTTTTCTCAAGAGAAGGAAAAAATAAGACAACTGTCAACAGAAAATGGAGGGACAGCCAAATATTTACAAATGATGAAGGCTTTTAAGAAAAGACCAATGGGCACTCTATGACATGTATCTTGAGAAAATGGAAGAAACTAGTTTAATCATGAAGGGGAACCATCTGCTAATCTAACTCAAGAGTGAGATCCTTGAGAGTCTAGATTTCTTTCTCTTCATGGCACCTTGTAACCTTTGTTAGAGAACTTTTCTCAGTAGATTTCATATCTGTAAACAACTGCCTGTTGGAACCCCTATATTCAAAGGTACCCATAAGTGAAATTGAGTCATTTGGGGTCAGACCTCTAGGCATAAAGTAGGGAACAGGAAATGGAGGTAGAGTTATTAAATCAAAGGAGGAAAAAAACAACATACAGCTGTTCCAAAAAGGCTAAATGCCAAGAATCAGAGATTTTCCAGCAGCAGAGGAGCAGGAGGTGCTGTGTGGGGTGGTGGAGGCAGATGTCTGGAACAAAGAAGGGTGGAGAAGAGCTCTGTAGTACTGCCTGGCAGCAAGTGATTATCTGCCAGTGAGGAGCTTCTACGCGCTATCAGCCAAGCCACACGGAAGCGCCAAGCAAGGAGAAGCACAGAGCCATGGGGCCTGTTTAATAACTCAGGCCAGAGCCCTCCTCGGATATGGTTGTCAGGAGACCATCTCCCCAGCCAAGCCCAGGCCTATGAAGTCCTGGTGTCCAACAGAGAAACCACTGAGGTTTCTGTGATTTCTTGGCCTGATGTTGGGTCAAGTACACTACTGCTTAGGGGATGCCACATCTCACAGCCCACCAGCTGTCACAGTAGCTTGGTTAGAAGTCCTGTTCTCCCACCTGGCAGAGCCATTGCCTCACACTGATACCTCCTTACCTTTATCTACTTTAATCATCACAAGGCCCAGACTTTCTAAAACATAATTTCATTTTTAAAATTTTCAATAAAGATGCTTATTAAAGATACTTATTGATTTTTTTATACCTTTGATGCCTTCACATACATAAATTTACAAGTTGGCAGTGAAGGTGGGAGGAAGGGAGGAAAAGAGTGTGATGGGGAAATAACCTCTGTCAAAAAAAAAATAGATTTCTGCTTTGTTTCCACCTTTAGAGCTTGCCCAGAAGCAGCGGCACACACTCAAAGCCTGGTCACATCATGCACCTTAGCCCCAAAGCGCTGGTCACGAAGCTGTTCAGCCACCAAAAAAATGCCTTAGCTGGGCTTTTCCAGCCCATTTTCTGTTCTGTGGAGATTTCTGAGCCAGCTCTATGGATCTCTTCTCCTTCCTTGGAAGATTCCACAGTGCCTGGAAACTCCATGTGCTGCCAGCAGCAAAGGGTAGGAGAGGTGTGCATTAAACTCCTAATTAAATCACAGGATCTGGCTCATGACTATCTCACCAACTGAAACATGAACAAGACACCTTTTTCATTCAATTAAAAGCATAGCCAGAATCTAATTGTTGGATTAAAAAACAAATGCTTTAAACAACACCACCAACATAATTTTAAGATGTTTGAAATAAGCGGGAATGGGCTAGAAAAACACCTTTCTGCAATCCTACAGTTTCCTGCCTTGAAGTAAGGAAGTGAGTACAAGACTTCAAAAAAGAATTTTCAGCCAGATGCCAAAATGTCATCGCATCAACATAGGAATAGGAGGGACAAGCTTTATTTGGTTCCCTGCCCCTTTAAATTTTCAAAATTCAAAGAAACATTTCCTTACCTGCCAGGACCCTATTAACAGAAGAGTGAGTAGCCAAGCCAGGCTGTCCACGTTCATGGAAAATCCCAGCATAAGGCAAGTACTCAGGCAGCAAGAAACGCCTAAAAGAAGGAATCACGTGTGAAAAGCCTACTAAAGACGACCTTAAAATAAGGGAGATATATTATGAATCTACCCTCTAGAATCAAGGATAGGGGATCCGCAGATGCCCAGAGTGGAATAAAAATTCCTATGATTTGTCCTTTCACAGATTTGTACCTCCTTCCTGATTTTTCTTCTGAAGTTTCCCAGGACTTGAATAAGATGCTCCCAATGCTACTACTATCCTATCTCCTTTTACTGTGGCCAGTCATCTTCCACTGACTCTTTCAGTAGCAGGGCTGGACTGTAGGTTCATTAGGAAATAATTCCAGATAGGGACAATCCAAAGAGTGGAAAGTGGGTTTAAAAACTAAATCCCAAGCTCTCATAAAAGCTACCTTATACGTCTCTCATTAAAGCTGACTACCCAGTTCTTACCTTGGGACAAAGCGTCCAAGTGAAGGTGCCGACATCCGGGCATTGCGTGGAGCTCGGTGCCTGGATCTGTCACCATTGTCCCTAGAGAAAATAAAAAGACTGCATATAAGAGAGTCACTAAATCAGAATCAGATACAGGCCCGAAAAGACAAATATCTCCCAAACTAAACTCCTTCACTTAAGAGAAGACCCCACAGAAACCAGTCATCTGGTTGCTTACTGGTTTGGGTGGCACATTCACACACAGCATTTCTGGGGCACCTCAACTAAAAGATTCATAAACATCTATGAACAGTTCAGCAAGAAGGAGGAAGGGTTTTCTTGAGTTAATGTGGTCTTTGAACTTTGCGGCTTCTGAAATTGAAGACTGGTTTAGAATCTAAGGGGTATATGTATATATAAACTTATATATAGAAGGGATATATATATAAACTTTTTTTCTAGATTGAAAGATACAGAGAAACTTGTGCTTTTGGGAATCTTGAAGGAAGAAAAATCCCTCCATCAATTTAATCTGGTTATCTTTCAATGAATCTGTTTAGGTCCTTGGTGTGAAAAAAATCACTGATAAGTGAAAGTGAAAGCAAAACACTAAGCAGTCTCTTCTTTTAAAGACTGAAAAATTGACAACGATGAAGAATATCAGACAATACAAACCTGTCAGGTCAGCTGAGTAAAAAGAAAAAAGTCTAGGTGTTTTTTTATGGTCTGTAATAATCATCATTTATTAAATATTTACTAAGTTCTAATACAAAGGTTATTAATATGTTATACCATTTAATACTTCTTGCTATCCCATGAGGTTTTATTATCTTGGTTTTACAAATAAGGAATCTAAGAACCAGAGAGGCAAGTGCCCAAGGTCACACAAATAGTAAGTGGTTGAGGGAAGATTCAAGGAAGCTCTGACTCTGAAGCTCTTTTTGCAGTACACTTCACTGCTTCCTATAAGAAAAGAGGACAGACTTCACATGGCTTAGTTTCCATGGCATTAAAATAATAATAAGCCAAAGGGCACTGGCTGGACAGAGCAGTTAATTGGCTGCTTATCCAACTCCACAAACTAAATGAACCTTTGAGAGCTTGATTTGGGATATTTTCTGAATTCTCCCTTTGGATTATCTACAACTTAATGAGATAATCTTCAAACCTGCCCTGGAACCAAAATTAAGACAATACTTTGGCTTTCAAATGGACCACTGGGAGCTTTAGAAGCCAGAAATGAAAGCCTAGGAAGGTTTTTATATCTTGGTGAAAACAAATGCTGAACATTTAGAGACAAATCAATACCAGGGATATTGGAAGCTGATCCATTAAAAGTCAGTACTTGGTTTTTATTTTCCCCAAAGAGAAAGCATACTATTGTTTTCCTTAACGTATCCTAGTCCTTTGACTTGCAACTCTACAGATGAAGGGAGGCAAAGAAAGAGAGAGAGATATATATGGAAAGTAAAAAGGAGATTAAAATGAACAATGCGATCAGAAGTTCCCAACCAGAACACTGCAGCTCTGGGGAGCCCACAAATGATTATAAGGTAGCCACATGTACACAAGGAATAGCTGAATATCAAACAATAAGATAGTTCTCAAATTATTTTTCAAATACATGTAGGGTCAAGTTGTGATCAAAGTACCAATTCATTTAAAAGTACAAGTGAATTCACAATAACTTTACATAATAGCATAATTTACTTATCAATGGGCACTAAAAGTACAACTGATTATCACGAGAGGAGTCAGAAAATGTTTTTGAAGTTAAAAAGGGTCCTAAGCCTTAAATTAAAAAGGTTGAAAACTAAGAAGTATCATGGGACAAATCCAATGACTTTATTCTATAGCTGTGAGAAAGAGCTGTCTTCCCTAGAATCACATTGTGGAGCTGACAATTACTTCTCCAAGGTCCAAAGAGTTCTCTCCCTATGGACAACAGACAGTACTCTCTCTGGTGTTAGCAGAGTAGGGAAGGAGAAATCAGTGCCCAAACATGAGCTTGGTGAAACACTAGAAGACACCTTAGAAAAATGGACAAACATCAGAGCTAGGGGATAATTTGGGCTCCTATGACATATTTCACAAGTCTTTTTTCATTGTTATAAAACCTTTTAAAAACAATCAACTTCTTCCTGATTCAGCTCCCACCATTTAAAACAAGGGGATGGGGGTTAAAACATGGCCAGAGATAACAGCTTTATAGTATTTAGAGATTACTGAAGGATATATACACACATATATATATAAGAAAATAAGAATGAGATCCACTGGCTCAGATAAAAGCAATGTCTCAGACAGTTATGTTAGATATTATAAAAGAGGCAATATATTCAGTGATTGGATATGTATTTTCTGATCCTCAGCTTAACATCTTAACTAATGATGCAGAAGCAGGAGCTAAACAGCATCTCAATAAAATGTACAGATTTCAAATTGAAAGTGTTGAGAACCCTAGCAAAAATGATATGACAGAATGGGACCCAGAATGATTAGAAAAAAAATGAGAAACATGGTAAACACATAAATGAGATGCTCCTATGGGGAGACGAAAACAAAGACATCTAAGAGAAAACACCTATAACAAAAACAGCTCAAACATTTAGTAACCAGAAAAACCCTTGAAAACAGGAATGGGTAAGATGGCAAAGGTCAGAATGTCCAACCAAAGGACAAATTAGGCAAGAAGGGGGAAAGAGGTCTTGGGTTTTTGTCCTGGTGCAAAAATCCTGATTAAAGACACAGCTCCAATACCTAGAAGTGAAAAGACCAACTAATGACTTTAGATTCTATAGTCTAGAAAGAGGGAAGGATTCAGAAATAATGAGTTGAGATGGAGAAACAAATTTCAACGCCAAGGATATCTGCGGGGACTGTGGGTAGAAGAGAAGGGAGAGGAATATTGGTAAGAGTTCCAAGAAAAGAGTAAAAGAATTAAAAGTACTTAAAATAATGTTTAAAAAAACTACACAGACTCTGCCACTTACTTCAGTGCTGATACAAGACTAACATGAAGCAAGTCTCCATGAGATGAAGGAGCAAAATTAGTCAGGTAGAGACTGAATATGGGTGAACTGGAAGATGTTTGCCAGATGAACAGTGGGAGAAAGGCAGACCAAGAGAGGGTTTATCTTAGGAATAATGGAAGGTGCTAAATACTGTGGCCTAACATAGCACATGCCTTTTTCAAGGGGGTGCTCAAAAAATAAAATAAAACCGGTAAAGACAGCAGTATGCAAAATGCTGGTACTGCTCCTCCATCACAGGAAAACTCTTTCTCACCAGAATACTTTTCAGGGAAACACCAAAGAAATCCTCATCAGTTTCATCAGCTAGAAGCTGCCTTTAAGCCAGCAGGATAGACACTGGCTGAGTTATTAATGGCTTTCCCAGTTGTCGAACTCTGTGCATCTCTGATTAACTCTCAGAGGGGTATTTGGGAAGGAGACAAAGAGAAAAAAATAAGATTTTCTTGTAAAAGATTTTATAAAGAAAAAACATCCTTCAAACAATCAAGCAACTAAGACAAGTGCCAAACACCAGAAAATACATCTCTGGAACAAGGGAGAAACACAGCAGCAACTCTTGCTAAATGCCTGGGATTAATTGCTTCAGAGAGAGGCTGTAATTTAAAAGAATGAAAAATATACCTACAGACTGCTGTCTCAGTCCTGACCAGACAGTCAGGTTGTCATTACTCCTCAGTGACAAACGGCTCTGTGTTGGGCCTTTATAAATGAAGCTCGTGTAGCAAAGAGCTCAAAAGGCCACTGTCCTCTTGACTATACACAACTGGCTTTGCTGAAAATTAGACTATTAAAAACATACTTGTTCCCCTATGCTCTTCTAGTTTCTACTCAATCTCTAGACAACAGAAGGCTTAGTGGTATTCCTTTCCCCGGATGGTACAGTGATCTTGGCCAAGTCCTTTCCTTAATCAGGTGCTGTTAGGAACTGACATCCCAGCCTCTACTGCCAAGGATTGTGTATAGATTTAAAGGCTTAGATTTCTGGGAGAAAGGCACAGGCCCACCTGATAACAACTAACAGCATAGGTCTGTTGGAATTGCAGAGCCTTAATTCTTCTCCAAGAAATAGTGATATAACAGATAATTCCCATCTACAATTCCTCTCTTTGTTTATTCCACCTTTAATTTCATCTGCATACATTATGAAAATGCATATTCCTACTATGCATTTTATTTAAAAAAAAAAAATATATATATATATATACAGTATATCTAAGTGATTATGTCCCCCTTTCACCCTCTCCCCTCCTGGCTGTTTAATTCTCTTCTGCATTCCTCATGATAAATATTCATATGTATTTTACTTGCCCAGAAAGAGTACTAATTCTAAAGCTGCTGAGCAATATTATTACTTCTAAGCGACAAGCTCAAAATCCTCAGTAAAGAGCTAGAACTCAGGCATATACTGTATATGTATTTTGGGGCTCTACAGGTACCAGACATCTGATTTCTAGTCCTCAGAAATCTTCTCATTTTCCTGAGACTTTTCATTATTCTACCTTTGCTAAATACAAGAGAAATTCTTCTCTGGTAGTTAGCTCTAACAAAGATCCAAGAACTTTAAGGCTAAAAGAAACTTCAGATTACTTAATGTCATTCTACAGATCAGAAATTGAGGCCTAGGGTAAGAAAGGGACCTGTCCAAGGACAAATAACAAATCACAGGCTCAACCAAAACTAGAACTCAGGGCTATTCCCTAGATAACAGTTGTCAGGTTGTGGGGGCCAGGAGGCTTTGACAAATGACTCCAGTTCCAATCACTGCCGTTCTGGGACTCACTGCTATTTTATAAACTCAGTTTAAAACTGGTCTCAGTGAGAGTAAAAAGAACTTGGCACATTTTATTTGGAGAAATAGGAAGTGAGACGGCTGAGCTCATTCCCCCAGGAGCGTGCACAAACAGGCCCCACTCTTGGAGAACACCAAGGCCTCTTACACACCATACTTAACATTCAGTCCTCGTATGTTCTCACCTGTGTTTCACCCATGGCTTTCTAACTGGTCTTCCTGCATCTACATATTGCCACTTTAGGTCACCCTAATCAGTGCTGTCAGTTAGCCTAAACTACATATTGAATAACAGCCACCCCCAGATAAAAATAAAGTGAAAATTTCTCAGCCAGGCATTCCAGGCCCACCACAATTCAAGCCTTTCTGACCTTGTCTCTCTCATATTACAAACGACAAACACCCCATAGCTCCAGCCACGGATCTATGCTGGGTTCTCAAATAAACCCTGTAAATCTCCTGTCTCTGGGCTTTTACATAAGCTACTCTTTTTCTCTAGAATCTCCTTTCCTACCCTCAACCTCCACATCAATTCATTCAAGTTCTATGCAGCCTTCACAGCCAGGTGAAATCCACAAAGCCTTTTTACATCTCCACAAATATTCTCCCTTCATACATGCTGTCCAGTACTTCAGTGGTACCTTGTAACAGTCTACCTTGAAAGGTATTTATGTAAAAACCTGATCATGTTATTCCATAGCTTAAAACTCTTCAGTGACTCCCTCTCACCTATGGGATAAAGTTTACCTCCTTTGCAAGGCACACAAGACTGTCAAAGATCAGGTGCCACTTTAGCTCTCAGGGCGCATCCCGCCTCATATCATACCTACAGTCTAGCCATGCTTATCAACAAGGGAATTCGTGAAATATTCCACGCTGTTTCATGTTTCTATGACTGTGCATTTATTTGCTTTTCTCCAAAGTATATCTAGAAGAAAGGTGCTATTTTAAGATGTAAACCTTTCTCTATTATAAGCTCACCCTGTAAAAATCAACCACCACAAAAATCAAATCAACGAAATTATATAAAACTATTTGGTAAAAACGAAGTGAACAGTTTCTTATCTCATCTCACTCTAACTCCTTCTGTATAACACTAATGTAGTTGGCTGCCTGACTCGATTGCTTTGGCAGATCCTAGTATATAAAGAGAACAGTAACTTTACAAGGTGTTTCCTTAAGAGTTTCTTTCTCTCTCTCTCTCTCTCTCTCTCTTTTTTTTTACCAGAGACATTTATTAATTGAATGAGTACCTTCTTTATGTCAGCCACTTGAGGTGCTGGGCTTATGGTAATAACAAAACAGTCAACATCCTGGAACAACCTTAAGAGTTTCTCTCACACATCTAATGATAGTCTATGGTTTGCAAGTCAAAGGAAGAGACAAAAGCAACTCCATTTCAAAACAAAGTAGACAATGTCTCCCTCTGAAGATTCGCCCTTCCTTTTCTTGGCTACAAGTTACTGTATCTGCTTTTAGAAGTCACTGACCCCCATAAGGGTCCTGGAAATTCTGGGCACAGAAGAGAGAATAGCAGCAAGCGCCACCAAAGACATGTGGCTTCACTCCACTGGAATTTCTAGTCACAAGAACCTGAAGCAAGTATGAGTCTCACAAAGCTGTCAGATTTTGTTGATAGACGACAGCAGTACTATTACTTGGTTTATAACTATTTTCTTTGCCATGGCTCAACTAAATCTCAGTTATGCTAAAAGGGCAGATGAAGGATATTAAATTCTGAACTAAAGGCAAGCAACTTTCCCTGCGCCACACCCAATCACTGGCAGAGCCGAGTGACAGCCTTCAGAACTCTCTCCTTAGCTACATCATATACCAAGAAGATCTTCTAATGATTTCCTTGCCAGAAGGTGTCTAGTGAGGGGACCATAAAAGGAGAAGCTCTAGCTGCATGATGCTCCTCTTACATGTGTATGTGATATTACATCATGCCAAACTGAGGAACGAGAGCCCATCTCAGGTACCCGGAAATGACTGTCATACTTAAATGTGACATTTTTGCATATTAGACCACAATATAAATGTCTGAGTAAAGGGAACCAAATACAATCAGATAAATCAGAGGAATTGAGAAAAAAAATGTATGGAAAAAGTAAAAATAAATTAATAATAACAAAATAAATGTAACAGACCTAAACAGATTTCATCTTGAGGCTAAAAGACTAGAATTCTCACAAAGATATTTTTTTCCAAAGCACAGCCCAGTTTCACAACTGTGAATGAAGGACTTGTTCTCTTCCATGCTAGCAACAATTTTTAAGAAGTTCAGTATAATTACCCAGTGGCTGATATTGTAGTGGAAATACCTGTGACTGACCTAATCTGAAACTTCTCTAGCTCTGTCACAAGCTCAGGGTATCTTTTGCCTTGGAAGTCAGGAAGGGCAGGAACATGAACTAGGGATGATTCTGGTATCATAATTACATTTAGGATAACAATATGTGGAAGGGGGAACAATATGTGGTAGGACAGCTGGAACAGCAGTCATAAAGTCACTTATACTGCCTCTTTTTCAAGCCTTAGCAACTACTGGGATACAGCGCTTAACCTGGGCTTCATAAAAACCTCCCTCTCTCTTTCCAAAGGAATGGTAAAAATGGAAATTTTCTTTATGCTTATTTGCCATCTACATTCTAGCAGGCAGACAGCAGTGTCACAGGCAGCCACACCTTTACCCTGCTTCTGAACATCTTTATGCAAAGACAGATGCTGAGGGCTTCAGGACAGACCTGCTGACAGCGGGTTTCTGGACATCCTGTTTGTGTATTTTGACAAACACATGGAGCCTGCAGTCTCAATCCTTGCCGTAGACAGAGGTGAATGGCAGGAGAAGAGGCCTGCCTAGGAAAATGGTCATTAATCCGGACCACAAAAGAAAAGAAAATTTAACCTGATGCTGACTAACCCTTAAAGCTATCTTCCCTAGAGATAAATCTAGATAGTCTTGTTCCAGAGCAAGATCATGGAGCGAGGGCTCAAATATAGGGGCACATCACTTATAAAGGTTTTTAAATCTACAAGACAATAAAAGTCAAGACACTAAATATGCTTGCTCCTGTCCTCTAATCTTAGCCATGTCTGATTTTGGTCAAATCTCAGTATCCTCATTTAGAATACCACAATGGAGTAAATAAATATCTCACTGGGTTAATATAAGGATTAAACAAGATTTTAAAATGTTTATTATATATATTAATATATTTCTATATACTACAAATATTTTGTATATTATAAATTAGTATACATATGAAAATTATAGTTGATACCTTTCATTCAGTGGATGATGGAAGAGAACCAAAAAATGAGGGGATCTGGGTAACGGCTTCCCTTCATTTTCTCGGGACTCTCTACACCTGGATGGGACAAGCTAGAGAGTGGCAAAATGATCTACCATTTAGCAAATGGAAGCGGACTAAATAAAGAGGTCCAAGTGGGGTGCCAAAGGCAGGAGCATGATGTGCTGTGAAGGTGAGGAAACCCAAAAGAACAGTTCCTTTTAATGGTACCCTAAGTGCATCAGAAGGATTTCAGGACATGTCTAACTTACCCGAAAAAAACTATAAATTATGACTATAAAATGCCTCTAACTTTCTTTCTAGTTACTAAAGCGAAGGAAAAGAATTGGGGCAGAGAAATTAAAATGGGCTGACATACTCCCTAATTTCTTGCTCTCTTCTTCCTTGGAACACCTAGAAATTAAGAGAAAGGAGCAACCGCAAGGAGAATTCAGTTTACAGCGGTGGAGAGAGGGCAGGGAAGGGTGCAGAGAAGGAATGAATAGACGGTAAAGCAACATCCTTCACCAGAAGACCTGGACTACTAATATTGAGGTGACTAATTCACAGCTGCTATTAAAAACAAGATTACAGTCTGCATCAGCCCATTGTTAATAACCAGGGAACAATATAAGACCCTTAGGAAAAAACAATAGTAAGTCAGTGCAGGAGAGGTGAAGGCAATGTAAATTCAGGTCGTGCTGAAGCCAGGGCGGGGAGGTGAGAGCACAGGTGGGCTGTGGGGAGCACAAGGAGGAGGCAATCTGACATAGGAAAATCGAGGGGGAAGGAAGGGGAAAGGGAGGAGGTGGTAGCAAAAGAGAAGGTAAGATGAGAACAGAACATTTTAAACTAACCCAGAACTCCATTGTGAAGGACAAGTCACGAGGCAAGATACAGCTCAAAGGCACGAGCCCTGGTCCCACCACTGCAAAGAGATAACACAGCCTTCCAAACGTACAAGGAGAGGGGCTAGGCAATCTGCACCGACTCCCAGAGCTCCACAGGGTTACTAAGGCTTTTCAGCAGCACTAAGTCCTAGCAGACTCGGCATTTACATTGAAACTGCTTCCTTGAATAGATCCCGGGGCTGAAAAAAATAGTCATATCTACAGGGGAACATATTTCACCACAGGTGTCTGTCTGGTTAAGGGAGTGGGGACTCTCTTCCCCTTCGCACCCACCTTTCCCTAGAGTGGACGAAAGGGAGAATGACGCATGCTGAGAGTCAGAGATAGAGGACCACCACCCCTGCTCCATCTGCCACATCACAATGCTTCAGGACATCCCTGAATCTCTTTCACATTTACATCTTCCTCAGACAAATGAATCTCCCATTTAGTCTTCCTTCTGCTTCCAAGTACACAGTTGCTACTGTGTTTAAGAATCGCATCAGGAAGGCCTACTGGTACAAAGGTTGTTCCCGCCTTTTTAGTCTTCTTTGGCAAAGAGATTTCTCAAACACATCAAAAAGCTCTGTTGCAAGACGGCTCCTGGGGAAATATTCATTCAGCTTACACAAGAGGAAGGCTGAGGGGAAGCAAGAACTCCTAAGATCCCAGATCTGACCAGGCTATGTCAAGATGAAGGAGGAAAAAAGGAAAATGACTGACAGGCTGTCCTATTCCAATACTGCCAGCAAAAAAAGAAGGAAAACAAAAAAGACTTAACCATCCTTCTTTCTCTCTCTCCTGTTTTACATGTTGAGAATATAAAAATATAGGAATCAAAACAAGAGCCAAATGTCCAATTTGATACAAACTAGGAAAGCTCATTTTCAGAATGAAAAGAAACACAATGAATGGCTAAAAGGGTCAGGAGCAGCAGGTCAGAGAAGGCAAAACCCAGCAGTCAGGTCGGGGAGCCTGAATTCTGTAGCCTGGGGTTGACCCTGCTCCTTTAGCTCACCCACATTACCCAACCAACCACTCCAAAGACAAGAGGAAGGAATCACTTCTCAAACCACTACATCAATTTGATAGGCAACTTTCAAAGGATTTTTAGTGGGGGTGGAGGGAGAGTAAGAAAGTTTAGCAAAGGGAGTAGAACCTCAAAGGATCAGTGTGACCAAAGGTACTAAGAGAACCTGTCTTTTAGGGAAATTCAGGTACTTTCTTTACTTTTCATCTCTCTATACCTACTTTGCTTAAGAGAGAGAAAACACCAACCCTTCTGCCTCCTTGATGTTGGAAAGACAGTGCATGCGATGCATTTCCATAGTCACTGTTCATGCAAAAGGGAAATAAAAATGTTGCCTGAACAGCGGCAGCCATCTTCTCCCGGTCTGGCCTGGGGCCCAATGGGCTGTCTCCTTCCACAGGCTCCAGTGAATCAGCAGTACAACTGGCAGAGGTGGGAGTGCCCTGGGCATGTTAACCCTCTGCCCTTCACCCCATCCTATTACTCGTAAATAATAACTTAAGGGTTTGAAGCAAGAATGTCAACCACTGCTGCTCAGACAGAGGCCACTTTGGAAGCACTCGCAGCTTGGGAGGAGAGGGAAGACAGCAAGCCGAGTGAGTGTGTACTTACTCAAAGTCCTCAAATTCCAAGTCGGTTCCCTCTACTGATGGACCCTGGTTGTCTGAGGAAGAGGAGGAGGTGGAAGAACGAAGACGGTTCTGTTGGTAGCGCATGGAGCGCTGGCGAATACTGTCTCTCCGTGAGAGATACTGGATCATCCTCTGGGCGTAGTATGCAGCAGGAGATAATCTGAGAGAGACAGAGATGGACAAACACAAACTAGCACTAATGTGGGGAAAACTGTGAGACAGTAAATCCAGTTCTCCCATGACATCTCCCTGCTGAGGCAAACTCCGGAGACATGAGAAATAAAGGGCATTTAACTCACCAGGAGGTTTGTACTGCACACTATGCTTATGAGACTACCACCATTACTTCTGTTTCGAGATAAGGCAAAGAAACTATTTAATCAGTCATCGTCTGATCGACAGCGGCACTCGCTGAAGAAAATACTGGACCTTTCTTTTAAGGGACTCCTTTTAGCTTCTCAGGGTGCCCTTTACAGATTCACAGCTTTACCTCAATCATCCATACTCAAAATATAAGAAATGCAAGGGACTGCCGCCTTCATCTACACGTCACCTCTTCTTTCACTTGATAGATGAGAAAGGCGGCCAGAAGGGTAAACCTGAGACACTAAAGAAGGGTCTACAGGCATCATCTTCACCAGGATTCCTTTCTTCCCTAACAAACAAACAACACACTCCAAATGTGCCCTAGCTCCTTAAAATGATCTATTTGAACCTCTTATCTCTCCTTTACAAATTATTCATACATATTTGTAACACAGAGAAAACATTCAGGATAGAGACAGAGCAAAATACACTTAGGAGAACAGAAAACCTGAAAGAAAAAAAAGAGATTTTTCTATTTCTTACAAAAGAGCATCAGAGGCTATAAGGGGACTGAGCGATATAGAAGGCAACTGTCATTCCTTTTTCTTCTCCCTTACTATGTCTATTCTTAATAAATAGTCTAGACCTATATTTTTCCCACTACGGCTTAGGTCTTCATACTCCATGACAATGTCTAGTGTCCCACACAACTTGTCACATTCCCTTCTTTTCAAGTTTTTCCTCCATCTTCACAACACTATTACATAATTTGAGGCTGTTAACTGAGAGAGTGAGAGAAGAGCAATAACAGAAGAATGTAGTATATATAAAGTGGATTACTAAGAAATTTCCAGACTTACACCTGCCTGAGGCACACATTTTGACTCAACAATTCCACAAGAAATTTTACCCTACAGAAACAGGCAAGGATACAAAGATATATATACACACACATACATAGATATGTAGATAGAATTAGTAAAAAACTGGGAAACACCCCAAATGCCCACCAACAAATTAAACTATATCCATACAAAGAAATATTACTGTAGCTATTAAAAAGAATAAATTATCCCTATGCATGCACAAAGAAAACCCTCTAAAATAATGTGAGGGGAAAGGAGGGGATTTGAATAATCCTATGTATATACTAAAATGTATATAAAAACATATTTCTGTAATTAGAATAAAAAAAAAACTAAAAGAAACACAGCAATCTTAATAAAGATTCCTTGGGGCCTTAATTTCTATAATGTTTAAATATAAAAGAAAAAAAGCAGATATCATTTTTTAAAGTGGAAATCTAGAAAAACTGATTGAAAACAGAAATAAAAATAGTAATATCCAAATGGTAGGAAAAGTATTTACAAACATCTTGTGACTGACCTTTCATTACCCCTGGACAAAGTCTCTGGGCCAATCCTCAGTAAATCTACTAACTCAGGCCAAAGGAGATCTACAGTCAACTGCTATAGGAACTGCAGATAGCTCCCTGAAATACCTGACCTCAGAGGTGGTGTCCTTCTCACCAATCATCAGATGGAATTCCCGAGCAGGCCAGATGACAATCTTTGGAACTCAAAAGTCTATGTTACAGAACAATATGCTGCATTTGGCACCCCTGAGTCCAACTCATCTTTATATAGCTATCTTTATGCAGCAGGTGGATGCACAGATGCCTTGGCCAAGATCATGAGAATACAAGAATGATTATTAAAAGTCTCAACTTGTAGAACTTTCATTATCCATTTGGGCCCCTGTTCCTATGCATTTTGCAAGGATCAATTTTCAACAACAGAAGTCAATACTCTTGAGCTGTCCCTACATCTACTATAAATATCTATATCCTATATCTATATCCAATATAAAGAAACCTTCCAGCAGAAATCAACAATTGTTGGTTAAATTCTCAAGTCAGTCAGACTAGAAAAGGATGTAAAAAAAAGTTAAGAGGAGAATGAAGATTCTTTTTTTTTTTTGAAATGGCTGTGAAAAGGGACCATAAATACATTCATTGCTCAGTTCATCATCTACTTTAACTAAAGAGAAAATTATAATACTATTGGTGTTACAAGCAGAAATAATGTTGATGTTGACAATAATAAAGGTTGCTTTTATGTACGGGCACAATTTCAGCACTAGATAACCTCATTTAATTTCAGTACAGGACAGGAATTTCCTAAGCTACAAAACTATGCATCAATTATTAAAAAAAAAAAATTCCTGGCACAATTATTAAATACGAGAACATTCATAGTCTCATCTTTTTAGGTATCCAGAAGGAAGCTAAGGATCTGAATGTAGAGATGTCTCCCAAAGGCTCTGACCCATACATATTGTGTAGGGTGAAGTCTGAGAGAGTAAAAAATTAAACCCCCAGTAATGCAGTAACCATCATCCTCCTACTGAAGAACTGGGTAACTATCACACTCTTAAGTGTTCCAAGTGAAATTTTTAGATGTTTAAATAAATCCTCAAGTATTCAAGGAAGAATACTTTCCCCTCCAAAAAAAAAAAAAAACCTCTGTGTTCAAAGGGAAAATGTGAAAATACCAACACCACAAAGTGTGACACTTTCTGTGATAAAGAGATCTGAGTAGAAATAAATAACAGGTTTATTACATGAAAGGAGGACAAAATGGTCTTTAAGAATCACCGTTAAATTTTGTCAGGTTAAAAATTCTGAGGATGAGATTCCTACTGCTATCAAAAAGAAACTGTAAGAAGTTATCTCTTTCAGTGTTTCAGAGTATTTGATCGATGTGAAAAATTTCCTTTTTCTATTTAGGGCTTATTACTTTCAAATATGATTAGAGACTAACATAAACTTCCTTGCTTCAGTCATCATCTAAATCATCTACCTGTTTTAAAATCATTAATCCCCATGTTCCTTAATCCTTGGATTTGTCATTTCTGGGTTATGCAAAAGGAAGTAAGAGGATAACAGAGAATCTTTTCACTAATATCTTAGAAAGAATGGTCAGTATCATGACATATAACTGTGGCAACAACAAAATCATTCAGTATCTTTGTTATTAACTTTGTCTAAAGGTTTTTTCAGACTTGAAATTCTTAATCTAGAGCAAAGCTCACTTAGGTTCATCTGACCTAATTAACTAGCCAACTCCACCACTGGAACCCTTTTCTTTCGGCAAAGCCTCACAATGCTCTGGCATTGACTAAATAAATGCACAGGTTGTTATCATTTCCTTTTGAGACCATAACAATCACTAAGTCTGACTGTGACAACCCCAAAGGGCATCTCTCACTTTAATATTACAAATCAACTCAATACCCCAAATTTGGTACTCAGTTATCAGTATCAGGTAAAGGTGGGCCTTGAACTCATCTGAAATTTATAAATGTAAGGCAAACACTTTAATAAAATGCCAGTTTATTCAGTTACCATTTTGTTAGTCATCTCTTCCTTCATATAGTCTCCAACTATTCACCATCTGAGCTTGATTTCTGCCTTTCGATATTCTAAGTTCTTTCCCACATGAGAGCAAGTAAGATTTTTTTTGTTTGTTTGAAATTGTAACTTCCCTATTAATAAAAACTTTTGTTTCTCTTTTGGCTGTCCATCTGAATGGCAACAGCCTCTCTGATCAAAGAAAAGGAATGTATCCTTTAACTCTGATAGTGGCCTCCTCAGGTCCCTCTTCTAGTGCCCCATTTACAGAAATGAGCCCCAAAGGACAGAGCTCAGTCATAACCCTCTGTCATCAGAGGTTCTGTTCACTTACCTGCAATACTTCCCAATCACCTGAACCACCTGTCTCAAAACTGTAACTGAAGAGTAAAAGAGCACCAGGACCAGAGAGGCACAGAATGGGGCTTCCAACAGCTTGGCACCCCAAGGGCAGCCCCTCCCCCCCACCTAGTGCCATTTCTCACTTTGGCCTTACCTCGCTGGGTCTGGGTAAATTGGGTGCTCTCTGGATCCTGCTCCATCATAACGGGATAATGAAATGAGGGAAGACTCCAGCAGCCTCCTAGCAGAGATTAAAAAAATGGCAATAATCCCTGTCAATTACCAACTCAGAGGTCATTCATAAGGAAAAATGGGGGAAAGATAAATAACATCCCCCTTTGCAACTAGCTAACACTTATCTGGGATCGTGCCCTTCCTACAAGCCAAGTATTTAGAGACATAAATAAAAAAGAGCTACAGAGCTCCCACACTGGATAGGGCCACTTTATTATGTTGAATACTGTTCTTCAGTGAGAAATGAACAAGTGCTTTAGACACATGATCTTATTTCTATTTGCAGTACCTCTGGTAGACAAATAGGTGGTTGGGATCGACACAAGAGGGGAAAATTAAGCATACACAGAGATTATCATGTAGTGCCAACATTTATCTTGGTGTTCAGTTCTTCCGTGTCATCCTAATCTACATCCCCTTCTACTCATTCTACTCTGCCCGCACCATTTTTTGTAAGAAAGAGTGCTCCTGGGGCTCTCTTAATAACTGACAAAAATCTTTCATTATATGTAATCTAGCCCAATCATAAGTTCAACTGATCATATATAATATACACACATTTTTATTGAGCACCTTTTTTTGATGCCAGGCAAATACTAAGCACTTCACATGTATTTCTCTATTTAAAACTCACAGCCTCGAATAGTAGCTATTACTATACATACATGAGAACACTCGGCTGTGTGGCACAAAGCTCTTAAGTGAAAGTGCTAGGCCTCCAGTGAAGGTCTGACAACTCCAAAATGCTTCAAACCACTATGCTATACTGCACGACCTTCCAGGCTCCAGGCAGGTAAAAAGCGCATACATATCCACTGTAAGTGTAAGCTAGAATGTGGCCTCAGTATTTCTGGATCGTCCTATTTTTTAAGAGTAGCCAGAAATCTGGACTTCTGCATGAAATCTGTTAAATTTTTGCTAAAACCTTTTTTTTTTGCCTTTTTGTACAAGGGCCAGCTAAAAACACATCGGATAAATGTGGCCCAGGGGCTCCCGAGTTTGCTGGGTCCACCACACTGCTTCCTAACTCAAATGTGCCTCAGCAGCCAGACAAGCTCCTGCTGTGGCACACGTTTCTACTGGCCTCAGGAAGAAATGCACATCGTTCCTCTCAGGCAGCATGTTGCCCGGCTCCCCCAGGGAAAGGCCTGCAGCTCCCTGTCAGCCTCTCCTGTAAAACAGATCTACAGAACAAGGACAGCAGCTATACCAATCTTTTCCAATTGAGTTAATTCAATTCACGTTTATTAAAACCAGCTGGCTTTACATACAGTCACGTGCAGTCACTTTATCCCGGCAACTGGGTTGCCTAAGCATTTCCCCTAACAGCCTGGAGAAGGGGTACAGCAGAGGCTCTACTGACCTGGATTGCTACCCTCCCAGGACAACCAACTGTTAAATTATGTTTCCTATCTAGACAGAGCATATAATCTCCACACTTAAAACACTTTAAACCAGTCTTACCCCTGAAGGAAGAGAATATAATGTAACCAATGAGGAAAAGAAAAAAGCAATAAAATATATTTCTCTAGCTAGAAGACCTGAATTTCAATGATATCACTGTGTACAGCAACAGGAATATTGTTTCATCTCATCAATTCTAAGACAACTCCCCCCACACACACATTTTAATGTATCTGCAATTGGGATGCATTTTATAATAGTGTGATACAGTTTAATTGACAGGATTTTTTTTTCATTAGGGTAAACAATGGCATGTCTTGAGTCTTGAAATACAGAATGTTTGAGAGAAAAAGGGGAAGGGGTAGTGACAGGTACATAGACTGGAGAAAAGAAGAGTGAAATTTTGAGAAGAGTATTCAGGACACTTGTGCCATCTATATAGTAGTTATTCACTACTAATAAATTAGTTCTATAGGAATTGAGAGGGAGTTGAAGAATGGAAGCAAGACCTGGGAGCAGCTGACTGCCCTGGAACACCCAAAAGTTTGTTCCATTCCAAAGGACTCTGGAGTTAGTCATGAACCTCACTGAGCCCTGTCATGTTATCTCACAAATGGCTGCTTGGTAATCAGAGGCCCTTTGGCAAGGAGCATCCTCCAGAGTGATCAATATATATCCTTCCTAAGTACTTCTGCCTGTAAAACAATCCTGCTAAGTTAGGAAGCCAATATGACCCTTTATTATGCCACGGCAGTGGCAGTATTCAGAGAGATGAGATGACTCCTGTAAAGGAGATTCTTTAACTAGAAGAGCTGGATTAGATAATTTCCATTTTAATGATTCCATTTTATAATCCTGCAAATTCTACTTCCTGCCTTAACTTCCTATCTTTTTAGAGGACTTCTTTAAATCAGAGTAAAACCAAAATGTTAAGCTTTGTCTCTGGGGAGTCTCTGATGAGTTTCTTTTGGAACATGCATCCCCTGTGCCTACTTACTACAGATCTATTGGCATCATTTGCTCCCCAGGCAATACAGTGGGCTGGCAAGTCATATATATGAAGCATTTTAACTGCTAATACACAAAATCAAGAGAGCCAAATACTATGAATAACACCCCCTACATACACATATCACTCATAAAACATTAAGTTCTCTGCAGTTACAAGTACTATCCGAAGGAAAAAAATAAGAGTTCTCCAACTGGTGTTGAATAAAGAAAGAACTAGAGTTACTAGACGAGTAAATAGTAGCACCACTCCTAAAAATGCCAAATAAAGATCTTTCTCTCCTACAGTTAGCTTCTTGCAAGAGCAATCAATGGAAAATGACACAAGAAAATGGGGTGAAGGGCAGCAGAGCACCTTCTGCTCTGGCCATCATAATTTTGACTTAACGATCTATCTTCCAAATTGATAATGCAAAATCAGGTGGGGCTTCAGAAGGGCTCAGACAAGCTTGTTCAAGTTTGCAGCTAACATTTCATTTTAACCTACAATCTCAATTTAGAAATGTTTTAAAAAGTCACAGACACTCTGACAGAAAAAAAGCAAAAACAAACCTTTTCTTCACAAATTTACCTGGGTCATTCTCTATATCAGGTGTGTCCAAATAAGGTACACCAGGGGCTGTGCTATTTTGATCCACTGGAGAGCAGGAAGAAAATATTAGAACTTTTGATTTATAAAGAATAACCATAATGTGTATCTCTCTCTCTCTCTCTCACACACACACATACACACACACACACACACTGCTCAAAAGCCTTTTATTAACAGAGGTATTTTTTTAAGTCTGGAGTCCACTGTTCTATCAAACTACACATTACTATAAGAAAATTCAATATTTAAGAAAATATAATAATCACAAAGATAAAAACCGTAAACATAAAATCATAAATATAAACGTATAACCATATTCATATAGAGAGAGCACAAAAAAGAGAATGATAAAGCAAATGTGGTACAATGTTAGTATTTAGGGAACATGAATGAAGAGTACATGGGAATTCTTTGCACTGTTTTTGCAACTTTTCAGCAAGTCTAAAATTATTTTAAAATTAAAAAATCCAAAAATCAACATCTAAAAGTAAACAACTGAAACAAAAGTGAAAACTATTCATTTTCCAAAGAATTACTTCTTAAAAAGGCTTTCTTCAAATAGCAAGTTGCCCTAATGCTCTAACACAGGGGTCCCCAACCCCCAGGCCACAGACCAGCACTCGTCTGTGGCCTGTTAGGAACCGAGCCACACAGCAGGAGGTGAGCAACAGGCAAACTAGCGAAGCTTCATGTGTATTTGCAGCTGCTCCCCAGAGCTAGCATCACCACCTTAGCTCCACCTCAGATCATCATGCATGAGATTCTCATAGGAGCACTGGTCCCTGGTGCCAAAAAGGTTGGGGACTACTGCTCTAAGAGGCTTGGTAAACTACAGGCCCTGGGCCAGCTCCCTGTTTTTATAAAGTTTTTTCCAAAGACAGCCACATCCATTCACTTACTGCTGCTTTGGAGCTAACAAGTCAAAGCTAAGTAATGCTGATAGAGACAGGCCTAAAATATTTACTACCTGGCCCTTTACAGAAAAAATGTGCCCAATCCCACTCTAAAATATTTGCTTACATAAAATTCCTTGAACGATAGAGTCAATAAGGAATAGAACAAAAAAAAACTGAAATCAAAGAATTACACACTACAATGAGTTTTCAAAAATGATTAGTAAGCCCTGCTAAAATCATAAGCCATTAGGAACAAAATTCAAGCTGTAAAATTCCTAAAATTTTAAATGAATATAACAATTTCTTCCTTCTCTAATTGCTACTCTGAATATCCTTTGATGACTAGGAAAACAACAAAAAATAGTGGAAGCAAGCTCTGGAAAAGAACAAAGTTGTCAGGGCAAATGAGATGGGTCACCCAAAAAATAAACAAATGAACTGTTGTTTCAAATTCAATGACTATCAGATTGAGAAGCAGAAAGTTTGGGTACTGATCTATACAGAATAAATAAGCCAATGGCAATTCTTCCTTACTAAACAATTATATCTTGAAGATATTCTTTTAACTAGTTGTCAGATCACTGAGAAAATCAATATCCTAAAGCCAACAAACATGTTCAGACCTTCTCCAATCATTTGAAACAACCGCCAGAACTCTGTGACTTATACTAATCCGGAAAGCTTGCTCCTAGAAACTAAAATGCTACTGTTGCCCCATCTGGGTGACATCTGCTATTTCAGTTCAGGGAAGCCAAACCTAAACTAATAGCACCCTTCTGCCTAAGAAATAAAATCCAATTCATCAGTCTGACATCCAAAGCTGTGGAGCCAAATTTCTCAAGTCCAGTGATTTTCAAACTTTTTGGTCTTGGAACTCCTTTAACACAAAAATTATTGAGGACCCCAAGGAGCTTTTGTTTATTGAGTTTTATCTATCAATATTTACTGTATTTTATATTAAAACTGAGAACATTTTCATACACAAGCATACAGTTCATTAGCCATCAGACTGATAACCTCATTACATATCTATTGTAGCCTCTAGAAAACTCTACTGAACACTCATGAAAGAATGAGAGTGAAAAAGACAAAGAACATCTGAGCATTATTACAAAAACGGTTTTCACTTCAAGAATCCCAGGCCACTCTTTGAGAACCATTCTTATAGCTAAACTAAACACACCCCCACTATCTCACCTATATATTTTGCTTGGCCATTTCGTCTTTCTGGAAAGGTCTTCCCTATCTCTGCCTGTAAAAATCCTTCAAACCTCCATTACCTGACTCTGCCAGGCAGAAGTTCACCCTCTTCCTCAATACCCCATAACATCTGAAACCTCTTTTAAAAGGCCTTCTCCCAAGTCACCTTATACTGCAGTTACTTGTAAGTGTGTCTTGTCTCTGATACTAGACTACAAGCTACGTGAAAGCAGGTACTGGGTCCAAGTCATCTTTTCATCCCCATTAACACTCACATCCTGAGTAACATGTAATTGGAGACCAATGAACATCTAAGAGAATAAATCAGCGGGCCTAAGTAAATTTGGAAGAATAAGCAAAAATACTATCTGATTGCCCCTTATTGACCCTGTAACATTTAAAGACTGCTTGATGTTGAAACACTAAAATTCCTGAAGGAACAAGGTTTACAGAACTGCTTACATCACCCTTCATCCCTCTGGTCACTTAAGTTGCTCAGGTTTAAGTGCTGACACAGTTGTCTTGATAAATGCAGCGCAGCCTGGTCCCTGAGAGGCTTGTTAAATCATAAAGTCAGAGACTGGCTACTTGCCTCAGAAGTGACTACTAATGGTCCTGGACAGCGTATTGCCAAAATAGACCTCACAGAAGAAAGAGGGCAATGTTTCCAGAGGGACGAAGGGGCAGGAGGCCAAAGAAATCTGGATGCCCTCTTGCCCTCTTCATTTCTGAATCCTGCTCGGCAAGCCCCAGATCTCAGCCTTGGCGCATGCCTGGGCTGGGAGATGACAAGCCCTTATTCTTTGTAAAAAAATAATTGTGTGTTCTGAAATGACACCTCTATTATGATTTCCAAATTGACATCTCTGTTTTAAAGCGGAGGCATCCAAGCCTCCCCATTTCACACACTAGTAATTATCGTTTAAGTTATCCAACGATAGGCACTCATCTGATCGCTGCAGGGCCCCCCCCCCAGTTTAGGGGTGCACTTGTGGCACATGATGCAGTTGCCAGCAGAGCCTGGCAGGCAATTCCTGCCTCTGCTAAGAGGCAGACCAAGGCAAGGCAGCACTGCTAAAAGGCTAACCTCAGGGAAAAACTAAACACACTACAGAAAGAACTCACAGCACCCACTGTGTGGACGGGCTTTATTTTACTATCATCAAGCATAAACAATTCGTGGGGCTCAAAACAATGCCTTTTCATTAGGAAAGCTTTAAAATGTCTTTACAAAACATTAATGTATTCCTCAATACCTCTGTGTGGTGAGCTACAGTTGGTAAAACATCAGAGCACATCATAATCACAGACACCAAAAGGGAAGATACTGGAAACAGAACTCATACACGGTATGCAACTGTGTATCTAAAGGAACAAAAGTCTTGCCTGAAAAGTCAGCCAGATCCCTTTGGAAACATCTGAACCTCTGCTAATTGTTTGGTGGGTGGTTATTTATTTATTTTTAAAAATTTTTTCAGAGTAAACCATGATGTTGTTTATTTAAAATGTTTATACATATAGTAAGACAATTACAGCACAAAACCAGGCACCTTCGACCAAATCACAACCTCTCCTTGGAACCCTCTTCACCCTAAGCCTCTTCTTCCATATTCTCCTTCCTGAGCTGGAAGACACGGCAGATGCCCCAAGGGTCAGCACAAAGCACTCCCAGCTCAGGTCACTCTGCCTCTTTCTCTTGGAGTGCAGGACCACCACCCTTAACTCCTGTTCTAAAAGATTTTCCCCATTAGGAAGTTCATTTTAAAACTCTAAGCCAAAAGGAGTGATTGTGAGAGAGAAGAGGGCAGTCTTCATTTGGAAGGTACATCCCTTTCCTGCTCCAGGCCCTGGAGGGGGGTTCTAGAAAAGGCTGGTGGTGGGTTTCAGATGAGTCCATTAGAAGACTGAGGCTCTGCTTTACCAAGGGCAGCTCCTGCAAAGGCCAGGACCCAGGCTCACTCTCTGTGACCGCATGAACCAAGGGAGGCTGTTTGGGCTCAAAGAACATACATGCCTAACCCCATTACAAGGAAGAGACTTGGCCAGGAAAATTGATGAGTTGCACATATGGAAGCTTGAGTGAGAGATGGTAGTTTTGGGGTAATTTAGACAAATTAAGTTAGTATAGCAGAAGCTCTGAAGTAGCAGAAGCTTCACCCCTGGACTACAGATTGAACACAGGACAGCAGAGGTGAGAATGAAGTCAGATTAAACCTTAGAAGGATGCAGGCTGGTCTCTTCACACAGGCCTTGGTACTGGCCAGGACAGACTCTTACAGGCCCTAAAAAGGCAGAAGCCACTATAAGGAGGAACAGGAGACGAGCAGGGGAAAAAGCAACAACTAGATCATTTTTGGCATTTAGTATCAAGACAATGACAAGCAGTAACAATAGCAAAGCAAAGCAAAAAAAAAAAAAAAAAAAAAAAAAAAAGACTAATGCTTAACTGTCTCATCCACCCAAGTCTCACTCTGAAGTTCTATCCCCATCTCCCCCATAAGCACCACTGAACTATAAAATCTATTTTAAAGCACCCAAACCAGTACAGACCCGCTGGAAACCAAGAGCCCCAGCCAAAGCTGTCACCTCTCTTGGGTCCAAGTAAGATGAGGATTCCGGGAAAAGCATCTCGTAACTCATGCAGAGCAGCATGACACTGGGGACAAACCTGGGCTGAGGGCACTTGGCAGGGAGCTGGGTGGCAGTCAGTATCTGCGATGACACATGGGGAAGGGGGACTTCTTCATAATCCCAACTGTTTGGTACCACAGCCAAGTAAACATGACTAGAGAGAGCTTGATTAGCAGAACTAGAACTCAGAAACAGACTGGGTCATTCCAGCAGAATCCAGCTGGGGGAGGAGAGATAAGGATAGAAGCACAAAAGTGATAAAGGCTGGTACAGAAGGGCTGGTCCTTCTTTGTAAGGACATCAGAATACACTTTTTGCTGCTGGCTGATCAATCTCTAATGGCGAGTGCTGGCAAAGTGGCCCCGGTTCATGGGAACCTTAAAGCCAGTTCTCAAACCAGATACACTGTCCCCACACTGCTCACCCCTCAAGTCCCTACTGGTTCCACGATCACCTGATTTTCACTTGGACTTCTTTATAGCTAAAATAGATATAAACGGCTATACACAGACCCCAGAGCCCCCACCAGGGGGGAAAGGGCAGATTCTATTAATGCCACAGCCAAGAGGGTGGTTATTTTTAATACAACTGTAAAATGACTGGCTGGTACTATGCTTAGCTCTTGTATATCCTCAACATATTACACTATAGTTATAAAACTTTATTCCATAATAAAAACTCACTTTTGTCAGCATCTGAATTCAAAGACCTAAGGTGATCTAAATGGACCTGTTTGCTCTGTCTCTGAATCCATTTTCTCTTGGAGAACTGGGAGGTCTGCTCATAGACCAACGACTTTTTTTTTTTTACTAGGAATTTACATCAGAGGCTTTCACCTAAAGATGGGTATATCAATGATAACAAGTTCCACAGCTAGTTCTGATACCACATGCACATATACCCTCACAAACAGCAGCTATGATATATAGGTTTAAACTTCAAGAGGTAGTGCATCCTAAATGATTGATTTTCCCCAAAATTAAGAAGATATTTATAGAATTCAATAATCCTCAATTCTCAGCTAATTTTATTCAGAATAACAGACAATTCCAAAATATCTATTTCTAGAACCACTAGTTCTACAAAGAATATATTGGTAGAATCATTTATTGCTTCAATAACCTGTACATATCTTCTTAAACGGTTTTTCACATTCACATTCCTGACCTGAAATTTTAAAAACCACTGACCAAGGCCACTTGCTCTTAAGCTACAGGCTACTCACACTGGTATGATGCAAACACTATATAATATGAAGCAAAACCTTAGGGCCAATATCAAGAGGGCAAAGAGTTAGTAAGTGAAGCCTTACAAAAATGAGAAAAAAGGAATGCATAGTGGGCTGGGGCATTTATTAACCAGAGGCAAAGAGGTGGCCTTCCTGACTCATGTCTGTTCAAGTAATGAGGTTTCTGCAGTCTACAGAAATAGACAAGAGGACAGACTCCAGCTAGGCCCCCAAACAATCCACTATTAGTCCTTGAGCTAACACAATACTCTAAGTACAATAGCTTTTCTTATATCCTGAGTTCATTCTGAACTGCTTCTCTTAGTGACCTTTGACTTTGATTCACCTCTGGGAGTATACTACTTGCCCTTTCATCCTGATCTTGACTTCAGCAACCTTAATTCCTTTTGGACTCAGCATTTGACTCCACTGGAATAATTTCTCGACCATTTCCCTCTGTCTAGACAACATGAAATTCTTATAAATGACACCTAAAGCACAATTAGTAGAGAAACTGCAATTTCCACTCTCCTCCCCCGTTCCCCAAAAGAATGGCACATTAACATCCTCCAGTATGTCAATCAACAGTACCCTGAAGATTAACTCTATGGAGTCTGGAAGCCACTGAATTCCCAGCTTGCTAAATATTTATATGCATTTTCCCCTTCTATTATAAAAAGAAGGTAAATTCTCTTCTTTTCACTAGCACTAATGGTTACAATCTCAGAGATCTGAATGCCTGCTGAATCGATACCTGGGTAAAAAGTCCCCCGTTTGATTTAGGGGAATCACAGACAAAAGCAAAAATACAAGGCAAAAGAGGAGAGAAGCAATGTGAGAAAGGCATGACTCAAGATCACTAGAACCAGGCAGTACTATTATAACTATTGTAAGAAAAAGATGGTTGGAAGCCAC
>CM053510.1:9341490-9440467 GCA_028627145.1 Eidolon dupreanum | reverse complement strand
TGTATATGATGGAACTGTACATTTATCATGATCCCATTTTCACAAAAAAAGAAAAACTATTTTCATTTGCATTAAAAAAAATCTAGAGTTAACACAAATGGTTCAGTGGTTAGTACTGCAGAGGACACTCACTTTCCATGTCATACATTTCTGTAATGTCTGGATTCTTACAAATGAATTTGTATTAGTTCCATAAGGAGAAAAAACAGGCACCTCAAATTTTCCATTTATGATCCCTGCTCACTATAAATTTTTCAGCCTCTCCCTTCCTCAAAGTTTTAACAGCATGTCATCATGGCTGGGGATGGGGGAGGCAGATAGCAGGGATTTGTTGTATATAATAAAGCTAAGAGGCTTTATTTCTTTATTTATTTAGCACTCTTCACCCAAACATTTAAGGACTATCTAATTCTGACATAATCATGGACTCCTGCCTTCTGGTTTTCACTGCAATCTCAAGACACAAATTAATCTAAAAAGTGTGTGATGTTGGCCTAACTTTAATTTACCACATTTAGCAGAGCTTCTTCAGTCTATTCTCAATCAGAAGCCACAGTGATCCTTTTAAAATGTAAGATCATACTACTCCACTTCTGATGGTTTCCCAAATCACTCAAAGAGGTAAAATCCCTTAAATGGCTTAGAAGGTCATGCATAATCTGGCCCCCATTACCTCTCTAACTTCATCTTCTTTCACCTCATCCTTCACTGTGCTCCAGCCAAGCACCTCAGGGATTTTGCATTTGCCCTTCTCTGTCTAGAATACCCTTGCCCCCATTACCTACAGTTTACTCCCTTACTTCCTTGAGGTCTCTGCTCCAATGTCATTTTATCAGACTTCCTCTGATGACCCCATTTAACACTGCAAACTTCTACCCCAGCACCCCCTATATTTTAAAAGTTTTCTCCACAGAACTTATCACCACCTGACATCCTAGATATTTTATTTATTTTTTATTGTCTTTCTCCCATTAGAATGATTTATTGCTGGTCCTTACATAGTTTCTAGTACGTAGTAGGTGCTTAGTACATATTTGTTAGCTGAATGAATGAACACACTGACCAATCAGTTATTTCTTCACCAGCCCAATTCCCAGGATTTTAAGAGCCACACTCACACAAGGGGCAGCCCTTGTACATACTGCTCAGCTCCCTCCTCTAAGGCCTGGGTTTGCCTTCCCTGAGCTTCCCTTACCTCTGCTAAAACAGCTGCTTAATTCCACCATCAGCTTTGTCTCTCTTTGATTTCTCAAATACCTGGTTCTCTCTTTTCCCAGAAGGAACAAGTCATGATTTGACCATATCACAAATTAAAACCTCTTGGTTGAGGATTCTTCTCTATTCTTGGTCCTCCAATGCCAAACTTCTGAGTAGGAACTCAAAAGTTAGGAAGGGTTTATTGTAACTTGAATACCAAAGACAATAAACCAGTTTTTTAGGAACATAATTAGAGGTAAAGCAAAACTCTCTTAATATAAGAATCTAAAATCATCTCAAAACTAAAAAAAGATTATTCTAATAATGTATGGACCCCAAAACGAAAAGAGGGTACCCACTTTCTCAAACCCAAAAACCCTACTTCCAAATTCAGTGAAAGCCTTCCACAGAAACTACAAGAAACATAAAGCACCAATGGGAAACATTCACATTCATATTTAATTTGGTTTATTCACATCTAATTTGGACTTTAGCAAGACTTTATTAAGACCAAGTATGCCATCATTCAGACTGCGAAGAGTCTTCAAGGAGGAAAGCAAAACAACAGCGCTGACTGGCAAAGATATTATATCACAGAGATGCCAAGCCAAAGACCTACAAAATGGTCTCAAGAGAAAGCTGTATATGATGCCTGTGCACTCAAGGAGCATGTAGGCCCTGAGTCATCGTCAGTGGGAGCCAATATGAAGGAGAGCTGACTAGGTGCATGAGACTTATTACAGGTTTCAGGACAACCAATACACAAGTCAGAAACATGGCACGACAGTGAAACTTCAGGAGAATAAATTCTAGGAAACTTGAGCTCAAGTTATAGAAAGTGTCTTCTACGTGTAATTCTAGGCAACGCTACCTCATTTATTCAACAAGCATGTACTGAGCCAACAATTCTATAAGACTAAAGGATGTGATATAATAATGGGTATTTTTTTTTCTTTTTTACTAGAAAAGCCAAAAGGTTTACAGTGTATACTGGATCACAAAGGATATAATTTCAATTCCATTTTTTTCAACTAAAGTTTACTGAGCACCTACTATGTGCCAGGTAGTAGTCTAGGTACAGTAGTGATACAGACATAATCACTGCCTTCAGAGAGTTCACTGGCAGAAAGGGAAACAATTTTCTGGGTGCAATATTAGAAAGAAGAAAGTATCTATTTCTAGTATATAAGCAGCAAAGAAGAACAAGTGATTACTTGGGGCAGTTAGGGAAGATTTCCCAAAGGAAAAGTGATAGCTGTGCTAAATTTTGAATAATAAATTGCATATACTCTCAATCCAAAGAAACTGGGAGGGATTTTAGATAGAAAAACCCTTTAGATCCAGTTAGGTCAGTGGTACAAAAAAACTACTCAAGTTGGACTCTTCTCTGTATTGTAATGAAACTGAAAAGACAAACTTTCCTAATTTCTGAGTTGCCTTCTCCCTCTTGTGGACCTATGACTAGCCCTGCAGACATATCCATTTATTTCCCCCATCAATGATGTTGCTGCTGGAGTTCCCTAGAGAATTCTCATGTGACTAGCAATGAAGGATCAAACAAGTTAGCTGACCCATGAAGTCTCAAGAGGCTTCAGATTGCTCTACTCCAAAGCAATCCCCTCACAACAGTCTAAAAGAAATACTTTAGAGATCTAATGAGGACTTCCAACTCTAACCTTTAATTATCTGGGCCAAATTGCATGCTATAACCATCCATGTCTTCCCCAATCTTCATCTATCATAAGGAAAAGTAAAGATCAGAAGACATCGGTTCTCAGAACATACTCAATCTTACTAAATACTTCAGACCTAAGGCCTTGTTACCTATCTGGAGAAGGAGTAGAGAAACAATTTAGTTGGGGAAGATTTAGCCCAATTTTGATCTCCCACATGTTGGGATTTTAACAGTGAACTTTCCTGAGGTTACTTTAGAAGGACTAATCATACAGTTCTATGGAAAAATAACTAAAACAGTGTTTCTCCTATATCCTTAAATACTGTGTTGGTTACATTTCTACCCAGAGACAGTAATTACAAATGATCTTTGAGATCTCCAATTTCTTACAAAGGACCTGACTGAAGAGCCCCTCATTTAATGATCTACTGGAGTAATTAAAGTTTTGATGGAGAAGCTGCTGTAATGAAGGCACTAATTTCAAACCAAGTGTAAGCAAGAGTGGTCGCTTTAGGACCCAGGGATTCAAATTCTCCCTTTGCTACAACAGCCTCTTGAAAGTTATTTCCTGTCTCTGCATCTAAGTTTTCTCACCTGTAAAAAAAGAAGCTGCATTTTAAGCTCTAGGCTTTCTCCAGTTTTAAGATGCCATTTAAAAGTTTTCTCTTTTTCCTAATACCAGCCTTTCAAGGCCACTCCTGCTTCAAGCCACACACCTTGATCTTCTCCTGCTAGATCCTAGGCTATTGAACCCAAAAAGAAGTTTCTTGTGGTGACACAAAGGGCCTACCACCCAAGTTATAAGTTGTAAGTTGAAGTCAGACTACACAGAGCTCACCCTCCAGTGCCCACACGGAAAAAGAGACGAACTGTGTACCTGTTATTATCGGTAACATAGATCTACACTGAAATACACACTAGTGCTTAATACTTTCACTATTTACAAACCCTATCAATTATATCAGCAGCACCGAAGGTCAAAACATGCCTCTTAAGTCTCTCTCCCACTATCAAAGAATAAACCATCTCCCTTCAAGCAGACCTACATATAGCAGGAACACTTTCTTTTCTTCTCTACTCAATCTAGCCTGGTGGCAGCAGCAGCCCAACACTGACACCTGCTGGGGAAAGCAAAGTAAGGGCTAGCTCATCAGCTAGGGAATGTTGGCCCCTTTAGAAGGCGGTAGAAAATTCAGATTAGCACCTGTCAGTACTAGTATTTACACTAGAACTCAGCCACCCAATTATGAGGAAGTGGTGGCCCTTTAAAAAGGTGTGCACTTAGAATATTTTACGATATATCTCATTTTTGAGTAAAATGTCAGCCTTCATGGCTCATCTAAAAGTGACTCCATAAATAATGTAACTACTGTATTTATTAATATACAATTTTACAATAACCATGCACTATTTGTACATTTTAAGATAAAAAAAAATCATTTATGAAAACTGTTTACAGCAAGATGACAAGGGACTCTTTTTCTTACCATACATTTTTAAATACTAGAACTTTATTTAAACCACAGACACAGTATTTTTTGTCTACATAAATTTTTGGTAGATTCTTAATAGTTTCTGGATTTTAAATGGCTTTCTTTATTAAGAAGTAATTATTAATATTTTAGTTACATGTGGCTATTTACATGTAAATTAAAATTTAAAAATGTACATGTAGTTCCTGTAGCACTAGCTGCATTTCAAATGCTCAAATAGTCACATGTGGCTAATAGCTACCATACAGAGTCCCAGGGTCCAGATATAAGGCACAATATCCCATACGGGACTGCACAGATATAGAACATGTCATCGCTATAGAAAGTTTTACTGGACAGCATTTCTTTAGAGAAACATATTGAAGTATTTTCAGACAAAATTATATGATAACTTGGTGGGGAGATTAGATAGAGAACATAAATGAAAAAAGGCTGGCCAAGTACTGATAAATTTTGAATCAAGTAGTAAGTATATGAGAGTTAACTTACACTTTTCATTTTTATATGTTCAAAGATTTTCATAATAAAAAGTTAGAAGAAAAATAAATAAAAATAGTTCTCTAAAAATGAGGTTACCACAGTATACCATGGAGGACAGCTTGGAAAAATCTTTAATCATGCAGATCAGAGTTCAAATCCCCACTTGGTGACCTTTAACAAACACCTAACTTCCCTCAGCCTCACTTTATTTAACTGTAAGACGGGAAACGTAATACCTGCCTTGCAGAGTTGTGGGAATTAGAAATAATTAATGCAAAGCAAGAACACAGTATCTAACACATAGTAAGCCCTCAGAAATTGGACTCTCTATTATCAAACATTTACTTTAAACCACTCAGGTATCTCTCAGAACAACAATAAAGAGGTCCTGCTAGAACAGGACAAAGGCTGACAACAAGCCACTGGTGCTAAGGAAACAGGTGCTGGCAGGATTTTAGAGCAGTAATTGAAGGCAGTCCCTCCATGGCTACCTTTAATAAGCTTTTTGAAGGCCTATTATGTAAGTCAGGCACTGTGCTTGCTAACCTTCTCATCTCTTTTGACAAAGAGGAAGCACAGAGTCTGAGGCTACAGATGTTAAGACAAAATATTCCAAAGCCAGGAATTTAGATGTTATCCAGAGCTGGTCTCAATCACATGCATTGTAACAACTTCTATTACTTTATCTTTCACGTCCAACCAAGTTTCCCTTTGTTCCCCTTAGCAACTGCCCTAGGTAACCACCTACTATCTTGAATACACCATGCCCTTTCCTCCCTTAGGATGTGCTCTTCCCCTAAAAAGTTCTTTTCCTCTCTGAGCCCTAGCCATTTTTTTAAGACTTGATTTTGTAAAGCCTTTTTTGACGACACTTCCCTTTTCCTGAAATTATACATTTAATCTCAGTACCATACAATAAAGCATTCAATCATCTACATTTTTTAACATAATTTCATGTAAATAAGTCTTGCCTCTACAATAACACTGTTTACTCCCAGTGGGCAAAGGCCAAGTACTGACTTCTGTGTTCCCCACAGTGCCTAGCACAGTTCTGGAACAACTATAACCATTTAACAAATACTTATTAACTGGGTAACTCTCTAAAGCACCCTCTTAAAATAACAAGTACATTATGTGCACAATCCATATTCCCTCCCTTGCTAGAAGCTTATGTCAAAGAAATTTCAGTTGCTCCAATAGAGGATGAAATGCAGAGCAATATGCTGCTTGGATCCAACAGGCATATTCTGGGAGTTGGTGATTACGCTAGATTCGACCTTTACAGAATTACAGAAAGAAGTCCCTAATAAATAAAGATAGATGTGCAGCACACAGCCATACGTGGAACATGCAGTGGGCGACTAACTACACCCACTCTGTTTCCTCCATGAAAGAGCTGTCTGGGATGCCTATCTGAGTATGGAGAGGCTTTCCTTCTTCTGCCCCACCCCAAGGTGAATGTCCATCTGGAATATCTACTCAAAAAATCTTAACTAAGCAACTAACCTGCTGTCAGAAAAAATATATATATATCTTAAAAAATATGAACTTTCCTTGATATACATTTGTACTCTTTTCTCTTTGTCAGGCTGCAACGTTCCAAAAGATAAGATTTAAGAGGTGAACACAAAGTGACACAAGAAAAGCCAATACACTAACCTGTCCCATGCAGGGCTCTCTTTCACTACTAATTTCTAGGTATAATGGGACATTTTCCTATATCACAGTAACTAGTCCTCAACATACAACCTTTAAAGAAGGTCAAAAAGCAGGGCAGAGGAAGTCAATGGTTCTACCTCCTTCTGCCTCTCTAATCTCATTTACACTCTCTCCTTTAAGGCTAAAGGTCACCTGAGTTTAACCAGAAAAGAAGCTAGCAGATCCGACTGACTCATACTGCTAGGCCCTATCGTCTCTCTGCCACCCGAACAAGATTTTCCATGAAGATGCAATGGAAACTAGGGAGGTCCAAACCAAATGCATGGGTCCCAAACACTCCGGATCCAGCCACAACATCTGTAGGACTAAAGGAAAAGACATAAGGAGGAAAGTGAGGGATGCAGGAGGAGACAGGAAAGCACCTGCTTACCTCCTGAGTGAATCTTCCTCAGCACTTTCCTCGGGCATATCCTGATGTAAGGCCTCCTGTGATACAGTTCCAGATCTGCTGGATTGGGTGTAAATTCTTTCCCAGTGGCCTGTCTCCTGGTTGAAGGCCACTCCCACAGTTCTCTCCTCCTGCGGACTAGCAGAGCTACTCAACTCCAGCCTGCTGGAGCTGGGCGTTTGGCCCTCAGTCCGCTCGAGAGGTGGCAACTGGCTGCCACTCGATGGCATGCCCTCAAAGGTACTGGGGACCTGCCAAGATGAGCTGGCCTCACCAGAAGAGTAGTTAGGTGTGGTTCTTTCCCAGCGCAGGGTATCGTTGTTGAAGGTCAGGAGATTGTGGCAAGCACGGCAGCGATTCAGGTGGCCGCGGGACAGGTTAGAGTTGTTTTCACTGCTGTGTGGGGTGGGCTGATGGGAGGGGCCTGGCCTCTCAGGTTCAATGTTATTGTTGAGCATTTCCTGGGCCTGTTGCGTCTGGGGGGCTTCCCCATTCAGGCTCTGGTCCAGCTCCTGAAGCCGGTCATACTCCAAAAAGAAGCGTCTCAGGTCACACTGAAGCTCATGGCGAATGCTGCCTGAGTTGTTTTGGCTGGAGCCATTCCCCCCATCTGACTCAGTTGCCAACCCTGAAGCAGGAAAACCCCTCCCTTCTGTAGCTGAAGTGTACACAGACGCTTGAGAGCCACCTTCCTGCTGTCTCAGCACAGACAGCAAACTCACGGACGAGGCACTGGTCCTGGGCGGGGGCATGGATTCCGCCTCAGAGCGGGAGTTCAGACTGAGAACTGTCCGGGTCCACTCAGATCCTGTCAGCCCAGGAGCTATTTCTCGGTGATACCTAGAAGGGTGGCTAGACAAAGGGCCTCCCAAAGAGCGACGGGTGGGACCCAGACTGAGGTTGCGGAGGGTGTTGCCGGCAGTGCTGCTCTGGACTGTACTGAAGGCAGACGGCCGGTTCAGGAGGCCCTGGTCCTGCTGCGCTGACGAGGCCTGCTCCGGGGGATGGAAGGGCTCGGTCTGTACAAAAGAAAAGGAAGGGGTAGTAGCCCTGGCAGAAGCAGGGGGAACACTGTCCTGGTGTGGCAAGAGGGAAGGAACTCGAGTGCCAGAGCAGCGGCTGCAAAGGCACAGGATCCCAAGGTGCTGGCAGCACTCAGCTGTGGGGTAACTGACCCGCTGTCGGAGCCTGATGTAAGCGGAAGTCCTGGGGCGCTCCATGGAGGGCTGAGGGGGAGGCGGTGGGGGTGAGGGGGTAGCAGAATCTTGCACTGTGCTTTGCTCTCCCACCTGGATGCCAGAGGAGCGGGAGGACAGCATGTGCAGGAAATTGTGGAGGAGAGGTGTCCGGCGAACTGGCTGTGATTGCAGGAGGGCACGCTGACGGTAGTGGGATAATTCTGTTCCATCTATGGGGATCTCTGGTTCGTCATCACCCTGCAACATGGACCAAGGTGGGGCGGGGGATAGAGCAAGGAAGTTAAGTAGAACCTCCAGGTAAATCAAAGAAAAACTACTGATATCATCCAAGGAAAACAATTTTCATAGATAAGCAACAAGTCTAGCCCTGAAGCACTGAAAACTATGGCTTTAGATTCAGAACCATCATATGGCATTAAATTATTCATTTCCAATTAGCAACATTTCTGAATGAGTACATCTGGAAAACCGATTCTCTTATAAAAGGCATCTCCATGACATGGAGGCAGTGAGGGAAAGCAAAATGTTAACCAGCCAGAGGCACATGAATGACAAGCAGTGCCTGTTTACTTCTAATGAGGCAATCACTCGGGGGTTTCAAAACTGACTCCCTTGTCAAGATTATGGCTGTAACTTTGAATACACAGGCTGAAGCTAATTTTGAATCTGGACTGGGAAGAAACACTTGTGCACTGAAAATTAAAGTCCAATATAATCAAAATTAGAGCACTGGTTTAGAAAATAACCCACAGTTTAGATGGATTTGGAACTGCTGACTAACATACCTGCTGATTAGAAGGGTTAACGATTGCTGTGAGTAAGTAGTGTCCAAGAGGATCAAATCTCACCAGACTGAAAAGAGAAGGGACACATAAACACATAGAGAAAGTATGTTAACTGAGAAGAGGACACCTGTGTTCAAATTTATAGCAATCCTTACTGGTAATTGTGGGATTACCCAGATATCCACTCCATTCTAGACACTTTCAAAACTTTCAAACAGATTTAAATAGTAAAGCTCAACACTTCTTGTTACCTCCTCACACTTGCCAGAATAAGGGACTTTGTATCACAAAAGTAATTCCAAAAAATATCTAGCTTTCATCTCAGGAAACAGCTACATTAAACACACATTTGCTAATATCTAAGAGCTCATCCTAACAGTAAAGCATAGAATGCTCTCATCCTCTGCCACAAGTTCAGCTCTTCCCTCATATAGCAGGTACACTGGCAAGAGGCATGAGTTCTGGTGACAATGAACAGTCTCAGCATCAAGCAACATAGCTGATAGCTGAGACTAGAAAATTAGCTTATATCCAACTGCAAAACCAAGAGAACCAAAGGAAAACAATGCATCAACTTGAATTCAGGCAATGTGTGTTTTGATCTGGAAGGCTAAGTAAATATCAACTGGCAGATTTGATGCATACTTACATCTCCATCTTCTAGTTTGATAAACACAGATAACCAAGGAGGAGCAATTACTCATCAAGCTACCCACCATCTGAAGACTTTTCAGGTTTTTCACAGAAGGGGCTCTACCCAAACCCAGATAGCTTTGAACCTAAAACAGGTTCTAATGACTCCAGTCTAGAGACCAGAAGATGAGGCCAACAATGAACAGATAAAATGAACAAAATGAATTGCTTTCCAGATGACTGGCCAGCTGCTTAAAAAGGAGGAGCCAAAGGAATAACAACCTGCCCTGATCAGGAATAACAATCTGTCTCCTGAGATAATAGCAAGTATAAATGATCTCTGTCACACCAATCCTATGCCAGACATCGCTGGTGGGCACAACACTCACCGGACCCGTTCCATCTCGCTAGCTGTCTTCACCACAGCAAAGGGCTCCCGTCGACTCCAATCCCAGAAGTGGATCTCATTGGCAGTAGCAATCAGCAGGAGCTGAGCCGTAGGGTGGAAAGCCAGAGAGGCAATGGCATTGTTGCTATCTGTGAACCAGCTTTCACTGCCACCCTATGAATGAACCAATCCCAAAAATTATCAGGTCACAAGCTACCAGCAAACTGGGATATTGACTTCAAGAAAGATCCATTTAAGGTAAAATGACTACTGGAGGGCCTACTTTAAATGTCTTCTGCAAAACAATGTAGAAAATTAGTGATCTGGCAGTGTCACCAATTTATCAGAAAAATATTACAGTTCTCCAAGTTATCTACACTCTACAAGCAATAAGCATCAGCACAGTTCCTGTTTCTGAAGCCTGGGAAAACCTGGTACATGATATGGTGCCAAAACAACCCACCACCCAGTCACCAGGACAAGGAGCATATTGCTTTGACAATCATGATCAGAGTACAGTACAATCCCTGCTCTAAGACAACAAAAATCAATCCTGAACACATCTTTGAGTCTCCTGTGCTATGTCACAATAGACAGATGAAAGAATAGTTATATAGGGCCACAATCCCCAACCTTTTTGGCACCAGGGACTGGGGCTCCTATGAGAATCTAATGCTTGATGATCTGAGCTAGAGCTGAAGTGATGATGCTAGTGCTGGGGAATGGCTGCAAATACAGATGAAGCTTCACTGGCTCGCCCGCTCACCTCCTCCTGTGTGGTCCAGTTCCTAACAGGCCACAGACCAGTTCCAGTCCCTGGCCCAGAGGTTAGGGACCCCTGAAATAGGGTGTTCATCATAGAATGGAGGAATATGGTCTAGGCTTGCTATCAATTAAGGGGACAATGACCACCACTTACTCATACGTAGTCCTAAGAACCTGGCTCGTCTCTCCTCCAGAGTTAAGAACCCAATGGTAAATGAATCTCTGCACTAAGAATACAAAGAAAAGGAAATACTTACGTGTAAATCCCAAATCCTAACCTCCCCATCTAGGCATCCAGAAGCAATTAGGCCTGAGATGGTGGGATGAAAAGTGACACACCATGGAGTGCGACGGTGTCCAATCAGAGAATGAACACACTTGCCAGTCTTCACCTCCGTAATGTAGATATTATGGTTCACGTGGGTAGAGGCTAAAAGAGTCCTAGGGAATCAAAGGGCAGGAGGTGAATGTGAAGTCCTGGAAGGGTAACAAACTTTATCAGCTTTGGACAACAGAGAAAATTGGTACTGTCCCAATTCTAGCATGAAAAAAAAAACTACCCCTCAGTCATTATAAACAACAGACAAAGTCTAATCTTTAAAAGCTTTTGGCTTCCCCACACTGTCCCCAAATGACAATTATCCTCTTCGAAGAACATTTTTTCTAGCTGGGAAAACTATCACACCACTGATGGCCTGTATTGCATAGGCAAGGAATCATTACTGAGAAACTTCCCAAGTTTTGATCCTCGATAGTCATAGTTCCCTTCACTTACTCCCATTATATTTACAGTTAGCACTGCTCATCTATTTTCTCTCCTTTTCTGATACACTGGCAAAGCTCTGTTCATTGCCTTGGAAGATCAAGGTGGCCAAATATACAGAAAGCAATGATATCACAAGTCTTAGTTAAGTTACAGATAAGTACTGGTACCTGTCTGGGCTGAAGGCCAGCAAGAAAGTAGAGCGTGGACTATCTGGCAGTTCTACTCTCTGGGAAACAAACAAATAAGAAAGTTAAAATTCATTATTTATAAACCATGGCCCACTCTATCTCAAAAGCACATAAACCATTCTAGATTAGTATTCATAGTATAAGTTTAAAGGACAACAGACTAGTGGTTAACAGAGAGTGGGGGGAGATAGATGGGGTAAAAAGGGTCAAATATGTGGTGACAGAAAGAACTCTAACTATGGGCAGTGAACACACAATGCAATATATATATGCCGTACTGCTGAATTGTACACTTGCAATTTACTGGATATTGTAAACCAATGTCACCATAATTAAAAAAAAAAAAAGAAAAAACCTGGACATAATGATCAAGCTACAAATTGAGAGATAAATCTAAATTACTTTTATGAAAAACATCTAACTCTAAAAGAAAGATATTTCTATTCCATAAATTCTTCCAGATTTGTTTAAAAAAGTAAATAACTCCCTAAGTTAGAGAATATATCAATTCCCCTACACAAAATAAGTTACACCCCAACTTTATGTCATTAACCCAATCTAACACCCCATTCTATTGTCACCCCTATGAACCTATGTCAAAAATAACTATTTTTCTTACCTTGCCCTCCCATTTCATCCACCGGGTTTTATCTTCCACCAGCTCCTGCAGAAGCCGCTGGGCTCCAAAGGCCCGAGTGCCCCGTTCTCGACCCCAGAGTATCCGAACAGCGTTCTTCTCTGGAACAACCTTCATGGCGCTCAGTAGCCACTGTCACACCAGGCACAAGAAGAGAAGGAGCAAGCAAGAGCTCCACACGCTGAAGCAGCTAAAATGAGGCCATTCAGGTCCTTGTAAGTTGTCTTCATGGAAATCTAAGGTATGGACATCAGTGTCAAAGAACGTGTATTCTCCAATCAGAGAAGCTTCCCACCGCAAATACAAGTCTGGCGAAGACGAAAGTATTCTTTTCATATTTAATGACATTTTCTCTGAAAAGACCCTTCTAGAACTTTTCTTCCAAAAATATTTCATCCTTAAATTCCTCTCATATCCTCCATAGCTCAGCATCATATAGAAAAGTTATTGTTATTATTTTATCGGGCAAGAACTTTTGCTACTAATAAAAAAGTCTAAAAACCTGTCAAAAACAAAGCAAACACCAGCCCTCCCATTCCATGCCACGCTGCTTCCCTAGTTGCTGACACCCCTCCTTATCACTCGGGCAGCCTCCAAACTAAAGGACAGATTACTAATTTTAAAAGGCTATTATTACTTGAGGTAGGTTCTTATTCTATCTCCTACCTAAAAGCAAGTGCCTAAGGACTACATTGGGGTACCTTTCTCACTCTTTCTCTAGCCTCCACTAAAGTTCCAGAGCAGAGGATAGAGGAGGAAAGAAAAAAATATTTTTAGTTTCTTTACCTCATCCACCACAAGCCTTAAGGATATAAAACTGTCACAAAATAAAACTACTAAAATGTCAACAAGTAGCTAAATACACATATGTACAATTGAAGAACTGTGGCTCCTCTATACAATAGAATACGCAGCCCAATAAAATGGCATTTCAAAAGAACATTATGTAAATATTATTTATTGCAGTACTGTTTCTTTAACGCTATTATGAAAAATTTCAAATATACAACTTTTAAAGACAGTAGAATAAACACACACTAGTCACCATTCAGACTCAAGAATTGCTAATATTTTATCAAATTTGCTTTATCTATGTTCACAAATAGAGATATATCTAAACATGGGGTTTAATTTTTTTTTTTTCTGAGCCATTTCAGCAGGCATCCAGACAGTCTAACCCTATCTACCCCACGATGCATCTCCTAGGATTAAGGGCTTCATAACTACAATATCTTTATCACACCAATTATCCTCCAATGCTCAGTCCTCATTCGAATTTCCAACTGTCCAAAAAATGTCTTTAATATCTGGCTTTTTAAAAAAGCATTCCAGAAGTCACTCAAGACTCAAGCAATGACTTGGGGTTTATATCTCTTTAGTCTCTTTTATTTTAGAATGGCCTCCAAGTTTTGCTTTGGTTGGTTTTGCTTCTTTATTGATTTATTTACAACACAAGCTTTTTAAAAACACCAGGACAGCTGACTTGCAGAATGTCTTACATTTTAGTTTTGTCTAAATGTTTCTTCACAGTGCCATTTAGCTTGCCTCTCTATTCCTTATATTTCCTATAAACAGAAGGTCAGGTCTAAAACACTGATTAGATTCAGGGTAACTGTTTTCTGGCAGAATGCTTCATAGGTGATGTTATCTATGTATCTCATGATGCAGTACATCAGGAGGCATATATTCTCAGACTGTCCCACTTAGCAGGGCTTGGCAACTTATGTAATCACTTGGCAAAACACGATCATTTGGTTGAGTATATAACAGCCAGAGAGAACTCTCTTTATAAAGGTATATATTTCCCCCTCTACAGTTAGCAATCTGTGGCTAACATTTGGCACCATGTGAATATCCTGCTCCTTCTTAACCTTTTTTTTACTGGTTTAGCAATCACTGATGCTTCTTTCTTGAAATAGTTCATTTGGGGACTGAAAAAAAAGGTTGATTTTTAAATTTCATCATTATTTCTACATTTCTACATTTATCACCTGACATTCTTCTGGAAAGAATTTTCCCTTAACTGAAGCAGGGCAAATGCTTATTTTTCCCCTTTAATTACTACTTCTGTCTTGTTTGTAATAGCAAAAACTGGGGACAACCCAAGTGTCTATCTAAAAGGGACTGAGGACTAATCTATGTAAGAAAGATCCTCTGGGTACTGACAACAAGAGATCTCCATGATTGTTAAGAGGGAGAAAAAACAAGGTATGGAAAAAATATATAGTAATGCCATCTTCTGAATAAGACGAGAAATTAACAGTCACTATTACAGACTGAAGGGACAAGGAGACAGAAGGAATTAAGATTTCTGTGTTTTTGTTTTATGTCATTTTTATTTTTGAAATGTATTATGTATTAAAAATTTATTTTTATATTAAAAAGTTTAATGATGTGATAAAATGCATGTTAAGTGAAAAAAGCAGAATACAAAATTACATACATAGTACGATTTTAATTTTGTTTTTAAAAATGCTCTTGGAGAATAATGATACAAATAAAATATAAAAAATACTAACCACAGTTATCTTTGGGTGGTGGGACTTTAGGTGATTTAATAATTGGAAAAGGCTCAGTATTCTTTTTACTTTTTAAGAATAAATGTTTCTTGTAAAAAGTCAAACAACAAACTGGCTCTTTACATTTCATGAAAGGCTACAATCTAAAAAGTACACAACTAAATGCATTCTAATACAGACAGAGGTAAAAACATTTATAGCCTGCACAGAAAAGAGTTTTCTCCCTGGAATATTAAAGTTTAAAAAGTCAGGAAGGTTCTACTGAAAGACACAACTCCAAATTCCTAGTCACATATAGCACACAGTACCCTAAGAAATGACAAAGGAATAAATTCTAGCCTGTATCTTCATGATATACCTCTCATTCCTCATGAGTACATGACATAAATATGTACACACTGACAATGTCAACAAGCTACAAGCCAGCCTCCTGAATAAACAAACTAACTGGATGAACTAACTGGAAGAAAATAATCTCCTTGGTGACACTGACAACTCATGGGTTAGGACCAAAAGTTCTGGAAGTGAAACTGCCACAGAGCTTAATACTAACTAACCAGCCCCCATTAGTTCACCTTAACCCTTTACTGAGTCTGTAATTTTTTTGAGCCTATAATTCTTTTACCTAATATAGAGAATTTAAGAAGAAATGAGTTTTTGAGCATCCCTTGTTCTAACAGTGTAATATAAAAGTATTTTCAGAGAAATACATTTAAACCATTTATAATCTTATAACATGTGGTAAAAACAACAGCAATTTAATTCCTAAAAGAATTTTTTAATCTGACCTCTGACCTCATGTAATTCAAGAGGAAGAAGAAAATATAGGTCACAAACATCATATGATTCAGAAAACTGTGATGCAACTTGAAGATCATAAAGGAATCACAAGGAAGAGGAAAGAGTTGTTATAAATACCAATTACCAAAAAACTAAAAAACTAGAGCTTGTCTATCAATTTCCAGGGACCTAAACAAACTGAAAGTTCAAACGAGAGAAAGTCTGAGTGAAAGGGACTGAAAACTGCAGTTTTTCTTTGGTCTGAAGAAAAATATTTGCTGTTTCTTTAAAAGGATAAGGAACTTCTCTCCAGATAAACACCTTACAGTCAGTCACCTGAGAAGGGATTTTACTTGGTTCTCTACAAAGAACAAAAGGAGCTAAATCAAACTGAAGTCAGACAGGCCTGTCGCTGAAAAGGAAGTGACAGTCAAGTGTTTTTCATTCTTCTTTTTAAAAAGGAGGAAGAAACAAGTTTCCCAATCTGTCTCTTAAACCAGACTGAGACAAAGGGTGCCAAGAATAGTTTTTGCGATGCCAGTACAGTCTCCAGAATCAATCCTCAATCACCAAAAGCCTTAAGTAGAACTAACAGGATGCAACATAACACAAATGCCAAGGTTGTTCTCCATTTTCACCCTCCACCCAACTCTTTAAAAGACAAGAAGGTAAATCACCTTGAACGATTTTCTCTGCTTAATTCTAGGACATAATTATATTTAACTACTAAAAACAAAAACGAAAAACCCTGAAGTATGCCTTAACCCAGTGGGAACTAAAAGCTGAATTTACAGGCTCCCCTTGTAATTTTGATCATCTTATGCCAGCAATTTTGCTCCACCTTCTAGCTAAAAGACTATGAGCACGTTACTTAACCTCTTTGACACTTAGTGTCATCCTATGTAAAACAGAAATCACAGTATCTGTTTCATCAGGTAGTTGGGAGGCTCCAATAAGAGTGGCAGAGCATCCACACTGTTGCTGTTATTGCTGTCATTAGTTAATCCTCTTTGGAGTTCACTGTGGTTTCTCCCCCACCATACTGATAACTAAAACCCCAGAGACCTGAGATGCCACAATTCTTAAGAGAAGCAGATTTCTAAGAAACATTTCAAAGGCTGTTAGCAGACATTAAGTAAAAAGTACACAGGAAAATGAAGTATATTTTGGGGTTTGGGCTACCTGTGTATAAGTAAACTGACTTAAAAAACAGAACCAACAACTTAAAGGTATAACTGCAACCTGGCTAATTATTTTAGACCCCAAATCCTCCCTTCCAATAGCATCCCAGGGGTGTGAATCAGAAAATTATCATTAGACCTGGAAGGGACTTAAAATGGAATCCAATCATCTCGCGACTATCTAAGTAACTGCACCTCTCGCCACATCACTATGCCCACGTAGGCAAAGTCTAAGAGAAAAACCAGCTATGTGTGTACCAACATACATCCCATAACATACGAGATTTGGCCCAAGGTTAATGCTTTAAAAGAAAAAAAAATCCTTTAAATGCTAAATCTAGGATCACTTGCGTAAGTAAAGTTCCCCCAACAACTAGAAAACTAACTACAAAACATTGGGCCTTTCTTTAGAGGCCTAAAAGTGACTCTTCAGAAACTCTACATGGATGGAAATACACAAGGTTTTCTACAATTGGCAGCTTTGTTTTCATCAATAAGACTTTCCACAAGGCATTTCAGGACACTTCAAATGACACCATATAGGATCCAAGTCCAAAACGTGAGCCCGCAGCCAGCAATCATCCCTGCCTCCACACAGCTCCTGCCTGACTCCTAGGCTGAACTCAAAGAGGTTCAGGGCAATTTACGCAAAGCATCACAAATCTAGAACTGTAAACAGGTAACACATTCCGAAGGCAAATATTTTTGGAAGCAGAAAAACTTCAACTATTATCTGAATTGTATACCTACTATATGCACACTACTAAAGAGTATCCTACAGTTGTGCCAAAGCACTAACTATAGCTAAATTTAGACAGAAAAATTTAAAGTAAAGCTTATTTTATTTTTTATTCTATTATTTCAAGACCCATAAATTACTGTACTATCTCTTATAGGTACAATAAGAGATTAACAACAATAATAAAATAGAACTATTATAACAATATACTATAATAAAAATTATGTGAATGTGGTATCTCTCAAAATATCTTACTCAACTATATTCACCCTTCTTGTGATGATGTGAGATGATACAATGCATACCTGGCAAGATAATACAGTGTCTCTGTGGTTAAGAGATACAACATCTATATCATGAGGTGAAGTGAAATGGAATTTTCCATTTAATATTTTTGGATTGCAGTGAATCATGGGTAACTGAAACCACAGAAAGCGAAAGTGGGGGACTACTATACTGACAGTATGTGTATGACAGGGTTACCACAAGGATTAAAAGATCATTATTTATTAACTCCAACACTTGTACTAGCATAATAATTTCATTTTGTAATGAAGAATTAAAATTAAAATAGCAATAAGAAAAAGAAAAATTTTTAGGGCACAAAGTCCTGTAAATGATTAGACAAATTAAATTTCAGACAAAGTCTTCTAGGTAAAATAAGACTGTCCACTGTAGATGTCTCCAAACTACTTCATATAAAACATCTTGCCATTGTCACCTTTAAAAAAATAAAAACCATAAGATAACAGTTAAAATTAAAATAATAACACTTTATAATGCTTTTTGTGCCCCAGGCACTGTTCTTAGTACTTTCCATAAAGTAACTCATTTACAATCCTCACAGTCACTCCGTAAGGTTCATGAGATCCCAAGAGAACAAGTCACACTGTTAGTGGCAGATTCAGGATTCAAACCCAGGCAGTCTGGTTACAGAGCCTCAACACTTCATTACTACAGAAAACTCCCTACTGCCTGAGACAAAACCTCCTATACTGTCGCTCTCCTATTTCATGTACTAGCCCTCAATCAATGTTTCACTGCCTTACAACATCAACTGGAAATCTGCTTGCTTTATATTTTTAATGTTCATTTCTTTGAAGATGAAGAAATTAAAGAAAGATGCTGAGGAAAAGTGAAAAAAATTCTCACTCCTTCCTTTACAGCAATTCATTTACATAGTTTTTGTAATTTTTTGTAATTTTGAAATTTCAAAACCTTTGACGAGAAATCACTCTAAATTTGATAAAGTACTAAATGAAACTGTACATTGAAATTCAGCTGACATGTATTATCCTACAAAACTACCAACTCCATCAAAGTAAGAAAATAAAGAGAGATGCCACAGTAAATTTACTTTTGTCTGGCAACTAGGGTAGAAAATAACTCTTAACATACATAATCAACAGAGGATGTGATTGTGCATACTGTCAAACCTGTGCATACCCTTTTGTCAAACATGAAATATGACCCAAACACAGTAAGAAAAAGAGAAGTCTTCATGTTATTCTCATGCCAACCCTTTCTCATTCACATGGCAGAAACAAGTGCTAGTGACCTCCTCATGCTGCCAAAGTTGGCCCCAAATCAGGATGTCCTATAACTTAGTTTTCCTGCCTATGCTAGATTATCTCCAAAGACAGTAGCCATTAATTCCTTTCTACCCTATACCCATGCTACTCAAGAGATGAGAACACATTTCTCTCCTCTTGAACCTGGGCTGACCTCTTTTGACCACAGAATGTAGCAGAAGCAACGGTATGCCAGTGTCAGGCCTGGCAGCTTCTACCTCACCTTAGAAACCAACCATTAAGCTGAAAAGAAATGTCCTCCTGTCAGGATGTCCTGCTGGAGAGAGCGATCGGGCAGACAGGCCTTGGATGATAAGAACCACATGGAGAGACAGAGGCCCCATAAAAGACTATCAAGGTGCCAGACCAATGAGTTAAAACCCTATTGAACCCTCTAACCCAGCCTAGTCACCAGACAAATGAGTGACCCCAACTAATGCAACAAAGGGCATAAGAACCATCCAGACAAGCCCTGCTCAAATTTCTAACCCTGGAATTCAAGATCGTGAGAAATAATAAATCATTACTGTTTAAGACCACAAATTCTGAGGTGGTGCGATACTGCAATTTATAAGAAATACATATTTGGTCTTCGTCCCCATTCCAGGCACAGAGCACCTAAAACCCTTAGAATTTCCTGAGTAATAGGAGTATCTTTTGTTATTCATAAGAAGACTCCTTTGAATTTATACTAATGAGGTGAGAGGGCAGTGCCCCTAGAGAGCATCAGAATGGAACTGGGCACCAGAAATAAGAAATTAGAGAGTTGGAACTTTCAGCCCCATCCACTGACCTCTGGGAAAGGAAATAAGGTGGGAGAGGGCCTACAAATTAAGCTCTATAAAAACTCTTGAACAATATGACTTGGTGAGCTTCCAGGTTGGTAAACACATCCTCATGCCAGGAGGATAATGCACCCCAGTTCCTAAGAAGCTTCTGTGCTTAGGACCCTTCTGGATCTCGCCCTATGTACCTCTTCATCTGGCTGCTCATCTGTATTCTTTATAATAAACTGGAAAATCTGAGTAAATGTTTGAGTTCTGTGAGCCGCTCTAGCAAATTAATCGAAACTGGGGAGGCAGTCGTGGGAACCTCCTATCTATCACCGGTCAATCAGAAGCATAAGTGGCAACCTGAACTTGGGACTGGCATCTGAAGTTGGGGGAGATGTTGCAGTTCTGTGGGACTAAGCTCTTAAATCTGTGAGATCTGACACTATCTCCAGGTATAGACAGTGCTAGAACTGAGTTAAATTGTAGTACACCCAGTCAGTATGTGCTGAGAATTAAGGAAATGTATGGTGGTAGTGGGAAAAAAAAACACATTAGAGGTGGTTTTTACACAGCAAAATTTCCTTCTTAGGACTCTTTGTTCCTCACTAAACTATAAGCTCTATGAAGGCAAAAACTATGTCTATCAGAGTCCTAGTACCTAGCTAGCACAGAGCCTAGCATAGAAGAGAATGAATAAACAGAATGACTATGTATTTATATCCAGTTACGAGGAAAACCCAAAACAAACCCCAAACTCTCATAAACATCTAGATGAAAAAAAAAAAAGGATGTGGTCAGTTATGGGGTAATGTTAATGAGTTCTAGGTTATAAATTCAATTTCTACAAGTCTACAGTGTACCACTGAGAATCCAATCTCAACCAGTCATTTCATTATGCACATGCCATTAATTATAACAAGTCCAGGCAACAGAGGATGCACAGGGCAAATCCATCCCCAATTCTACTACAGAGGGAAAAAACAAAACCTTAAAAAAATACGTATCTCTGAGATGGCAGTAAGACTTTTTTATCGTGATATTTGAAACATAGCATATTTAGAACAAAGTACAGAGGCAGTGGATATATTCTCAGAGCGGGGGTGGGAATATGGGATATTATATTTTTCGAGCTTGAGAATGCAGATATAAATGTGGTGTGATTTAATGGGTAAAAAAAAAAAAACCTTTAGAAGAAGCTTCGATAACTGATTTTTACCACTGAGTTGTTATTTAATCTTGGACAAATCACACTCTTGCTCAATTTCAAGTTTCCCTCCACATATGAAGGACCTTAAAGGAATAACAACAAACTCCTAGCTTGGAGTCTGTTAGAAGAAATGGGTTACAAAAAATTCAAGGCAGGATTACTACTTTTCGAAGTAAAAGCCAAGCTAGGAACCAACAATAACCAGAGTACACAATAAATGAAAGTTTGCACAAAGTGTGGCAACCAGCAGTTCTGAGAGAGTGCAAAGGAAACTACAGAAGCAGAACCAGAGAGTACTTTAATTAATCACCTGACAGACTGAAAGCAAATAATTTGACAGAATCAAAACCAATACAATAAAAAATATACAGTTCCTTTATAAGAAGCCAAAAGCCCAGAAATAACATGCTTATAAAGAAAACCTGTACCTCTACTGCTTTATGTTCAGAATTACAAATACTCTAAAATATAATTGGTCTCCATCTAGAAAGTCAAGTTAAGAGGTAATAATGAATCAAGTATCTGCTACAAAGACTGTCAGCCCAAATTTACCAAGAGAAAAGTAAGCAATGAATCTCTTTGTTCTCATAACCACTGCCACCCCCAATGTTTTATATATATATAAACTCAGAATAAGGCAGATCTCTACAGGTATGTCACAAATAGGCTAACAACTTTACAAAATGCTTTGATGATACAAAACTAAATAAACTCTAATTACTGTTATTATAATAAATAGGAAGAAAAAGCACCAGTTTTTCTGCTACAGATTTTGCTTACTAGGGCTTCCTAAAGTAAGTGACAACTATTAATCTAACGTCTAAAACACAGGAAAGTTCGTGCTCAAAAACAAAGCGTGATCAAAACTAGAAACAGAAAGTTGTAGGTCCCAAATTTGAGACTGTCAATCTTCCTTACTCCCACTTACCTCAGAAGAATGAAGAAAAAAGAAATGACATTTTATCTGCAAACTATTCTGGGGAAAACAGTGTGCTGAGAACATAAGAATCCCTGAAAACTCAAGGAAGAACAAGGAAGAAACCACTAAACTCAGAAGAAAATGAAGCTCGAGTTTCGAGCCCCAAGCCATCAACAAAATCAAGACAACCAGGAAGACTACCCGTAAGTGCACGAAAATGGCAAGAGATTTTCCATTAGCAAGCAAAGAAAATGGGTAGCTTTTGATGGAAGAAATTTCAGAGGCAAAAACAGTTTACCCCAGAAATGGGAACTGACCCCAACTGCCTCAGGCAAATAGGCCTAATGACTTCTGCAACAACATACCTTTCATCCACCAACAGTATTTAGAAGGCTGAAGTGGAGCCAAATCACGAAGGATCACATCTTTCTGTTTTCTACAGTCTTTGGGTCCAACTCTCCCCCCTTGGAGTACCACATTGCTCCCAACAGTTCTTGGAAACCCCGGGAGCCACAGTAACAGTACTGTAAAAAGCTTTGAGAACGTAAACCTAGGAATACTCACAAGCCCCAGGACAGATGAGATTACTCACCAGACAAATAAAACAAAACCTGGAAGAGGTTTAAAAATTCATCTAGGTTCACAAGATGAGTCAGTAGCCAAAGCAGGATTTGAATTCAGGCTTTTCCTTTAGATACTATCAGAGCTTGACTTCCAGTCCTTGGCTCAGCAGATACTGTGCTCAGTGTTCTCCAACGTTAGAGTCAGCCCAGGTCAGGTTCTTGGCTGACTAGAATAGGGAAAGGAAAAATTTCCCTCAAGGCTTCAGGAAAAGAAGTCAAATTATTAAATGTAGAGCTCTTATGCTAAAAGATCCAGATGCCCTGCCACCTTGCAAATCATATTTCTCAGCCAATCAAAATAAGACACTGGATCTAAGAATCTAGTCATTTTAAGCTCCGACTAGAAGCTGGATTCCATTTCTCCACCTTCCCAAATAAAAAACACTTAAGAGGAGGAGAAGAATGCAAAAGCAATGATGGATGACCAATGAGTGTTCGTTGAACATCTACTATGTACCCAGCACTATTCTAGACTATTCCTGCCCTCAAGAAGCTTATGTGATTATGTAACGAAAAACAGATACTTTCAAGTACTGATAATATTAGGAAAAAATATGGAAAATAACATTTTGGGGGGGAGCTCATTAAAGAGAGGAAACCTATAGTTTAGAATTACTTCCTATTTTTCTATGACTATGAGCCTAAGAAAATATGAATAACCCAGGAGAAACTTTAAAATATTTTCATATAAATTAATATTATAATAAATATAATCCAGTATTACTCCCCATTTTTAAGTAATTATATATAAGACTAAATTTGAAATAGCACTCAAAGAAAGTATCCTTACCTCAAAAATAACAGCAATCTTAAATCCTTATAAGTACATGGCAGAAAAATCCCAATATTTATCCAATTATCCACAAACTGATAAAGACAAGTGGCTGAATATAACATATTTAAAGCAATATTTTTATCTAACATTCAGTGAATCTCTGCTACACACCTGGCAGTGCTAAGCACTTTTTCACGTAGTATCTCTTATTTTTCACAATGACACTACGAAGATAGGTACTATCATTATCCCCATTTCACAAATCACAAAACTGAGGCTTAGAGAGGTTAAATGATTTGCCCACATGGGGGATTCAAAATCAATTCAGTTGCCAAAGTGCATGTTCTAACAATTATACATACTATACTGCTTCTATAAAACAGGTATTAAACCTCAGATATAGAAAAAAAACCTTTTCGTGTCCTCACATCTAGGAGGTCATAATTGTACAGAGTTGATTTAGGAGATAGAGAGGAGAATGAATAAATCACACAGTGACTCATGCTATAACCTTAAGCAAATTCCATAACATCCATAAAGGAGCTAACTTCACCATAGCTAACCATTACTTGGGTTGGGAGTGTTAATTAATATTTGTAATATATACACAGATCATGAGATGAAAGAGACAAGAAAAACTATAGCATTATTGCTTTCATGCTAGAGCAAAGCACCAGAAATTAAGGTAAAATAAGTTATGTACACCAAGAATATAGGGTTTGAGTACTTTGAAAAGGAACTATATAATTATTTTACCTTTAATTTTTTCATTTTTTTATTAAAAAAGAAACATATATCATATGACCTAGCAATTATACTTTTGAGCATTTATCCCCGAGAAATTTAAAATTTTTCATGCATCCAAAAATATGTACACAAATGTTCATAACAGCTTTATTCTTAATAGCCAAAAACTGGAAAAAACTCAGATGTTCTTCAATGGACAAACGATTAAGCAAACTGTGGCACATCCAAACCATGGAATACTACTCAGCAATTAAAAAGAAAGGAATTACTACTGAATGTCAACTGAAATTGAAACTTTTTTTAATTAAAAAAAATAACTATCAATATGTGCAACTTGGATGATCTCCAGGGAATTATGCTGAGCGAAAAAGGCCAATCAGAAAGGTTACATACCATATAATTATATTTACATAACATTCCTGAAATAACAAATGGAGACAGATCAGTGATTTGTCAGGAATTACAGACAGGATTGAGGGAGAAGATAAGCCACCTTCCCCCCTGGGTTATTTCCCCTAGATTCTCTGCACAAAGCTTTTGCAACTTGAGCCACTGTTCTGTCAGATCATTATGATTTGAAGGTGGGTGTGGCTATAAAAGGGCAGGAGAGCAGTCCTTGTGGAGACATTCTGTATCTTGACTGTATCAATGGTAATACCCTAGTTGTGATAGTGTATACTATGGATCTGTAAAAATGTTACAGTTGGGAGAAACTGGAGAAAGCCCACATAGGATCTTTCAAACACATTATTTCTTGGTAGCTGTATGTAAACCTACAATAATCTCAAAGTCAAAAGTTTAATTTTAAAAAAGCGTAATACGAGCTCCTTATTTATAATAAGTTTGTGGTCAATCTCCCTTCCAACCGCTCCCACTCCCACTCTGAGATAAACATGCAAACTCACTACTCATACAAACACACATGCATGTAATAGATTGTTTTCTGCATCAAAATGGGATCATATATACTACGAATTACCCCGCAGCCTGCCTTCTTCACATATTATCACTATATCAGAGAACTAAAAATAAAAAAAATCTTTAAGCACCAAGAAGGATGGCAGGCATAGAATATTTTCTGACTGGGGCAAATCTGACAAATGTTTACCATGTTAATGTACAAAATCTGAGTCAACTGCATTCAGTAGAGTAAAACAGAGTGAGTGTAATATATAAGTAACATTCTAAAAAGATCTACAAAAAACAAGGTCTTCAGCAGCTATTCTAGGATCCCATCCCCCTTATGACTCCTGTGGGCCCACAGAGGAAGAAATGCTAAATAAGATTTCAACAGAAAACTGCAAGAGGAGATAATGCTCCTACATCTCAAGCCACAGCAAAAAGCTTCTATTAAAATGTATTCCTCCTTCAAGCAGAAGTACAAAATATATTATTGACAATTTTTTAAACATCCATCTGTAATAACAGCTACTAACACTATTAAATGCTATTTTATACACTCTATCTCTAAAGCCCTCTTCCACCCTACTCCCATTTACAAACAAACCTGGCTCAATGTGAAATTACTTGCCCATGATCAATCGGCCAGTAAAGCTGGTGTTCAAAGATAAAACTAGTGCCTTTTCTACTTTATCAGGTTTTTCTACGTTATCACATGCCAACAGAAGAGTTTAAATAAATTTAATAAGTGTATTTAGGTAGAAGCCATTTTCTAATACGTCTACTGACTTTGATTCAACTTTTTTCCAATTTAGCATATTTTGGGGGGACTATACTCTGTGCCAAGCTCTACTGTAGGTGACAGGGACAAAGGGATAAAAACAAACAAAATTAAAAACAAAAACAAAAAAACAGAAAAGACCTCCAACCTCAAAGAGCTGTCAATCTAGTGGGCAGACTGCAACTGCAATACACTGCAACTGTAACAACCATACTGAAATGTGGCAACTGTTTCCCACAAGGAAGTACAAAGTGCTATGGGTTTGAAGACTCCAGCTATCCTCCCAAAAGCAAATGATAACCTCTCACATTAGCTTTCTTACAACTATTCTTAGTTTCAATTCTGCTCTGATATTCTTTAAGTCACAGATTTCCCTTCTTGATCCCTAGGCAAAGATCTGCAATGTCCTTCTATACAAAACACTGTCCTTGACATGCTCAATAAGTATGAATGGAAGTTTGCCAGCTCAAATCAGCATTAGGGTCCTCCAAAAATAATTTTGTAATTTTTTTTTTTTGAAAAGTTGGCAATGAAAATAGAGTATCTTTAATCTCTGGTAAAATCATGGATGTACAGAGTTAAAAATGACTCAGACAACGTTTTGAACATAAGATCTTAAAAAGTTAAACTCACATGTCCATTGTTACAAGGCTCACTAAGCTCTGAGACAAAAGCCCAGGTCTCTCAACTTCTTGTACGGGCTTCCTTTCCATAACTGCTTCTTCCTTTTAACTCCAATGAAAATGAACTTAATGAAATTCAAGTTTTCTCATTTCATCAACGATAGATGCATCCATGAATAAATAATCATTCACAATTTAAAGACTAACTTTAAAACTGCAGTTTAAAGAGTAACTATCAAAAACAAACATGCTAAGCACCCATCATAGGTACATACAGAAGTAAAAGACTGCCTAACCTTGATATGGCAGAGGATCTTCAGGCATCTGAGAATTATTCTAGGATCCCTCCCTGTCTAGGGAGGGAAATGTCAATACACTCAAAAAATCACCATCAACATCATCATCTAGCAATAGCTAGTATTTTGGGGGTATCTACTATGAGTTAGGCACTTTACATATCATTTCTCATCCCCCCATTGTGTATTTCGGCATACCAGGTTTAAAGAAGTATCCCAAATCCCAGGTCTGGGGCTAGAAATCCAACTCTAGAGTCCATGCTTTTCCTACTATCCTTTGCTCCCTAAGGACAGAATAACTGCATTGCACATGTGGCTGTGAAATCAAGTCACTTCAAACTGAGATAATTTCCTGACTGGCAGTTAGGTAATTTAGCCATGTTTTCAAACTTCAGGTTGTTCTAACTAATTTTCTTTCAGGAGTCCTCAGTGGTCTTCCAGATTTTCTTTTTTTTTCTTTTCTCCTCTCCTCTTTCTTTCTTCTTTAAGAAGCAAACCCTTTTTTCAAATGAAACCTTATGTGAAAACACCAAAATATACAATAGATTCAAAGTTTGAGCTGCTCTGGGCAGAGTGGTAGAACCAAAGCTCTTCCTTATTTTCACAGCCACCTGAGCACATCCAAAGAACACAGTTGGACAAAAACACTAGCTTGAAACAGAAGACTGCCTTTTCCATCTCAGCTTTGCCACTAACCATTTATATAATCTTTGGCAAGAAAAGTTTACTTATCCTTTAAAGATACCACCATCCACCTTATAGTTTTGTAATGAATATTACATGGAGGACCACACATAAAATTCCCAGTGCATGGCAAATATTCAAAAGTTGGCTCCTCTCTCTTTTATCCTGCAGAGGTAACAGTTGTTGCCAATTCAAGAACGCTTAATAGATATCTTGATATTTTCAGTAGGAGAGAAATGAACAAGTAAATGCTCCCATAGTTCAACTAAAATAAACAAACCTAATAAATCCTTCACTAAAGGTACCAATGGTAATACCTCCACCCCAGCTTAGCTTCCCAGTCAGTCAATGACCCATGGACCTCAAAGCATGATTTTGATGAAAGACAAGTGATCCCTTATGAGATGCCTTAATGTCGACCCTAAGTGTCGAATGAATGAATTAATATTGTTCTGAGAGCCTTAACTTTGGCATTTCCTGAGTAAAGCATTTAAACTGGCAACTTAGTATTGCCTTTAATGAATATTTTTATGTTAATGTTCTGCGACAGAATCTAATGTTCATTTGCCCATCTTCTGGGCTTCTATTTCTCTAGGCACCACAAACCAAAAATATGTTATGTCGTGTGCATCTTCACCTAAGCAATTTTAACCTGGCCCTTCCTAAACTAGTCATTAAGAATCTGTTATTTAGTCTGTTATTTATAATGCAGTCCCACGTCTACATATATTACAGGAAGCCAAATCAATTTTTATGGAAAAGAGATTCTCAGTCCGAATCTAAACCCAGCAACAACGCCCAAATCACATACTCCATGGGAGCTACAAATGTTGGCTTTGATCCCCATGGTTCAGGAAGAAAATCGTAACAATACATCACACAGCCGTGAAAAGACTCATTTATGATGAAGAACACATCTCTGAGCATAAGATTCAGAATGCTAATCTTCTATTTTACCAGGAGATCTTAAGCAGTTCACCTACTCTCTAATTATTATAGCTTCATAAGGAAAATGAAAATAGACTCATTAAAATGCCAGAAATAGTGTTCTGATTAATCATCAAACAACTATGTTCTGGGGTTACCAGGGACCTCAGCAAGTCACCTTTGTCATTTCTCTTATTTCTTAACCAGCCCAAACCTAAATCATCCTAGTAAGATAGTTACTAAGTCTTTGGGTGAGACATTTCACAAACTCCCTTGGTAACATTCCAGTATCTTGTAGTCAGGAAGTTCTTTCTAATTTGTAATCTATATCCCTTCTGTTGCAATTAAAACATATTCCCTCTTGTCTTGTCCTCTATGGAAAAAGAACATCTGCTTAACACCACCTGAACAATATCCCTTCAAGAGATTATAAAATATAGGAAGCCTATTTCAAACAGATTCATGTAAATGCAACATGGCTTTAAATGGGTCACTTTAGACAAAGAACATGATTAAGAGTCTTAAATTCCCAGTTCCATCACTGACTTGCTCTGAAGATTATAGGAAGTTAAAATGATGCAGATGTTGTACCTCAATTATCCCATCAGTAAAATGCAAATAATAAAAACAGTATGTTAGGAGAACTCAGTTCCTCAAAAAATTAAACATACAGGAAAGAGATTCTTAATCTCAATCTAAGCTCAGCCAACAATTCTCAAATCATACTCTATGGCCCTGCAATTCCATTCATAAGTATATACCCAAAACAACTGAAAACAAGTACATACACATGCATGTTTACAGTAGCACTACTGACGATATCCAAAAGGTAGACAGACAGACAGTCCACATGTTCAAAGGCTAAATGGATAAACAAATTATGGTTTATGCATACACAAAAGGCCACATATTATATGATTCCATTATATAAAATATCTGGAATAGATCAATCCATAAAGGCAGAATGCAGATTGCTTGTTTCCAGGGGCTGGTGGAAAGGGGGAAAAAGAAACTGCTTAATTGAAAAGAGAGTTTACTTTTGAGTTATGGAAATGTTCTGGAACTAGATAGAGATAGCAGTTGCGCAACACTGTTAATGTACTAAATGTCAATGAATTGTTCACTTTCAAAATGGTTAATTCTGTGTTATGTGAATCTTACTTTAACATTTTTTTCTCTTAAAGAATGCTAGGAGAACCAATGGGGACGATACCCGTAAAATGCTTAGCTATTCCCAGGACAGTCATCATATAAAATTCTAGGTAGAGTGGTAACCAAAATGTTTAATATCATTTAAATATAGCCAATTAGACTGAGAATAGGTAAATGGGAAACAAAGTAGAAACCAAAATAAAGTCTAGAGTCAAATTATACAGTATCTGGTATGGAAATAAGAGCCAAAAAATAAGTGAATGAATAAAGAGATAAAGTAAATGACCAAGCACATCAATAGCAATAACCATAGGAAAGCAGTAAGAAAAAATAAGTGTAAGGAATGAACTTTAAAGCCAATAATACCAAAATACAAAGACCCATTAGGTAGCAAGCTGAAAAAAGAAAGGCTAACCAAAGCAAAGTTGAAAAGTACATAAGGTCACCTATAAAGACTATGAGAATCCTTACTCTGACCATCTTGCAAATACCCTAATTTTCTAGCCCCTTTCTCCTTTAATACAACCTCCTGGCAAGATACCAAGGCTAGGCAGCCAAGGACATAAAAATGAAAAGGTACTGTTACTAACTTCATGGACCTCATTACATTACTTCTTAAAAGTATTACTTTTTATGGGGAGACACGCATGCTAATAAACAAAGTATACAGACCATCTTCACTTCCTCCCTTCCCATTTCTTAAACCCACTTCAATCTGGCTTCTGGCCCTACATTCCTCCAACATTACTCTTACTATAATCATCAATGATCTCTATGTTGCTAAAATAACAAAATACAGGTGATCACTTCTTGAAATATGCTCTTCTCTCCATTTCTGAGATTTTCTCTTAGATTCTTTGGAGCTGGGTCTTGAGCACTCTTCTCTTCCCAGTCTACACGTACCTTTCCTCTAGGTAATCTCATCCATTTTTCTTGGCTGTAAATACTTCCTATATAACAAAAGCATCCAGATTTCCAGCATCACTTCTGAGCATTAGCTAAAAGACTGCTTACTTGATGTCTCCACTTGTATGTTTTCACAGGCAACTCACATTTAGCATGTCTAAAATTGAGGTCTTCATTCCACTCTCCAACTCTAGTCAAAATCTGCTCCTCCTCCAATGTTTGCATCTCAGAAACGGCAACTTCATCTACCCAGATGCTCATGCCAAAAATCTGAGAATCATACTTGACATCTCCCTCTTCCCACATAGCCAATCCATTAGGTCTTGCCTGTCCTAATTCTAAAATACCTACTGAATCTTTCTACTTCCTTCCATCTCCACTGCCTACAGCCTAATCCAAAACATTATCACCTTTTGCCTGGACCACTATAAGACATCCTATTTTAGTTTTCTCAATTCCTCTCTTCACTAATTTTTCACAATTTCCAAATTTTTTCCACAAATTTCCACAATATAGCCAGCGTAATCTTTAAAATCACATACTAGGTCACAACACTCACTCTTAAAACCTTTGAAGGCCTCCAATTATACTTAGGAAAGAAAAATTCAAAATTCTTGACACAGTCCTGCCTAGGTCTCTGTCCTTTTCCTATGCCCCACCCCTTCCTCTCCCACTACTCACTATGTTCCAGCCACACCAATCTCTCTTCAGTTTCTCAAATGTGCCAAGTTCTTTCTCACTCCAAGGTTTCCTACATGCTGTGACCTTTGCCTCCCCTTTTCACCTTCTAGTCTCTATTTAAATGTCACTTCTTCAGCGAAACCTCCCCAGAGCTCTAATATAATTCAGGTTCCCTACTACAATCTTTTTTACTTTTCCATCATGGGACTTTATACACTTTGCAATTATATATTTATTGGTGTATTTTTTTGTTTACTGTCTCTCCTCTGGACTATAATCTCTACACGGGCATAGACAACATTCATTTTTTCGCTCTAGTCTTAGTATAGTGGCAGCAGTTTAGAAAGTTTAGAAATGTTTAAAGTAGTTCAGAATCAGGATAATTTAGAGATTAAGAGCAGGGGACTATAGAGCTATGTTGCTTGTATTCAAATCCTAGTTCTGCCACTGACCAGCTCTATGACCTTGGCACACTGCTTAACTTCTCTGTGCCACAATTTCCACATCTATAAAATGGGGAAAATAAAAGTACCTACACCATAAGGTTGTTATGAGAATAAGAAGAATCAATGGCACAAAGCACTTAGTACAGTACCCGGTACAAAGCATTACAATAAGCACTAGTTCTCAGCAGTTCTTACTGTACTCTTACTCCCTACCTACCACAGAGGCAGACATTCAAAAACATTCACTGAATGGACGTCTACCTTTTTAACTTAATTAATCTAATCATTAAATAGTTTTTTTTTTAATGACAGCAGAAATATTATAAATATTTAGAAAAAAATAGTTAAGGCAAAAATGAAACAACCCACAACTTATAATAGCATAAAGAAATAAAAGTAATAAAAAACTCTATTGGATTCTTAGTCTTGACCACTATGCAAAAAGAGGTTCACTCTTCAGAAGTTATAGCCAAGGGGATTTGTTAACTTTGACTTTTCCCTAAATATCATCCTTTCCCATGCTTTTAGTCAACTTCAAAGTCCTTCAAGCACCAATTACAGTTCATATAGATGGTAAATCAGTTAAAATGGTAAAATTCAGATGCCAACATTTTCTACCTGTTTTGCAAAGAAATATTTTTTTGTTCCTAAAATAGTTCTGGACCATTTTGCTACATATATTACAAAATCCTCAAATTTGCCATCTATCTTACATTTGGAACTCTTTCAGACACTGCTGCTTTCTAGGTTTCTCTTTCCCAGTAAAGTAAGAGGATTTATCTTCTTACTTTAATTTGAAGAGCACTGAGGGGAAGGAGAGACAAATATGCTGCTTTAACTTTCTATTTCCTATTCAAGTTTTCTCAGAAGACCCTAAACTTCAATCTAAGCATCACTATTAGCATCACTATTATCAGTTCTCCTTTCAAAGAACACATAATCTTTATCCTGTTTTAATAATATTGAAAAAGGCAACAGCTGGCACATACAGTGCTATTTGCTATTCTAAATACTTTACACATAGTAACTCATTTAATTCTCACAACTGTATGCTATTCTACAGATGAGAAGAGGCACAAAGAGGTTAAGTAACTTGCCTAAGTCGCAGAGCTGCTAAGTAGTAGTACTGGGATTTGGACCCAGAGTGCCAGGCTTCAGTGCCACTATGCTGTTATTCAAGAGTCTGGGAAGACTTATTTTTCTGTCCTGTTTTCACCAGTCAGCTAGATTCTCTCCCCACATCAAACATGTGTTATTAATCCTCTCCAATTCAGCAAAATTTTAGATGTTTCACTGTATCATAGGTATATAAACCTAAAACAAAGTAATTTGGGTTCATGGAAGAATATATGTTCTATCCTGGGAAGCAGAAATGAACAAATGATGAAATCAATTCTACAGAAAGAAATATGATTCCAGTAAGTAGTAGTAAAAAATGTTTGCAAAACACTTTCAATTATTGGGAGAAAGGCACCTAACAAGATTGTAGGTATTATTATACACACACTCAACGGAGGCCTATATTTTCCCTCTCTCAATTCCATGACAATTCTCCTAATTCTCCCCTTATATACAACTAAGTACTTCAGCTTATTCTCTACTAGAAAAACACCTGAAGGCATGTATCTAGTGTTCAAATCCATTGAACTCAACTTCCAAAGGATAATTATTTTGGAAAAAATTAATAAATGAGAATTAATTAAATTCAGGTCACATTAGAATTTAAAACGTAAACTCATTAATCAGGCATGCTGGATAGTTATATTATAACTAAGCCATAGTTATCCTTTACTATGCCGAAGCCAGTGTCATCATACACTAAGTAACAAACATTACATGTAGCAATCTTAAATGAAGACTGCCATCGTGATGGCAGTGAGGCAACCTTAATTTACTGAATTATGGTATGTTGTGATTATAACTTTTTACAAGGATTAAGGATGCCATGATTGGTGACTTCGATCCCCATGAAGACCCAGTGCCCTCCTTACTCCTTCATTTCTCTGTCAGCCCTGGTTTGTTTCCTTCAGAGCACAGCCTAAATTTCAGTATTTATCAGATACCTGGTCAACTCTGCTACTCACTGGAATAAACTACATAAGAGCAAGAACACTCATGTCTTCTTTGTATTCCACCATCTAGTGAGCATTCAATAAATATTTGCTAGATGAACTAAAGTCTGAAAAGATAAGGGTTAAAATACAGAGTCACAATCAAGAAATAGTTTCAAAAGGTCTGATAGAAATAATTCATACCTCAGGAAAAACATGGTGCAAGAAAATACTCAATGCAGAAAGGGAAAAGTTTAGATGGAGAAGTGGAGATTATCAACCTTAAGAGCAAAGGAAAAAGAGTACAAGTTAGAAAAGATACTTACTGCACTAACCTACAGACACAGAAGCCAGGACTAACTGGAAGAGAGGGGGTAAATATGCTTAATCTCATCCAATCTTAATATGGAGCACCTAAAACTCACCTTTCACTAGCATGTCCAAGCCCTTACTCCTTTCCACATTATGTTAGTAAGCTCCTCCAGTGCTGGTTTAATGTCTGTCACCTCTACCCTCCATAACTCTCAAGCATAATGCTGCCTTAAAATAAGTTGTCCAAAAACCTAGATGACATCTGTTCATTGCTGCTGTAAGATAGCATGGAGGTTAACATTTGAAGAGCATTTTATCTTTCCGAAGCAGCTTCATGTACTCTTTTCAACAGAAGTATTATGACAGAAGTATTATCTTTCCTGTTCTTAAATACAGACTCATAAAAGCATTTAAAGCCTTAGATTTGAAGCCCAGCTCTGCTCTATACACTTGCTGCGTGATCTTGGTTAAATTATTTATTCTCTGGGTTCAGTATCCATGGGGAAAATAACATTTACCTTAAAGGATTATTATGAGTATTAAATGAGATAACACATGTAAAGAACATGACAGTAAATGCTCAATAAAGAATAGTAGTAACCTTCGCTATGGTCTCCTTAAATAATTTGTACAAGATTTCTCAGCTAGTAAGCTGGTAAGCCTAGGACTTAAACCCTGGTCTCCTGATTCCTTAATCTGTTTTCTTCTTACCACATCACTTTGGCAAACTGCCACATACTACTGGGCACATAAATACATTCTGACAATAACTGATCACAATTATCAGTAACTCACTTTAGCTTTGTGAAAAGGAAAAAAATATATATCTAATTAACTTGGGGGGCAGACGGGGCTTGAAAATATACAATATAAATTACCCCTGAACCACAGAACAGGTTGTACCACCACAGTTCTGTATGAACATAAATTATGAAAAGAAACAGAAAGTTCTCTTTGAGTTTATGAGGAACAACTGGGTAAAGAAACAAGAATGACTATGATTAAAAGAACTTAAGGTTGTTTTTTTTTTTTTTCTTTCTTTCTTCCTTTTTTTTTTTGATAAACCAAACCACTGGGCAAAAAGATTTGCTTCCCATTCCAAAATGACTCTATCAAGGCTGAGACATATCTTTAAAAAAAGACCTAACTATACTAACAACAAAACCATTTCTCCAATTCCTTTAAGAGTGAGATAAATGAGCAGAGTGAAAAAAAAAACTGTCAACATAACCTACCAACATTCACGAAGACCTTAGAAGACCATAATGTATGGATTCAGTATTAATATGCAGCTTAAAACATAAGTTTCATAAGTTTCATAAGTTTCCTAACACGTGTTGAAAATATTTTGAAGTTATACAGTATAAAGCTAAGTTACTGGTGTTAATAAAAATAACCACCTATTTTCAAGTGATATATATATAACTAATCTTTTTCAAATGATATACATAAAAGGGCAAGTTCCAGAAGACATTCAAAGAAGTTCACATCTTTAATAATCTCTAAGAACTTTCTTATTAAAAGAGAAGATAGAATAATTAAGTCACATTCTAAGCCTGTAAATTCCTGAAAGAGAATGCCAGAAGAGAGTGTGATCTGACATTGACAGAACACAAGGTTTAACCACGAAAGGTAACAGTTGAGTGAATTTCTATCACAAAGCAAGGGAGACGCCTGGTAAGCTCTATCCCTTAAACCTCTAATTATTTCCTACAAAAACATAAAAATAGTTCCTAAAATTTCTTTGTGACACTCTTAGCAAACTCCATTTATTTAGCATTCATTAGAAGCCACTGAGATATTACATTAACTCTAAATTCTATACAGAACCTATCAATCCCCAGGGGATGTTGATTCCTCTCTAAATTCTTTCTTCTGATATAATTTCTCTTCTATCATGAAAACTTTTTCAGAGAACACACATTCTAGGTATAACTTCCCAATCTAGATTTTCCATAAAGATTAGTCTGGTGGCTCTTCGTTAATCCCTTTCTGAAGTCCTGGTAACTAAGAAATCCCTCACAATCAAGTCCCCTTCGTTTAAATCTTGCTGACCTCACACACAAAAAAATAGAGGAACAATGATCTTTCCAAAACTCATAAAAGAATTCTAAAATTGTTAAAGAAACACAGGCTTGTATAGTTTCCATTCAAGGACTAGACATTTAGTCTATTCTCCCTTAAAACCATTCTCCTACTGATTCTCCATTCTATGGAAATACTTATTCAATCTAGAATGACCAACGGCTTATTTTTTTTCCAACAAAAAAGTTAAATAAATTAGGATCATGACACTGAATCCAATGAAAATAAAATAAGCAAGAACACTAAGTCCTCAAAGTTTCCAAGTTGGGAGACAAAAGGAAAACATAACTGAGCTCTAAGGATGTTAACTTTCAACTTAAATATCTCAATATTTAAATGATTCCTACACACAGACTTTCTAACTATATGACATGCAGTAACTAAACCACTAATCAAAAATAACAAAACTTCTTAAAAAGACTTCTTGGGTTTCCTTTGGATTCTTCCTAGAAAGCAAACTCTCTCAGGACAAACATCTGACTTCAAAATCTTGATCGTCTTGTTGGACATTACCTTCTTAACACTACAGTTGAAAGATTTTCACTGAAAAACAGGCTGAAGGAAAGAAGAATAACTATCAACCAGAAAGCGAACTAAGCAAAAAACAAAATTTTCTATTAAAAAAATAGCAACTGTCATTGCTACTCTTGCAGAAATAATAGGCTTTAAAAAGCAAAATGAGCCAAAAGATCACATGGCCCCTTTACTTCTGAAGTTTTCAGTGACAGACTATATTTCTAGGAAGGAGGGGTCACAGACAAACGACAAATCACTGTGTGTATAAAGTAACTGGTAAAATGAAAAAGTGACCAGGTAAATGACAAAAATGACTTGTAGTGCATTTAAAAGTCTGTCGGGGATTCGGGGAAAGTCACGTCCCATACCTTAGCCTCAGTTTCCCTACCGAAAAAAAGACGAGAACATGACACTTTGCTCACAGAAGCCAGAGGAACTGGTTCCATATGTCTCCACCTACTCAAGGGTCCCTTCAAAAGCTGATCTCAGAGGGGGTCCCCAGTACAACTGAGTCATGACACGGTGCCTTTGGGGGCTGGGGGAAGAAAGGGAGGGTCAAAGCGCGCAAAGCTCTATCCGTTCCTGGAAAGCGATTATCCCCCACACCGGGGGGTGCCAACGCCCGCCCTAGACCCAGCATCCCCTCCCTCCCGAAGCACACCGGGCAGCCCCAGCATCTCTCCTTCCGACTTCCCCTTCAGTTCCCCCGCCGCCTCTCCGACCGCGCCCCCGAACGCAGCCGGGTAGCTCCTCCTCTGGCCGCGTCTCGCAGCCGACCCGCCCGCCAGCCGCCGGCGCCAAGGTCTTCTCACCCCGGCGGCGGAAGGATGCCGGACCGGGCCTCCCAGGCTCCTCCCGGGCCTACCTGCAAGGCGGGCGGGGGCTCGGCTTGCAGCCCGGCGGGTGATCTGAGCCACAGAGAGGAAGAAGAGTCAGGAAGGAAGCAAGGGTCCACTCTACCGACCAGCGGGAGAAAGCAGCTTGAACGCAGGGCCTCGCGGATAAGTCAGCCTTCGACCCGGCGCCGCCGCCGCCGCCGCCGCCGCTCAGGAGACATCAAGCAAGAAGACGGCGCAAGAGATCACCGAATGCACGAACGTCCCAGACATCAATGGGAGAGCGCAGGCGCAATCGTTCAAGGAAGTACAATCGAGCGCCGAAAAACACCTCCGCTCCAACTCAAAGTCCGGCTCCTGTCCAAGGCATAAATAAACAAATCCAGATCACAAACCATGGAGTACAGGAGGCTGTGTTTCTGCCATTTTCTGTGTCGGTTGCCGGCAAAAATTAAGACAATTGGAGTTTTTCTTGAGACCGCTGAAGATCAAGTTAGCACAGTAACTAACACTTGTCTAACTATAGTTCAGCGACTACCTATGGACTCCCAACACACTGTCTCAATTGAGCAAGTTCGATCGTTAGTTTCCTCACGCAACAGTGAGATGAATGAAGGGTAAAGATTATAATACATAAACACACGTACATGTGACAGGGGCACAGAGAGAGAATCCAAACTGAGGAACAAAGTGAAAAATCTACTAAAGCTCCAATTTAGCCCCTATAACCGTAGCAAGGAAAAGCTGGGAAAATTCAGGGTTGTGTAAACTGATCTAACGTAGAAAACACACGGTTTTTTTAAAAATTTTCTTCCAAAGGCCCAGAACCGCAGGCATACTTCTTACCTAATGATCAAACGTCTTTGGGTTCAGAATCTAAGTGTGTTGACGTGTTCATTGTCACAAGAGCCCCTTTTTGAAGTCTTTCAGTGGGCAAACAAATAATGCTCAGCACGAATATATTGATATGTACATCCTAGATACAATTAAATAAATCACATAGATCACTACAAATATGGATTACCAAGTGTGAGCAATAATAGTTTACCCCACCTCCTCCTAAAGAGGGAGGAGACCTGGAGAGCAAAGTTATAAAAAGAAAATGATACTCCCAGCCTTTAAAGAGTTTATAATCTAATCAAAGTAAAAAACTACATCCTTACATTAGCTTTACTTACAAATTATTGTAATTTTAAAAAATCTCCTTAGGTCTGTGCAAATACTTAAAGGACAACTTATACATGTAATGCAGGATGAGATCAGCATCCATAATAAGAAGACAAAACACTGAGCTTTTGTTCTCTACCACTGTTTTAGGAGACTTTTTAAATGAGTAAACATTATAGCAACATTTATGAAAGACTAAAGAAAGAAGTTAATAATCTGCTTCCAAAATGCAAAATTTTAATTTGTTCATGTTCCCTTGTAATCCTTGGAAGTCCCTAATTTTTAGAAGTTTAATTTAAGCACAGATACAACAGTGTTGTTGTTTTACATTATATCATTTCTCTATTAAAGTTTTTAATAGTTAATTTTTAACAGTTGCACAGTATTCCAATGAGAGGATACACTAATCATGCTCCCCATTGTTGAATATGTATGTTGCTTCCAAATATTGCTGCTCTTGGGAAGAGGCAGTTATAACCTTATAATTAATGCTTAGAACCTATCACACATAAACAAAAAAGAGTAAGAAAGTAGGGCAGAGGTTTATTTCTCTGTCACATAAATGATATCCAGAGAGGTACAGCCTAGGGTAAGGTGTAGCCATTCAGTGTCAGGGACCACTACGTTGTTGCTTTGACATCTTCCCTAAGTGGCTTTCATCTCAGGTTCAAGACAGTTGCTCAAGCTCTGGTTATCATGTCTACATTCCAATCAGCAGGAAGCTGAAAGAGGAAAGGCATATCTTCTAGCCATAAGGACACATCTTGAAAATAGCACAGGACATTTCCACTTATATATATTCCACTGGCCATAATTTAGTCACATCGCCAACTTAAGTGAGAATTAGTCTTTATCCTAGGCAGTTATGTGCCCACCAAAAGTCAGGGGCAAATGGATGTTAGGTGACAACTAAATAAGCAGTCTCTGCCACATTCCTGTAGCTGGATGAAGAGGGGGCAAATAGACTTTCCTTTGCTCTGCCCCTGGAGCTGAGTTTCTACTTCTAGAATACATGCTTTAGAGAAACTTCCTTCTTGGAGAAAATTGTGGGGTATAAGTGTTTGGAACTACAGTCCTCATTCAGACTTGACCAAATGACAACATTATTTTGAAACCTTGATTTCAGGGAGAAAAGCTAAAGAAAATAACTTTAAAGCTACAAGAAGTTTTCGGTTTTTCAAAACCTGGAAAATTTTATTTTGGGGGAAACACCTGAAGGTGATACAAATATAAATCTTAAGCCATCTAAAAATGGAGATTTTGGAGAAGCTGAGGCTAGAATTCTCAGTGAAATCATTAAAAAATATATGGCTTATCTGCAGGCAGAGTAGCTCTCTACTGATAAATTTCAGAGAACTGTTTCTTTTCAAGTATGGGTTTAAGCTTCAATGTGACAGTACACTACTGCTTGTTTTTATGGAGAGGTCTATTTGGATAGAAGAGATCAGCTGAAACCCTCAAACCTACAGGAATCTCCTCACATGGGAGGAAGACCTGAAAAAGAAAACCAGGTGGGCAGAAGTAAAGATCATTCTGAGATACACCAGTGATGCCGACATATTGGTGTTAAGACTCAGTAACTCATTATTATGTTGATTGTTGTATTCTGATAGGATTCTCCTGGGGGAGCTACCACCTTGAAGGTAAGACAATGTTTCCCCTGAAGTAAAATGACCACTGTCCCTGTTTGCCGAGGACTAAGGGTTTTCCCAGGACTCAGGAATTTCAGTTCTAAAACTGTGACAGCTCTGGGCAAACCAGGACAATTAGTCACTCTATGAATGGACCTAGCCACTATCAGTCACATGGAAAGAATTTGGAAAGACTAAACCAGGAAAAGAGGATTGGGGCATGTTGAACCAGGGACATTGCCTAGATTGAAGGGTGAAGGCAGGAGAAAGGAGAGGAGAGGAGATTGTTCCTTATCTTGGCTCTGGGCTCTGAGAAACAAATCAGGCCTGAACCTAACATGAAGTAACTCTAGCAGTACCATAAGTCTTATTAGGAAGCCCAGGAAGAGGAGGTAGGCCTTAAGCAGCCAAAATGATGAGCCAGTGTAGGTTTTACTGTTGCAATTCTATTTTGTTCTTTTGTAGTCTGGTCTCACTGCACTGTACATACAGTGGGCTAATGTACACACTTTGGACTGGATGATAAAGTTAGAAGCAGTATGGTGAGGTGATGTAGGAGCAACTCAGAGATCAATTCTGGGAGGCTCTTTTTTAAAATTTATATAGGATAAATTTCCAGTATTGGAACTTATCAATAGATTGAAATGTATGAACATTTTAAGACTAGAATGGCAAAGAAATCAGCCCTTCCATAAAGAAAGCTGTATATGTAAGGGGTAGAGAAAGTCTCAACAGATAGATCCCCAAATGTTTTGCTGGGCAAACATGGAGATTCCTTTCAAACACTTTTCCAAATTTACTAATTTATGATTTCAAGGTCTACTTTCCTTGCTCCTGTTTAGTATCCAGAGATCTTCTCTCTCCTATTTGATTATCACAAAGGAGTCTTAGATTGTAGTTATGTTTCTTTAAAAAGCCTATGAATTTTATGTGCCGGAGAACTGGGGTGTCCCCAGCCTTCATCTAGCATTTTACCCTTCTTCTTGCATGGACATTTTCAGTCAACAAAGTCTTATCTAATTCTGAGTCCGTGATCTTTTTATCTACAATTTTGTAAGATCTAAGTGGGATCCTGAGAACAATATGGACCCTGGGGACATGTGAATACACAATGGTTAAGGCTCCTTGATTTCATATTTTCTTGTCCCCATCCTCAATTTCCCTACATTGCCAGGGAAAGCAAGTGCTAAGGTCAGTCTTTGAGTTGTTTTCAGTTTATTGTTTCAGGCAGGGATACAATTTTAGTATATCTACCACCTGATTTAGCCTCTATTTTGCCCCTCCCTACCTCTTACACATCTTCACTGTATGACTCCATTAAAACTGTCTTGTTTTTTGTTCCTAAATTAATTTGCTACAGACTCTTACAGTCCACAGGTCAGGAAAGGAGCTCCCTCTCTGTTCAGTTCATTTTAAACTAAAAATACGTTTTCCTCTTTTGTATAATTTGGAATTAGTAAACCAGTGATGACCCAATATTTTAGTTTTCCTTTAATATATCCTCAGACTTTGCTATTTTCAAATATCTAAGGGCAAATCTGGAAAATTCATGCTGGCCAGATGGTCATCTATGGGAAGATGAGGCTTACATAAGACAGGCAAATTCTTGACTCTTTCCCAAAACTGTACCAGGAAGACACTATAAAACCACAATAAGAGCCTCAAGAAGAGACCTCTCAGGCACTTAGAAAAAGCTTCTATGAGCAAATTCTTGGCTATTTGAAAGTACAGACCCTGATCCCTTCCCTAGATCATTTTGGGGAAAGTATAACGGTGAACTGAAAAAATCTTGGCCTGTAAAATTCCAGGTCAAAAAGAGATTAAAGGAAAATATTTGAACAGTTACTCTGTAGAATTATTAGAAAATAAAATGCTCCCCGGGAAAAACACTGCCAGCCAATGTTTGGTCAGTTCAGCACTTAGAAATCATCTTCAGTGTGCAAATGATAGACTTGAAATTGCTTTTGAAATCTCTCCAAGACTGTCCTTCCCACTCAGGCTTCATGTCACCATCTAGTGAGTTATGTTGTGAAAACTCCAATTTTCTTGCAATGTAGCTTTTTTTAGGCTAAAATGCTAGGCACTTCCCAAGACTACACTCTACCTTGCTACTTATATGTGTGGTAGTAACCCTTTCCTCATACAATATTCGGAACCAAAACTTTAAAGGGAAAAATATCCATCTCAGGAAACTTGTAAAGACTGTGAGAGTCAAAATACTGCCTTATGAAGGAGAAGACTAAGCAAGCTTGAGTCACAAGTTAAACTTTACAAATTAAAAAAATATAACAGGGCACCACTACCACACAATAAATAGAGCTAAAGTTTTCAGTCACCTCTTTGTTGTCTTCTGCCATCTCAATGACATATTAATTCAATTTCATGCCAAATGGACCCACTCTTTATAGAGTAGGATGACGATGGGAAATAGCATTTGGAGTAGAAATAAACAGCAGATAATAATCCATAATTGTTTTTAATCCTGAGGATGAGTCACCCTCAATTTATTTCCAAACTTCTCTGTCATCAGCTGTTCATTTCTTTACTTTGAATATCACCAGATCAACACTGCCAAAGGCAGGTAGGAAATGATCCAAGAGGACAATTCAGAGGTATCACATGGTGAGTGGATGAAAAACTGGGAACAAGACAATCCTCAGGAAAGTCTCTTTTTGTCCCAGCAATGGCACAAATGTGTGAACCTAATTTACACTTTCATTATTCCAATCAGGTTATTTTTATGTCAGTACAATTTTAGAACAAGACATGGTGGGAGATTATTTTCTCACAAATTCTGTCCGTCACTTTGCACATAAGATTTTCAAGTAAGTCTAACTCCAAAATTTGTTTCAAATAAAATTATATTCTTCTTATCTCTTTTTTAATACTTTCATATGTCTTCATTTTCTAAATCTTCCTTCTATATAAAGAATATCAAAGCTGAATGGCCCTTCTAACACCATAATCATAAGAAATGTGATCTAATGTGACCTATTTAGATGTAAGCTGTCAAAACTTGGGTAAATCTCTATCAACCTATCAGGGTCTTTAGATCTCCTGCAAAGTGTAAGCTTGCTACTTTATCTATCTATATTTGTCTTCTTTAAGCTGACTGCATTTTTAAACCCACTTAGCATCTAACTCTGACTCAGGGCTGGAAATAGGAGCTGGAGTCCAGATGTTCTCCCTAGGAACTAAGTCCAGGTCACAGTACAGTTACTGCAGAAAGACTAAAGATGGAGGTTTCAGACTGTCCCCAACATCCTCTTAAAAATACAAAGCTGCAAACTCAGATTAGTAGTCATTTACTTACGTCAGAAGACCATTCCCCAACTTAAATTTACTTTTTATACTTGTCTCAGATTATTCCTATGCTTACATAGGCAGTAAAATAGAAAAGCTGAAATGCCATCCAAGTAATTCAGGACAAGTAAATATTATTTTCATTTGAAATATCCAGATAATTGAAACAAACAAAAAAGATGTTCTGGCTAGATACCATTTCTCCCTTTGCTTTAATTTTGTAGGTATGATCATAAATGTCTACAACCAGTGAGCTTTCAAATGAGTGGTGCTCAACCTGGAGTCCAATGCATAGTAGGGAACAGTTGTCTTGATTTTGGTTTAGTTAATAAAATTGCAAATGAATAAAGATATTCTGGCCTAGCCCCAACCCTTGTAAAACACACAGATTAAATGTCTATTTGTGACAAGTGTCCACACACTGTCATGCTAAATGATGGAACTGTGTAGGGGATGATGAGGGAGGAACTTTGTCACAACTCTTTCTGGAAAGTTTCCCTTCTCCCCACTTTCTATATTAGCTAAAATGAGTGAGCATCAGCTCCTGACGGATACGATCAGCCTCTAGGTCCAGGGACTCCATATGCTCATACTCTTCCTCAGGAGCCTGTTCTATGGGTCCTGTCATTGGAGAGGACCAAACATCCATCCCATGTTCCAGGGAAATGTTGTGGAGGACACAACAAGCCAGGATGATGTGGCTGGACTTCTCTGGTGAGTACTGCAGTGCCCCCTTGGATCCATCCAGGCAGCGGAATCGGGAGCAGAGGGTTCGGAAAGTCTTCTCAATCACACTGTGAGTTGCAGAATGGGCCATATTATAGCGATATTCAGCCGGAGTTTCAGGAATGTGAAGTGGGGTCATGAGCCAGGTACGGAGAAAGAAGGAACTGTCACCTGTGGGGAAGGCCCAAAGAAATCACGAGTGATTATAACTAGAATACAAACAAAAAGGAAAATCCAGGAATATATACAGAGAATGAACGAGAAAATGCAACAGCCTCTGGAGCCAAAGCACACCAGAAAAAATCAAGAAGGGAATGCTGTGGTGAAGAGAAGGCATCCCACAGTCATGAGCAGGTAGGCATGAGTTTTTGCTGGGAACATCCTTGGTTAAAACCAACAGAGAAAAAGACTGATAGCTAAAGAAAGCCAAGTCTGAAAGGATATGGCTCTGGAGGAAATAAAATTCCTAGATTTTCTGAGCTCAGAGATATTTTTCTACAATAAAAGTTTAGTGAAAACTATCCCATAGCAAGCCAATCTTCAAAATCTCCAAAGAGCAAAAGTGCACAAGAGAAGGAGAATTCTGCCACAAGATCTCAAAAACACTTATGAAAACAATTTCTAACTTTACCATTAAAAATGTCAGATCTGAAAGCACTATCTAGGAGTTTCGGATAATTCATTCTCCCAGTGCTAAGAAAAATAAAAGTGCCAGCATCTGTGGTAGACATCAGAATTCACGTGTTCTGCCTTCCTTAATTCTATGTTCACTGAAACAATGACTTTAAAACACAGGAACTGGTAGAATTTCACATTAACAAAGAGAGCATTAATATAATGATGCAAATAGTAATAGTCAGTGATGAGGAAATAAAATCAGAAATCAATTAAAATAATACACATGAAGCATTTCCCTTAAGTGACCTCTTCATCAAATGATCCTGGGAAGTGCTGAAACAAAACGCAAAACTGGGGTACAATGTCCTAACACAACAGTACGATGTTTCTATAATGTTTAATTGTCCTGACTCACTACACCTGGCAGAAAAAATGTCTCATGCGGAAGCATAACCTCTTAGAACTGAGAAAAAAGGGCCCTAGGAGTACCAACTTGCACAACTGCTGTGTTCCTGACCCAACAGCAATTTCGGTAAATAGTTATGGACTGTTCAGAGAGGGTTTAGCATTGTTCCAAAACATATAGTACTCTTCTCTTTTAGAAGCTTACAGTTCTGAGAACTGGATTAACTTTGTTTTTAATAATTTGTAATTACAATTTTTTATTGGGATATAATTGACATACAACATTAGTTTCAGGTGTACTGGATATACTTAAAATATCTAAGAAGTTTCATAAAAATTTCAAATTTTAATTTGGTTGACTTTTTTCCTATTTGTCCTAAGAACAATCTATATCTTAACTGAACTCACTTCTACTAAATACTGAATTTAAATAAATTGATGTTGTAAATAATAAAAAAAATAATACCTTTGCCTCATTGAATACCTATGGTGCAGCATGCACTGTGCTGGGTAATTTAAAAATATTATCTCTAATTATCCAATTCAAATTCTGCCAGGTTAGATATTGAACTCATTTTACAAATGAGAAGATCAAAATAGTCAGCTGTTCTTTAATATGTCAGGCAACGAAGGGGAAGAAGCTAGTCACTAATGCTAATATCAGACTCAGAATCACAAAAACAATAGTGTAATTCTGTAAAAGAGATACCAAATGATATTTGTCCAACGTTTCTGTGAGAAACAGTATGGGCCTTAATAGAGAAGACATACAGAACAAACTAGTTAATGTAGAACTTTTATAAAATACTCCATGGTCATTAACTGGTTATAACTGCTTACAATCCAAACACTACTGGAAGACAGACACACTCAGGAGGGGATTAGGATCAGAATTGCTAAACAGATTACAATTGCTTACATGATCAGTCATCCACAAGACATTCTGGCAGATCTTACCAAAGCTGCTTAACAAGACTAGACCAAGAGCTGAAGAAATAACTCAGGCTGAATTGTTTGCAGGAACAGGTATATTTAGAGATGGAGTATTGAGTTATGTACTTTGAAGTGACAGAAGAGAATGAAGACATGAAGGGATGACACCCACAGTAAAATATGCTAAACAAACAAAAAGGGAATCACAGCCAATCCTAGATTTGACAAATCTAGAACTATCCCACAAATCTAATGGTGTCAAGATACAACCAGCCATCTTTTAAAACATATTTTCATTCCTCATTATCCTGCCACTCTTCCCCTAAATTACCCCTTTGTCCACACATCCTCCGAAGACCAGTGTTTCCCAAACTTATATATTTGGACGAATCATTCAGGCACCTCTTAAAAATGGATGTCTAAATTCTTTCCTTGAAAATTATCACTCCCAAAGTTTGAAGTGGGGCCCAGTGATATACATTTGTAATAAATCTCCAGATGACTCTTTTGATCTGGAAAATTTGCAAAACACAATACTAGTTCAGGGGTCTTCAAACTAGATTCCCTGTTAGAGTTCATGGAGGCTTTCCAAGGGGTATGTGCTAGAACTGACAGTACCAAGGAAATCAGTTTTCACTTGGGTCTACTTTCCCTATCCTTAGTGCCTTGCATGTAGCCTGGTACCAAAACTGGCCTTCATAAACATTCATTAAATGTTATTGCAATATCCATCTCTCCCACTTCCACTCTTCCTGTAAAGATGGGAATCAGAATTGTATATCAATATTTTGCCAGAGTTTTTACTTATTTTCAACTATATCCTGTAAACAACTCAAAAACTACTTTAAAGCCATGATTCCAACTGAATCCGGGGTCCTAAGATGTGAAGAGAAAGAAAATCAGTAATTCATACATGACGTTGAAGTCCTGAAAAAAAGGAATATTTGCCAAATAATTCCTCATATGATCTAGTTTTAAAACTTGAACACAGTAACTTAAATATTCTGTGCCTTAATTTTCTCATGTGTAATTATATTAATATTAGTATTTAATTTCCTTAAGAGTTTTTATAAGGATCTCAATGCAAAGTGCTTACAACATGGCTTGACAAATTCTAAATGCTCAATAAATTTTAGCTGCCTTTATCGTGAGGGTACCAAAGTGATTTCACAAGAAATGAGCTTGGAACTCAAGTACTCCCACAGCTATGGAAGAAGTAGGTAGAAGAGACACTTGCAAAACAGACTTTCCTTCACTTCTTGGTGTGAGTTGTAGGAAATTTGAAAGTTCAAAGTAAGCACAAGGTGGTATTAAGATAAAGGTCCAGTAAAGTGAAAAGGTGGTGGTGCACTGCAAACAGTATGCAGAAGCAACAACTCAAAAAAATCACTAAGTTCCAAGACGTTACACATGGCACCCTGGCAGCGCCAAACCAATCAGTGCGACAGTAGTCTCTTCCTACTTGACAGGGAGGTTTCTCTTTAATGAATCAGTGAGCACATTAAAGAGCAACAAAGCCCATTAAAGAGAAATAATTCCTAGGTGTCTATTACATGTTAAACACTGTGTTATGAATATGTACAGTGCACATATGATTAGTGGTTTTTGAAAGAGAACTCTTCCAATCCTTAATGTATCATCTCTCATAATATGTTGTATACAAGATAACTCCTGTTGCTCACATCAGAGCAGTACTTTAAAACAAACAAGCAAACAAAACTAAGCTGCCAGGCTCAAGGGTTTTATCACTGTTAACTAAATGCAAGGCTCACTATGAATGGGTTCTTGTCCTACTCACATCACTACGCCTATCTTTTCAATGGCACTTGGGCAGGTCTGTGAAGTGAGTTCCTATAACAACTGTGTCTATCTTTTTCATATAGAGACAATCACCAATGGCAAAATAATATCTCATACAATACTTTATAGTGAACTTTCCTATATATTACCTATCCCTAACAATAGGTATTACTGCTGTTGAACATTTTGTTCACCATTTTACAGATGATAAAAATTAAGGCTCAATTATATGGATGTACTATATTTAGCCAGATCTACTGAGAAGTATTTTGGTTATATTTAAAGGGAATATTTTTGTAGGCTTCTGGTTTTCAACTACAAACAGTATTGCAATGCAAATTCTTATATGTAATTTTGTTTTACATCACCAATGCTCATATTTATGAACATGCACTTCCAATATAAATTCTTAGATGATTTGGGTCAAATAATATGCTTTTAAATTTTAATATATTTTTTAAATGCTGATTTAAAAAATTACAGCTCAGAGTTCTCACCTGAGGTCCCATTAAAAAAAAAAGGGCAGGACTGAGAGTGAAGTCTATAGACTTCCATATTTCATTCTACTCTGCTACATAATTTTTCTATGGCTACAAAATGAAGCATTTCCCCCTACAAACTTACCAAGCAGCCAGCTATCTTTGTGCATCCCAGCTTCAAACTGACTATTAAGAGAAGATTGCTGCAGCACAGCATAGTCCTGTAGGCTGCCTGGCCAGTTTGTCTCCACAGTCATTAGTGCCCCTCTGATGTCACACACCATCAGGCAGTTTAAAGAATGCAGACCTTTGCGGTTCACATAGGAGAGGTCTTCAGCATTTGGTGCCTTGATTGCCACATGGATACAGTCAACCACCCCTATTACCCCTGGCATCCCTGCCAAACCATAGAATTCATCCTTCAGAGCCTGCATGGAGGCTTCATCAGCTGGAAAGTGAATGAACTGTGAGGCTCTTTCCACAAGTGCTTCGGTGACATTGGCAACACATCGACTCATAGATGCCTGACTGATTCCAATAGCGTCTCCCATCCGAGTCTGGAAGGAACCTGAGGTATAGAAGCCCAGTGCTGCAAGGATCTGTGTCTCTGGGCTAATAGCTCTAGATCTCTGAGTAGGTCTAGAAAGACTTGCCCCCAAGAGCTCTACCAAGTAATAAATGAACTGTCGAGGAAAACCATAAACAGACATCAAGTAGTCATCAGTCACATCATCCAGTTTAAAACGGTCCAATGTCCGGTGACCTCGGCCATACAACAAGAGATCACAGTCAAGCACTGTTATCGGTATAGCCATGGTACACGTAAATATTGACTCTCCTTCCTTCTGCTACTTTTCCTAAACTCTTTCCAGTAAAGATGTTGGAGCAAGAAGGTATTTAAAGAAATGTCAGAATTCAACAGCTAACCATGTTAAATGACTGGCATTTATAATCTTCTCTCTGTAAAAGTCAAAAGAAAAAAAAAATTAGAAACATAACCAAAGACTTTAAAGTGATTCAAGGGCTACAATAATTCCTTTTCTCAAATTTCCATTTGTTCAAGCAAAAGATGCTATACCTGTAACTCTGGGTTTTTCTCCACTAATTCATGGCTGCACAAGACAGTCTTGTTTTTGGTTTCAAGGATAATGGGAGTTAAATTTCGGTGGCTCATTTAATGCCTGACATCTGCACTGAGAAGAGCAAAAGATTAATGGAAGTGTTGGCATAATTATCCACAAAGTAAAAGAGGTCTGCTTCTAACTATCCAGGCCACGAAGCAGCTGACATAGGTCATAACTACCCAGGGCAGGAATTTAGTCACTGCGGGTTTCGTTACTCAAAGCCCTCCGGCTCCACCTGATAAGTATAGGATGGATGCGAGCGAGAGGTGCTCAAACCAGTCTAACAAGGGAGGAAGGGCAAAAACACCGCCCACGACCGGGCCCAATGGACGTAGACTGTGTGCTCTGACTCGTGATGCTGAGGGTTAGGAAGTAGGGAAGAACCACAGGTTGGAGGAAGGAAAGCGCGGAAGACGAGTATTCCCAGTTAAGGTTCGGAGGCGACTCCGCCGCTTTTCAGAGGCACCTTAACTACGGAACACAAAATGTTCCGGAAGTCTGATTGCACCGGCCACTCAAGGTCAACTAAGACCAGTCACCCACCTCTTGGACACTACCAGGTTACCAGCCGCACTCCCCACCCACCCAATCGGGTCCTTCCCTCCTCCGGAACCGGCAGTCGCAGACAAGCCGCCACGGCGCTCAGCATAAGGCACCGCCCCTCTGCGTCAGCGTCCGCCCCACGCCGCGTCCTCGCTGCCTCTGCCGCGGCGACCGCAGGTTCTCCGGCGCACATTCCACACGCAGCCCAAACAGTCTCACTGTTTTAAAGACCCCTTTATTTACATTTTTTTTCTTAGACGCTTAAAAAAATTGGCCAGAAAGACTTATACAGGAAGGAAGTCAACTTTTCTAGAAATCTCTAAGAGGAAAGAGATTAAATAGGACGTCCATGTGTAGCGAAAGTGCGGCCGAGGTTAGACAGCGGTATTTCCCCCGTAGCCCTCTTCCACCCCACCGCCTTCACCGAAGCGGATGAAAACAAACACTAACGATGGCGGCGCCGGGAAGCGACCGGCTGCTAGGCTTAAGGCAGGAGTGACCGCCTGAGCAGTAAGGCGACGCTCGAGGAACTCCAGTCGACGTGAGTGCGACAACTCACTCAGTCCTGAAAGCGAAACGCCCGGGGCCTGCAAGTCACAAGCCACCCCTGAGGCGTGAAGTATCTATCCGCGACCCGTGCTGTCACTGCAGCCCGGGAGCGCGGAATCCTCAGCTAGGAGGCGCAGCTGGCCGGCCCCAGGCCCCGGCCTCCGTAATGAGAGCCCCGAGCCACTGTCTGTGTCGCAGCTTTGCAGGTACTAACTTTAGAGGAGACACCCCCAGATCTTTCAGCGCCCCCGGGTGGGAGGCTATGGATCTGCGTCCGGTCGGGTACCTCCTTGGGAAGCTGAAGCCGACCAGTTGCAGTTCAGTCTCCTGAGTTATCTTTGGAGAGTTGGGTTGGTGTAGGCCTCATTGACCCTTACTTGCTCCCAGTCATAACAAAGATCCCCAGAGCTTTCGCCTCTATTTTTTCAGTTCTTTGGGTTGAGTTCTAAGGCTTTTTGGAGATAATTTGTAGGTCCATAACTCTGGGGTTGGGTACCAGTGTGAGTGAGGTAGTTTTTCATTCAATCAAGATTTGTTGAGTGCCAAATATGTACTCCGCGTGTAGGTGAGGGTGACTGTTGACTAGTGAAAAAAGGGACCCAAGGTTCACGACTGTCTTCTTACTGGCAGTGGAACGACCTGTGGAAACCTGCGATCCATTCTCATTAAGTAAATCTCTGGGTAAGTGGCTAAGCACCTTCTTGGGCTCATCACTACTAATTCATCTCAGTTTTCACTTTCCCAGTCAGTTAGTTCCCAGTTTGCCTAGTCAAACTACTTAGCATTTTACTTTCAGTATTTCTTCCTCTTCTGGACATTCCACTGCCAGAGAGAGAAAAGAGGGAATATGAATGAATGACTATTAAAGAAAAAAAGCAACTATTTTCTCATTATATTTACTTTAAACCTCATCTCCTAAGGTGGTAGAATTTATTGGAACACCTTCAATAGGAGATGTGTAATAATAAGAAACAACGGACCCTCCCTTTACACGAAATTAACTTCCAGGTTTTTGTGTGTTTTATAAGTGTTAATTCTTTTCATGTGTGAATATTGTGACTCCAACTAAATTACAAGTTTTTTGTTTTCAACTCCAATTTCAGCTGAGCAGAAGTCTTATAAATAAATGCTTGTGGAATGGAATCCTGAATTAACATTTTTAATACACAGTGGATGATGAATAAGTGCCGAAGCAAGTGTCACATATACTGGTCTGTATAGTAAGATGCATGTAGTTAATTCAAGTACTATTTTCAAATTATGCCCCTTTGGATATAAAATTAAGAAAGCTCTGGCAACCTTTGAGATTTACTTTTCATAAAGATTGCAAAAGACTGGGTTTTCCATTACTGTACTTAACACTTAAAGAGTTCTTGTATATTCGTATTTTTTTTCTAAAGAGTGCTTATTAAAATTGAAGCAAAATGCAACTTTTTAGCTACTAAACACTCCAAATTGTTTTATTTAAGGACTAAATCAGCTGGGCACAGTGGAACCCTACTATATAAGCATACTGGAATTGTATGGAAATGGGAGCAATACATCTCTTTTTTTCCCATTGTCTTTTCTGTTCCCAACTGCATTAGCTTATGACTTCTGTGACTCAGAGCAGGATATCCATAGCCTTAATGCAAAAAATACCCTAAGACATTAATGTTTGAGCTTCCAAAGACCCAAGTCCTACTAAGTAAGTGATTTTTCAAGGATAATTTTGACTTTGGAAAATGCACCCACTATAGAATATATTGCAGCAACTCAATAAGGTACATTCCAAATACTCTGCAATTATATTTTGCTCAAATAGGAGTAGAAGGTATTTGTTTCAGAATTTTTACCTGGAGGGAAGTTATTTAATCTTAGTTATGCCTAGATATCCCTAAAACTTCATTTTTAAATATTTCTTTTAATAGATTTTTTTACTTTATTGTAGAAGAGATGAATGAAGTGCTGCTTAGATTAGAGGATATACATCTAAAAAATTCCTCACTGATATGACCCTTTATTATTCAACTTAATTTTTTTTGGTTCTGTTTTCGAATGGAAGAAAAGTATAGAGACTCAGTGAATAAAAAATGCAGGCTGTTCAGCTAATTCTCAGGCTACCATATTGCTTAAAGCTTTTTTGGCTTGTATGTTAACTTGAGAGCCTTAAAGTATGTATACTTTACTAAAAGTTTATTCTTGAACAAAGCTTACCTAAACTGTATGCGTGGATGATTTGGAGTAATTTCCAACTTGGGGTGTTGAGCTGAGTAAGGTGAATTTTCGTAAGGCATCATTTTGTCATGAACGTTTTTAATAAAAGAAAGGGTGCATGGAGTTGCTGGTCCTTGCTTCCTGTGTCAAACTGTGGAGAACAACTGCAAGCAGTCCCTGATAGGATAAAGGCACTGTACCAGGAATTATGCAAAGGAGATTATCTATCCTATTTGCACTGGGGGAATCTAGAAACTTTTCTTAAAGTTTAGGTTTTAAATCTGTAAAGGATTTTAAATCCTTAAAGGTATTTAAAATTAAATTTAAATAATTGTTTTTAAATGTACATGTGGGCCAGCTTATTAGAGAAATTCTCTAAATGCCAGTGTAGGTGACACAGGAAATTTGTCTTGCTGTAGTGGTGTTCCCCATCTGCCTTTGGTTACAAGAGAAGAGATAAGATTGTGAACCACACTGCTTAGAAAAACAGCTCAATTAACAGCACAGTTGACTGTCCCTCACCAGTATCTTCTTAGTAAAAGTACAGGTAAATAAAGAATATAGAAGTGATGACTTAGTATTGTTATTTTGGGATATACTAGTTTTACTTTTGATTCGTACAAATGTGAAAGAAATACAGAGTTAAAATCATTTTATAGTCTTTCCAGTCTTGTTCCTCCCTTCTGTCCCTCAATTCCTTCTGCTTACAGCTATTAGGTTATTGGAAGAGAGATTATGTTAAGAAATACTTGCTGAGATTTAGATATCCTGTTTTAAATATAAGTGTAAGGACATTTTTACCCCTTCATCTGTTTCTGTTGGAATTTTCAAGAAACCAGATATTGGCCTTATTCTTTGGACTGGTTTTTGAATTGTTCCTAGTTAATTAAGCATGGCTTTTATCTGTATTCCCACCTCCTATTTTCTTTTGGTTTATTTTACTTTCTGATTTCTTAAACTGAATACTTATTTAAGTCTTTTTAAATTATAAAGACATTTAAAGCTGTAAATTTTCCTCTGAATTCTCCTTTTGCTTTATCTCATTTGTTGTCAAAATATTTTCCATTTTGTTAATTTTAGATAATTTGTAACTGATTTTTATTTCAATGTTTATTTAAAAAGCTTCTTAATGTATATGTGGCTAACTTTTTATTGTATATTTCTGATTTATTGTATTATGGGCAATAACATTTTGGAATTATTTTTTATGGTCAGGAGCATGATCAGGGAGCATTTGAGATCATTTGCTCCCCACAATATGTCATCAGTTTGGCTGAAAAAAACTCTTATAAAAATTTAAAAAGAGAACATGATCAATTTCTAGTGTCCTTGAATCTGAGAGAAGAGTGTGAAAGGTAAAGTTATATAACTAAGAGCTTTATTGAGAATCTCATATGTGGCAAGTACTCTTTATAAGAACTATCTCATTTAATCCTCACCACAGTCCTATGAGGTAGGTATTATTATTTATCAACATTTTATATGAAAGGAATGTGAAGTACAGAAATATTGAGTGACTTGCTCCATATACATCAGACTTGGTTTTATTATTAAGGTCCTCCATGTTTTTGTTTATATCTGCTTGAGTTTTCAAATAGGTGTGTTGAATCTTCAGGTATAGTTGCAGTTTTATCAAGCTCTCCTAGTATCTCTAGGAATTTTTGCTTCATGTATTATATTGCTGTATTGCTTATGTATGAAGGTTTATGGCTATTATATTTTCAGATTATTGTTACTTAGTATCCCTTTTAATCTCATTTCATTTCATCACTTTTGGCCTGGAATTCAGTTATAAATATTGCCACTTCTGCTTTCTTTTCTTTTTCTTTCTGTCCTCTTCCTCTTTTTTTTTTTTTTTTTTTAATTAAGTTTATCTGTTTGTTTTCAAAGCTTTCTTCTCATAACTTTTAGGTAAGAAGATGATTTCAGTTGTTTAAACTTTCCTGTTCTGTTTCTCATTTGCTACAAAGAACTTTCTAAATAGAAAAAAGGATTTTAGAATTTAATAACAACTTTGATGCCTGAAAGTGGGAAAATTACTGTTTTGTTTGCACTTGAACTTGTGCTTTTTTTTTGTGAACTGTTCCTAATTTACCAATTGAGCTTTTTAAGCCTGAATCCAAAACATTAAAAAACTATATTATATTTTGTATGTCTGCATATGAAGACTGCACCTTTTCCTTTCTAATAGATATGTCTTTTTTATTATTATTATTATTTTCTTGCTTTACTGGTTAGGACCACAGTACTATTTTGATTAGAAATGATATGAGTGAAAATTTTTTGTTTTATTTCTAATCATAGGATAAAAGCATTCCGTAATATTAAGTATCAGCTAGTTGTGGGTTTTCTGTAAATGTGCTTTATCAAGTTGAAGACATTATCTTCTATTCATGGTTCACTGATAAATTTAACATGGGTCAAATAAAAAAATTTTTTTTTCTGTACCTATCGAGATGGTTAAGTATTTTCTTATCTACTTCGTTACTTTAGACAATTCTATTTCCTTTTAAATATTAAACCAGTCTTGCTTTTTTTAAAAAAAAAACTTTTAAAAGTTGGGAAAAACTTATTTTTCAGTAATTGGTGCTAACTTCTCAGTTTTAAGGGCTGGAGATATTATCTGGAGTCATTTTTATATGATCTCTTGCCAAATTATTCAGTTGTCTTTTCGAAATTACTTGTCAAATTATTCAGTTGTCATTTCAAAATTATTTACCTACGGAAGAATCTACAATAACTCCCTACTAATCTAATAGAGTCTCTTTTGCTCACTTTCATGACTCCCTAGTAATCTGGCTAGACCGTACTTATCTACTTTATTTTTCTTTACCTCTTTACATGAAATTTCTGTTATATATTTTCTAATTTTGCTTCTCTCCTACTATTTCTTCTCTCTCTTTCTCTGGGACTCTAATTATACATATGTTAGACCTTTCTCTGTGTCTTCAGTGTCTCAACCTCATGTCTCATTTTGTACCTGTTGCCATAGTATGATTAAATACCTTAAATAATGCCCTTTCACTCCCAAAAGTATTCCAAAAGTGTGTATTTACTTTGTGTCTCTTGTGCACTTGTCTCTATTTTCTACCCTTTAACTTCTCTGTACTTCGTTCTGGATATATTTCCTTTGGCTTGTGTTCCCTTTCAGTAGTTCTATCTTCTGTTGGTCTAATCTGTTAAACTTCTTGAGTTCTTCATTTAGTGTTTTTTTGTTTTTCAGTTCTAGAATTTGTTTCATCATTTTATAGTTTCTAATTCTCTGTCAAATTCTCAATTTTTTTCTTTATTTAATTGAACATATTAAGTATATTAATTTTAAATTCTGTGTCTGATAACTCAGTATTTCTAATGTCTGTTCTATTTGTTGGATTTTGGTCATTTAGATTTGTCTCCATGAATGCCTAGTATATTTTAATATGTGCCAGATATTGTATATGAAAAATTACAGAGATAATATGTGAGCTTGGATGACATTATTTTCTTCCAGAGAGAAATCATGTACATTTCTGGCAGAGGCTAAAGGCAGACCTTATCTCAACTGTTGAAGCTGAGAGATGTTTAAATTTTTTCATAACAAAACTTTTTAAAAGTTAGCTTAAAGTCATACAGATCACAACCACTTTTAATTTTTTGTTTTCTGAAAGAAAAATTATTCACTGTTTATAAATTATAAAATAGTATATTTATCTGGATTGTATATAATGTATTTAAAGGGAAAGAAGGAAAAGAGAGGGACTGTGAAAAACAAAGAAATACTTGGAGAAAAAAGGAAGGAAGAAAGACCTGTGCATAATGTTCTTTCTCTTTTATGTATTTAACAAGTACACAAAAAAAGCATATTTCCTCTTAGCTTGCCCACCTTCCTATCTCAGTTATGTAGTCTATCATATTGTCTTATTCTTTTGAGTTCTTGGTGTTTATCTTCCATGTGCAGTCTACAAAATTTTAAATTAGTAATTTATCTACCTAAAAGTTGGGATGAAGGGTTATGAGTGTGGCCAGTAAGCGGGCGGTTGACTCAAGACTGTGAAAACTTCTCCCAACACTCTTTCAGGCATACTTCTGCCTGTTTCCAGAGGTTAACCACTTTTTAGGTTAATTTCTTGGCTTTTTCCTTACCATGCATATAGATAGTGTAATTTTGGATCTTTTATCCATGTACTTTACTGACGTTTGGTTTTTCAGTTTTTGAGAGTGATTTGCCTTCCTCCCAACCTTGCCATGATAGATGGCAAACCTCTTTATTGCTTCTGTAGGATTCGTCTGGCCTCTGTGATCAAGGAGCACTTGGCTCTGGAATTTTATGCAGGGACTGGGTTTCTACCTGCCCGTAAGATTAGGTCTTAACCCCCACCCCCACTCTTATTCTCATGTGTTCATTAGAAGAACCTGACCTTGCTTTCCATAGGTCTTAGCTGCCTGGCATCAAATTTCTCTTACATCTGTGGCTTTGACTTAACTTTTTTCTGGAACCTGATATTTTTCAATATTTCTGGTTCCACTGTGTATCAAAACATTTGTATTGTCTTATGTGCATTTTATGTGCTTGCGACATCATCAGTCAGTCCACCTTGTTGTTGGACGTCCACCTTGTTAGACGTCCATCTCAGAGACTTTAAGCTCATGTTTATCATGACACAGTGCATTGAACTCCTTGCCTATTTACTCTAAGGCAAGGATAATCTCTGACAGGATTTTGGAAGTAGAGCTAGAGCAGATGTTTGAAATATTGTATTTGAAATAGGGCCATAAGGAGATAGACCTAATTTAGAAAGCTTTTTATGCTGGTTGAAAATTAGTTAAGTTCTCCACCCTTGTTTATTTATCTTTATTCATTCATTTGATTTTGTTTGTTAATTAAAAACAATTTTTTGAAAATGTCAGATCTGCAGAAAAATTGTAAGAATATTACAGCGAACTCTCATATACTCTTCACCTGCATTCACACATTGTTGACTCTTTGCCACATTGCTCTACTTTCTATATATCACATACTGTGTGATACAATATATATTTTTTTCCTTTTTCTCTACTCTTGAAAAGTTATATCTCTTAAGAACAAGAGTATTGACCAAAGTGTAATTTTATCAAATTCAAGAAATTTAATGAAGCAATATCGTTACCTAGTATGTAATCAGTGTTCAAATATTACCAGTTATTTTAATACCATCTTTTATAGTAACTGTTTTTTGAATTTTTATGTTTATTTGAGTCACAACTCTCTAGTAACTTTTTTTAAAGTCAAAATCAAACATTGCATTGAGTTATCATACTTCTTTAATCACCTTTATTTTAAAACAGTTCTTCAGCCTTTTTTCTCTTTTATAAAGTTGACATTTTGAAGAGTACAGGCCCATTATTTTGTAAAATACCCTGTCTTTCAATTTAAGCTCATCTGATTGTATCGCCATGGTTAGATGTGTGTTACAGTTTTAGTAGGAAAGCTACATAAGTGATACATCCTCTTACTATGAGGGATGTAATGTCAATCAGTTGTTGGTATGTTTTTTAATTACTTTGTTAAGACTGAGTCCACCAGGCTTCTCTTTGTAATTAATAAGTAATCTTTGGGAAGATAGTGTAAATGTCCTATTTGTTAACAAACTTTCATTCAATGGTTTTAACATAATTGTTATTTGTTATATATTTACTAATTGGCAATCTACTATGAAGAGGTATTTCTCCCCCCACCTCCACCTCCATTTATTATACAGCTGCCTTTGAAACCAGGTTTTGGGAAAATGTGAAAATCCTTGCTACAGAAAAAAATGACTATGGAGAGGAAAGATTGTCTCTGCTCCTCCAGTGTTGGCTGGAGAAGCAAATATAAAATTGTCAATTTTAATTTCAGTGCTCCCCAAACTTACATATTTTTTCATGACAAACAAGCATTTAAAAGCACCATTGGTACAAAGTGTTATTTAAATCCTTATTGATCTTGAAAATAATGTTTATGTGAGCATTTGTCAGCAAGTTTTTTTTTTAATTGCAGACAAAATATCTCTGTAATTGGTTTGAGGTTGTATTTTGTAGTTTATGTGAATAGAAATAGGCATTATATGTAAATATGAAAACAATATTGTTAATATGCTAGGAGCTGTTACTCAAAACAACTGAATTTGGTTAATAATATTCACCCTTCAAATAAGTCAAAGAAATGTTAACTGTTCAGTGTTAGATAAGTCCATACATAAACTTGTTTTTTAAAAAATCGGAGGTTATGAATAGAATTAGAAGACAAGCCACAAACTGGAAGAAAATATTTGCAAAAGGCACATCTGATAAGACTATTATCCTTATAGATACAGACAGTGGAATGGTGGTTACCAGAGGGGAAGGGGGATTGGAGGAGTATCAAGAGGGTAAAGGGGGTCAAATACAAGGTGATAGAAAGATTAGAATTTGGATAGTGAGCAGACAGTAGAGTATACAGGTGTTGTATTATAAAGTTTTATACCTGAAATGTGTATAATGTTATTAACCAATGTTACCCCAGCATATTTACTTAAAAATTAAAAAAAAGACCTAAAACATAAAAAAGATCTTGAAACACAATACAATGGCAAACCCCATTTAAAAATGGGCCACAGACCTTAACAGATACCTCACCAAAGATATACAGATGGCAAAGAAGCATATGAAAAGATACTTAAGCATCATTTGTCACAGTGAAATACAAATTAAAATAACACTGAGGTGCCACTACACACCTGTTAAGATGGCCACAATCTAAAACATTGACCACCAAATGCTGGTGAGGATATGAAGTAACAGGAATTTTTATTCATTGCTGATGAGAACACAAAATGGTACAGCCACTTTGGAAGACAATTTGAAGGTTTCTTCACAACTAAATATACTTTTATCATATGATCCAGCAATTGTACTTCTTAGTATTTACCCAAAGGAATCAAAACACATCTCCAGCAGGAGATTGGAGACTTCTCTGGAGAAAGTGTCCTCAGAGGGTAAAACTTCTATATACTAACACTGGAGGTTTCTTTCCATTGAGAGGGTGTGGGCAGCTTATTCTTGATCACCTTCTGTGAGCCCTACCAATTTACCAGCCTCACTCAAATATGCTGAGTTTCTTTTTGGTTCCTCATGCTCAAGTGTGAATGGGACAGCCCAGGATCACCGGTCACTTGATGAAAACCTGCAACATGGCTGCTAGTGTTTTTTAAGCCAAGTAAAGAATTGAGTCCAGAGGTGGGAGTGATAGTGTCTCATGTAGACTCCTATAATTTAAGTCAAGCATGTTTTTGGTTCAATGTTTCCAAAAAGTTAATGTCCAGTCTTCTAACATTAGGGAAGAAGGGCAGTTCTGGCCTGAGTCTGGTCGTGAAGGGGGTGTAGGGCCCAGAGTGGGATCTAACTGTTTCTTTGGTGGACTTTCAAATAATCCTGTTTTGGCCTCATCTGCTACCCTACATTAGGAGATATTTGGAACCTCTAATTCCTTAGCCTTTCTTCGGCCCTTTAGTTCAGAGGCGCCTGCTTTGTTTAGGGATTCCCTCACTGCCAGCTTGGATATTAGCTCTGCTCTGCTCAGTTATCTGTTCTGCTTTCCATCTTCCAGAGCTTTGATCTTGTTATCTCCATGCCTGTTCTTGTCCATGTGTATATGCTTTTTAGGCCCCCACCTTTTTGCTGTTTTAATGATGTTAAATCTACTTGCTTAGGAGTAAGCAGAAATAAACATTGCTGCTTTTATATTTAACCAGTCTGTTCACTTCCCCCCAGTGTTTTTTTATTGACATCTTTCTTTCGTTGTTTCCTCTTCTGAGTTTATTTATAGCTTTTGTAATTCTGTACTTTTAATTGGAGATTGGGAAGATAGTTGAGGTAAATATTTTTTATCTGCCTATTTAAGTAGAACTCATAAGTTTTCATTTAAAATTAACATTTCAATATGAGAATAAGTAAAAGGTCTAGAGAACTTGCCTATCCAGTTAAGTGTATTTTTCCTTTAATTATATTATTTACACTTGAGCATTGTTGTAGGCTCTTCTGTCCAATATTTGGGTATTGGCGATGTCTACATCCATCACGTAACAATGGGAGAATTGATATAATGTTATCTTTTTTTGTTGTGTTAAAATATGAATAACAAAATTTACTGCGTTAACCATTTTTAAGTGTATGTGTTATTCAGTGGTATTAAATACATTCACATTGTAGTGCAAGGATCATCACCATCCATCCCCATAACTTTTTTCATCTTGTATAACTAAAACTCTAGTATTATAAAGGGTCTATTAAATAATTACTTTCCACTTTCTCCTTCCCCCAGCTCCTGGCAACCACCATTATACTTTCTGCCTCTACGATTTTAACTTCTATAAGTACGTTAGAGAAGTGGAATCATACAGTATTTATTTTTTTGTGACTGGCTTATTTCACTTAACATAATGTCTTCAAGATTCATCTATATTATAGCCTGTGTCAGAATTTCCTTCCTTTTTAAGGCTGAATAATATTCCATTGTATGTATATGCCACATTTTTTTTACTCATTATATTACTAAAATGTATAATACAAGTCTGTATATGTTCTAAACACCTCAAATGTTTATTTGTTATGAATTTATATTAATGAAAATGATGTGCAAAGAATGTTGTTAAATTGAAATTGCTATTCAAGGTCCAATAAATAGTTTTTGTTATTTGTTAAATGTCTTGAAGAAAGGCCTTGATTAAATGAGGTTATTAGACAAGAAAAACTATAATTGGTGAGTCTGGGGAAAATGGGTGTTGATGAAACATGAAGAGACAGCAATATTTGTGGGAAGCATCATGATATATAAATATGTTTTTGACCTGATTAAACCATTTTAGAAAAGGTGACACACTAAATTTAATCAAATATATGTGGTTGGGAACTACATCGAATTTTTAGTAAATATCTGAGATTATATATAGTAATTGGGTTATGTCCCTAGGGCAAAATATTTAATAAAGTAGTAAGTGTGTCTGATGAACTTACATATTCAGCATATTATCAGGAAAGGGACAACAAATGTGAAAGCTTGTAGAGGAATTTGCAGCATAATCTAGAGACTAGAATGCTAAGTAAAATGGCCTTGACTTGAACTAAAGTGGTACTGGTGGTAACTGAAGAGGCTTACTTTGGCTTACTCTGACAGCAGCTAATGAATAGCCTTAAAACCCATCCCATCAGGGATTTCTGCCCTTGAGGTGGATAGTCATTTTGGCAATTATAACTTGTTGGTCACAATAACTAATATAGGCAGTAATCTGCAAAGTAGAAAGAAAAGAAAATCAAATACATACATTGTCAGGCAAGAAGGCTCTCTAGACTCTTGGTGGCAAAATTCAAACCTGCTTGCCCCTGAAGTGAAGAAGGGTATATGAAGCTCATAGTGGAATGATACCAGTTAACCATCTGACGTGATTTTAGTTTCCTAAAATGGCCTCTCTTGATTGCTTCTCTTGTGTCTGCTTGGCAGTTTTATTTCCCAGTTAATAATTTGGATTTATATTTATAAACTCTAATAACTGAAGTTGTCCCCAAAACCTTGACTGAACTAATAAAATTAGTTTCCTGAGCATGTATGTGCACGGACTGGATCCTGGTCCAGGATTACCATTTATTTGCTATTTTCGGTGACAAAAACCTAACCTGAAAGTGCCAGCAGGCCTCTGATTACCTTTTCAAAATCACTTCACCTATTTTCCCTGATGATTTTGCATGGGGAGTTTGAAGGTCAGACTGAGGAGTTTGCCGAAAGTTCTGGAGCATAAGAGCAACATGATGATATAATGCTTTACTAAGCTTATTTTCAGTAGCTTGCCTGAAGTTTATAGTATAATTTATAAGACAGAGTTGAGGAGGAAAACTTTTCCTGTACCCTCTTAGGTTCAGTAGCTGGGGGCCTGCAAATTAAACTGACAAAAGACAGCAAGAGAAAAGACAGTTTATTAACACCTGCAAACTGTACACCACTGGAGTGCTCAGTGATGACTAGCTCAAAGACATGGTTAGAATTTGGGCTGTATATGCCTAACTTAGTAGGAGCATGGAGCAGGGAGAAAAGACTTTTATGGGAAGAACAAATATGTTTCTTTAGGAAAGACAAATAGGTTTTTAGAACAAATAGGAGATAAGAAGTCTTTGATCAAAGAAATTGGTCTTTTCATCTTCTTCATGACCATGAAACTCCTCCAGAGAGGGGAATTTATGGTAGGTGTACTCTTGGTCTTTCTCCTAGGAATAGAAGTCAACCTGTAATGGGAATTTATGGCAGTCTTTCTCAGAAGTTTCTGTTTTTAGATAAGAGAAGCTCTGAGTAGGTTTCTACATTTATTGATTCTCATATGTCTTCATCTTAAAATAATCTTTATGCCATAGTGGCATATTTTGGGATGGCATATCCTGATGCCCTTCAAAGGTAAAGTAACTAACCAAGTGAGTCTATTCCAGATACAAAAGGAGACCTGGGTAAGGTGGCATCTGTGGAAATGAAAATGTAGCAAATATAAAGGATTTTGTACAAGCAAGAGTTTGAAGAATTTAGTAACTGGTTAGTATAGTAAAGGGCAGAAAAAAGGAAAGATTTCAGTTGTAGATCTCTTTTTATATTTGTACCAAATTTCTCTTATTATTCCTTGGAGCACTCAAAGAGAATTTTACAAAAAGCAAAGCATAGGTAGAGTGACTCTTACGTTAACCTAAAGTTTAAAAACTGAAATGAGAGGAAATAAAGTATTTGGGGTCAAAGAATTGTAATTCGGGGAGCTCAGATTTCAACCAAAAACCCAAATAGTGTCCTCATTACAAAGTGAAAGTAGGGTTTAAAAAAAAAAAACACTAAAAGGAAAGGAATGATTACATGAAAAGAAGAAAAAAATTCCTATTGGTGCTGACAAGCTGAGCTTAACCTTAGCTATATGTGATTGGTTACTGATTCTAACTTCAGATTGAAGGTCCACAATAATCAGTCTTTGTGATCAAGATGTCAGCATTTTTGCTTACTTTAAAGATAATCGTTTATAAAACAGTTGTGGTTTATCCCAGTCCAAAGGTTTGGCCGAGTCCAAAGTTTCAAGGAACAAGATGAGCAATTTAGTTGCTCTGGAATGGCAGCTCCAGCTCCATTTATGTCAAGTTTCTTAATTATATTACACTTATATTGTAAAGAATGATAGATTAGGCCCTCAGGGAACAACAAGCTCTGATGCCTGAGGGATAACTTGTTCCCCAGTGAAGACTTCACCCCTTCTGGCTCAATAACTAATTCTAGTTACATAATTTTAGTGCTTCCAGTGGTACAAATTCACAAGAGTCATTGTGCCATTATAATATTTGCATTGGTAGATTCTCTGGTGGTGGGTACACAATTCTCCACTTCAGTGTGAACTAAGGGCTGCACAGTCCTCTGGCCCGGTTCTTATCAGATCCTGTGTTACTTTAGGGCCGTGAGCTGTTTAACCCTTTAAAAGGTCTTTTTATTTTTACCTTAACATTTGTTAGTATTCTTAACCAAAATTACAAAGGTCTGAGGGAGTATGTGTTTCAAATGCTGTCAACATACAAGTGATAGGCCACAAAAGATAAGTCCTTTATAATTTGGGTCACTTTAGACTTTAACCTGTAATTGATCACAGTGGACTCTGTTGTGACATCTTATTCTGACAATTATTTCTTCTCAGAGACGTTTTCTTTCTCCTTCATTGGTTTCTTCCCCCTCCTTATAAATTTTCTCAGATATCCCTATCCTACAGGGAAAATTCTTTTAACAGAATAATAGCCTAACATTTTTCCTGTCTAACTTCTCAGAAGCTGAATCCATTTCTCACTACCACTTTAGGAAACCATCTTTTCATAGGTCATTAGCAACACAATGTCAAGTGCAGTGGCCTTTTTCTCATCTTTTGAGGATGAAAGAAACCAGAATACGTCACCCCAAAATATACCTCTTTGACATAAAAATTATTTTGAGCTGAAGGTAATTAAGCAGCGAATGCAAAAGAACTTCTTTCTACCCTCCCTGCTGTCTGCCTAAAGGCAGGATATAAATTCTTTCACTGGACACAGACAAAGCAGCCCTGAGCTGCAAACAAACCTTAAACAGTTTCCTCCCGTTGTTTACCTTCCCACGGTTTGTGGCTCATGCATGCCTAAAAGTACTTTTGTCCTGTCATTGCTCTACAAATTTATTGTTCTTTGTTTATGATCCTATATAAGCTGCAATTGTAAGCCTGCTTGAGTTATTTAAATTTCTCCTGTGTGATGTGTGCTGCACATGTTAATAAACGGTTTTTCTCTTGTTAATCTGTCTTTTAGTTAAGAGGCCCACCTGAAAACCTAAAATGGGTTAAGTTTTGCCTCCTCCACAAGAACTTTATATTGTTTGACCATCCCTTCAATCGTAAAACTTTCATTTCCCTTCAATTTCAATGAAAACTACTTAGAAATTATGTTGCCTATTTGATTAGTTCTTGCGTTTCTCTTTATGGTTCTTTTATACAGATATTTCCCTAGGGTCTCTGTTATTTTCTGTTTTCTATTTTATCCCTTGGTGATGTCATCTACTGCTATAGCTTTATACCTAATTTTTTGAGAATATCCACCTCTGTCTCCTTTAACCTCAGTCTTAACTTTTTCCTTCAGTTCCAGACTTGGCATTTTCAGATAGATCTTTAGGTGTTTCTAACTTCACCTATGAAAACTGAACTGATTGGCTAAAAATAATGAACCTCAATCCCAAACTTAAACCACATATAGAAATTAATTTGCAAGGGTTCATGAATCTAACTGTGAAAGGTAATAATGCTTCTAGAAGAAAATGGAGAATGTTTTCATAACTTTGAGATCAGCAAAAAAATTTATTAATAACACAAAGTGCTAACCATCTAAGGAAAGGTTAATAAATTGGACATGTTAAAATCAAAAGACTCCATAAGAGGCTACTACTCAGCAATAAAAAGAAATGAACTATAGGCACAGAATACAACATGAATAAATCTCAAAATAATTATACTGAGTGAAAGAAGCCAAACAAAGCATGCATAGTATATGATTTAATTTATATAAGACTAGAAAGTGCAAATAGTGACTTATAGTGATAGAAAGCACAGCAGAGGTTGTATAGAGGAGGGGCCAAAGGGAGGGATTACCAAGGCACATGAGGAATCTGAGAAATAATGGGTGTGTTTACTGTTTAGTGCTGATAATTTTAAAGTTATAAATATCAAAATTTATCAAATCTTATACTTCCAATATATTGTTTATTGTGAATTATACTTCAGTAAGGCTGTTCTTAATGTGTAAAGACAGACCACCCAAATGAGAATGGGTAAAGGTCATTTATTCAGAGCTTATGGCAGAGACTCAAAGGCATGTAGACCAGTAGGAAGCTTCGTAGTAGAAAAGGGAAGGTATGTCCTGATTTAGGACAATTGGCAGAGGGAAGCTGCAGGTAGCCTAACTAATAGCGGGGGCATCCTGTGTGCTTGGTTAGGGGTACGTATTTGGCTTTCTATGGTTGGTCATAAGTTGGAAGCAGGGGCAAAAATTAGGGATGCTGTCAGTTATTAATCAAGTCCTGGCTGTTTGGGGCCAATTTCTATAGGGGTTATTGTTTGGCTTCCTGGGCTAGTTGCTACAGATGGTCTGACTTCCTTGACTGGTTATTGTAGATAGTAGGCTGACTTCTTGAACTAGTTAGTGGAGATATTAAGTTGGCTTCCTGGGATAGTTTCTGCAGGTTGTGGGTCAGAGCTTTATTTTTATATACGTGGTCTGGCCATTAGTATATTCAGACTCTCATGAAAAGAAACAGTCCCTAAGAAAGACAAGTCACAGACTGGGAGAAGATATTTGCAGAACATATCCAACAAAGTACTTACATTTACTGTATATATTTTGAAAAATCCTACAATTCAGTAAGAAAAAGACAGCCTAATTTTTTAAGTGAACAAAAGATTTTAACTAGCACTTCACAAAAGAAGATATCCAAATAGCTAATAAACACACAAAAAGTGCTAGTAGAGGAAATGCAGTCATCATTTAACCACTAATGTAATCATTAACTATTTAATGCAAATTAAATGAGATACTACCACACCCATATCAGGATGGCTAAAATTAAAGACTTAGCAGTAACCTTGAAGTGGTGGTATAGCTGTGGAGCATCTGGAACTCTTATACCCTGCTGGGGGGAGTGTATATTGGTACAGATTCTGGAAAAACTGTTTTGCAGTATCTGTTAAAGCTAGACATATGTATATTCTGTCACTCAACGTTAAAACTCCTGACTTTATGTCTGGTAGCAGTGAGTGTTTATGTCTACCAAAGACTCGTGCAAGAATATAATAAGCTAAACAAAAAACAAAAAACAAAAACATAATAAGCTAAAAAACAGGAGACAACCCAAATATTTGTCAACTATAGAATTTAAAGATTATAGTATAGTCATAAAAGTGCTACATAGCAATGAAGAATAAACTACATGTAGCATTAAATCTTACATATATGCATACTGTTGAATAAAGGAAGCTGCACACAAAAGAGTTAATACTCTTTGATTCCATTTATAAGAAATTCAAACAGACGAAACTAATCTATGATAATAGAGGTCAGGATGATGGTTCCCTTTTGGTGGACTTATTGACTGAGGGGACACAAAGGAGCCTTCTGGATTATTGAAAATGTTCTATAACTTGGTCTGTATGTGGTTATAAGGGAGTATACATATAAAAATATTTATTGAGCTGTACACCCAAGATTTGTACATTTCATTACAAATGAGTTACATCTCAATAAAGACATTAGTTTTTTTTTTAATACTTGTACTCATTTCCTGTCTCAATACTTTTGTTTACACTTTTCCTTAAAACTAGTTTTCTCTATAGTTTTTTGACTGAAACTCTGTTAAACTGCAGTCAGTCCATAAATCCTGTCAGCTCTTCCTTTAAAATATCTTAATACTATTTACAAATCATGTCTGAACTAGAGTTTTAGCCTTGACCACAAGCCTGAATTATTGCCATGCACCTAATTGGCTTCCTTGATTTTCATACTCAAAACTATTCTACAGTATGCCAACTAAACTGTCTTTATAAAGCACCATTCAGATCCTAGCACACTGTGTTACTTCCTCTCCTCAAAAGCCTTGAGGGGGCTGCCATTTCTGGCATACTAGAAGCAGATGAGGCTCTAGCATTGCATTCAGACTCTCATGGTCTGGCCCCAGCCAGCCAGACTACTTCCTTATCCACACACAATCCTTCGGAAAACTGGAATACTTAATAGTTCCAAACCCATCTTGCTCTCTGTTGCTTATACCTCTGTTCAAGCTCTTCTCTTGATGAATGCTTTCTTTCTCATACCATCCCCATTTCAAACCATTTCAACCATGTGGGGAAGAGGGAGTTATGCTGTGCTTCAAAAAATCCATGAATCCTCTGAAATTATATCCAACTATTTCTATATATGTATATTTTTTTGGGGGGAAAAAAGCTTGTCTTACCATCAGATTCTCAAAAGGGGTCCATAAAGCCCCCAAAGTTAAATTGATTTAGTGCTCTTTTGAAGGAATGTAGATGAATTCATTTTGTGTTTTTACAAAGTTTTTGTCTTATTAAAACTTAGTTCTCAATATGCTGGGTAATAAAACTTTTAAATAGATAAATTATATTTAAGGCTCAGTTTCAGATTCAGAATAATGGCTTGTCTTCATCCATTTCTTAGGTTCCTAGATTTAGCTCCTTGTGTGGAGTTTATTTTCCCCAAAAGATAGTACCTTAATATTTTTCACTTTGGTATCTTTAGTTAGGGGGGAGCGTTTTCCCCTCTTCCACATAACTGTTTATGCAGCTAGTAGGTAATATCATCTCTGTATGCTTTGATGTAGCAATCCCTTTTAAAAGGTACTAGTCACATTTTTCAACTTTTCGTTTGTTTGTTTTAGATTATCATAGGCAATGGAAACTGATCTCAATTCCCAGGACAGAAAGGACCTGGACAAGTTCATTAAATTTTTTGCCCTCAAGGTAATATATCCATTCTCTTGAGCCTAGAACTGTTAGAAATAACTTCCTTACTTTTCCGTTTTTGGAAATACAGCATAACAGCTTGCAGCTTGCCCATTTTAAGGAATACTTCTGTCTGTTGTAAACCAAACTGTGAAGTTTGGGGGTGGTACTGGGGGTGTAACTAAAAAGTAGCTTCCAATTTTCCACAGCTATTTGTTGTAAAAAATTTATTTTGCAAGGCTGTTTGCAGAAATGTCAAACTATTATGCCAGGTTATTGGCACAGTATGTCCCCTTGGGTGGGAACAAAGACTGTGGACTGGAATGGACAGCATTTTGGGCATCTTTCCCAAATCATCAACTAACTCTGAAATGTCTAACTTTCATTTATGGCTCCATTCTGGGTAAATGAGGAATTCAAACTGAATTTTGAATGCTTTGGAAGTTATATTTTCTTAAATCTAAAAATCATTTCCACCTCTGTCACTCCCTCTTCTCAAACCATTTGCCATGTAAGAAAATTTCACGCAGTAGGTTCTGGTTGTAAAATTAGTTGGAAGACTTTTGCCATATGGGCCAAAAGATGAATAATTGTAGAATCCTTGGTTTAAATCTACTATGATTACATAAGTGTATGGCAGTGGATATTTAAACCTATGGTTTGACTTATTTCTTTATGAAAGTCAGAGCCACCATATGCAACTCTCCTTCTGCCATGTTAGAATATTACAGATTCCAAGCCTCAAACTGTAATTCCTCTAATTGGTTGGTACTGTATCCTCAGGAATATTTACAGTATTCTTTTTGTGTAGCATTTTTTTTCTATCTGTTCCTGAATGTTTTTAGTTCCTAAAGTATAGTTAAGATCATTGGCATCTTTTTAACCCTACATTGGGAGGGTTTTAACCCTGACGGGGAGCCAAATCAATTTCTGTTGTTTGATTGTTTTTTTTAGACTGTTCAAGTGATTGTCCAGGCTCGACTTGGTGAGAAGATTTGTACTCGTTCATCTTCATCCCCAACGGGTTCAGATTGGGTAAAATTCCTATTCTTTGCTAGGGGATATACTGTAGCATTTGTCACAAGGAATCAGTGCAGTAGTAAGGAATACTATTAATAGTATTACTAAATCATAACATTAAAATATCTAATTCTGTTTGATTCATTCACTTGGAAAGTATGGTTCTTCATTGAATGTTATTCCCGGATTAGTTTGGCTCTTGGCTTTCTACTGTAATAAATGAAAAGCTTAGTCTTTAGAAAACAAAAATATCTTGTTACCTAATCCTTGTAATAGGTCATTGGCATTTTCAACCATAGTTTGGGTCTTTGATGCAGGATATCTCAGATGGGGAAGGAAGAAGTGAATGAATGTTCTTAATCAGTTAAAGCAATGCCTGCAGTACCCAACATACAGTCTGACTACTTTATGTTTCCATAATGTTCCATGTGCTTGCTTAACCCAAAATTTCTTTTGTTTTCTAGTTCAATTTAGCAATCAAAGACATCCCAGAGGTTACACATGAAGCAAAGAAGGCACTGGCAGGGCAGCTTCCCGCTGTTGGGAGATCTATGTGTGTGGAGATCTCACTCAAGACTTCTGAGGTAAGGTTATGGCCAGGATGGCATCTTAATTTGGCACTCAAAGCTCTTCACACTCTGGTTCCAGCTCAGCCTGATTTCTGCCCATTTCTTCTCTGAACTTCTCATCATTCTCTGAAGGGGGGCGTGGTTTTTGTACTTATTCTTCCAACCACCTGGAATAGGCTTTGTCCTCATCTTCACATGTATCATGTATAATTGAGATATTCTCATCCTTCAAGACTTATATGCTCTAGAGAATCCCCTTTCTAGAGGGAGAGGTAACTATTCCCTTTAGACTTCCTATGTGCTTTGTTTATATTTGTTTCTGGAGAATAATTTGCTGTATTGTGATTTTTAAAAAATATTTTTCACTCACTGTATTCTGTGTTAGGATCGAGGCAGATATTACTTGTATGTTTATTAATCTATTTCCATTACAGGATTATGAGGCTGCATGGTATAATGAAAGGCAGATGGAGTTTGGTGCTATATAGACCCAAGTTTAGGTCCCAGCTGAGTGACTTTGGCCACATTACTCAATCCCGCTCTCACCAACACCACCAAACTAACATGACACTTCAGTCTTGCACAGCTACAATATTTTTTCATTTAATCCTTATTGTAAATTGGCTAACATGATGTACATTAGGCGATCATCATATGTTCCTGCTCATACTTTACACTTTTTTTCTGAAGGTCATCAGCTATGCCACATCTTATTTATCTTTGTAGTTCTTCAAATTCTTTTCTAAATGAGGCAGGATATAAATAAATATTCATCTCTATGCCTAACACAGTGCCTGGGATGGCACATAGTAGGCTCTCAGTGAATTTTATTGAATGAATGATGTCATCACTTATTCCATGGAAACCATAGGACCAAATAAAAAAACTTCTATTCTTCTTTATTGCCAGTTTATACTATAATTTATTTTTCTTAGTGATCCCAAAGGAATCCTTAGAAGAACTCTCTCCTCTCCCAGGCATCTGTGAAATCTGACTATAAACTTATGATTGTCATAGAGAAACCACACCAACTTGTCTTGGATTCTTCATACTATCCAGTCATTCCTTAATTTTTTTTTGTGGGGGGGGGATTCAAAATTCATTATGTCATTTAGAAATGACAGTATAATGAGAAGGATATATATTAAGGATACATATTTAAATTTGATCTGGAACCAGTAGAAGTTCTTTATTCCACAAACTAACCCAAGCTTACTCCTAAAAGAATAGCCCTTTCAAACTAATTAGTAAAAAGGTTACTTGTTTTCAAGGTATGGGACTATCCTTTTCACTCAGTGACACATAGGATTATTACCGGGTTGAGAGAGATTCTGGCTTTAGTCTTATTTTTTTCTTTCCCACCCACTAGACTAAGTCTGTTCAGAGTAACACAGAGAGACTCTGAATAGTTTGGCTAAAGATATGAGATAAAAAGATTTTAAGGAGCTTGTTAAGGTATTCTTTAATTGTGGATGTCACCTAAAAATACCCCCTATAGAGTTGGAGGGAAAGGCTCTCTCCATCATTGAAAGTGTAGGCCTTTCTGAAGAGTACATAGCAAAAGTCTTAGAAGTATGAATACTCTTTGATCTAACAATTCTAATTCTGGAAATTTGCCTTAAGATTTTATTTCAGAGTGTGTGCAAAGTTTTAGTCTCAAGGCTATTTATCACAATGTTGTTTGTAATAGTAAAAAATTAGAAACAACCTGTATGTTCAAGTATGGGGGGACTGATTGGATAAAATGATTGCCTTATGGTGGAATACTATGTAACCGTTAAAAACAATGCAGAATTTTTAAATATAAGGGAAATATTTTATTTATTAACAAAAAATTGATAAAAATAGTATATACTATATAATTTCACTTTTATTTAGAAAAGTGGATTATAAACTAATCTCTTTTTTGCTTATTCATACTTTCTAATATATTTTATAGTGACTATAAATAGTGCTTTGTTATAAAAAAAAAGGTAACTAAAAAAATAATAAAATGAATATTTTTCCATCTGCAGGGAGATTCCATGGAGCTAGAAATTTGGTGTCTTGAAATGAACGAAAAGTAAGTGCTCTGTTTTAGGGTCCTTGGTTGTGGTGGCTGAGGATAAAACAGTGAAAAGCAGGGCTTTGTTATCAGTTATGGAGGGTGTTTTGACCACTTAAAACCAGTAGGTCTTTGCTACAATTTGCTTCATGCTTGGCTTCCAGCCCAGGCATAGAGATGACCTTCAGAGGGAGTGTCAGTCCAGAGAGACTCAGACACCACAGGGAAAGGAGCAGAGAGAAAGCTGAAAAGGGTTTGTTGTTTTCCCAGAGTACAGATAGTTCTTTGATTAAATCCTTTGGGAGCTCTTATAACATGACTTCTCTATTTTTTCTGCTTTCTGTGTGGCAGACATCCAATAAGATGTCCCCTCATGACTCCTTTTTACATATTATGTTGGTCATGGATTGGAAATGCATGTTTTTTCCCTCCTACATTTTCTTCTTTCAAGACAGATTAGCTTACTTCCTGTCTGAAGTTTCAGTTTTCAAGAAGAGTATACATATAGGAAAATTGAGGAAATAGCAACACATCAAAAGAAAATTGTTAGTAATAAGTATATGTGTTATGGGCATTTTAAAAAAAGAGAAAGCAATTGCCAGGTTATAGTCCAAAATTTTAGTACCAGACTTTCCTTCAGATTGCCTGTTAGATGTGTAGAGGTGGACAGCTCATGAGATAGTACATTGAAATTATGTTTGTGCATTCAGTAATATAATCGCAACATTGAATTACTGTTTTTAAGTGGGTTGCTTTAATTCTTAGAAAGATAACTGCTTCAGAGCTAGAAAAAATGTATTGGGTGTCTTTTGGAGCCTATCTCCCAGTGTCTAAGGCATAAGAAAGTGAAACTTTGGCTTGTCTCAAAAATCCATTGATAAACTGACAAAGAACTCTATGATAATTATACTTTTAGTTCAAAGCATGTTTTCATAATAAATTTAATCTTATACAGTTCCAGTGCTTAATTTGCAACCATCTCTATTGACTGTAATACTCTGTGAATAGTATATTTGGACTATAAAGCAGTTTATATTCTATCAGAATTTGGGAATGATGCCAACAAATTAATCTTCATCACTACATGGAAAATAATAGCTTTATATCATTTGCATTTCTGTTTTTCGTTTTACTTCAGTTGAATAGGAGAATGCTGATAGTTTCTGTGTGCTCTGCAGGTGTGATAAAGAAATCAAAGTTTCCTACACAGTGTACAACAGACTGTCGTTGCTGCTGAAGTCTCTCCTTGCTATAACTAGAGTGACACCAGCTTACAGACTCTCCAGAAAACAAGGGCATGAATATGTCATATTATACAGGTAAACAGCATGGCTACTCACTTCTTGACTTACTGGTCGGCCTCATCACTTTGCAGATGGTCTAACTGGCATTCAGGTATCATTCAGGTATTCTGTGATTAATTTTCAGACGAATGGTTGGGTAGTTGATGCTATAGCTTTACTTTGATTGTCTACCCATTCTCCCTTATGAACCTCAGCTTTCTAAAGCTACCAAGTTCTTTGTCCTTTTGTATTTTGTCCTTTTTGGATTTAGAGGTCCTACTGATACACATCTCAAAGCTGGAAAAGGAGCTTAAGACTTTAAAAAAAATAGGCTATTTTGGGAAGAGTCCATAGCCTTCTATATTCCCAAGTTAAATTAAAACTTTTTGTCTAACAAACTGCTAATTCAGTTTATTTTTAGTTAGTCATTTGTGGATGTAAAGAACTGAGTATCTTGGAATATTTCACCTCCACACCTATTTATGGAGTACCTTTCTAATGTAAGCATTGTCCTAGGCCCAAGGAAGAACTATACAGAGGCCCTGCCTTTCAGGTGGTGTTTCTAATCTAATGGGGGAAGCAATTTGGTTCTTGTATAATTACAGTAAAAAGCAAGATTTGAAAACTGCATAGCAGTATCAGGAAAAAAAATACTGAGAGAGCGAAACGACACAGGATTCATGGAGGAAATGGCCGTTAAGCTAGACCTTAAGGCAGAGAGAATTTCAGCTGGTAGAAGTGAGGAAGAAAGATCGTTCTGGGTGGGGAGTACAACAGATGGCAAGGCACAGAAGTAGGGGTAGGGTGTGAGCTGTACTCAGATTGTCCAGTGGACCAGAGTGGTGGTCTAGAGGATATGTAGGAAATTATGAGAGCAGAGCATGGAAAGCCAGAAGTTCTCAAACCATCCAAGACTCTTTTCTTTCCTATTAGTGATGAGCCATTGGTTTTAGCCTTTTGAGTACATGTATAGAGCTGATTTTGAGAAGAATTAGTATAGCAGATGGAAGGACTAAGGATTAGAGACTTAACTGGTTCTGTTGAAACAATCCAGTACCTGAGATAATTATCAAGTTATTCTTTAACTTTCTTAGCAATAATCTAGCAACCCTACCCATGTTTATTTTTCTAAGTCTTTAATACATTTTTATAGTCTTCTCTATAGTCTTCCTAGGTTTCAAGTTCAGTATTCCATTTGAAAACTACTAGATTTTTCAGATGCAACAGAAAGATTACTTTCTAACTCTTACCTCTCATTTACCTATGCTAAGGCCCCCTCACTTTTTTTTTTTGTAAGTAGCCATACTACACTACTAGTCATCAGCTTAGTTAACTAGGACTTCTAGTCCTTTTCATATTAGTGTTTAAAGTCTTCTTTTATCCTGTATCTCTGGAGTAATACAGTATTTATTACTCACTGTTTATCATTTAGAAGTACTTTTGGATGCAAATAACTGTGGTTTAAACCATAGAAAAGTGGTTTCAGAGGTAGATTTGGCTCCTTTTTTCTATTTTATACTGTTGTCAACAGGTTGACAGTATAGCTTTATGCCATAAAAGAATAGCCTTGTCTTTTTTTAAAAGCTGTATTATCATCTTTCTCCTTGACCATTTAGATTTGATTATGTCATTGTAGAATTACGTTGTTATAAAAACTCATCCTGGATTTGTCATTCAAAACTGAATTAATGTTTTGTATTCTACGATCTGTGAAGAAAACTTTTGCTTAGCATCTGAATGGCATAAAGAGTCTAGCCAAGGAAAGGTTTAATATGATTAGGTTGTTTTAAGCACTGTACCAGTATTCAAATTTGTAGTGAGGTGATTAAGCGTCAGCTTTTATTAGAGGGTATCGAGCAAAATCTCTTTTGGCAACACGTCGTTAACGTCATTTCTACATTACTTTATGGCAGGAATTAGCAAAGTAGCCAACAGACCATCTGCTTGTTTTTATATTTTAGAACATAGCCACCCTGTTAGTGTACACATCATCAGTGGTACTTTTGCAAGACAACAACAAAGATAAATAGTTGCACCAACTGTATGGCCCCCAAGCCTAAAATATTTACTGTTTAATCCTTTTAACAAAAGTTTGCTGACTTCTGCTTTATGGTGCTGTCACCTCGAGTATGTATTTCAGATATTTTTTCCCAAATGGGGCTATAATCTGAGACCTAGGATTCAGAGTTATCCTGAATCTCATCCCTGAACTATCCTTATCCCATTTGTAACACATAACCATAGGGCTTTGTACATTGTTGGTGTTTAGTTTTTAACAATATTACTTGAAAAAATATATTTTGAGTGTTTTCTAATTCAGACTTTTAGCTAACATAGTCTGGCCTTCCAAGATTTGTGGAAAGGTTCTATATTTATATTTTCAGAATAGTCTTATGTAATTATTCTATGGTGGAAAAGATTTTCTAATTTCTTAACCAATTTACTTTGGAATGACTTGACAAGCACAGAGAGCTCTTTTTAATTGAAAACCACTCTTCAAAATCTAGTACCTTCTGTTGCATATTTGAAAATTACAAAGAGAGTAGATCTTAAAAGTTCTCATCACAAGAAAAAAAGTTCTATAACTGTATGGTGACAGATATTAACTAGACTTATTGTGGTGATTATTTTGCAATAAATATAAATATTGAATCGTGTCGTACATCTGAAGCTAATATAATGTTGTATGTCAATTATACTTCAATTAAAAGAACACTAATACTTTCTAATATTAGTCCTAGATCTGTTTGCCAATTTTATCTATATATTCTTTATTTTCTAGTAGATGTGCTTTAAAAACATGTCGCAGAAGTGGGAAGAAACTTAAATAGCAGTTTCTACTTGATTATTATTTTCCTAATTTTTTAACCAATCCACTCTATATACACTGTTAGGAGAGGTGTTCATACAGATAAGAAGGGTTTATTTTGTTTATTTTGTTTCTAGGTTTTTTGGCTGTAGAGGCCCTAGAATAAAGAATCAGGTAACATTTCTTCTTCTTTCTTCCTTACAGAATATACTTTGGGGAAGTTCAGCTGAGTGGCTTAGGAGAAGGTATGTATTAGGTTAAAACACATTTGTAGTGTTAAGAGCTTGTGTGTTGCCTGTAATCATATGTACCTTGTGATTTTAATATGTATAATACGAGTAAAATAAAGACAGGTAGGTGGTCCAAAGAGCTGCCAGGGAAATGACTGAATAATTTCCCCCAAATTACAGTAACTCAGTATTCTTTCTTACTCTTTATATAATTATTGGTTTCCTGATTTTCTACAATGAACATGTTAAGTGTTTGCAGTGAACATCAGCTTTGAAAAATTGGAAATGAAACCAAGAAAACCAGGAAAGCTTGGTTGGAAGTATCACCTGCAAGGCCCTGGCTCTTTTCCATACTTAGTTCTGGGGTGGCAGCTTGAGTGGACTTGCGGTTACTTCTTAAATATAAAGAATCATATTTACAAATGTAAATGAGTGACAAACTCCTAGTGCCTTTTTGCTATTTCATTGGGCATGTGACACATCTGGGCAGGGTTGGTTAGGACTCACTCAAGCTTCAGTATTAATAATTGTTTTACCTCTTTGAAGGTAGTTTTATCTGCACATAGAATGCTGTTTCTCCTGATAATATTAGGTCAATATAAAATTAATTGAAAGAAAAAAATAATACACACACACACAAAGACATACACATGAAATCGAGACCGCTGCCCTCAAGGTGCTAAGTGGATAATGCCAGAGATTGTATAGGTTGAATGATTCACGGAATGACAGACTGTGGGGCAATGTCAGTATTCTCTGGAAAAAAAAAGCTAATTGTTTATCTCTTCTCCTAGGTTTCCAGACAGTTCGTGTTGGGACAGTGGGTACCCCTGTGGGCACCATTACTCTTTCTTGTGCCTACAGAATTAACTTGGCATTCATGTCCACCAGGTGAGGAAAGGGCGTTGGAATCCAAAAGAACTATTCCAAAGATATTACAGGTTTTTTTTGACCAAACTCCATGGCTAAGCCTACAGTTCAACTTTGCCATTGCTGAAATCAGTGCCCTTTTAAAGTATAAAATAGAGAGTTCAGATTCCAGATTAGAGAATCCGAGAGTTGCAGAGCCAACAATGTAGAGATGGTGGTTTATATTTAGAGGTGCAATAGTTGAGGCTCTGGTGGTTCCTGCTAATAGGTATTGGGTGAGGGACCTTCTGAGGCCTTCAAGGGGCTGGCAAGCCATTCTAACAAATATCGTAATCTGCTTATTGCATTTCAGGCAGTTTGAGAGGACTCCACCTATCATGGGGATTATCATTGATCACTTTGTGGACCGTCCCTATCCCAGCTCCTCTACCATGCACCCGTGCAATTACAGGTGAGGAATGTGACAGGTACCTTCCTAAACTGCTAGGCAGAAGCATCCATCTTTCACAGGTACATAGAGCACCTTTATTAGCAGTCACTGATGGACAGAAAGCACAGATGGAGACACCACAAGGAGAGAGAAAGAATGGCTAGCTTCCCTTCTTGCTGCTGTCTATAAGGCACACCAAGATTTGGAGTATACAGAATGTCTCAGAAAATTCTTGGACATGTTGGATCTTGACAGTAGTGATTTGACTTTTCATTTGATTTTACCTAGAGACTATAAGAGTGGCAACAATTTATAGACTGCCCTTCGCAAATTAAATGGTTTTCAGACTACTATTTGCATAATTCAGTTGTATATCAGACTCAGACATTTCTAAGTCTAGGTCCCAGAAAATAGTATTCTCTATAAGTTGGGATAGATGTGTGTCAGGAAGGATTCTACCTGTATGTGAAAGACCTATGAAGTTGCATAGGTTTGTCTTTGGAATCTAGACTTTTGTTTCCCTGCATTGTGTTGCTGACAGTTCTTTGGCCCCAACACTGGCTATGCCTAAGAAAATACTCTCAAATGATATGTCAGGTAAGATGTTTGGGTTTTAAAAAAAGCCATTGTCAACCTCTTGATGCTGCTTTCTGGAAATGTTTGAAATTCTGAAGGACTCAACACAGTTCTCTTGCCATTATGAACTCTGCCTGAAGCAATCGTTGTCACAGCTTGCATCCTTATCTAATCTCCCTTTGTGTCCTTTCTAAAATTGATTGCCATCACCATAAAATTCATGATTTCTTTTCCCCTCACTATAGAACCGCTGGTGAGGACACTGGAGTAACATATCCTTCTGTGGAAGATTCTCAAGAAGTGTGTACCACTTCTTTTTCCACCTCCCCTCCATCCCAGGTAGGGGGAAATGGGTTCTGGGGTGGTGATAATTATTTGTTTCATATATGGGCCTTATGAAATGGTGTCCAAATTTAATGGTAGTAAGGGCGATTCTTTCAAGGGACTTCTTTTAAGAGATGAGGGAGATTCTTTTATCCAGTAGGTAATATTGCAGTATTTCCAGTCCGTAACCATTCTTAACCCATAAGATTACATGTAACCTTTACCTTCCTAGGGACATCTTAAAATTCCCTAGAAAATCAGTCACAGAATTCCACATGCATTCTCATACCAGAGAGATCCTCTAACCTATACTTTTTAATTGGGTAGCTACTTCTCGTTTGAAGTGGTAAATACGGTTCCTAATAATGGAAGGAGCACAAAAGAAACAAATAACTATTTAGCATAAATTGCCAGTAAGAACCCAGCAATGCAGCTTTTCTTAGTAGTTTACATAGATTTCTGTCTATCTACATTCTCTATCTGAACATTTTTAACCATTAACTTTTCCAGTTGAGTCCATCTTCAATGTCAGACTGAATTTCAGGCCCCAAACAATGTTAGCTTCTCAAGAGGAGGTACCTATGTAGCCTTGTTATATAACACACATTCTACTGAGACTGCTTCAGCTAAGGAATCATTTTTGCCAGCTGACTGAATTTCAAGGCACATTTCTTTCTTTCCACCCTGTCATTCATCACCTGCCTTATCTCCTGCAGATTCCTGCTCTGCCTGCCCATCATCTCTGTTATTCCCTATCCTTTCTTTCACTTTAGGCACTAGACCAATTCAGTTCTACTTTCCTTTAAACTAGCTCCAGAATACCCCTTTCACCTTCTTATTTTGGGGAGTCAGCAAATTAATCAGCTATCTACAAGTTATTTTGTTTTTTAAATTAAGAAAAAATTTAAATTTATCTCATCCTGGCCGTTAGGAGATACTGGATTACAATTATGGTTCTAATACAATTCAAAAGTAGAAGTTAGGCACAAAAGCTAACTTAAATGCGTGTGAAGGGCATTACAGAATCCACAGATGTTTTTATTTCTGTTGTCCCAATTTAGAGTTAAAGAGGTTCTTATTGTAAAGTTGCCTAATAGGTTGGTTTGGGGGTGTTGGGATTGTTATTCTCCTCCCCCCATCAATATACGTAGGCATGAGTGTTGCCATTGCCCTGGGATTGTAGCTTCTGGCACACTACTGACCTAAAGCAATACCGACCCAAAAAGGGGGGAAAGTCCACTTCCTTAAAAGTACACATTAGTGGGAGTAGATTATTTTTTAGATAATCAAAATGTGAGTATGTCAAGCTTAATGTTTATTAAACAGTTTTATTGTGTTTTACATGTGATAAATTCATAAACAATAAAGTTGTGAACTTAGGAGCTATGAGGGGTGGCGAAGCTGGGCCTTAGTAAATCAATTTCTTTCTCTGATACAGTGAACATTTGACCCGCTCCAAAAGTAAAGGGAAGTTAAGTAGTTTCTGATGTTTTTATAAAAATTTGTTGACCTGTGTAAGAAGAACCTATCTTTTTCATGGATTCAGTGTCTTGTCACAATTTAAAAGTAGATTACACCAAGATCTTATCAATATTGAGCACCCCATGGGTGAGCTCTGTTCCTATCCCTGAGCACCTCTAATCAAGCTGGTATAGTTTGGTGCAGAAATACTCATTTTGAACAGAGAGAAAGTCATTTGCCATGAGGTCTTCTCATTCCTGTAAATACTGAAATCGTTTCTTCTTTGGTTTAGCTTAGGTAATTGCGTAATTGTTCAATAACTTCTATTTGAGCTTTTGCTAGAGTCCAGTAAATACATGTTAATATGACGTTTATTTTGCCAACAAAATAAAGATCATCGTGTCATTTGGGCAGAGTTGAGTCAACTAGTTGTGACCCTGACCCTGCTGCTATGACTTAAGGTTCTCACTCCCGTACTAAGTATTAATCAACTAATTGGTGAGACTTAATAAAGATGGAACAGCAAGGTCCAAAATAATCATCATGCCCAGAATTCGCTTTGAAATCATAAGAATTTTGAAAGTGCCCCAGCTCTTACTCCATCAAGTTCTCTTACACCATCAGGGACTATAAGAACACACAGAGTTCCAGCCAACAATGTCAACTGTTTAAACCAGTTCCTGAAGATTCTGAGTCTCCAGAAAAAGACCTTCACTCTAATAAATAGTTTAATCTCGACATCCTCATTCATCCTTAGCACACCTTGTGTCTGCTCTCGGGCCCTTCCTATTGGAGACTGTTCTCTAATGTCCTCCCAGTCTTCTTGACTAAACACAGACCAGTGCTTGGTTCAGGTTTCCCTGGTTTGCCAAGTCATTCTAGCTTGACTCAGCTTTGTTTTCCACCTGTTCCTCAGGGAGGCATGCATGCAATGGAGCACCCTGGGATAAACATCTCTTCAGACCCTTCCAAGTTGTCCTTTTGGGAAGGCGGTCATGCAGCTTTCTTCCCCCTGCTTCACACCTGACTTCCATTGTGTATTTCAGCTTCTATTGCTACTGCCCCTTCGGAGTTTTTTCACTTCTTTCTCAAGTTCTTTTTCTTTTTTCTTGTTCTCCTGTCTCTGTTTGTATCTGTGCACAGTGTGTGTTTACTGTCACAAAGGCACATTTTCAGACCCCTACTCCTGTGGTGACGGATACCCTGAGGGTCCCCATGGCTGGACTGGCCTTTTCCCATCAAGTGAGTCCATACTGGGAATAAGTGGATATATCAGATGGTATCTTTTTATTTAAAAATTGTAAATAAAGTGTAGAGTATAGCCATTTAAATCTCCCCAAGTGTTCTGTGGGTTATTTTGAGGCTTGGTAATTGATTTTTAACAGGACACATCCCTAGCAGAGCAGCCTAAAATAGGATTTTTCACTTGTCCCTCCTCCTCCTACCATTGATGTGAAAAATACAGGGAATTATTTATATCTTATTTCCAAATAAATAATCCAAGAGTAGTATTCTTTTTTTTTTTTTTCCAACATAAATAGGGACCTTCCTATACCCAGTGGCGACAGAGGGTGTGATTAGAGAAGACACCTTCTGTTTTAAAGGGTCCTCAAGGACAAAGGAGAAAATAGAATGACCTGGGAAAAACTGATGACTTTGGCTCCAAGTTCTGTCCAGGCTTGTGTACCACATTCTGCTGGGCTGGAAACTGAAACAGTTAGCTGAGCCCCTTTGTAAAGGGGAGCGAGGGGTTCATTTGAGGCCTTCGGAAGGCTGCAGAGCCAGGAACCTAAACCCCACTGCAACAAGTCTCTGATGTTTCATCTACAAAGAAAGGGCCTTATCTGTCTTGAACCCTTACATCAGGCCCCTGTACCATGAAGATGTGGGCTGGGATTCATTCCTCACCTCTCTACTGATTTGGATCATTAGTCATACTTCAGGATTGCCTATTTTGTCCTCTTCCTTTCCTCTGCCCCTCTTTGTTTTTCTCTTGCTTAGCTCTCAAGCTCTCGCCTTTCTTATCAGCCTGCTGCCCTGGGCGTTGGATCAGCTGACCTGGCTTATCCAGTAGCGTTTGCTGCTGGTTTAAACACCACACACCCTCACCAGGTATCTTTAAAGATGGGGAGGACCCTGTGGGCTCCTGTGCTGCCTCTCCTGCCCTGAGGCAGTTGAGGGGCCTCTTGAGACATCAGTTTTATTCTCAGTGTTCCCAAGCAAAACTCTTCTGTGACTTCGGAGGACTAACATGACTCTGAGAGAAAGGGACCTATTAGACTCCAGAAAGGAAAGAAGAGCTTCCCAAGTGTTTTCTCTCTTTCCTTTTCCCTCTGTAGTCATTGCCATGCATGTCTCCCATTAACTGAGTCCCAGAGAAGATAAAGAGCCAAGGCCTCTGCCCACTGGGTGGCAGCATTGGTGATGGAAAAGCTCGAAAGCAGATACCATCATGCTAGGCCGTGAGTGTCCCCTCCTGCCTGACACTGCCACGATTCACTGTATTTTTCCATTTTTCCCCAAAGCTAATGGTTCCTGGGAAGGAAGGTGGGGTACCTCTTGCTCCCAACCAGCCTGCCCACGGTGCCCAGGCTGATCAGGAGAGATTGGCAACCTACACCCCTTCTGACGGGGCCCACTGTGCTGCCACACCTTCCAGCAGGTGAGTTCATATCTTGGCTCTGCCGCTGCTCAGGCCAGCCAGAGGCCTCTCCTCCTGACACATGTGCTTATTTGGTATTAGGAAAGAGTAGGTTTCAGCATTGGCTCAGGCTTGGCATTTGCGCCCCAGATGTGGAATCCTTTAAGTTCCTGATAAGAATCTTATATTGCAGCTGGTATGTAAGGAAGCTAACAGCAAATGGCAGGTGCTTGGTTCTTATCTTCCTTCAGTGAAGGGGTTTTTCACATGTTTTTCTCTTACTCCAAGATTTATTCCCTTAAAGTCAGTCTTCAGTGTTTCCTGAGGACAAGAGCGAGGTATTTATCATAATCCTGAAGCCTGGGGCCACAGTGTGCCTGCGGTGGTAGTTGGGATTGATTTTCTGCTATGTGAGTGCCTCATGGAGATCCTTTAAAAACAACTGTTTTTCCTCATTAAAATTTTTTTTTAATTTTTGTCTTTTTTGGTTACAGAAGTAATATATTCTGTGAAATTCAAATTGTAAAGACATCGATTAGGTAGAAAATGAATGTTCTTATAATCCCACCCTGCAGCTCCTTTTAAAAGACAAGAGGATCCCAGAAGGGTTAAGTGATTTGCCCAGAGCAGTTAGCTTGCAGAGTGGCCAGATATAAGCCTAGTTGTTTGGACTGTAAGTCCAGCTCAATCTTTCCATTACACTTTGAGTTCTCCCGTGGGAAGCTAAGGCTGTCTTGATCTGACTTGTCCTCCCTCGACTGGAAGGCCCCAGAGATAATGACGTTAGTTGCCCCACCACATCCTCATCCTAAATGAACTTTTGGATAATAGAAATTCCTGGTATATATTTTTTTTCATTCTCACAGTGGAGTGGTGGGAGGGGAATTGTTTGGGAAGATCTTTTTGCTCCATCCATCAAGAAGAATAATTACTTTCATTCCTGATTTACCAAACGTATCCTTCCCCCTCTTAGTAATCAGAGGAAGATCCTGTCAGTCATTTTACACTTCAGTTTTCTGAGCCTCGACTCCTGGGGCACGTCTGAGGGTAGCCGAAGACAGGACCCATGTAGGGGGATTCTTAAATGTGGATGGTCCGAGCTCAGGCCTTTCCTTAGTGCAGGTCTTCCCTGCTGGCTGGAGTCCAGAGGACAGTCCGGGTGCACGGTCCTCCTCCCCACTTTTGGCTAGAGGAGCGTTCCTATCCCTTGCTTCTTGAGGGCTATGACTACTGGTCTGGCAGCCACAATATGGGCCCCCATTTCTGCTGCTTGGAGCCTTCCTGTCATCCAGGACTCAGCATCAATCTGGAAGGCTGGAGATGGGGGACAATGGGAACCACCACACTGAATGTGTCATTGCTAGACCTTGCTGAATGGAGGAATGATTGGGGCTGAGGAGAGGGGAAGGAACATGGTACAGAGCATGGAGGACCTCATCTTAGGTGATTTGTCATGGGTGGAGAAAGCTCTGGCTATCTAGAGAGTCAAATCCGAGACTCTTGTCTTAGAATAATGGCAGTGTCCCTTGTGACATAAGGCTTAAATTTAACATTGTATACAGTCTTAATGGTATTTTTAGATAACAAAACAGAAATAAGATGGAGAACAGTTAAAATCTTGAGTCTGGGTCTATAATAGCTTAATATTTAAATTACAGGTATTTATGAGCGCTGCTTGCCTGTATGTATGATTACTGTATGCATGGTAACTGATGTTTATCGTTGATATTTCAGATTAAATCTTATGTAAGGTTTATATAATTATAACACTAAATTTCACTCACATGTGTATAATTTTTAGTTGTTCCAGGGAATGTAGTCCTCTGCTCTCAACTCAGAAGGGAGGGTGACAGTGGCAGCAGCTAGACCACATACTGCCATTTCCCACATGGGTGGTCAGGTGGGGGGCAACTCTTGCCCTAGGCTGCAGCCCTGCAACTTGGCAGATTTACGGGCTCTGCTGTGGTTTGAGAATGAGTACCAACACTACCTGTCTTCTCCAGTGAGGATACCGAAACTGTGTCAAACAGCAGTGAGGGACGGGCCTCTCCCCATGATGTCCTGGAGACCATCTTTGCTCGAAAAGTAGGGGCTTTCGTCAACAAACCCATCAACCAGGTGATTTTTCTGCCACTGCCACATGTGAGCATGTCTGAGTCTTCAGAGTGAGGCCTTTACAGGCAGGTCTCAACCTGGGATCTGTACAGCCACTGAAATGACATGCAGATTGTGTGTCTGTGTGTGTGAATTTTTTGTGAAGGGGATTAATAACCTGTGACATCCCTCCAGAGGAAGTTAAGAATTATTGTTCTGTGATCTGCTGAGTCTCCCATCGGAGAGTGCAATTTGACACCATTTAGTACAAACACAGTGCACTGATGCGTCGTTGCTTCAGCCTAACTTGAAATAGGACGTTCCTCTTCAGCTCTGCCAGTGAAGGAAAACTGAATACCTGGAGTCTGTGGGGGCCCTGCCTTCTGTTTATGCTGTGGGCACGTGATGAGAAGTGGGGGAGATAGGTGGGTTTCTGCCAGCACAGTCAGCCTGGGTGTGCCTACATGCTGGACTTCCAGGCTTCTGGAGGCCTCTAAGGAAACGTGCAAGCTAGGGGAGGGGCGGGCTCTAATACTTTCCCCTGTGTCTCTTCAGGTGACCCTGACCAGTTTGGACATACCCTTTGCCATGTTTGCTCCCAAGAATTTAGAGCTGGAGGATGCCGACCCCATGGTGAGTCCACCATTGACTAAAGTTACCAGTGAGATGGGCGGAGTCGTCATCCTTCCTGGGCTAGTCACTGTTCCTCCACAGACTGTTAGCCATGCCCCTCAGCTTACACACTTGCAGCCAGCGGCGGGTCCCTTCAAAACTCATGATTATGAACTTGCAGCCAGTGCACGGTACTAGCCCCTGCCTCTGCTTCTTTCTGAACCAGGTGAATCCTCCAGATTCCCCAGAGACTGAGTCTCCTCTCCAGGGCAGCCTGCACTCTGATGGCTCCAGTGGGGGCAGCAATGGCAATACCCATGACGACTTCGTTATGATTGACTTTGTAAGTTGCTGTCGCCTTCCTTGACCTCTGCTCTCCGAGGGGAAATAAACAAAGAGGCATCCATTGCACTTGAACCGGACTTCTTTCACAGGGATTAGATGGGCTGGTGTAGACAGAGGGGATGGAACGGGTGGGTTCCCCTGCCATGCACGTATGTGGGGAACCTGCCCTCAAACCCTGCTTGGGGAGACATTTGGAGGCCAGTGAACAGAATTAGGCATCTTGTGCCTTGTCTTTCGTTGAAATTCATAATACAATTCAGCTCTAAATGGGGATTTTCCAGTAGTAGCCACGTCGGTCCTATTCATGCCTGAGTGGATGGTCCCGTGGTAAGGAAAGGAGTTGGAAGGAAGGGGGCAAAACCCTGACCACGGGAGAGGAATGTTCCCACCAGGATTAGAATTCAGCTATCGGAAGGGAAAGGTGTAGGACTCCTCTCCCTCAGAGGAGCCTGGAGGAACCTCTTCTTTGATATTTGCTGGAAGGAATGAGGGTTATTCAGTTTTTCTTCTCTGATTTTCCTCTGTGGTCCAAGGGAAGCTAAACCAAGTCTGTCTTGTTTTTGAAGAAACCGGCTTTTTCTAAAGATGACATTCTTCCGATGGACTTGGGAACCTTCTATCGTGAATTTCAGAACCCCCCACAGCTGAGCAGCCTCTCCATAGATGTCGGGGCACAGTCCATGGCCGAGGACTTGGTATGGAATCCTTCCTCACCCCGCCTCAGCCCCTGACGTCCCTTCCCCCTTTGATGGCCATTTCTTTTCCACAGACCTAGAAATTTCTTCTTTACTCTCCCATTCCCACACCTCACATCCTCCCTGTAACAGGACAGAGACACTTTTAGATTACATGAATCCAACAACCCAAAAAGGTAGGTTTTCTTATTATCCCAATCTACAGATGAGAAAATGGACACTGAACAAATAACCTGCCTATGGTCCCACTGAGCCTGTGAAACAAAGCTTTGATCTCAGTCTGTCTTCTGATTTTAGGCTTTTAATCACTGACTTTTTGGCCTCTCATTTGAAATGTGCTTGGAAGGAACTGGAATCTGAAGGCTCTCAAAGTCATGCTGCCAGGACCAGCTGTTGGCCCCACCTCCCAAACCTGCCTGGGTTGTCTTGGTGTATCTGGGCCACTTTTTAAATTCTGAGGCAGGAGAATGTCCCACCTCTTCCAAATACCTTGTCCTGTCAGGAAAACTTCCGGCATGGTTTAAATTCTTCAGATGTAAATGTATCAGTGGAGAGAGATCACCTGATTAGGATCAGAGTTTCTTGTTTGTTTGTTTGTTCTTTAGTTTATTTATGCTTAAAGTACCTAGTCTTCCTAGGTGGAAGGTCTCCCATCCATCCAAGTACTAACCAGGCCCGACCCTGCTTAGTTTCCAAGATCAAACATCAGGCTTGTTCAGGATGGCATGGTCATAGACCGTGGATCATGGCTCTACAGGGGCGTGAACCCAGGACCTTCTGTATGTAAAGCAGACATGCTAACCGCTACACTATGGAACCAGGCCTCATGGATCAGAGTTTTTTGATAGTTGATACTTGAGGGCAGTTAAACTTAACTAACTTCATGCTTTTTTCTTCTTATTCTCTCTTAATCCCCTCTAGCTCACCCCCTCCTCAGCTAGTATAAAGATGCAGATTCCTAGGCCTCACCACAGACCTGCTGAGTCAGAATCTCTTGAGAGTATGGTGGGGACTGCCTTGTTCCTGTGCCACCAGGGGATTCTGATGCCCAGCATAGGTTGTAAAGAAATCTTTTTGTAAATTTTTCTTAGTTTTGAGCATTCTAAATGTAGTTTTATTCTACTGTCAATCTAATCTGTGCCAAAGATATTTAGTTTTTCTGTGTCCTCCTATTGTTGGTGTGGTCCTTTTCTATCTCGTTAAGAGTGTGGTCCACTCGGATTTCCTAGGCTGTACTGTCAAACCCACCTCCCCAGCCCCACAAAACCCTGCTGGACATAAGCCCTCTGTCCGGTGCCTGCTCAGCTGCCCTGAATTCTCCTGCTCTCCCAGCCCAACACTGCTGAGCTGAGCATTTTGCTGCATTCCTTTTTTCAGCCCAGGGTGACTGGACTGGTTTTCTCTTCAATGCCCTACCTGAGTGAGCAGCTCTTTTCTCCCCTCCTGGTACAGGACTCACTACCAGAGAAGCTGGCTGTGCATGAGAAGAATGTCCGAGAATTTGATGCCTTTGTAGAAACCCTGCAGTAAAAGTTGGTGTCCTCAAGTACCAGCAGCACCCCATTTTGCGATCCCAGGAGACAGAGAGCCTCTGACTCATCAGCTGCTCCCATCCCTCATCCTGTTCCAAGCCAGGTGGAGGGGAGGCTGGATTCCCCCATGGGGACCCAGAGGTCCCTGTTCTTGCACTTCCTGGAGACTCCATGGCAGCAGTCAAGCCCAGTAATAGCATTTGAGAGGACTCACCCTCTGGCCTTGGAGATGGGAAGACCCTTTGTAACAAAAGGGCCCTCTGCAGGGCCATCTGCTTTCACCACCCATCAGCAGCTGCTTCACAAAGGGTGTCATCTTATTCCTCCCGCTGCTGGCCCCCTGCCCTGGGTCTTCCCTACAACTGGCCCCTTGCCTGCCTGCCATTACCACCAACCATTTGACATTCCAGCTGGTGGCCCAGAGTGGTGTGGAGGCAGAAAGAGGAAGGAAACAGTACTGGGAGGAAGAAGGAAGGCTCTTTGTTGTCTCATTTAGTTCTGGTATCTTCCTCTCTCTCCCCCTCTGCCCCTGTGCCTATATTTTTGGCAATATGACAGGCCTCCTGCCTGAGATGATGAGAACTCCAAAGTTAGCCATTCCCACCCTTGAAGGTTGTATTTGCCCCTCCCTTAACAGAGGGTCTGAGCAGCCCTGGTGGCTGCCTGTGCTCAGCTCCTCAGCGACATGGAAATAGAATCCTGTGACTCTAGGATTGGGAGTCACAGCAAAGGTTCTTCTTTTCTTCTCCTGCCTCCCCCGTTGCTGCTCCTTGGTTATAGAACATGGTAAATATTTATTACTTTCAGAGAAGTCAGATATTTTATAGAGAAAATATGTTTGAGTTTAGATGTTTTCAGTTGGGGAAGGTAGAAGGCCTCTTCTTGGGGCAGGGCCTCCTGTGGGCGTTCCTCAGATTCTGGGTTGCTGCTCTGGGGATCTTCCTTCTCATATATATATATATATATATAAGGTGGGAGCCAAGAATAGGGCTGGCTGAGGGCAACGGAACCTCGCAGACTCTGCATTTGAACTGACAACAGGCTTTACCTTTGCACACCTACATATTCCAGGTGAGAGCCTTGGATATTTCACAGCTTCTGCAAAGTGACTGACTTGGTTCTGGTGGCCCAGGAAGCCTTGGGTGCTAACAGTGATGATTCTCTAGAGTTGCCCAAGGGGCATTATGTGTGCCACACTGGTGGGCTTGAGGAAGGCCAGACAGGTTCCCTCCTTCTAGGGCACTTGTTCCTATTTCTCAGGGCTGGGTAATGGGCCTTTTCCTCCTTCCACCTGGCCATTGCCTTCGTTCGATCCCAGGGCCTGTACACAGCCCTGAGGTTTACTCATTGCATTGGTTCCTTGTTGAGAAACTAAAGCTGGGCATAGGATTGTCTTAACCCTTCAGGTGTTGTCACTTGAGTAGGTCAAGTGCCTAGCCTCACCCTCCTACAATCTGTCCCTTCCCCAGCCTAACTGGTAGTCCTGACCATGGAAAAGTGGGCCTGCCCCATTTTTCCTGGTCCATCCTGGGTATTCATCGGCAGCAGCTGTTCTGTAGAGGAGCATATGGCCTTCAATTGCTTGTTAATAAATGCATGTGACATTGTTCCCACCTACAAGGCTGGTCTCTGAGAGCTGGATTGGGTTCCGATGTCTCAGGCTGAGCCCCGCCCCTGTGCATGCATTCTGCTCCCACAAAGAAATGTTGCCAGCCGTGGTATCCAAGTGGCTGTCTTATCTTTGGGCCAGAACATACCCACGGCCTGCTAAACCAATCCAGATTTACCCTCAAAGTACCACCACTGAGAAGGCTGGAGGCCCATTGTAAATTATTGATTGTCCCCTCGCCCCTCACCCTTATGTCTCAGCCATTGCCCTCCTTTGAGGCCAAGCATGTAAAGGCCTATTAGCCATTGTCGTCTTTGACTTCTAATTGTTGGCCTGTGCAGGCAGCAGCCTTTCTTCAGGACTCCATCAGTGAGAGGCTAAGGAGGCTGAGCCCTGACTCTGAGCTGAGACTGGGAGGAGCAGAGCAATTGTCAAGGCCGGCCCTTGCCCCTCAGCCCTGTTCAATAAGAGGTATGAGCCCTAGACAGACTTCTGTAGCACCCTGGGACAGGGCAGGGACCAGTCATCTGTCTCCAGGTGGCGGAGTCCCTCCCCTCCTCCAGCCTACCTTGTTTGGGAATATTGAGTTATACTTTAAAATGTATTCAGGAGATTTCCAATAAAATTTTTTCTGTACTTTACAGTTTCCTGTCCTGCAAGTTGTCTAAAATCCTAGCCCACTGCCTCCCACTTCTGTGCAGGTCCGGGTCAGGTCCAGGTCAGCAACAGGCTCCATGGCAGGGGAAGAGCAACGCAATGGGAAGCACAGAAAGGCTTCTGAGTCAGGCTGTTTTGAGGCTTGGGGGTGGGCCACTTAGCAGCTGTGCAAGCTTGGGTGTGTCATGAAACCTCTTGGAACCTAGTTTTCCTGGGCTGTAATGCTCCCATTTCAGGGGCTTGTATGTGAATATTCAGTGAGGTAATATATATGACATACACCATGCATATGAAGTACACTCATAGTAAATTCTCAGTAAAATGTAGGCCGTTACCATCAGCTCTTTCTTCTCCCCCAACTCAGCCTGGAGGTGATGGCCTTTGGATCAGAGGGAAAGACGACTAACATTTCTCTGCTACATTTCTAGCAGAAGCTGAGCAGGGAGTGCGGGGCTCCCCAATTGTCTGTGTGGGATCCATTTGCCAATCAGTGTGATGGGTTGTGGCTGAGCAAACTAGGCTGAAGGAAAGTGGTTGAGAGAAATAGCAGGAAGTCACGGGCCTGTGCCAGTTTAGCTGTCCTGATCTGACAGGTTAAGCCAGGGTGGCCTTGAGGAGCCATGGAAAGTAGAAGACCCGACAGGGACTTCCAGCCTGGTCCCTGGGGTCTTCAGCAGACATCTCAGCGCTGGCAAGGCTAGCTCCTGCCTTTCCATAGATATCGGGGCACATCGGGGTAGTTTGTGCCCACAGTGAAGGAAAGGAGCTGAAGGTGGAGCTGGTGTCCCAGAGGCAGAGGTGGTTCTAGAGGCAAGAGACCAACTGACTGACACCCTGGCAACTGCTGTCTGGGTTGCTTCTCCACCCACTTCAGGCTGAAGCCAGGCCCCAGGACAGAAATAGGCTAGTTATTAAAAATTCTAAATTCAGACCAACTGAAAAGAATAGGGCCCATCCACTGTTGCCATTATGGGCCCTGGGAGCCCTTACTTGTTAGTAAACTGCAGGTGACACCAACCATGGTGCCTGACCATGCAGCCAGTTAGGATAGAGTTGGCCAACCCCTGCGTTAGAAATGGTAGACTGTCCCTGGTGTCTTCACCTCAATTGGGATTCCCCAAAAGCAAAGCGTTCTGTTTCCCCATGTCTGATGATGGTGCCCTATCCCTTTAAAACATCTCCCTACACTCCATCCCCAGAGACCTGCTGTTGCTAAGGCAGGGGTAAACTGGCTTTGCACTCACTCCGCAGAGGCCCTGCCAGCAGCCCAACCGAATTTAACAGCTGTCTCTGGATCCCCTCCTCGTTGCCCTGGGTCACAGCCCTTCTAAACAGTCACCCAGCTTAGAGCAGAGGAGAGCCAGTGAGAGGCCTCCGGTGCCTTCTGTTCCAGCTACCTGGATGAGGGCCACAGTTGTGCAACGGACGAGCTTCCTGGAGCTCAGTGCCTATGTTTCTAACCACCGTCTATCAACACTGCCTGATCCTGCAGCGCTGGTCCACCTCCCCCAGCCCAAGCAAGCAATGAGGAAAAAAAACAGGCCCGACGGAGGCCACCAGAGCCTCCTGATTGCAGTTGGCAGGCAGGCAAGCAAACTGCTGGAACTGGACCACTGTGTCAGGCTCAGAAATACGAACAATCACCAAGTGAAATTCTGGCCTGCCATCCCAGCGATTTTTAAAGTTATGGTAAAATACACAAATTTTACCATTTTAACCTTTAAAGCAAAGCAAAACCTGCTCAAAAGAGGAAAAGAAAACTGGATTTTTCATAGCCTCTATGCAACTAAGTGGCAGGTGGAAAGAGCTGAGGCTCTCAAGCCAAGTGGAGGTGAGAGAGGAATGGAATGGTTGGGAGGTGAGGGCTTTGATCCCGGCTGCTACACAGGTTGGAACTATCACTTCATTCATCTATGAAATGGTCATTCTAATTACTACTGGACACTCAACCCCATGTAAGTGCTGTATACATTATTTCTGATCCGAAGAAAGTCTCAGACAAAGGGCCAATTATATGACTATGACCAGCAGTGAGTGATGGAACTAGGATTCAAACCCTGTCAGACTCTAAAACCCATACTGTTATCCACCACAGCCCACTCCATTTTGGAGACAGAAAAGGCCCTGGCCATAAGATACAGCATATGGTTGTCAATTGGAATGCTGCAGGTGCCAAAAATGGAAGGTGACTCTCTGCACTTCAAAGCCTAGAAGATGGGCAGAAAGCTGGCCTCATACCCACTCACAAGTGAACAAGATGAGGAAGGGGGTCAGATAAACTGGGGAGGGATTTCCTGAGGCCTCATCTGCTAGTTCTAAAACTCCATGCCCACTTCCTTAACAGCCAGATGGGAAGTTTCCATCTCCATTTTTATTGAAATATAAAAAGTGCAAAGGTGAAATACATGATTGGTGCCAAGGAAGTCATTAAGTGTGAATGTGAACACTTGATTCACAGTATAAGCCCTTTCCCCCACCCTTCCCCTGCCAGGTACAGACCAGTGGGGCAGAGACAGAGGAAAGACCAAATAGATCCACAGGGTCCCCAGCCAAGGGGGCTGCAAACATCATCTGATATATGAAGGAGGAAAGCAGAGGCCCGAGCCCAGGCTAGAGACACACGGACTGACAGAACCAGCAGCCATGCCAGCGCCCTGGGGAGAGGCCAGGGAAGTTAGGGCCCAGGCCCTGCCCAGCTCCTACTGGAGCTGGTCTGGTGAGGACCCCTATAGTACCCCTATAGTATAGGCTTTGGTCAAGGGGGGCAGGGCCACTGCAGGTCACTGCCAGGGGACAAGGCTACAAGAAGGTGGGTGGGTAGGGGAAGAATTTCCCAGCGTTCAGCAGGAAAGAGTGTTATTCTAAAAGATAGCTAGAATAAGGATTAGCCATCATCACTGGGATCTAGGTTTTCGAAAAGACAGAGCCCTGGGACCCCATGCTCCCTGGGAGAGGTTGCTAGAACTCGCCTGACGGTTGCCAATCTAATTAGCAAAATCTACCCAGCCCCTCCAGGAGTCCCCAGCTGGAGAAAGGAGCCATCACAGATTCTCAGGCACTGAGTCCCCTGTGGTCAGAACAGGGACCAGTGTGACTCTATAACAGACACATCCCCAAAAACCTTAGACCCAGGATCTGTCCTTAGGCAAGGCATGAAGGCTGAGACTGTCACTGGTCCAACCAGACTCTGGGGTATCTCGGGAGGAAGGAGTGTCTACTTTGAATGGATGCTGGGACTCAGCATGTCATCCAAGCTGCCAGTCCTGGCAAAACCAGGTTAGAACATCCTGGGGAGCACTACCACTTGGGAAAGGCTGACCAGGATGTGTGGAAGAGGAGGCAGAAACAGGAAGCAGACTCTGGCCTGTCATTCCTTAACTGTGGAAATACCGAAGGCTGAGCCAGTAGAGGGGAGGGCAGGAGCCCGGTGCCTCTACTCAGGCCCTCACCCAGGTAGGGAGGAGCCTTAGCAGGGCACACCTAAGTCAGCCCAGCCTTTCATCCCCCAGCAATGGGAGGTGGACCGGCCCCTGCTACCAGCCCAGCCAGCAGTGATTTTGGCACCTGCAATTGCCAGGGAGAGGCAGGAGAAAGGAAAAGGATTGCAAGAGCCAAGGCCAGCTCTGCATAGTCCTGCAGGAACCAGGGATTCAGGAGGCAGTGAGAAGTATAAGGCGAAGAAAAATGTCTCATGGTAACAGTGAGGCCTCCAGGGCCAGTAAGGTGGGCTAGACAGAAGGGGAGGAGGAAGTACCCAGTTGGCTGGCTCCAGCTTCTATCTCCTGGTACAGGAGCCCTGGCCTCCTATAATGCTGATGCCAGGAGTTAGAGTCCAAACTGGGGCTATCAGAGAAGGAGGCTGGTGGGGCAGGGACTGGACACAGAGCCCCTAGGAGTCAGGGCTAGGGAACAGCTCCGCTTGATGATCCAGAAGGAACTTGGTGAAGGTATTGATGGGATTAATGGCCTTCAGAGTGATGGCAGCATCCTTGGCCCACAGCAGGTTAGGGCCGAAGACAACAGCCAGATTAGTATTGGTCATCTTATTCTGGTCACTGTTGGCAGACACCTGTGGAGGGAAACCAGAGGGCTGCAGCAGGCTGCCACAAACCCTGCCTCTACACCAGCAGTCAGCTGCCCTGGAGCAGTGCAGTGACAGCTTCTCCTCTCCTTTCCCCGCTCCTCCAGGTGAGTAGCAGAGGCTAAGGCTGAAGTCTCACCTGCACCAGGAAGGCAGTGAGGAAACGAAGCACCTGGTAGTTCTCCTCAGGCAGCGTCCGAAGGACCTGCAGCGTCACCTCCACTCTCTGGCTCTCATCAATGTCTATGAGGAATGGAGGCCCAGGTTATAGGGGCCCAGGGCTGGGCTGATTCAGGAAGTCCTGACATGAGGCTAGAGGGGAGATCCCAACCAGACCTTCCTTAGAGGACAGGCCAAACCCTCCTGCTCCAAGTCCAGTCTAGATCCAGCAGAAGCGCAGAGCTGTGAAGGGCAGAGAGGGCACTCACTGAGGAAGCCCACAACGTGGGGGTAGAGGTCAAAGGTAAGCAGGGGCTCAGGAAGCTCCCGGAGGAAGGTCTTGAGGATGACCGCTGGCAGATGCAAGTCGTACTGGTTGAAGTCCACAGGCAGCCCTGGAGGTGGGGGTGGGAGAGGGTAGAGCGGAGCTGGGCCCAGCCCAGAAGCCAGCCCGGAACCCATCTCAAGGCCAAGTAGGCCTCACAGTCTGACTTCCCCTCAGTCATAAGCCTCCTCCCAGAGAGCTGCCTCTTGCATCTGCCTTCCCCTCTTCCTCCATGACAAGGGGACACAGATTCAGGCCATCTGGGTGGAGTGGGGTACCCCCCAGCATATACTCCAGTTATTCCTTGTCTCTGAATGAACCTGAACCCAGGACCCAGGAGACTGACCGATGAGACAGCGGGCCAGGTGGGAGTGGGACCCATGTAATTACACCAAATGTCACAGAAACCTCTGACAGGAAACCTCTGACAGGAACAGAATCTGGGACCCTTGTTTAGAGGGCAGCCGAAGGCAGAGAAGTTCCCTAACAGTCACACACATGTCCCCAACCCTACCCCCATCCACACACACGCCCTATGGGCCAGGGCACAGCCCAGCCACTCACCCATGTTATACTTCTGTTGCACTTCCCGTACAATCTGCGTGTTGGCAGACCTCCGGAAAATCCCCTCGGTGCTCAGAGCTGGGGAACAGTGAGGCCTGGTGAGATCCGGGGAAATGTGTAGACTCCCCCACCCACTCTCTGTCTTGGGGTTCCAGTGAGGGTCAGTGCAGGTGCTGGTGCATGTGGAACCTCTCTCAGCCCTGCCTAGCAGCTTCCCAAGGGGAGCTGGGAGACCCAGCTGAGGAGGGGGAGGAAGGGCGGGTGCTGAAGGCACCGCAGCAGGGGTGCCCTGACACTCACCTTGGGCCTGCAGGTAGGCAACAGTCTCCCGGAGCACCAGTGGGATGGGCTCCTGCTCTGGGCTCTTCTCCTGTAGGCTGCAGGAATGAGGGCAGTGAGCGGGGTCTGTAGCCCCAGGCACCAGGGCTGCCCACTGCATACTTACTGCTGTAGGGAGACCCCAAACTGCTGGTGCGGCAGGGGAGGCCGTGGTGGCATGGGCTTGGGGGCTGTTGCAGGGCTCTTCTGTGTGGATTTCAGGAAGTCATCGTACCTGGGGGAGCAGAGGAGAGGGTCAGGCCCTCTCCTGGCTCTGTATTCGCTACGGCAACCCTTGTTTGTCAGGCACTTACTGTGCTATTTTACATGGATTACTTCATTCAGTCCTCATAACAACACTGCTTTACACATAAGAAAGTGAAGACTTGGAAGAGATTCAGTCACGTAGCTTTTAAGTGACAGAAATGAAATTTGAACTCATTCTCTCTGACCCCATGTACTGTCTCTTAATCTTTACATTTGCTTCCTCTGTTTATCCTGAGGTTCTCAAGGCTTTCCTCTCCCCTTGGCTGGCACCTCCTACCCCCCAAACACGATACACGTGTCCACAGATGCCATCCAGTGGGCACACACAGCCCTGCCCCAGTCTCACTTGAGCACTTGGCGAGGGATCCCCAGCTGCTCCAGCTTCACATGCTCGCTCAGCTCACTCAGGTAGTTCACATAGAAGATCTTCTGCCCAAACTTGAAGCTGCCGACAGGGGAGAGGGCATGGGTCAGGGAGCACACCTGTTTCAGCAAGCCTCCACTGTCGCCTCAGCAGCACCCCCAGATGAGACAGAGGCCTAGCCCCAACTGCTCTGTCCCTAGGATGCTTGGCCATCTCAGGTATCTGCTTCAATCAGAGTTCAAGGTGAAGCATGGGGAGACCACCACCCTGCCCTCGGCCTGCTCACCTAATGATTGGCTTAAAGAGGATGAGCAGGGTCTTGATGAACATGGTGGGGTGCACGATGTACAGGGCCTTGATGTTCTTCTTGTACCTGTGGAGGCAGAACGAGAACTCAGGAGTAGGTGTGGCAGGCAAGGCACAGAGCTGGGTCCTTAACGTACATTTTCTGATATGACTACTGGTGGCAGCCTGCACAGTTAAGTACCAATGTTGCTCCATCTTATAGATTAGGAAACAGAAGGTTAAGGGAGATGAAAGGTCCCAGAGCGAAGAAGCAGAGAAACTGGGATTTACGCCCAGGCTCTTCTGACTTCAGATTCCTTATATTTACCCAGGTGGGGGCACCTGCCTCCTCATGCCATGGAATAAGCAGAGCTGCTGGCTCCAGAGCCACCTGCCCCCAGGCCACGGGACCTCCAGGACCCACCCCTGGAGCCTGGGCACAGGCCCCAACCCACTTGCGATCAAACTCCCGGTAGGCATCCCGAAGCCAGCTGAGGGAGGGCTTGTTGTCGCTGGTCAGGCCATGGTGCAGGTAGAGCAGTGTGTAGTCACTCTCCACATATTGGTCCAGGGTGTGCTTCAGGTACCTTCAAGAGAAAAGACCTGCTCAGGCCTGCCCTGTACACAAGTGGGGCCCCAGTAAGACAGAACCCGGCACCCCAGGAATCTCCTGCTTCTATCAGACCCCCTCCCCACAAACCCCTGCACTGCACTGTCTATCCTGGCTGCATAATCAGTCTCCATGTTGTTGTGGAGGGGATGAAGCTGGGCTGGACGGAGGAATAATAACAACAGCTCTCAGTTTTGAGCACTGACTTACAAGTCAAGAGACCAGGACTCTAACTGAAACCCTCTCACATATCTGCAGCGAAAATGGGAATAACATTTCCCTCACAGGATGGCCCTGAGTCAACAATAATGATCATAGTCGCCATTGATCAATATTACGCTTTTAGTGTCTGCCAAGCACTTTGCGTATATTATGTCATGCCTTCCTCATAACAACTGAGGCTGATATTATCCCCTTCTTAAAAGTGAGGACAGTGAGGCTCAGGGAGCTCAAGTGTTTATTCAAGGTTACACAGCTTGTAGTGGAGCCTGGAGGTGAATTGTCTAATTCCAAAGCCCATGTTCTTGACCACAGCACAACTCTGCCTTTTAAATGCGAATTCCCCGCATAGGTTATAAAGCACTGTGCTTACGAGAGGGGACTGGGTGGCCAGAGGGACCCCTCCCCTACTCTAGTCTCTGGGCTTTTTGTGGACCAAAGACCTGCATCTCAGGTTCCCTATGCTCACAACACGATACCCACCACCTCCAAAGAAGCACAAACGCACGCACGCACACACAGTGTTGAGCCCACCCGAGGTGGAGACGTATGAAGAGATTGAACAAGAATTCCAGAAAAGGAGAGGAGTCCAGTGGAATGCCCTTTTTCTGGTTGGCCAAGCCCAGGCCTCAGCAGGGTCACCTCTGCAGCCTGGGAGGCAGGAATGCTAAGGGTTTCCAAAAGAGGTAGGAAAGGAGGCAAGAAGCCTGGGGAAGTGCCCAAGGATTTGACTAAGTGCCCAGATGCCACCTGACCTAACCTAGAGAGAGTAACTTAACCAATGGGCCGTGGGTGCCGGGCTAGGCCGGCACAGGCGGCATGTGAGGTGTCTAGGGCTGGATTAGTATTGTTATGGCCGTCATTATTACTACACAGCAACCCACACATGGAGTGCTTTGCAGTTTGCAAAGATCTAGTACATAAAAAGATGGCATTTTTTTCCACTATAAAATAGCAATATTCATGAAAATATATTTATCCTTTGATGGATGTTATGACCTTTAGGAGGGCAATAAAGTGATGTCCATTAGAAGCTATGAGATGTTCCTACTCTTTGACCCTGTAAATATGTACAGGGATATATCCTAAGGAAATAATCAGAGATGAACAGAAACATTTTTGTAGAAGGCTGTTCACTGCAGCTTCTTTTATAATGGGGAAAAAAA